>CM042378.1:6901176-7631176 GCA_023634145.1 Thymallus thymallus | reverse complement strand
TCTCAGTGGGATTAAGGTCTGGGGAGTTTCCTGGCCATGGACCCAAAATGTCGATGTTTTGTTCCCCGAGCCACTTAGTTATCACTTTTGCCTTATGGCAAGGTGCTCCATCATGCTGGAAAAGGCATTGGTCGTCACCAAACTGTTCTTGGATGGTTGGGAGAAGTTGCTCTCGGAGGATGTGTTTGTACCATTCTTTATTCATGGCTGTGTTCTTAGGCAAAATTGTGAGTGAGCCCACTCCCTTGGCTGAGAAGCAACCCCACACATGAATGGTCTGAGAATGCTTTACTGTTGGCATGACACAGGACTGTCTTCTCCGGACAAGGTGTTTTCCGGATAGCCCAAACAATCGGAAAGGGGATTCATCAGAGAAAATGACTCTACCCCAGTCCTCAGCAGATTTAGGTGCAATATTACCAGCAGCAATATCCTTGCCTGTGAAGCCCTTTTTGTGCAAAGCAATGATGACGGCACGTGTTTCCTTGCAGGTAACCATGGTTGACAGAGGAAGAACAATGATTTCAAGCACCACCCTCCTTTTAAAGCTTCCAGTCTGTTATTCTGACTCAATCAGCATGACAGAGTGATCTCCAGCCTTGTCCTCGTCAATACTCTCACCTGTGTTAACGAGACAATCACTGACATGATGGCAGCTGGTCCTTTTGTGGCAGGGCTGAAATGCAGTGGAAACGTTTTTGGGGATTAAGTTCATTTTCATGGCAAAGAGGGACTTTCTGGAGTATATGCAAATTGCCATCATCAACACTGAGGCAGCAAACTTTGTGGAGACCAATACTTGTGTCATTCTCAAAACTTTTGACCACGACTGTACATACCACCAACATAATCCACTCATTTGTTTAATAATCTTACAAAAGGAAGCCTCCTACTTCCAGTCAAAGGGTTCTGTTCTGATATTATGGGGATTTCAAATGCCAGAATGGAAAAAAAAATACATTGATTGTGTTGACATTCAAGGGAATGCTCACATATTTGGAAACACCCAACTATTCTCCACATTAAATAGGCCTACAACAAACAGAAAATAAACAAGAGTGGGAAACAGGTGGTGCATCTCTGTAAAAGCTTAGATCTCTGTATAGTGAATGGCAGGACTAGGGGAGATTCTCTAGGGAGATTGACATACTGCTCAACCATCAGCAAACCCCCTACCTGTAGAAAAAACAATATTCACTAAAAACCAAACATTAAATGGACTGAAATCAAAATGGAGGATTGCAAACTGAACATGGATAATACAAAAAGTATTGCCATGTTAAACAGTTTACAAACCACTTCTTTACAGCCTAACCCAGAGGGAAGGGGTAAATCCAGCAACCCAATACATCAATAATGTATATGAAATATTGGCCTCAATTTCAAATCTTCAAAAAATAAACATAGAAAAATCTAAAAAGAAGTGGTTTGACAAAGAATGTAGTCCCTCCAGAAACGTTTTACGAATGATCTTAGAGTCTTAACTACTCATATAAATTAAAGCATACAAACAACTCCTGTGCAATGAAAAGAAAAGCATATGAAAATAAAACATAATCAAATTGCAGAGGCCATTGATCAAAACTCATTCTGGGAATTGATAACAATAAAAGAGCATTAGCTATTCAAAATGGAACAATCTGGAGAACTTACTTTGAAGGCTTTACAAGAATGTTGAAATCAAAGATCTAAACCCCTACCAGATTAACACCAAAAATAAATGTAAACATAACAATTAAGCCTAACCAGAATCCTCTAGACTTTCTGATCACAACTAATGAAATAAAATATTAAAAATTAAAAATTAAAGAAGGCATGAGGACCAGACACACATCAGTAAAGAAATGCTGAAACTGAGCAGCCTTAAGCTGGTGGACATACTGCTTAAATTATTTAACTTATTAGTGGAAACTGGATGTTTCCCTGGAATCTGGAGTGAAGGTCTAATAACACCAATCTACAAAAAAGGAGACAAATTCGACCCCAATAACTACAGAAGCATCTGTGTGTGCAGTAATCTGGCCTAGATATTTTGCAGTATAATGAATACCAGAAATCTTACCAAGAGGAACACAAGAAAGGTTTTTGCATACTTTTTAGACTTACATTTTTTTTTTATTCAATTAACTATTATATAAACTCCTTAAAATGGGTAGAGATGGGAAAACATATGACACTGTGAAATCCTTATATTAATAATACCTCTGTAATGAAAAATTGGAAGCAAAATAACAGATTTTTTCACCCAAGGATGTGGAGTTAGGCAGGGATGCAGCCTTAGTCCAACACTACACCTCGTGTATACACTCTAAATACACATGTATACTCATACACTACTCATACACTAATCCACACACTCCTATATGCACACACACCCATACAAAACCATGTGCACAAGTCGGTGTATGTGCACACTCACAAGAACACACACACACACAAACACACTGCTGACAATCAAAAAGGGTTCTTCTCCTACGGGTGCAGCCGTAGAACCCTTTTAGGTTCTAGATAGCACCTTTACTTCTAAGAGTGTACATGCACATCTACATTCCATAGATGATCTCATTGTATCTCATTGTGCCTATTCAATGTTGTTACACGTATGCAGTGCATAATCTCATTGTACCGATATACACTGACTGCACAAAACATTAGGAACATTTCCATGACATAGACTGACCAAGTGAATTCAGGTGAAAGCTATGATCCCTTATTGATGTCACCTGTTAAATTCACTTCTATCAGAGTAGATGAAGGGGAGGAGATAGGTTAAAGAAGGATTTATAAGCCTTGAGACAATTGAGACATGGATTGTGTATGTGTGCCATTCAGAGGGTGAATGGGCAAGACTAAAGATGTAAGTGCCTTTGAACGGGCTATGGTAGTAGGTGCCAGGCACACTGGTTTGAGTGTGTCAAGAACTGCAACGCTGCTGGGTTTTCCATGCTCAACAGTTTCCAATGTGTATCAAGAATGGCCCACCACCCAAAGGACATCCAGCCAACTTCATACAACCATAGGAAGCATTAGAATCAACATGCTTTCGACACCTTGTAGAGTCCATGCCCGGACTAATTGAGGCCGTTCTGAGGGCAAAAGGGGGGGTGCAACTCAGTATTAGAAAGGTGTTTCTAATGTTTTGTACACACAGTGCATATATTTATGTTTACATATAACCTGTAATATTTACATATATTGTCCCCTTTCTCTAACGCACTGTTTCATCTTTTGTATTATGTGTAATGTAAGTGCCTTAATGTGTTTGGACCCCAGGAAGAGTAGCTGCTGCCAAGGATAAATACAAATACAAATCCCCATCACTATTATTATCATCATTATTATACTTTTTTTAGTGTCATTGTTGATGTCATTATCTTTGTCATTCATGCTGATAAAGCTTATCTGAATCTGAATGAGAAATGGGGAAGAGAGAGAGAGAGAGAGAGAGAGAGAGAGAGAGAGAGAGAGAGAGAGAGAGAGAGAGAGAGAGAGAGAGAGAGAGAGAGAGAGAGAGAGAGAGAGAGAGAGAGAGAAAGAGATGCCCACCATATCAGCTTTAGTAGTGGAACACTTCAAAGTGGGGATATAGTCAGCTACGGAGGGCAGAGGGTCTACTGCCTTCCACTGCCCTGTGACCCAGTCAGTTCAGATCTGCCCTCCCATGTTCAGTGGGGCAGAGAGTCACCTCGCCCTAATGCCGGGGGTGTGAAGTGAACTGGTGTTACAGTCTATATCAATACACCCATCTGCTAATCCAACACCAGCATGTCTCTGTATGTCTACAAAGCCATGGAATGGATATTTAAAACCTTAGAGGACATACAAGGCCTGGCAGCTAATACATATGTTAATGAAATACACACATATAGGCACACAGGAAAGCAGGCAGACACACACACACACACACACATCCATCCCTCCATCCATCACTCACACAGACTGACTGGGTCTCACCACTCACACTGAGGTATCCGTGACAAGGGAGAGGGGAATCCGACAGCAAGCTTTATCGATTCAGTCTGGAAACCCCCCTCGGGCCCTGTTCACACACATACAAAACGCAGCTGCGCTGGATCAATGAGTGCTCCCGTGTGAAGGACAGAGCCACACACAAAAACTCTCACACACACACACACACACACACACACACACACACACACACACACACACACACACACACACACACACACACAACAACAACAACATTGCGAGAGATGAAAGGGGAGTATCAGAAGAAGGTGAGAGCTGGAGCGAGGGGAGCGACGTGTATCATCTGACCTGAGCAGTCTTATCTGACACCTCTCCATTTTTTACTGGACCCCAGAGCAACCTTTAACACTATAGGCATTTACACACAGTGCAACACATAAACACACATATCCACATTCTGTGCCAGCATGTTAGCAGTTATAACACAGATATAAATAGAAACCTAGATATTTTTATAATGCAAAATTGACAGCACATCCCTACAAACGTAGGACGAAGATAGAGACAGAATATGACGACGGTTTGTGTGTCATGGCTGTTTTCTTTGGTCTGAATGTGATCAATGGATAAACAGGTCCACTCCATCAATCCAATGAGTTACAACGAGGCAATGTCATTGAATTACAGCCTCTTCACACACACACACACACACACACACACACACACACACACACACACACACACACACACTCGCACGCTCACACCCACACGCTCACACCCACACACAGCTCTAATGTCTGATTTATCACCCTCACACTGCTATTAAACAGGGCAGTGAGTGACTAGCCACATATCACCCCATGAGAGGCCATTTCATGAGACTCCATTTTGAATAATTCTACAATTTTTTAGCCGCTCCCCCCTCTGGTCCAGGCAAAACAGGACATGCCGCTAAAACCACAAAACAGATTAGTGTTGATAAATGGACCTCCAAACGACCTTAACAGGGGTCTGAGGGTCTAACCAGTAATATCAGAAAAACCAGGGGGTGTTTTTAATTTAAATAAGGAGCCCAAAATCAACATTCAAAAACCATTATGCTCGCACGCAACAATACAGTTGGTGCTACAGTCCAGAGTCTGTTAACTATGAATTTTTATGAAATATTTTTTTATTTCCCTGTGTGAATGTGTTTGCTGGTGAATGTTCATCCCACATTCAATGTAGAGAAATAACAGTTGTTTAACACTTTCATCCTTTGGGCCAAAACCAGACGCTTGTCATCTTCATTCTCATATAACCAACCAATCAACCAGCAAATCAATTAAGCAGTCAGCCAATCAGTCAACAATCCCATTCACATGCATTGGTGATTGGTTGTGAGGTTTCTTTTCAAAGTGTGAATGTATTTGTTGATGCATGTCCATCCCACATTGTAAATAACAGTTGTACTTTTAAGATCTGGGCCCAAAATATTAAAGGTCTGCCATCTTCATACTCATATAACCAATCAACCAACCAGCCAACCAGTCAGCCCTTTTCCCATTTCTATTAATTCAGGTTTGAATCTGAGATGCTCCTACCTGGCACGATGGAGACGGTGTCTTTCTCCCAGGACACCACGCTGACGTACTCCTGCACGGCCGAGGGGATGAGGCACTTGAAAACGGCCACGTTGCCCCGCATGGACCGCTGGTCTGCCACTCGCACCGTATAGGGCTCCCTGAACACTGGAGAGGAGGGACGGAGGAGAGGGGGTGGTTAGTGGGGAACAAAGTTAGTTCGGAAAGCTAACACAAGCCTTCCGGTTAAAGTTAAGGTTGCTTATCATACAAGCCACATGCAAGACATGGCCTAGCTTGTACCTTACATTATTATTCGATGAAAACAAGGTCCTCTTGTTCTGATATACAACAGTTGACATTGTTTCTGGCCTATAATTCACTGAGAGACGCTAAGAGTAGCCCACATGTAAACTTGGTTGGTGGACTGTTAAACAACATCAAGTCAATGTTGATTTCGCTTTAACCCTGCAATGGAGACACTGACTGTACAAAGAAGTGACACCCAGTTGCCTTGAGAAGGAGCTGGTGCGAACGGCGATTACCCTTTTAAAGAAAGACCCAGGCAATTCTAAGAGACGGCACGGAATGGCTGGGTGCGGGGAATCACAAAAAGGGATGCCCTCTGCAACTGACGCACAGGACCTTGGACATCGCACAGATATATATACTGTATATATACTGTAGAGAGACGAATGAGAAAATGGCAACACTAAGGTTATCAGTGTGGATTGGATTGAAATTGGCCTACAGTATACAGCCACATGACAAGATGATAGCATAGCGGGTGTGAATGAAATGCACTTGTATTTTAATTTCAAGCGTAATAACAGTGTAATGTCAAAATGTATTAGCTAGACTAACACAAGACAAAAGCATGGGCGTTTGGCATTTCAAACATGTCCACGCAAACAACGTAGAGCAAAATCTCCTGGAAAACAACTTGGGGAGGGGACTCTATGGCACTGCAATCTAATCACAGCTAATTCTATGAGGCTTCTCTCATACCAATCAGGGGAGTAATGGTTTAACCACGTGAAGTCGACAATACACACATGCTCACCCACACATACGTATGCACGCACGCGCACACACACACACCCTGCCTGTGCTCTCTCTCTCTACAAGTTCTCTAGCGATATAATTAACGCCTAGCCTGGAGGTAAATTTCCTTGGTCATTAATAATGCTTAATGCCAGCCGCCACAGTGTCACCCACTGAAACCAGAGCCAATGTCCTTGTCAGAATACTGAAGTCGTTAACCTTAACATTGTGGTGTGGGCCTACCCAAACGTATTGTAACCACGAGACACATTTTGAGCAACCATAGCCAAGCCCTATACCTATTTGGCCTCTGCATTCAGTGGCCTAATGTATTACGAAGCCTCATTTGCAACAAATCAAAGAAAGGCCAAACAATTCCAATCAGGTCTTCATTCCAATTCTTCATTTAAATGCACCCTTTTCTTATCACAGCACATCTCTGGATCAATGGGCTGAATCGATTAAGTAGCCCATTTCACAGCCAAGCCAATACGTTCAATCATTTATATACTCCTTGATTGACCCTGCGTCTCATCACACAGAGCTAAATCGCCCTATGACCATTGACCCTCTATGAGAATGTTTTAAGCCAAAACAACTGACAGCAAACATCACTGATTCTTTACACTTACATACTCGATAAAGGCTTAAACCATTACACATCTTCCAGTTACGAGGAGAGGCGAGAGGTGCAGAATATGCCACATTTTTTTCATTAAGCCCTTGCAAGTGGATGCAAATGGTAGCCCAGTGTTTATGCATAAATTGCACTCTCCTCGCATGCGCGCCGTCATTAGGACGTTACTGATGCCTGACTATATCCACCCGGTTGCCTAGGAACGGGCTAAAACACGGGTCTGGTGCTCTCCTCGCACTGGGAGGAGAGGCCTGTATCACTGCTGCCTAAATAATTAACTACAGGGAAACCAAATACACTATTAACTTATTCATAAAGCGAGCAGCAAAAAGAGAGAAGAAAATAATCAACTAAAGGAGGAAATGAATGGACATACTGTATTGTACACGTTGATGAATGGATATACTGTCTTGTACACGTTGATTAATGTTAATGCTGTATTGTACACGTTGATGAATGGATATACTGTATTGTACACGTTGATTAATGTTAATACTGTATTGTACACGTTGATGAATGGATATTATGTATTGTACACATTGATTAATGTTAATACTGTATTGTACACGTTGATTAATGTTAAGATAGATAGATAGATAGATAGATAGATAGATAGATAGATAGATAGATAGATAGATAGATAGATAGATAGATAGATAGATAGATAGATAGATACTTTATTGATCCCCCGGGGGGGAAATTTCATTGTATTCCTGTATTGTACACGTTGATGAATGGATATTATGTATTGTACACGTTGATGAATGGATATACTGTATTGTACACGTTGGTGAATGGATGTACTGTATTGTACACATTAATGAATGGATGTACTGTTTTGTACACGTTCATTAATTAAAATACTGTATTGTACACATCAATGAATGGATGTACTGTATTGTACACAATAATTAATGGTTGTACTGTATTGTACATGTTAATGAATGAATTTACTGTATTGTACACATTAATGAATGGATGTACTGTATTGTACACGTTAATGAATGGATGCACTGTATTGTACACATTAATGAATGGATGTACTGTATTGTACACGTTCATTAATGGATGTACTGTATTGTACACATTAATGAATTAATGTACTGTATTGTACATGTTAATAAATAGATGGGAGTAAACAACACCTTGCTATCAGGTTCGGTCTGTGGCAGAAGACCTTTAAAACCAGAGGTAAAAATGAGGGCGGCCAGGCCGGGAGCGAACAGGGCAGTAGTGGACCTGCTCTCCCAGTCCACTGTGCTCAGTCTAAACTCTGTGTGTTTGTGTTGGTAGAAAGGGGAGCTGAGGTGAGCTCACTGAACAGCTGATCCCAGTTCACTCTAGATCTCACCTGTGTGTGTAACTCTAGCTCTGTGTGACAAAGGATTAGGACATAGGACATAGCCATAAGCCTAGCATTGATTACACTACATCCCCCCTGAAATAGTCATGTGACCTTGTCAAAGGTCACAGAGACCATCAGAGTGGAATGGCTAATTCTGTATTTGTTCTATATATCTTGTTTTTATGTATGTATTTCTTGTTTTTATGGTGTATAGCCTCTCTGGTCCAATGTTGAGGAACCAGACATTGACGCTTACTCAGACTGTCAGGCAAAAATAAATAAAAAGTCCTCCAATAAAGTCTCCCCGCCACCCGTCGTCTCTGCTGTGTGTGTGCGTGTGCGTGCGTACTGAGTGCACGTATTTGTGTGGAAGAGGACAGCAGGCATTTGACAGGTGTGAGGAGCGCTGAGCAGGCAGCCAGAGCCCAAGTGAGATGCGTTCCATCATCACGTGATCTCAATGAGCACACAGGCAGGAAGTCCTCATTACCAGAGCTTGAATAAGAATAGGCTCCAAACCGCAGGCAGGCAGTGGGACCAGACAGGGTCTGCCTGCAAAGCACTCCAAAATGATTGACTGCTCTACAGCAGTGGCTACGTCCCAATTCTATTGACTGACTTTTCTCCTTTCTTTTCGATCTTTGTCTCTGCAGTGGAATATCTCGTATTATCTTGTCTCTCTCCTCTGATGGCCACTGATAGGTGGAAGGATAATCTAGGTCTCAAGAGTGGTGCTCTCACCTGTAATTAATTCAGACTGTGTTTTGATACGAGGACAGAAACTCAGTCTAGGTCCAATATCTACTTAGTAGAGCATCACAGCCAATAGCTAGATTTCCATCCTATTAGTGACAGATTTTCATGTGAATATTGTAAAATCTGCATAAATGAAATATGCAAATATTTCCACCAGAGATGTGTTTCGATCAAATTGACTTGTTGTGGATAAAAGTCCCATGTACCGAAAAATAAAATACTAGTTAAATGGTCCTTAAAAGTGAATCTAATTAACATAATTTAAAAAATCCTGATCAAAATCCTTCAGTTTAAGATAAAGATATCGGGTTTTATGGATGGGCTGCGTCTCAATCCACCACATCCACCTATATTGGCCCTCCGCATCTGCGGTGGAAAGTGGCAGAGCTACAGCTCTGTTTGTCAGACCAGGAGACATCCCGAAAATCGGTCTTTTCAAGACAACGTCTGTACCGTCCGAACCATTTGGGCTACTAATATGACCCCACTATGGAAAGGGGAGACTCCCATGGACACAATGGTGTTTTCCATTTTGCTCTATGACCCCCACAAGTGTCATGGGACTTTTCTGAAGGTAACCCATACAAATGAATGGAAGAATGGAGGTACTTTTGTGCCAACAAAAAAAACGGGTTAAATATGTGTCCAAACTACAAAAATATTTCCTGAGCTTCCTTATATCTCCTAGATATAGGACAGACACTTCAAACCCTTATTCCTTATGATTTATTGTATGTATTTATATGGGCCAAATTCAATATGTTATCAAATAAATGTATTTTATTATATACATACAGGGGTCCTAAGGCTTAGATTTTTGTAGGTTTAAATGGGTTTCCAGAGCATTTTCATCTCTACTAATGTTGCGTTATACAGTATAGTGAATGTGCCCACTCCGGTATTGGCACACGCACTCTAGCCAACAGCTCGCAGATACAGTGTGGGTATAGCCTACATAATGAGATTATTATGGACAATAGAGTGAGATTATTTTAATTTGTCAAAAGGCAGCCAAGCATCTGTCATCATGTCGCCAGAATAAGACCCTCGATATTTATTGGAAAGGAGCATCAACGTCATCACCTTGCAAATTCACCACGTTCATCATCATTTATTGAATCTGTAGCCTAATAAACTGCATGCTTTACCGAGTCATAGTGGGAGGACCACATATGTCATCGCGTCATTCCAAGTTTACTATATCAATAATTGCACATCAAAGTGTTTCCACCACCATTTCTCTCATTTTTTATTTAACCGACACAAAAATATCCCACCTTGTCTAGCGTATTTTGTTTTGTCTACATTTTCTGTTTCCATCAGACCTGTCTTGACATTTTTTATCTGACGTACTTTACTCGCATAAAAAGGTTGGATGGGAACCTGGTTAATGACACGTATCAACGTCAACTGTCATAAAATGGCTAAACCTAGTTTTGACGTTTTGCCATGTTATTCAGTGTGAATATTCACTGTTAACGGGGTGAGGAGAGGACAAGGGAGGGGAGGGGAGTAGGATGGAGAGCAGAAGAGGAACACATGTCGACAATAAAAGAGAGGAAGTTAGAAAGCAGAATAGGGATGTGATACATGACTAGAGATGGATGAGAAGGCCTCATATGAGATCCAATGAAAACATCTTCAATATCATTAGAGCACAGAATGTCCGTCAAATGCCAATGAAGAAAATATGTGAGAGAATGGCTTTGACAAGAAATATAGGGTCAGGACTTTGACGGTAACAGAGAGAGGAAGGAAACAAACTGTGATTTTGGGTAAAGGGAGGGAGGGTGTTACACTGTGAACTGTCAGCTGTCATCAGTCTCCGATGCCACCTGAGAGTGGACGTGCCACACCCTGCCGCTCATGCCCTGCCTGTCGCCCATGGCAACCGCAGTATGTGCATGTGAACGTGTGTGTGTGTGTGTGCGCGCTCTGCGAAGGTGTGTGACAGCAGTGGTCCTGAGGGCTGGAGATGAGTGGCTGCAGAGTTGGGGGTTGGTGTTGTTTCACAGACTCAGCATTTAATTGATTAATTGGGGTAATTATTTTGCCCTACACAGACGCTGGTTGGAAGGTCACTCTACAGCCGATGGGATGAGGGTCCTGTGGACAGAAAGTGGTGGTGTGGTGGGTGGAGGGAGGAGGGGTTGTCTGTAACCATCTTAATTTGGCCATGAATTTGGTTAGCTGACTGTTAACAACTGAACCGCTACTGGATTTGTTTGATTTGATCTTACACATCTTTTAAGCGGGTTGTTCCAATTTTCAAGATGCAGAATGTTCATTGAATATTGTGGCTGAACTTGAACTAAAACACCAACAATATTTATTCTTGCATGCAACTCTGTCCAATCCCTCTCATGTTTAAACTCATTCCCTTTCCAGCTACATTAAACACCCTGACAAAGACCTGGCAGAGCTACCCAGAAGAGCCAGCTTGACAAAATTGGTGTGTGTGTGTGTAGTTAGGGGACTTTCCAGTCCATGGACAGATGGAGAGACTGGGAGACAGGAGGCCTGCTGGGATAAGCAGGGCACAGGCTGTTGTGTGTGTGTGTGTGTGTGTGTGTGTGTTTGTTTGTTTGTGTGTGTGTGTATATGTATGTGTGTGTGTGTGTGTGTGTGTGTGTGTGTGTGTGTGTGTGTGTGTGTGTGTGTGTGTGTGTGTGTGTGTGTGTGTGTGTGTGTGTGTGTGTGTGTGTATCCTTGCCTGCCTGCATGTGTGTGTGTGTGTGTGTGTGTGTCCTTGCCTGCATGTGTGTGTGTGTGTTTGTGTGTGTGTGAACTCCCCCATTGCAGTGTGGCCAGCCGCACAGTCCAGCAGTGACCTTGGCACAAGGCACAGGGGTCACTCTGCCAACTGTCTGTGCCGCTGTGCGTGTCTGCCAGGGGCTTTTTAAAGGAGCAGGGTCAAGGCTCCTGAGTCTTATTGCTAGCGAGGGGACCAATATGGACGTCATCTGGTTTACCGTTTGTTACAGATGTTTTTGTTGTTAGTGTTGTTTGTGTGTCTTCACTGTGTTTGCGTGTGGAGTGGAGCTGAGTGTACAGCATCATATCATATGAATGGAGCTGATTGTACAGCATCAGATCATATGAATGGAGCTGAGTGTACAGCATCAGATCATATGAATGGAGCTGAGTGTACAGCATCAGATCATATGAATGGAGCTGAGTGTACAGCATCAGATCATATGAATGGAGCTGAGTGTACAGCATCAGATCATGTTAGAAAGTGTTTGATTTATTTATCTATATGCATTTTCTTGTTGTTTCTAAACCTCTTCCTGGCTTTCTCTAATGCATATCCTCTCATTCTTGGTAAAGACACTGTGTTTCTGTTTGGCCCCAGAACACTGTTTAGTTAGGTTGGACAGGTGAAGCTGTGTCTCTATGTCTGTCTGTCTAGGGCTCCCCTAGAAGAGTGCATGTCTCTATGTCTGTCTTTCTAAGGCTCCCCTAAAAGAGTGCATATCTCTATGTCTGTCTGTCTAAGGCTCCACCAGAAGAGGCTGCCTGTGTTCAGTCCAAGTCTGACCTGCTTTAACGCGGATGCTGGGGCTGCGGATCTTGCCGGCCTGGTTCTCTGCGGTGCAGAAGTAGTCGTTGTCATGGATGTAGCTGTTGAAGGCGGAGGGCGAGAAAGGGTAGAGCTGGAGGGTGCCGTTGGCGTGCACGTGGCGGATGTGGGGCACGTCGTAGATGTCGTCGCCGGTGGCCAGGTACCAGCGCAGGACGGCATGGGGTGCGCCGCCCGCGGGGCAGGGCAGGGACACCCCAACCGAGCTGGAGAAGGTCACCCGCTGCAGGGAGGCGTTTACAAAGTACAGCCGCGTCGAGACCACATCCTCACTGTTCACTGTGATGGGGAGAGAGAGACATGGTCAGGATAGCACACACACAAAGAAAAGCTGTGTCCGGACCACATCCTCACTGTGATGGGCATAAGAGATAGGGTGGGGTTGGGATACAGAAAGACACAGACACACACACACACCCATACCCTCCCACATATACACACACACACAGCCAATGTGTGGGCAGCCACCTGCCAATCTCCAAACTGGGTTATCTTCTAGAGATTTCCATCAGGTCAGCACAGCAGATCCCAAAAATAGAATCAATTATTATTTCTCCATTAGGCAAATGGCGTGACGTAAAATATTCATCATTTATTTTCAGCTACATGGAACTCTGTTATGATAAGCTGGAGCTAAGCCAAACCATGGTAAGAAGCTCTGCGATAGGCTGATGAACACAGTCTACTTGATTTGGCCAGTTGGTCTGTACAATAGCTCAAATCAACCTAGGCATTGACTTTGATCAGGTAACATGTTATTCGCACGCACGTGTGAGTGTGTCTCAAGTGTGCCTCTACGGTCCACCTTAATCGAAACTAGTGACCTGACTGGCAAACAGCAGGGATTCTTCCCACTATAATGTCATAATATCGGTAGTCTATGATATGGCTAACGAGAGCACTTCATTAAAACTGGCATCTGATTGGAGGGGAAATGGGTCATGCACACCCGCACCCCCTCCTCCCCCCTGTTGATATGCCATGCCCACGAAACCAAGAATCCATGAGGTTGTTAGAACAATAGCTAGTCTGCCAGTTCAATCCGTTTCAAGCCCATATCATCACTGAGAAGCCTTCAGTATATCTCAAACCACAGCCCTGGAGAGAGGGCTGCTTTGCAACCACTGTGGCTTTCATACGCTGTTTCATTGAAGTGCTGTTGTCTCTCTTAGGGGAGATACATCCCTAAAACATCCCCCCTGGCAGTGTCTCCTGGGAAGCAGCTAGACGTCTTTTTGGAGTTGGGGGGGTTGGGAGCTCAGCTTGGCCCCAGGCCAACAGGAGGCAGGAGGAACGAGAGCCAGATAATTTCTTCTGAGTCAGTGATATATAATTAATCCTCTTCCCTGGTTTGTGTCAACAATGGCCGGATTAGGCCCTATCTGTTTCACTCTGAATGGCCCAGGACGAACGGCAGTGAATGGAAGTGGAGGCTAGACGCCTCATCAAGGAAGATTTAGGAGGGATCTAACCTACAGCTAGCCCTGTACATTGATGTCGAACCAAATTAGCATTAGGAAAATCACTAAAAGAGCTATGAGGACGGGAAAAAAGAAAGGGCTAAATTAATATTTTCTAATGTTTCAGATCAGATCCTATTCATTTCACTGATTAATTGGAAATAGATTAATTGAAATGTAACAGTTAAGCCTAGTATATTTAAGGACCTTTCTGTGAACACTAAATGACTCAAACTCCAGCAGTGACCTTGGCACAGGGCACAGGGGTCACTCTGCCAACTGTCTGTGCCGCTGTGTGTGTGTCTGCCAGGGGCTTTTTAAAGGAGCAGAGTCAAGACTTTGGGACGGTCCAATGCGAGGGGACCAATGTGGACATCGTTTGATTTACCATTTGTTACAGATGTTTCTGTTGTTAGTGTTGTTTGTGTGTCTTCACTGTGTTTGAAGAGTGGTTCTCTTAGAATGGAGCGGAGTGTACAGCATCAAATCATTCACTGCCTGACCAAAAGTATGTGGACACCTGCTCATCGAACATCTCATTCCAAAATCATGGCCATTAACATGGAGTTGGTCCCCCCTTTGCTGCCATAACAGCCTCCACTCTTCTGATAAGGCTTTCTCCACTAGATGTTGAAATATTGCTGTGGGGACTTGCTTCCATTTAGCAACAGGAGCATTGGTGAGGTCGGCACTGATGTTGGGCAATTCGGTCTGGCTCGCAGCCAGCATTCTAATTAATCTCAAAGATGTTCGATGCGGTTGAGTTCAGGGTTCTGAGCAGGCCAGTCAAATTCTTCAACACCGATCTCGACAAACCATTTCTGTATGGACCTCGCTTTGTGCAAGGTGGCATTGTCATGCTGACCAGGGAAGGGCTTTCCCCAAACTGTTGTCTCAAAGTTGGAAGAACAGAATCATCTAGAATGTGATTGTATGCTGTAGCATTAAGATTAGCCCGAACCATGAAAAACAGCCCAAGATCATTATTACTGCTCCACCAAGCTTTACAGTTGTATTTGGGCAGGTAGCGTTCTCCTGCCATCCGCCAAACCCAGATTCGTCCGTCAGACTGCCAGATGGTGAAGCGTGATTCATCACTCCAGGGAACCCGTTTCATGAAGCTCCCGATGAACAATTCTTGTTCTGACCGAGGAGTGTTGCAACCGAGGATAGACGATTTTTACGGTCCCGTTCTGTGAGCTTGTGTGGCCCACCACTTCGCGGCTGAGCCGTTGTTGCTCCTTGACATTTCCACTTCACAATAACAGCACTTGACTGGGGCAGTGTTTGTCTATGGAGATTGCATGGCGGTGTGCTTGATTTTATACACCTATCAGCAACAGGTGTGGCTGTACTAGCCGAATCCACTCATTTGAAGGGGTCCGCATATTTTTGTATATATAGTGTAAATATTAACAAAGAAAAGCCAACTGATTTCTGGTACAGTACAAACAGAATTAAAAACATGACAAAGTGATAGCAGAGTAATGAAAGGCTGAGATAGCAGAGTAGTGAAAGGCTGAGATAGCAGAGTAGTGAAAGGCTGTGATAGCAGAGTAATGAAAGGCTGAGATAGCAGAGTAGTGAAAGGCTGAGATAGCAGAGTAGTGAAAGGCTGAGATAGCAGAGTAATGAAAGGCTGAGATAGCAGAGTAGTGAAAGGCTGTGATAGCAGAGTAATGAAAGGCTGAGATAGCAGAGTAGTGAAAGGCTGAGATAGCAGAGTAGTGAAAGGCTGAGATAGCAGAGTAATGAAAGGCTGAGATAGGGTAAAACCCTCACTACAGTACCTTTGAAAAGTATTCCTCTCGACTTTTTACGCATTTTGTTACGTGACAGCCTTATTCTAAAATGTATTAAATCATTTTTTTTACTCATCAATCTACACACAATACGCCATAATTACAAAGCAAATATAAAATATATACCTTATTTACATAAGTATTCAGACCCTTTGCTATGAGACTCGAAATTGAGCTCAGGATATTCCTGTTTCCATTGATCATCCTTGAGATCCTTGATTGGAGTCCACCTGTGGTAAATTCTATTGATTGGACATGATTTGGTAAGGCACACACCTGTCTATATAAGGTCCCACAGTTGACAGTGCATGTCAGAGCAAAAACCAAGCCATGAGGTCGAAGGAATTGTCCGTAGAGCTCCGAGACAGGATTATTTGAGGCAAAGATCTGGGGAAGTGTACCAAAACATTTCTGCAGCCTTAAATGGAAGAAGTTTGGAATCACCAAGACTATTCCTAGAGCTTGCCGCCCAGCCAACTGAGCAATCGGGGGAGAAGGGCCTTGGTCAGGGATGTGACAAAGAATACGATGGTCAATCTGACAGAGCTCTAGACATCCTCTGTGCAGAGGGGAGAACCTTCCAGATGGACAACCATCTCTGCAGTACTCCACCAATCAGGCCTTTATGGAAGAGTGGCCAGACTGAAGCCACTCCTCAGTAAAAGGCACATGACAGCTCGCTTTGAGTTTGCCAAAAGGCACCCAAAGACTCTCACACTATGAGAAACAACATTCTCTGGTCTGATGAAACCAAGATTGACCTCTTTGGCCTGAATACCAAGCATCACGTATGGAGGAAACCTGGCACCATCCCTACTGTGAAGCATCGTGGTGGCAGCATCATCCTGTGGTGATGTTTTTACAGAGAGATCCTTGATGACAACCTGCTCCAGAGCACTCAGAACCTCAGACTGGGGTGAAGGTTCACCTTCCAACAGGACAATGACCCTAAGTATACAGCCAAAAGAGACTTCGGGACAAGTCTCTGAATGTCCTTGAGTGGCCAGAGCCCGGACTTGAACCCGATCGAACATCTCTGGAGAGACCTGAAAATGGCTGTGCAGCAACGCTCCCCATCCAACCTGACAGAGCTTGAGAGGATCTGCAGAGAAGAATGGGAGAAACTCCCCAATTACAGGTGTGCCAAGCCTGTACCGTCATACCCAAGACTCAAGGCTGTAATCGCTGGCAAAGCTGATCAAAGTAAAGGGTCTGAGTACTTACGTAAATGTGATATTTCAGCTTTGTCATTATGGGGATTGTGTGAGGATTGATGAGGGGGGAAAACTATTTAACTCATTTTAGAATAAGGCTGTAACCTAACAAAATGTGTAAAAAGCCAAAGGGTCTGAATACTTTCCAAAGTCACTCTAGGTAAGGGTGGCTCTCTCTCTCCCCTCTCTCTCTCTCCATTCATTCATCCCTCTCCCACTTCTCTTCCTCCTCTCCTTCTCTGCATCAACATATTTTTTTCTCCCTTCCTCACTATCAATATCTTTCACCTTGTCTCTCACCCTGTCTCTCACCCATTATCTCGCTCTCTCTCCTATTATAGTCCTCCAGTAAATGGCAGGATATGCCAGACGATAATTTGTATGCCAGACGCAGAGAGTTAAATCCATATAATCTCCTTTCACATTTAACACACACACACAGTCTCTCCACACACTCGCACACGTGTGTGCAATGCGCGCGAGTGTGTGTGTGTGCGTGCGTGTGTTTGTGTGTTGGGGGGCGGTCAGTGTTAAGGCTGAGTGGTATTTAAGGTCAAGCTTTATGCTGGAAGTGTGTATGGGTCAGTAATGACGGGTGTGAGGGGTGTGAGGAGAGGTGACAGTGTGTGTGTGTGAGGTCCCTCTCCTATACAAAACGGAGCAGTTCCTCTGTGTCTAAAAGGTTCATTTAGGTTGAGTGTAATTTATCCTGTGCCATATAAAACACAACTCTCTGCTCATGCTCTGATAGATAGATAGATAGATAGATAGATAGATAGATAGATAGATAGATAGATAGATAGATAGATAGATAGATAGATAGATAGATAGATAGATAGATAGATAGATAGATAGATAGATAGATAGATAGATAGATAGATAGATAGATAGATAGATAGATAGATAGATAGATAGATAGATAGATAGATAGATAGATAGATAGATAGATAGATAGATAGGTAGGTAGGTAGGTAGGTAGGTAGGTAGGTAGGTAGGTAGGTAGGTAGGTAGGTAGGTAGGTAGGTAGGTAGGTAGGTAGGTAGGTAGGTAGGTAGGTAGGTAGGTAGGTAGGTAGGTAGGTAGGTAGGTAGGTAGGTAGGTAGGTAGGTAGATAGATAGATAGATAGATAGATAGATAGATAGATAGACAAAAGACAACACCCCACCCTACAAGTGGATATAGAAGCCTAGTACCCAATCTCAAATCAAGCCCCTGAAAGATGCATGAATGTAAACAAGATGGAAGAAAATCCAGCAAACCTTCCAGAGGGCTACATGAGACGATACAATGTTGCCTTCACCAGGAAGCTGTCAAGACATGCCTAGGGGCAGAGGTAGGGACAACCCATGTGGGGCTTTGGCGTTTTGAGGATTGGAGCAAGGGGTCAAACTTGACCCATTCAACAGGGAGTAACGGTGTAAATAAGGAGAGGATAGAGGACTGAAATAACCCAAATTCTCCCTTTCTTTGTTCTGAGACGTCTAAGCCAATGTGTAACTCACAGTTCTTCCCTCAGGCTGCCCGCCCTTTTCCCTGGCATGGGCAGAAAGGGAGCTAGGCATACTCATCCATTTCAGAAGCATATTTTGCTTCCTTCTTCAAGCCTGAATGCGTTGATTACACCGGGAGAAGGTCATTGTGATTTGGGTGAATTTCCCTAAAACATCACTCCTGTTGGGTGAAGCCTCTTCACTCTATATCTTGCTCTTGTTCTGACTCAAGCCTCTCCTCCCTCCACACACAGACACATTTCCTATGTTTTCTCCTCCCTTTTGCGGGCAGTATGAAAATGGCATATGAATATGAATGCCACTGAGACAGGGATATTGCCTATGGTGAACCACTATGCATAATGCAGCTCTTTCTGTCTCATCTGTATTCACGTAGACACACACACACACACACACACACACACACACACACACGCACACACACACACACGTCTCTAAGATTCATACCATCCTATGCACACAGGTCAATAAATCTCTCTCTCACACACACACAATAACATACACACAAGTATACACATACACATTCTCAGAGGCAAGAGAGGATATGTCCATCGTTCCTGTTAAGGGTCTGGTGAATAATACAGAATGCAATACTCGAAACGTTCAGGCAACATAGCTCTAATGGCATTTCAGTTTGTTTCAACACCACAATAACATAGTAATGATGTTGTACAACACATTACGGGAAAGCAAGAAGACTTTATAATGATATTATTGTGAATGCTATTCGATAGACATTTTGCACACAAGGACACTGAAAAGGATAATGCATTGGTGTCACACTGAAATTACCTTGCCATCCGTACGCACGCACACACACACACACACACACACACACACACCCCTTTTGCATATTATGCAGTGTCAGTGGAATATTAGGAGCCATTTCAGCATTTGCGGATCCACACTCTCCATCTTCAAAAGAATGACTTTCACAGTTGTGAAGTCAGATTTTTTGGGTGTGATTTATCCTCTCTCCTTCCTTCTCAGAGTCAGAGGTAAACAGAGTGACAGTAATCAAGATAGAAGATTATTCCTTCACTTGACCCAACTCCTCTCCTCTCAAGCCCTCTCTTCCTCTACCCCCTCTCCTCTCCCCATTCTCCTCTCCCCTCCTTTCATCTCCTCTCCTGGTACAACAGATCTTTTGAAAGCGGAGATGACTGTCAAGTCAGAGGCCATGGAATAGATGCCGCACTCAACAACAGGTGAGAGAATACCTGTTGAGTTATCAAACTCAATTGGATAATCAGAGTCATCAAACTCAATTGGACAATCAGTGTGAATAGGTCAAATTATTTTTTACTTCATAAACTGGGTGTTAATTTGCCTAGGCCTACAAGATGCATGCATGTGAGGAATAGCCTCCGTGGCATTTCTGTACACCGGCCAAGTCACCAGCACAAACAGTCCACGGTAAAAACAGTCGTTGCTTGCCAGAGCGAGAGGAGGGGATGAAGTTAACACGAGAGGTTGGTATTATTGAGGCTGTGATTCTCAGAGACAAATGACAAGTTCATAGGTAAGGTGTTATTAAGGAAAAGAGATGGGTATAAACGCAGAGATCGAATACTATGACTGTCCGTCGCTCACTTATATTCTGCGAGAGAGAGGGGGCGGGGGGTGCAGGCAACTTGTTGTTGCGGAATAACCCATGGCTACGGAGACGACAGAATAGGTCGAGTCCACCTAATTCGATTCAACACGAGAAACTTCATTTAAAAGTTTATATCCAATTAAATAAGTTGGCGTCAGATAAAATGAAAGCAAAAATGCCGTGAGGCAATGGCACACTTGGCGACGTAGTAGCCTAGCCTATCACCAGGAAGCAGACGCAACACCTCTAGACGCAGTGCAGTGGTCTACATTAATTCGAGATAGTCTATTTCTGAATCTGACTCATAAGACAATTACTACGCGCTCATGCTGCCGTCTCACCTCTCAGTTTGTTTACCTTTTATTTGATTCCAATATTACCCTGCAGTTTCCGCCTGACCGGGCCTTGGTGGTAAGTCAGACCAGTGCCAGAACGGTTGACAAAATACGTAATGGGGAAAGCAGAGAGCAACACTCCGTTATCAGAACTATCTGTCCCAGATAATGGCAACAAAACGGCTAAACCATCAAACATAACACAAAAGAAGAGGGAGAACTACATGAACTAATTTACTTTTGCAAATCAGTTGCAAATAAGGCTTTAGTTTCAGTTCAAACTAAAGCCTACTAATTACGCAGCTGGGAAGGGATAGTGATTTGGGTAAAACAAGAAGAGAAACCAATTTTGCCGATTTCATCCGGTAAAGGGACTGAGTAGAGAAAAAGAGGTGCGTGAGGGTGACATTTCAGAAATGAGAAGATTGCCTCAAAATGCAGCGTAAAGAAAGCAATTGTATATTTTTCATAAAAAAATGCTTACTCATCACAAATGAATAAACACTGATAGTCCTAATAATAAGGTTTATTATTATTTTACAATAATAATATTCACAATAATAATATATAATCCCCCCACCCACAGTCATTGAGTCATAATTATGTTCCCATAAGGTAAGGGAAACGAAATATGCATGTGTAAAACCCAACTGTTTAGATTTGTTAACTAATCTATGTATATCCTACATTCCTCCTATGATTCATATCAATTGAAATTGTGCAGTCATTCAATATTCGGTTCAAAATCGATTGGAGGCCTGTCAGCCTGAACTGGATAAAACCGGAATCAGCAGTGAATTGATAAAATAACTACAGTATCTCTCCCTCGTTATTTTACAAACCGTAGTCTTGATCTACATTTTGGGTGATTTAAATGTGTAGCCATAAAATCGATAAAACATTAGGCTTTAATTTTCGCAAATTATTATTAACATGATTAAGTTAATACATTACAACAAATATGTACAATCATTGCCATCAGCAGTAGGCGTGACTGTTCCAGCTGAATAGACGGCACGGATAGCATCTTTCCCTGCTGATTTGTTTTGTGTCTCATCACATTTCCATAAAATGACAAGCGACCCTCCAGATCATGACAAAGAAAAATGAGCGCACCCTCCCTCCTTCACTCCCCCCCCCCCACCCCCTCCAAACCGGGGTTGATGTGTGCTGGTATGACCGAGGCGCATCAATTAAGGGACACCTAGATATTCATATTGCACTACTGGAAACCAACAGCAACGAAAATTAATATTTCTGAGAATACCAAATCATGCAAGAACGTATGGAAGCGATATTAATCAAATTGAGCACAGGGTGTTGTGTGCCTTTCCACGAAAGTGAGAACAGGCGCGGCCGACTCAGGAAAATACGCAGTCCTAATGCATATGCATGTCAGATTATTGGCTACAATTTTAATCAGATCAAATATTCTCTTTAAAAAAAATTGACACAAATACGAGTCATGTTAAATCAGAAAGTATAGAAATACTAAATTGATTGCTGACAAAAATGAACGAATAAAGTAAAAAACTACGCTAAATCGAAGTTTGTTATCTACATCTCTTTCCGCTTCACTGCCTAGCTGCAACCCCCAACCCTCCCTCCCTCCGATCACACACACACACTCATGTAATCCAATTAAACACAACAAACTCACAACAAAAATCCCTCGTCACAACAGCAGCACCACGCGCACACACCACACCATTCCCGACTGTTGGCCTGCAATCATGTTAGGCCGTGTATTTCAAATGTCTAAAAGGGCATCCACTCATGGAAACATAATGAACAGAATAAAGATAGGGCCTATCTGCATGTGGTCCTAGGCCTAATTAGGTTTTTTACAATTATTTATGAATATATTTATTTTAACATATTTTGGGGTTATGACTGAATTTGATCGACTAGATTTAAATTCAAGTTATTGAAATGGTTGACAAGCGTTCAATCGGAAGCAATCATTTAATCAAACCCATATTCAAGCTTCCTCTCGATCTGCAGTATTTTTCCATGCAAACCCAATCAGTATGTAGAATCTGGGGCCATAGAAAATGGAGGATGCATAATTAGACTACTGGTAATAACAACTGAGAGTGTCTGCATGCGCTGACCCGTGTCATTCTAGAAAATGAAGCAAATTGCCAACAGTGGAGAAATTATCTGCGTAAAGTCCCAGCGTTCAATATCCTCAGCATTAGTTTACACATCTCCTATACAACGTTTTGGCCCTTATTGAGTTTGAACACACACACGCGCACACACACTAAAAGGTACACTAATTTACAGACAAATTAGACACGCGCTAATTTGGTGCGCCAAAGAAGCCCTGTTAGTAAATGACACATAAGCCTGACACCTTCTGTTATCTGTTATGGGACAGAGGAAGGAGAGCAAACAAATGTACACTTGACTGCCCCTCTACTTTTCTGGAAAAAAAAACATCTTACAGCTCAGAGACGCAGTTGGAGTATGTAGCAGCATGTAGCTCGCAATCTTTGAGCCTGCATGTCTTCCTCTCCTATTGTTGTGTCTCCATATTCATGACAACTCGACATGTTCATAAATGAAAATGGTGTTACCAAAATGGTGTTACCATTAAATGCCACTGCCAGTGTTTAGGGGGATATGGACCACACTGCTCAGTCTGTTCCTTCTCAAATAAAGTCAACATATTTATGCAGCTGCATAATGCGTCCTTGGTTTTATTAGTACATCTAAAAGAAGGGGTGGCTGCTGAAAAGTCCTAATTGTCATCCTCCAAGCCCATCCAAATCAAGCATTTTCTCTAAGTCAAGATAGGCCATTGACATTAACTGACATAAAAAAAAGCTAATTTAAAGTTGAGACTTTTGTAAATTAGCGCATTCCAACACAACCTCATTTATTATAGCACTAATAAACACAAATAGCCCCCAACTTCAACACTGCATTGGAGAGGGCAATAGTTTGAGTGTCTTTCACGTACCTTCTTGCAAAGAATACAGCAGGAATAAAGTTACCAGCCACATGCCATAAATAGCAGGTATATTTCTCAGGAATTTTGTGCAATCCCGACGAGTGCACGGCGCAGCGTTCGGCCAGACGAGGCTCGGTGCTGGAGTGGTGACGATGCTCACCGGCGATCTCTCCAGCCCTAGTCCCAGACTCGCAATCGCCGTAGAACGGCCACTGATCTGGTCCCGCCTCCCGTACCCTCCCCTAGCCGGGACCGTCATCCGAGAGGGCCCCTCCCCCGCTATTCTAATGATGTGCGGTGATGGAGACGTGAGGCTACTGTACGAGGACCACACGCACTGAGAGCCCGGGAGAGGGGTATGGAGAGGCAGAGAGCTATGGAATATGGAGCGCTTCTTTTGCGCGGGGAGGGGGCCCGGGGGGGGGGGGGGGGGGGTTGTGTACGATTCTGCAGCGGTGGGTGTTTGTTCATGGGGCTCAGGTGTGTGGTGTCTTGAGGTGTGATAGAACAGGTTTGCTATTTATTTGTAAATGTCCATAGACGCGCGCACCTGTGGACTTTTGCCGCGCAACCGTCTTCACTTCGCCCACAAAGGAGCTCACTCATTCAGTGACTGTATCAGGATACTTTATAGATAAAGGTGTTCTTATTTTTGCGTGCTATTTTATGTTGCTTGGGTAGCCTAATACATGCAGGATTAAGGGACTTTAGAAACAATTTAGTCAGATCGATATGAAGATCAAACAATTAATCTTTCTCTCTCTCTCCTTTTCTCTATCGCTCGCCCTGGCACAGACACTGTGCCACACACGGCTCAGCGGGTCCTTAGAGACTGTGCGCAACATTTTTCTGCCGCTCTCACTCCTCACACACACACGCGCGCGCGCACACGCACGCACACACGTATGCAATATATTCGGTTATTGTTTTATTATTTGTCTACACATTTTCAAGAAAAGTACGGTATAATAAATTAGGGTGTAATGAAATCCGTGAAACTGTTTCATAGTTTTCTTCAAAATAGACATGTTTTAAATTACATTGATCTAAGTTGTTAATTTGTAAGACGCTGATGTATAGCTTTGTATAGAAGTATTATTGCAGTCATGGAATACCGTTCTTTGAGCACTACATAACAAGTGATGATTTTGCTTAATTGTTTACATTTTGTTGGTGGGCCAACTTTTGATCTAGAGTCTTTAGCAGTTTCACACACTACTACAAACTATAAGCTACAAATGCTAATAAAATGTCAGACTCAATCATATTTGACAATATCATAATAAAACAAGATACCAAACATGATGTTGTCAGTAAAGCATTAGGGTCAACCCACCCTGGGTAAAGGTCATGGGAAGTGGACCATGGTGAGTTAGAGGATATTCTGACATGGTTCATAAAACCACAGCATTTCTCAGCTTTGCAATGAAGCACACTACCCCCTGCAGACAACGGCCCAAGAGCCAGTAACAACATTACATAGGATTTGTCCAAAATGGCAACCTATTCCCTATATAGTGCACTACTTTTGACCAGAGCCCCTATGAGGACGCTGGTCAAAATAAGTGCACTATAAATGGAATAGGTTGCCATTTTGGAGGCACATCTAGAGCGCTGGTCCCGTCAGTTCCTCCTCAGCGGCACTATCCACGCCTCCTCACATCTCGCTTGTAATTATTGAATAGCTGCACATACTGTAATGTTATTGATTGTAGGGTATACGAGAAATAGTCACCAAAAACAAATGAATCCTTATATCTGTCAACCCTCATCCTTTTCCACCCACATACTGAAGCCTACATACAGAACGAACCAAAACCAAATAACCAAGCTCCAAAACACAGGGCCACCCGTAGTGACTGTATGTGAAAGGACTACAATGTCACCTACAGTGCCTTCGGAAAGTATTCAGACCCCATTGACCTTTTCCAAATTTTGTTACGTTACAGCCTTATTCTAAAACGGATTAAATAAATAAAAAATCTCAGCAATCTACTGTACACACAATACCTCATACTGACAAAGCAAAAACAGGTTTTTAGACATTTTAGCAAATTTATAATAAATAAATACCTTATTTACATATGTGTTCAAACCCTTTGCTATGAGACTTGAAATTGAGCTCAGGTGCATCCTGTTTCTACTGATCATCCTTGAGATGTTTCTACAACTTGATTGGAGTCCACCTGTGGTAAATTCAATTGATTGGACATTGATTTGGAAAGGCACACACCTTTCTATATAAGGTCCCACAGTTGACAGTGGATATCAGAGCAAAAACCAAGCCATGGGGTTTGTAAGGACAGATACTGGGAGACGAGAAGCAAGTACAGGGAGTGAACATTTAATAAATAACTGTCATGAAAAAAAACACGGGCAGTGTCTTAAAAAGGGGAAATGAAACAACATCAATGCTGACACCGGTATCAAACTGTGGAATGAGCGCCAAGGAAGGGGGAGTGGGGTCAGGCGTGACAAGGTCAAAGGAATTAGAGCTCCGAGACAGGATTGTGTCGAGGCACAGCATTGAAGGCCCCCAAGAACACAGTGGTCTCCATCATTCTTAAATGGAAGAAGTTTGGAACCACCAAGAACATTCCTAGAGCTGGCCGCCCAGCCAACTGAGCAATCGGGGGAGAAGGGCCTTGGTCAGGGAGGTGACCAAGAACATGATCGTCACTCTGACAGAGCTCTAGACATCCTCTGTGGAGATGGGAGAACCTTCCAGAAGGAAAACCATCTCTGCAGCGCTCCGCCAATCAGGCCTTTATGGTAGAGTGGCCAGATAGAGGCCACTCCTCAGTAAAAGGCAATACAGCCCGCTTGGAGTTTGCCAAGATTGAACTCTTTGGCCTGAATGCCAAGCGTCACGTCTGGAGGAAACCTGGCCCATCCCTAAGGTGAGGCATGGTGGTGGCAGCATCATGCTGTGGGGATGTTATTCAGCTGCAGCGACTGGGAGACTAGTCAGGAGGGAAAGTTGAACGGAGCAAAGTATAGAGAGATCCTTGATGACAACCTGCTACAGAGCACTCAGAACCTCAGACTGCGGCGAAGGTTGACCTTTCAACAGGACAGGACAACGACCCTAAGCACACAGCCAAGACAACGCAGGAGTGGTTTCGGGACAAGTTTCTGAATGTCCTTGAGTGGCCCAGCCAGAGCTCGGACATGAATCCGTTCTAAAATCTCTGGAGAGACCTGAAAATAGCTGTGCAGGAACACTCCCCATCCAACTTGACAGAGCTTGAGAAGATCTGCAGAGAAGAATCTCCCCAAATACAGGTGTGCTAAGCTTGTAGCATCATACACAGAAAGACTCGATGCTGTAATCGCTGCCAAAGGTGCTTCAACAAAGTACTGAGTAAAGGGTCTGAATACTATATGTAAAAAAGCTGTTTTTGCTTTGTCGTTATGGGGTAAGCGAAATGTATGCTTGACTAAGTGGGAGACATAAGAAAGGGTGGTTGTAGATTGAGCTAAATGTGAGATAACAGTAGCTGTGGTCTCTCCCTTCCACAGATCTCCTGTAATGTAGCAAGCTGGCAACTGTGCATCCTCTCTCCATTATGTAACAAGTGGAGAGATAGAGAGAGAGAGACAGAGACACTGTTCGCCACCTAACTACTCCCACGTACAGACAAGTGAGAGCACACACACACACACACACACACACACACACACACACACACACACACACACACAAACACAAACACAAACACACACACACACACACACACACACACACACACACACACACACACACATACACACTCTCACACCATAAGTGTCCATGGCAACTAAATACTACAAAATAAAATACATGAGTGGGCTTCGAGAAATTTAGCCCAGTGAAAATTGACAGTTTGGGTTTCACATCACCTGACTAGTAGAGAGGAGTGAAGTCTGTCTCCTTTAACCTTCCCTCACATCTCAACCGGCCTTTTACAACTTCACTGACTCACTTCTAGAACCAGTTGTATCTACCCATCAACCCAGAGTACTCATAGACTTCACAATAACCAAATCCAGCTCCATTCACAGAAAGAGCCAACCTGCTGTGGGCAGTGAGTGACATATAGGCTATGTTACCAAAAGGAAATGCTGCAATCCTCTCTACTTAGGTCGGATCTGACCCTTTCTGACAGCACAAAGCAGGTTATAGTGTACTTCAAGTGGTGATCATCATGAGATGTGACAGTCCAGTAAAATGGCAAGCTCCCAGCCAGCAAAGGATATCGCTTTGGACAAGAGTCAAGGCGTCCATGGCGCACCACATGATTCATCTGCATCCCCTCTTTCTCCCTCTTCATTTGTTGCCTGGAGATACACAGGCTGGGTGTGGAAAAGAGAGAGGGAGGCGGATAGAACGAGGGTAAAAGGAAAACAAGGATAGAGAGAACAGCTGTGACAGAGTTAGGGAGAAGCTGGGGGAAAGAGAGAAATATGGCTGAAAGAGAGGGAAAGAGAGAGCCTGTGAGAGAAAGAGAGGCTTTGAGAAGGGGAAGCTGAGAGAGATGTGAATGTTAATGCTAATGCTAATACTCAGCCAATCAGAGGGCCCCTCAGGCCGTGACTACATGCTAGGATCATATTAGTGCTAATGTATCTGGTATTATTGCACAGCCCCCATGGAGTATGCAAGGTCACTGCTTGGGGGGGTGGGGGGATAGGTGGAGGGGAACACACCACATCACTAGGTCAGTTAGGGTTGGGAAGGGATCAACTCAGGGAGCCCGGGGAAGGCAATGATATGGGCACTGGAACACCCTGCCGCTTATGCCGTGTGTTGGGTTGGTTTTGGGAGTGGTGTCGATGGTGGTGGGGTGGGGTGGGGGGGTGTGGTGGTGGTGGTGGTGGTGGTTATGGTGGTGTTGCTTAAGCGAGGACTTAATTTATTCAAATGAGCCAAGGAGGATAACAAGAGGAGGGGGATTGAGTGAGGGGGGGCTACCTTGCCCTGTATGATGCGCATCTCTCTTAATTTCTCTCTCGCTCTCTCTTCTCCCTCCCTTGTTTTTCTGCATGAGACAGAGGGAAAGAGGGAAGGAGTAGAAAGGGAGATGGGGGTTGAGATGATGAGATTGAAAAAGGAAGCAGGAAAAGAGATGGCGACTGATGCAAATGATTAGCAGCGTACTGGAAAGTCCCTGAGGCTAACCACAGCACACAGACAACAACACAATGTTCAAGTACTGTCCAAACCACATCCAATCTCTGGGGGTCCGATATGGATCCAGTTCAGTGCATCAGAATGCAATTAATGATGTCCTAGAAACACACTTCACCACATATTTATTAGAATCCTCAAATGTGTCTTAAATATGGGAATTCTACTATATACTCACTGATAAAGATAAGAGAAAATAATGACAGGAAGATGGGCACTGAAGATATGTATCTCTATAACGGTCCAGTTGGAGATATGGATCAGAGATATCTGGTGACACCTAGTGGTGATATATATTACTGGCAACAGAGGATCTGACCTAAGCAAGTTGTGATGGTTATCATTGGTCACATCTGGACATAGACACATCCTCTTCTTCCTGCCAGGTCACAAAACACAATGACCCGGATCAATATCAGCCCATAACCCCATCCCGAGCAACTGACAGAATGCTCTTTGGAGTCGCCGTCGCGGAGGCCACGGAGTGCTTTAATAAGATGGAGGGAAGTGAGCTATCCAAGCATCTTCCTCTAGCAAGAGCGGTGTCCACTCACTGAGACTCGCCTCCCCCATGCTTCCGCCTCATCACGGGCCACGACTCGGAGCGTCGGCATGTAGTCGTGCCCACAGACTGGTGACCACTGGCGACACACCTCCACTCCTGCACCGGAGCCATCCAAGGGGCGGCGGCCAGTGGCGGACGGGGCCATGTAGGACTACAGAC
The DNA here is from genome assembly GCA_023634145.1 of Thymallus thymallus. Taxonomy (NCBI): domain Eukaryota; kingdom Metazoa; phylum Chordata; class Actinopteri; order Salmoniformes; family Salmonidae; genus Thymallus; species Thymallus thymallus. The sequence goes on along the minus strand of CM042378.1, from coordinate 7,601,546 downwards.
ATTTCCTACTGAATGCTCGTTGGCTTTGCTCTTTCCCGCTATCAGAGCATTATTGGGAATGGCATCGAAGCTGTACTCTGCCCACCTGGTTAGACCAGACGTTGAGGCGGGGTTACGCCATTCAATTTCCCTGCCCCCCTCCACCCTTTACAGGGGTTGTGGAGAAGGTTGAAGCTCTAAACAAAGAGATTGCAGAACTTCTGGGGAAAGAGGCTTTACTTGCCTTACTTTCTCGTGCCAAAGAGACAGGGGAGTGAGGCCGATTCTGGATTTGCGGACTTTAAACAAGTCTGTAGAGCCGAGGTGGATCTCTTTGCCACAAGCGAGAACGCACATGGCCACCTCTGGTTCTCTCATCGGGCCCAGTATGAACCCACATTGGGATTGGATGCGTTCGAACACCACCCACGGCCGACAGTTCTCCTGTATGCTTTTGCCCCAACATCCTGTGGGTGCGATTGAAAGACCTGTCGGTCAATCTGATGGTTGGTGCGACAGAGAATTAACCCTTTGTGTTGTCCAGTGGAGAGTGTTCTCTCTTTCCTGCAACATCTGTTAGACATTCAACATTAGCCGTCCACCATCAAGGTGTATGCTTCGGTGATTTTTGCCTGCCATGAGGGTTTTAGCAGAAAGTCTGTTTATAGCCATCTGCTGGCAAATCATTTTCTGCTAGGGATATGGTTCCGCAGTGCTAGATGCCTTGTCTGAACCGCCGTTTGAGCTTTTGGTCCAGATCTCTTTGAGGATGCTATCTTTAAAGATAGCATTGTTTCATTTCCTGACCTCTGCCATGCGCTCTGTTGACGCAACCTGACTGCCATAAATTACGATCTGAGCATGGCAGTGTTGCGTCCTAATCCGGCATTCATGCCTAAGATTATTAAGAGCTCTTATAGATCACTGATCCATGAGGTGTGGGCCTTCTCTCCTCCTCATCCTGGGGAGAGAGAGGAATGGCTCCATCGTCTGTGTCCTTTATGGACTTTGGCGTGTTATGTGGTTGTCACCCGAAATGTTTGTGTGCTAAGACTCTCCCTTTGTTTCCACAGAGAAGGTATGGTAACATCAATAGGTTGGACAATGAACAATATTTTTATAACCCAACCAGGTTAAAATGTCTGTTGGTATTTAAAGAATATTATGTCAAATCAGTTGTTGTCTTGTACATTAGATCTGACCACAGGAGGCCATAAACCATATATTGGAAAGTCTACACATTCTAGTAATCAGATTTACATGGAATTGTTATGCAATTTATATGTTTGAATATGAAACTATTTGTGGAAAGATGAAATGTAATTTCTAACCTTTATGAATGAGAAAAGTGATTTCATGAGTAAACTCACTTCAGTCAAGCCACACCCAGGTGAGCAGACACTGGTTGAGAACTATGAAACACGCCTTTCTCTCCCTAGTACAAAGGCCCATTGACGAAAGTTAACGTCAGTTCCTGATGATGCTAGGACTGTGGTCCATGCGTTAAAAGGGCAAATTTCAACGTAGGGGTGACGATCGCTACGTTAAAATTGTGAATTTCGACTAGACCAGCCAGGACTAAGGCAAAATGGTATGAACTTTGAAAGAACAACAAATTTGAAAAAAGAAACGTTCATCCGTGGTGCCCCAGTTTATTAATGAGTTAATTGTTGCAGGATTAATTCAATCACGTCATCAATTAAACATTGAATAATCTATTTTATAAAATAGCATTTCTCACATTTAATCAAAGCCAGAGACACGACATAATTGGAGCCCCCGTGCGAGATAATAAGATAGAATGAGGCTTTCATGTTGAATTCAGCCTATATGATATTGAAAAGCAGGTTACATTATATGCCCAGAGTATTTTATATACCATAGGAATTGTGGTGCGTGTCTGTCCCATTTGAACGAGAGATCTGGACTGCCCCGTGTTGTTTCTCTGATGTAGTCAGTGAATAGCGTTACCATTTCTAAGAGTAAGGGCAGGACCCAGCTAAGTATAGAAATTGAGGAATAGAACGTTTGGCCAAAACTTTGTACTATTTCCGCATCCCGCATCCAGCCGATTGAAATTTGAATAGATATTAAGCTTGACTAGAGATTATCAGTAGTAGTGTGAACAGACCATGGTGTATTTCTTTGTTTACCGCGCCTTCCGGTTAAACATTGCAAAAATAATGCCGAAATTGTTTGAACATAATATGTTATAAGTAAAACCGTTCACTTTCTAAAGGGAATCGTATTTGTGCTTGAGAGTGAGACTTCTGTACAAATACTAACTAGCCTTTCACAGGGGTATTTGGGTCCTTTCATATTGCTTACTCCCATAGCTATTCTGTTAATATCAGGGCAGAATGAGTGAGGGAAAGGGGTTTGAGCTTAAAAGCCCTGAATGGAACCGGTGTAGTATAATTTTTGGCTACAGTGTCAGTTTTCCTGCAAAAGTAGAAAACGCTCTCTTTATTTGTGTGTGTTTGTGTGTGTGTGTGTGTGTGTGTGTGTGTGTGTGTGTGTGTGAGCGTGAGAAGGCATGCAGAGCATTGCTGAAATAAGACTTTCCATCTTGACCTCTATGCTCAGATCTTATCACTTTCCCACGCTTCACACTCTCACCCGCCCCCACACCCATACACACACACAGTAAATAAGGAGCTTTATTACCTTGACAGGTTAAATATGCATTGCCCTGAGCGTTTAACTGGCATTGAATAGTAGAAAACAACACACTCCTTATCTCTGCTTGTTCCGATTCCAATAAGATCTCAGTCTCACTGTGAATTTCGAATTGCTCCAAACGTCAAATTTCAAAGTGTTTTTGATCCTCCTGCTGCTCTGTATAGTTCCTCCTGCTGCTCTGTATAGTTCCTCCTGCTGTTCTGTATAGTTCCTCCTGCTGCTCTGTATAGTTCCTCCTGCTGCTCTGTATAGATCCTCCTGCTGTTCTGTATTGGCCCTCCTGCTGCTCTGTATAGTTCCTCCTGCTGCTCTGTATAGACCCCTCCTGCTGCTCTGTATAGTTCCTCCTGCTGCTTTGTATAGTTCCTCCTGCTGCTCTGTATAGATCCTCCTGCTGTTCTGTATTGGCCCTCCTGCTGCTCTGTATAGTTCCTCCTGCTGCTCTGTATAGACCCCTCCTGCTGCTCTGTATAGGTCCTCCTGCTGCTCTGTATAGTTCCTCCTGCTGTTCTGTATAGTTACTCCTGCTGCTCTGTATAGGTCCTCCTGCTGCTCTGTATAGTTCCTCCTGCTGCTCTGTATAGTTCCTCCTGCTATTCTGTATAGTTCCTCCTGCTGCTCTGTATAGTTCCTCCTGCTGCTCTGAATAGGTCCTCCTGCTGCTCTGTATAACCTCTCCTGCTGCTCTGTATAGACCCCTCCTGCTGCTCTGAATATGTCCTCCTGCTGCTCTGTATAGGTCCTCCTGCTGCTCTGTATAGTTACTCCTGCTGCTCTGTATAGGTCCTCCTGCTGCTCTGTATAGGTCCTCCTGCTGCTCTGTATAGTTACTCCTGCTCCTCCGTATAGTTACTCCTGCTCCTCTGTATAGTTCCTCCTGCTGCTCTGTATAGTTCCTCCTGCTGCTCTGTATAGTTCCTCCTGCTGCTCTGTATCCTTCAATTTCTCCAAACATCACATTTAGAAGTTAAGTTTAGGAACTCATTCCGAATGGTTAAGGTTAGGGTTAACGTTTGGGATAGGGGTCGAACAAACAACTTTCTGATCCAGAGTCTCGGGATTAACAGTGTCATGAGATTACACCCATTTGCCACTCCCCGTACAAAACTACCTAGAAAAACCCAAGCCTACACGATGGTAATAGAGCTCACTGTTTCCCCTAGTGGATGGTTTTGAAGGCATTTCCCAGCATTCTCAGGACAAGGACAGACGTCCAATTTCAACGTCAAGCTTGAAAGATCTTCCTGCTGATTCTTCAGATCTGTGAATTAGATTGGAGCCTGTTTGACATTTGATTTAGCTGTTCTGGTATTGTTGTTCTATCTCAGTTTCACCCCATTGCCGTGTTTTGCGCTAGAACCTATTCAACTGCAAACTTGTTGACATTGTCATAATCAGACATATATAGTACACACAGAGGCTGGCAGTTAGGCTACCTACCTTACCTGTGGGAACAATAACTGACCTGCCCGCTCACACACCCCAGCACCTGTCCACAGTGTTTTCAGGTCCGTGAGCACACACAGTACTAAAGATGTTATCAGGACTGGGAGCAGTCTGATAAATGGCCTCTCAGGCTTGTGTAAAGCAAGGCAGGTGCTGGAGGGAGAGCCCACCCGCCAAAGCAGTACTGTATTCACCACGCTGATCCAGCAAGTTGCCCTGGTGGGAGATTGTTGCTGCTGAAACTTTTTGGTGTTTGTTGTTTTATAAAGACATTTCCCCTCGGGGATCAATAAAGTATCTATCTATCTATCTATCTATCTATCTATCTATCTATCTATCTATCTATCTATCTATCTATCTATCTATCTATCTATCTATCTATCTATCTATCTATCTATCTATCTATCTATCTATCTATCTATCTATCTATCTATCTATCTATCTATCTATCTATCTATCTATCTATCTATCTATCTATCTATCTATCTATCTATCTTATAATAGGCCAGTGAACAGGAAATTCACTGGCCAACTCTTAGAGGACAATGAAAATTGATAAAGGTGCTTCAATAAAACAGCCTTGTCTGAGTTATAGTTGAAAAACTCAGGAGACTTCTTTGGGGATAATAATGGCTGGAACAGAGCTAATGGAATTGCTTCAAACACCTGGAAACCATGTGTTTGATGATACCATTCCACTAATTCCACTCCAGTCATTACCACAAGCCTGTTCTCCCCAATTAAGGTGCCACCAACCTCCTGTGGTGGAAAAATGAAGGACAATAAGGTTCAGGGACCAATGAAGGACCAATCACAATGGGAATTCAAAACAAAAAATGTGATTGGACTGGTTATTGAGAACAAATTGCAACTAACTTACCGATCACAAGTTAAATTTTTTTATTCTGATTGTGATTGGGCCCTGAACCAAAGGAGGCCATTTCGAAATATATAAAAGCCTCAAGGCCGAAACGCATTCGTTTTGCTGAAGCACTTTTTGCAACTTCCATTGTCCTCCAAGAATTGCTGAATTTCCTCTTCACATCACTGTTTTCGCCTCAATTCCCTTCTAGGTGGTGGGCCGAAGGCGAAAAATGTTGATCTATCCCTGTCGAGGGAGAAGCTGATTCTTTGTATATGTAAACCTTATTATAATGACTATGAAATATGTTGACACCTTCAATTCTTGCACATTTTCTCAAAACAGTACATTTCAACACTGTTTATTTTTTATTAACATTTATTTCACTAGGCAAGTCAGTTAACTAATTCTTATTTACAATGACGGCATAGGACCAGTGGGTTAAAATGCCTTGTTCAGGGGCAGAACAACAGATTTTTTATATTGTCCGCTAAGGGATTCAATACGGAAACCTTTCGGTTGCTGGCCCAACGCTCTAACCACTCAGCCAGTTTGCATGCTTCCAGCTATCTATCTGTCAGTGAATACAAATTTTGAATCATGTTTTGGCATGATTATATGTATCATTTAATGTAACTAGCTGCAGGCTCAGATTAATTAAATCATATACTTTGCATAGAAACCCCCAAAAAATACTTTAGATAGACAGATGTGTGTGTCATGTATGCTAGCATTGAGGTTTAAAAACCACAGCTGCATATGTATATTATACCATCACATTTAGTGTTTCACCTTTTATTGAGTATGGAGACAAATAAATCTAATCAAAGTGTATTAGTCACATACACATATTAGCATACAGTATGTTAAAGCAGCTGCAGCATACAGTGTTCCTAGCTCCAGGAGTGCAGTAAATGTCTAACAATACAATACTAATACTCAAATAATCCCAAGAAAAAGAAACAAGCAATATCAGAGTCTGGAGAAAATATGTGGTATTTATAGACAGTATGTACATATATATAAGTACGAAAAGGTATGTACAGCAGTAGTTGTCAAGAATACAGAATACACATATATAGTGAGTAATAAATTAGCTTAATTCTTCAGAGATTCTGGACTGCAACATTACATTTCAACAGAATAATGTTGCAGGAATGCTAATCTTATCTGTTTCTAACTACAGAAACAGTAAACATTATGTAAACATTGTTAAAGTGATCAATGTTTAATGACTATGTACACATAGGGCAGCAGTTTTAAAGGTGCATGGTAGAGCACCGGGTGGTAGCCGGCTAGTGACTAAAGTGCAAAGGAGCGTACCGGGCGGAGAACGACAAGGGCTAACGTTTTACCAGTCTGATGCCCTGGAGATAGCAGCTGTTTTTCAGTCTCTCTGTCCCAGCTTTGATGCACTTGTACTGTCTCCGCCTGCTAGATGGTAGCAGGGTGAACAGGCCGTGTCTTGGGTGGCTGAGGTCCTTGATGATCTTCTTGGTCTTCCTGTGACATCAGGTGCTGTAGATGTCCTAGAGGGCAGGCAGAGTGCCCCCGGTGATGTGTTGGGCTGACCGCACCACCCTCTGGATAGCCCTATGGTATAGTCCTACAGAATGCTCTCAATGGTGCATCTGTAGAAGTTTGTGAGGGTCTTAGTGTCAGGCTCTGGCCATAGTGATGCCTAGTTGCTTCTCTATGTAGCTATGGTCAGAGTCTGACAGTGTCTTTCTTTTCTGTTTCTGTGAGGGTTTTGGGTGGATCCCTAATTAGAGGCAGCTGCACCGCATTGTCTCTAATTAGGGATCTTATATATGTTAGTCTGTCATTCACGCTGGTGTGGGTCGTTGTCGATGTATTTCGCAGTCACAGTGATAGTAAGTGTGGATTCGTTACGTCTGATCATTTCGTGTTTGTTTGTGTTCTTTTAGTTCGTCATTCGTTGTTTTGTTTATACCGAGTATTTATTCATTCATTTACATAGTAAAATAAAAATAAGATGTCGAACTATAATCCCTGCGCTGCGCCTTGGTCATTCCCACACCCAAACCGTGACACTTAGAAGATACAGATGTTGTGCCTGTTGTGCCTTCTTTACCACAGTGTCGGTGTGGAGAGACCATTTTAGGTCCTCAGGGATGTGCACACTGAGGAACTTGTTTGTTTCGTCCATGGATTTGTTGGGGCGGTATGCATATTGTAGTGGGTCTAGGGTGTCGGGTAAGGTGGAGGTGATATGGTCCTAAGCACGTTTGAATGCCTTACTCACTTCGTACTAGCAAAGGTGTCTCAGGCAGTATTTGTAGTATCTAAATATAGTGTAACCTACCAATCAATGTACAGTACCTTCGGAAAGGATTAAGACTCCATTGACTTTTCCACATTTTGATACGTTACAGCCTTATTCTAAAGGCAAGCATATTTTTGGCTAAAAACAGTCTAAGCCGGGGGGTGGGGTGGGGGGCGGGGGGGATTGTTTTAAGAAGGTCATACCACAGATAATTTAGCTATTTGATTAATTTAAGACCACTTAAAGTATTAAAACCTATATAATAAAACATTTTGGGATAAATGTTTTAGGGAATTACTGCTATTAGCTCATACAAATGCATTGAATAACAGATTCACTACATGGAACAACATTCCCAAAAAATATAAAAAAGAAGATTGTTTTGAAGTGACTCTTTTATCTGAGACATAAAAGAAAGATCAAGATTTAATTTTTTGTACCCCATATTTTTGGAATTAAACAGTCTATATACAGTACTTCCATTCATTTTTTTCAACTGGTACTGGAGGACCTTCAGACGAGTCTTGTGAGGCCTGTGGGCATTGTATACACTTACATGTTCGTGAGAGTCTCACCTTGTATTAGTGTGTAGCCCAAAAGGGCTTGTATTAGTGTGTAGCCCAAAAGGGCTTGTATTAGTGTGTAGCCCAAAAGGCCCAAAATGGAGAACACCATTGCATTTGTGAGAGTCTCATCTTTCCATAGAGGGCCAAACCATTCAACGATTTTTTGAGAAGACCGATTTTCGGGATGTCTCATGGCCTGACAAACACTGCTCTAGCTCCATCACCTTTCACCACAGATGCGGATGTGCGACATGGATGTGGTGGATTGTGGTGGATTGAGACGCATCCAATGATCTCTGAGAAATTTCGTGGCCCGTGTCCTTAACTGATCTATGCCCTATATCTAAGAATGAACATATTTTTTTTAGCTAAAGGCTCCAGTGATAGGGAAAATAGGCTGCTGGACGCTGAACAGCATTGGTTACCCGTGAAGACCATCACAGAGGGGTTACAATATGTTAGTCATAAACATTTAGCCAAATACCCTATGTTCCTTAGTATACCACAGAACACCTACTCATTCAAGGGTTTTTCTTTATTTTTTACTATTTTACTAATGCCAAGAGTGTGCAAAGCAGTCAAGGCAAAGGGTGGCTATTTGAAGAATCTCCATACTACATGATTCCATATGTGTTATTTCAACGTTTTGATATCTTCACTATTATTCTACAATGTAAAACTTTTGACCGGTAGTGTAGACATATGTACAATTTCCACCTTCTGAACTAGATGCACTAACTGTGATGAAAGTAATCTGTAATTTATCCTTAAATGATCGGTCCCAAGCAGAGAAAAAGTATATTCTTTCAGCTGTGGATTATGCACTCTCCATAAATATAAACTAGTGCAAAATCAGAGACCATATTTCGCAACGCCATGGAGGCGCAGTATCCGATTTGTTAGAATTATCCATTGTCGGGTTGAGTGTTGTATTTATGTCACCAGCCAAGACCAGTCAAGACCAGTCTTTTTTATATGGAAAGATATACAAAATATGCAAAAAAACATCGTAATTATTTGGGGCATATGCAGAAATAAAAATAACAAAAAAAATCAAGAAAAATGCATTTTACTGTATAGAGGTAATCTGTCTTGATCATTCCCTTGGTCTAATGTATGAAACTTTTGTTTTATTATTAGCAGAAGGAAAGGCAGCCACTTTGAAGTTGTTTTCTATTTTGCTTATATCATCCTTGATTATGAGTTTCCTGGAGCGTGGCAATATCTACTCCTTTCCTACTCACAATATCAAAACAAATATTAAGCTTTGTTTTCTCGTTTATGCCCTGTAAATTCCAAGAAAGCACAGCTTAACTATTAATGCATTTTGGAAAAAAACTTGGTTGTAAATTTAATAGAGTGCAATCCCATTTTAAAGTAAATAAAAAACGAAATACATGAATAATCAATAATTAGCATAGAATAAGTAAAAAATAAAGAAAAAATTAAAGCATTTCCCAAAGAGGCCTCCCAGATCGCAACTCATATAAACCTCCCTGTTTCCCTCCCCTCCCACCAAAAAGGGAATACTCGTGATTATATTGCAGTTTCTATTACAGCATCCCTTTCTCGTAAACTCCAACAGCTCTGCATCCAGATGCAGGGCTGTGGCATGACAATAACTAATGGCCCATCCACAGGGCTCCCTCTATTTTTTTGTCCGATAATCTAAATATCAAATCAGTTCTACTGGACTAGAAATGGAGGATAATGAACAAAACAAAACCATTTATGGTAAAATAATAATAAATACACATACAAACCAAATAATGTTTGTCCAGTCACTGTTTGATATGGACACAGTATAAGCCACTCAACAGATCATGATTTGGTAATTACTGTTCAGTTCCCTCTGGGATATTTTTTAGTGGGTGTCATCTTGGCAGGTCAAAAGAAGATCAAAATCAAAACTAAGTGAATGGAACACCCGGCCACAGACAGACAGAGATTGAATATAAATAATAATTCCAGTAATTCCATCACACATGAAAGTAAATTGTCTTTTGGAGTGGAATAATGTCTCACTTGGTTCTGTTTATATCCGTGTTGATTAGTATATATGAGAACGGACAATGCACAATCAGAAAGATGTGATTATGCCCAATCACGTAATTGAAGGTGGGAAAAATGTGTCTATCAAGATACACTACATAATCCAAAAGTATATGGACACCTGCTCGTCGAACAGCTCTATCCAAACTCATGGGCATTAAAGTGGGTTTGGTCCTCCTTTTGCTGCTATAACAGCCTCCACTCTTCTGGGAAGGCTTTACACTAGATGTTGGAACATTGCTGCTGGTTCTTGCTTCCATTCAGCCACAAGAGCATTAGTGAGGTCTGGCTTTGATGCTGGGCGATTAGGCCTGGCTCGCAGTCAGCTTCCCAATTCATCCCAAAGATGTTTGATGGGGTTGAGGTCAGGAATCTGTGCAGGCCAGTCAAGTTCTTTCACACCGATCTCGACAAACCATTTCTCGCTTTGTGTACAGGGGCATTGTCATGCTGAAACAGGACAGGGCCTTCTCGAAACTGTTGCCACAGAGTTGGAAGCAAAGAATCGTCTAGAATGTCATTGTATGCTGTAACGTTAAGATTTCACTTCACTGGAACTAAGAGGCCTAGCCCGAACCATGAAAACAGCCTCAGACCATTATTCCTCCTCCACCAAACTTTACAGTTGTCACTATGCTTTGGGGCAGGTAGCGTTCTCTTGGCATACGCCAAACCCATATTAGACCGTCGGACTGCCAGATGGTGAAGCGTGATTCATCATTCCAGAGAACGCGTTTCCACTGCTCCAGAGTCCAATGCTTTGCAGCTGTGGGTCCTAGAGGCTTCCACTTCACAGTAAGAGCACTTACAGTTGACCATCAGATTTGCCACAAATGCTCCTTATAGGACACATCACTGCACTCTATACTCCTCTGTAAACTGGTCACCTCTGTATACACGTCGTCATACCCACTGGTTGATGCTTATTTATAAAACCCTCTTAGGCCTCACTCCCCCCCTATCTGAGATATCTACTGCAGCCCTCATCCTCCACATACAACACCCGTTCTGCCAGTCACATTCTGTTAAAGGTCCCCAAAGCACACACATCCCTGGGTCACTTGTCTTTTCATTTCACTGCAGCTACCGAGTGGAACGAGCTGCAACAAACACTCAAACTGGACAGTTTTATCTCAATCTCTCCATTCAAAGACTCAATCATGGACACTCTTACTGACAGTTGTGGCTGTTTTGCGTGATGTATTGTCATCTCTACCTTCTTGCCCTTTGTGCTGTTGTCTGTGCCCAATAATGTTTGTACCCTGTTTTGTGCTGCTACCATATTGTGCTGCTGCCATGTTGTGTTGCTACCATGTTGTTGTCATGTTATGTTGCTACAATGCTGTGTTGTCATGTGTTGCTGCCTTGCTATGTTGTTGTCTTAGGTATCTCTTTTGGTAGTGTTGTTTTGTCTCTCTTGTCGTGATGTGTGTTTGGTCCTATATTTATATATTTTTTATTTATATATTTAATCCCAGACCCCCGTCCCCGCAGGAGGCCTTTTGCCTTTGGTAGGCCGTCATTGTAAATAAGAATTTGTTCTTAACTGACTTGCCTAGTTAAATAAAGGTTAAATAAAAAAAATTAAGGTACAGAGAACGTGATTGGCAGACGTGATCAGAGTTTTGATTTGTTTGCTGTTTAGTACTTGGCAGTGTTTGCCTGTCCAGCTAGTAAAGAAAGGACGGAGAAAGTGGTGTTGTGGACTGACAGCTACTGTCCCTGGCTGCAACGACTTATTTATTCTGGGATAATTAGTCAAGCGCGGCCCTGGCGCCATGATTAATGCACTTTGTCATCTCCAGCACAATATAATCACCCAATGCTTCCCGTAGCCTATAACAAGATGATGCACTTCAAAATGAGTTCAATATCTCAGTACAAACAACAGCATGTGCTGTATGCAGTCATATACTGTATACAGTCATTGTGTGCAACACATTTCACATAGCCTAGGACTCGTCTATGGTCTAGGCATGACCTACGGTCAGTTACATTGAAAACTGTACAATAACAACCATTCCTCTAGCTTAGGCTACATAGGCTAATGATTTTGTGACTATAAAATAGGTCAAATTAAATATAGGTAGGGGTGGTCACTGTCTAGGCCATTTTAGGCCTACCCGTTGAAAGGTCATGGGAATTCATAGAAAGGATAACACATAAAAGATGTGATGATTTTTAATAGTCCAGAGAGCTATAAGCCAAAAATGTTGGCTGTTTTGTTAAATGGCCATAGGATATTCACCAATTTAGCCTATAGGTAGGTGTGTGTGTGTGAGTGCGTTCCTGCCTGCGTTCGTGCATGTGCGTGTGTGTGAGAGAGAGATGGTGGTGATCAAGGAAACATACAAGAGCGAGAAAGATTAGGATCACAATAGGATGATGATAGCTAAATGAGTCTCAACTAATGAATACACCCCTGGTTGTTTTTCAGCTTTGCTCATAGCATAAGACATGTCTATAGTCATGGCCAAAGAATGTTTTGCTGCCATCTCGTGGCCACCTAGAGTATTTATTCACTACTGAAACAATTGAGAACATACAGCAGGGTTTGAACCATCATATTTATGGTTAATGGGCACTTTACTTTCTGAGCCGTTAATATCCAGACCTCTTGGCAGGGGTTCATTGTAGGCTTCTGCTAACATGGAGGCTACAGTACTATTTGGCCAGTATGGGCTTAATGCCATAGAATTACATGATCTCAGTGACTAATTTACATTTTAACAGATGCTCTTCTCAAGTGCAACTTACAAAAGCCATTAGGGTTAAGTGCCTTGCTCAAGACCCCATGGACAGGTTTATCACCTTGGGGATTCAAACTAGGTACCTTTTGGTTACTCGTCCAACAATCTTACTGATAGGCTACCTGCCGCCCAGTATAACACCCAGACAAATGTACACAGGTTGATTTTCAACTTACTTTGTAATAAACACAGGACAGCTACAGTGGGTCTACAGTTTATCAATACAAAAGGAATGCAGTCTCAAACATTACAGTCAACAACATACAAGCTCCCAGCCGTCTTACGGTACGTGTCCTTCTCCAACCTTTCTTTGCTGGAACACACATAGCAGAGGGGCAGGACATTAACAATAGGATTCACTGAATATTCACTGAATATTATCTTGTAAAAATAGTGACCATTACAATGCCATTCATATTCCTCCCTTCAGGTGTAGTAGATAGATCTAACATAGTAATGTATTTAACTAATGGATTTTGGTATGACTGTGAATGAAAGCTTAAATTACTCGTACCGTTACATATAGTAATATGTATAACTGATTCATTAGAACTATATACATTGTAGACCATCATTCCTCATTCATGAATAATCTCATATTCTTCCAATACCCAAGAAACACTTGGAGGAGAGATGTCCAGGCAGACATTATTGAGAGCTGCCACAACTGGTGTGACCTGGAAAAACTTGGCCCAAACCGAGTGATATGGAGGGCATTCATCAACGGCCTATGCTCCTTATAGGAGCCAAGCGCTTCCGTCAAGTACGTCTTCCAGTCCCTTACTCTATGTCTCAAAATGACCAGTAGATGTCACTTAATTACTGCTTCATAACTGCTTTCTCTGAGAGCAACTTGCTCAATGGATAAGCATGGTTTCTACACATATTCATTTATTGACCAATGAAGGAGGGATGTGGACTGCCTCTCAAGATGTAGCCTATATCTCATCTTCTTTGTAATCCATTGTCTGATATCAAGACACTCACCCTGGTCTTTCCACACTGGCGGATTTTTTTGCCTAGGGGATGAGAGAGAAAGACAATGATGATACAGTCTATTACTCCCCATGCCCCTAACAGACAGTAACGCAATAGAGAACACTTTAATTCAATTGAATTGAGGTGGGGTTGTTAGATCGCTTAAAGTCAGTCAGGTTGGAGAGAGTGCACACACACGCACGCACGCACACACACGCACACACACATACACACTGTCTGGTCTGGGGACTCACTGGCCAGCAGGAGAACAGACAGGATCATGATGACCGCAACGAAGGTCAGACCTCCAATACACAGAGTCTGGTAGTCTACAACACAGAGGACACACTCATCATAAACTCACCTATGGCAGCAGCTCTATCTGTCTCTGTCTCTCTCTCTCTCTTTCTCTTTCTTTCTCTCTCTCTCTCTCTCTCTCTCTCTCTCTCTCTCTCTCTCTCTCTCTCTCCCTCTGTCTGTCTCTGTCTCTCTCTCTCTTTCCATTTCAATAAAATAAAATTTAAACATATGTTTACATTGTCAAACCACGTGAAGTAGATAAGAAACAGAATTGATATAAACAATAAAACAAATGTACAGTAAACATTACACTCACAAAAGTTCAAGACATTTCAAATGTCATATTATGTGTAAATAGTACAAGTACAAAAGAGAAAATAACTCAAGGGGCGGCTGGCGGGGGCACTGAAGGGGGGGGGGTGGTTTCGCCCAGGGCGCCATACAAGCTAGAACCGCTACTGCCATTAGGCGTTATCAAATGACCAAAATACTCTAACCATTTCGTGCAGTACCATGTTGTTGTCTCTTACCATACACAAATTCTGCATCTGGGTCATATTCAGTAGCTGAGGAGAGAGCAGAGAACACATGAGATAAGATCCAAGAGGATATCCACACTCTACAGGCCAATACAATCAGAGCTAGAACTAGAGTAGACAGAGAAGGAGAGGGGGAGACTCACAAAGAAGTAAAGGGGTCCCCTCTGATCCTCTAACTATATGAATCTGGGTAAGTGTCAATGGCTGCCTACGCAGGAGGCTCCTGTCTATATTTATGGGTGTGGATTTTCTGTGGCCCATTTCCAAATGACGTGCAGTTCAATGATCCCCATACAATGTCCATAAACAAACATACACCATACTGCATGTCGCATATTCCTTTGAACTGGTTTGTGTTGAGGTAATATCTCAAGACCTTGCGTAAACCCAAATTATGCACAATTTTTGTTCTGGGTTAACCGAGATTAGTGTTCAGGGAATGGTCAACACATCCACAACCACCTCCAGTCCCCTGGCTTTCATTGCCATATGGGGGCCTAGGTTTAGGGGCACCAGAGTTCAGAGCATAGAATGTTTAAGCATTAGGCCCAAGGGGATGTGGTATATTGCCAATATACCACGGCTAAGGGCTGTGCTTATGCATGACGCATCGCGGAGTGCCTGGACACAGCCCTTAGCCGTGGTATATTAGCCATATACCACAAACCCCTGAGGTGCCCTATTGCTATTATAAACTGGTTACCAACATAATTAGTGCAGTAAAAATAAATGCTTTGACATATCCATGGTATAAGGTCTGATATGCCACGGCTGTCAGCCAATCAGCACTCAGGGCTCAAACCACTCAGTTTATAATGTCTCATATACAGTACCATGGTTTTCAGCCAATCAGAACCCAGGGCTCGAACGAACCGGTTTCTAACAATATATGACTGGCTCAAAAGTAAACCTGACCCACAGAAAGTCAATGTAAATCTCCCAGAGCAGGTCATGCCAATATGTTTTGATAATCCACGGTCCCTGTTTTGTTTGACTGCTCCATATAGATAAGGAGCAGGCTAATATTTTGTGTCACTCAGTCAATGGGAAGTAGTGGTGACTGAGAGTGGTTTGTTTGAGTATATGAAGGTGCTTTGGGATATGTGCTGTATGTTTCACCGTGCACTGTGAAGCTAGCTAGCTAGCTTGTGTCGGTCTCTTTAGCTATAGGATAGTCAATCGATGTTTACTATGTAGCTAGAACAATGAGCTAGCACATTATTCCTGTGGCTTTCTTCCCATTACTTGACTGGCTAACGATGTACATGATACATGATCAGGCCACAGGTTGTGGCTATTGCCTGATAAACCCATGGTATAAGAGAAGACTGTGATTAGAGGGGACACCTATGAGCACGATCTCCAGGTTTGTAGATTTGTTTTATATAGTACAAATGCAATATATTACGGTAGATCATCATAAACTGTTATATAATATAGTGAGTCAAAAGTTTAGACCTCTGGGTAAAAAACAGGCAATTTGTGTCTAATACCAGTAATTGAAATTCAGCTGTGGAAAACGTACCTCCAGCGGCAGACATGGTGGCTGGTCTGTGTGAGTGTCTGTTAGAATGAAGGAAATTAGTAAGAGATATACAAAAGCTGTATCCATGTCTATAATAACATTTGCTGAATCCCTAGTCATTAATTGTAGTAAAAACATGGTATGCTTAGAAAATCCATTTTTGGTTTGACACCGACATTGCTGACAGGGCAAAAGTAGTCAATATGTAACATATTTTAGTTTGTCTAGTTAGCAAATCATTTATGTCAGTAGCATTTCCAATGAAAACAGGCATTCTGTTAGTTCTGAAACACATTGTCTCATGTGGTTATGGATTCAGATAGATTACATTTCAATGTTTTTTAATGGTTTTATCCAACTCTGTTGACAGGATGAGGAACTCTAGATGTCCAAACAAATTGCTTTAGCTAGTTCTTCATCTTCAGCCTTTATATCACACACACACACACACACACACACACACACACACACACACACACACACACACACACACACACACACACACACACACACACACACACACACTCACACACACACACACACACACACACACACACACACACACACACACACACACACACACTCAGTACTCTGTTCTGTCCTTTTGATCTAAATCTCTATGCCTTTAATCATTAACTTACATTGATTGTGAGATTAAAACATCCCTGAGTCAATTTTGTTCGGCTAGTTTCACACGTGTAAGTACGAGTTGTGGAAGATGTGAGAGTGTATGTGCGTGCGCGTAGACCTATGTGTTTAAGTATTCTGTGTGTGTGGTTTTTCAATGCATGAGAGACATACTTTAGTATATAAAAACGTTTTTTATTGCCTAAATGTCAACTTAATTCATTAACCTTGACACCCCCTACAATCACCCTCTAAAAGGCATTCATATGAGACAAGAATACTCAATGTAAAATGTAGTCAATGTACTCATTATGGTATTATTATAATTTTTGGGAAGGGTTCGTAAGCAAGCAAGTTTACACCCGTTGTATTCGGAGCATGTGACAAGTCAAAATTGATTTGATTTGTAGAACACCCTGAGAAAGTGAACATCAATAAAGGCTTATTGCCAGTTCGATAATATTATACAGTGTAATTATGGACCAAAGTTTTTCCTTTTACTGATCAATATGAATGTATAGAAGAGTAATACACCATGTTATTGATATGTTAAAGATTGGGATCAAAATCAGATGATGCATGAAAAGCTGGCCCTTTTCCCAACTATACAGTATTTCCCAACTATACATGATTCGCTGGCTGTGATTGCTTATGAGTTGCTTGAGGTAAATAAACTATAATTCAACAAGTAGGTATACATTTATCCAACAAGTGCTCCTGGGTATCATCAAGTATTACATATCTATCAATCTCTAGTCATAGCATTCAGTAGATCCAGGATGGACTCACCTGTGGACCTGTGGTGCTGGAAGGCTCCTCTGGATGTGTGAGATCCTCTCAGGTGTGTGTCCTTCTGTCTCTGTAGTCAACTGCACTCCAGTCACCTCCTCCCTCATCTACCCCATTCCCTCCCCCATCTCTCACTCTGTGACACCCATAATTCAGCCTGCCCGGCTTGCACTACCCCACCAACCATCCATTTACATGTTTATAGGCCTATAAAGCGTGGCCTTCGGAGCCAATAAATAGTTTGAATGGTAACCTTTGGAATCATTGAGGCAGTGTTCACATTACTGTGACTAACCTAGGAGGAAATGCAAGCCATTTTGTACCCTAACTTTGAAGTAGCACTCATACAACCTTGAGTGACTTTGAGTTCGAAATTGTCAGGTTGATTTCATTGTTATTGTGTTGTAGTTCTTGGTAGTATGACTTTGTAGCTCGCCACAATTATGACCAGAATCACAGGTGAGCAGTACTTGGTGGCTATTTTTCTCCATAGAAGTAAACTATACAAGTAAACCATTGCATAACATTACAATTAAAACTGAATAAATTAACAAATACGTGAAGGTTATTGTGAGACACTTTATTTCTATGTTAAAAGCACAAAATGCAGCTATACAATACAACCGCATGCACAGAATGAACAGAGTAGATACTTATTGTCGTGACAGTGTTTTTTTTGTAACAACGATTCTCTGCATAAGACTCCATATATCTGACTGCGTGACATTAGCTTTACCTGACATCTGATACAGAGCAAATTATATTTTCCTTTTATTTTCTTCACCTAATTTGGCACCTAAAACTATGACTCTGGCACACGTAGTATCTACACACAAACTCTCTCACACTCACACACAGGCCCAGTCTCTCATTGACTAAATGCACAATCAATCATACAATACAAAACAGAGAGACACCATTGGTTGAGAGACTGATTTTGCAATCGGCTACTGTAACTTCTCAACTAAACGATAGAGGACACAGATTTGCGGCACTGGTGTGGGCGTGGGAACCGTCCAATCCTAGCCTGCCTCTGAGGGTGGTATCGCCCGGCTCAGCCAATGGCAGAGGAGGAGACTAGATTGGACGGTTTTCTAGGACAAGGCAGTGATACAGCTGATGTAGGAGCTCACTTTACTACAGTAAGTACTGTTGGTGAGCTCCTAGTTAACTCGGGTGCATTCTTGTGCTTGGTCAGCAAACTGTGGTAGTTGGATTCTCGCGTGTAAGGCGCGTACACAGTCAAATACACACAAACTCTCAAACACACACCACCCAAACTCATGTACCCACACAAGCACACATATATTTAAATATATATAGCTATAGCTGTATACTGTGTATAGGCTATATATACTAATATATATGCATGCATATATAGTATATAATCTACTACGTGAAAAATTAAGGACAATTGTTACAAGAGTGTTAGTGATAATTACAACTCACAAAAATGTAGCAAACAGTAACCTCTAGTAACCTAACACAGTAACCTAACACAGAATATAAGTTAAACACAAATAAGAACAACATTTCTTGACAAATCTCGTATTATTAAGAACTGGGGTAAAGACGATCCGTAAAAGGGTATCACAACAAACTGGAGCCAGACTGTCGCAGAAAGGCACAGGTACACACGAGATCACTGAGACACATATACGGTCACAGAGCACAGAACAACAGGCTAGAGGTTTATTTACATCTGCACTATTCCCCCACCACCCGCTACACACTCCTAACCTCTGTCCTGTGGTCGCACAGTATGCCTTTTGCCTCCTCTTCATTCTTCATTATCATCTTCAATCGTCATCATCATAATTCTTCTTCATCATCGGCATCATGTTTGTCATCGTCAGCGTCACCATCTTTGTTGGTCGTTTGGTAGTGGTTCAGTAGCAGACATGGTTGATTGGGTCAGGTGGGGGTCAGTCTGGTTGGGCTGACTCAGTTCTCAGCCTTAGCTTCAGGCTCTGGTTCTGGCTCCTTAGCTGTGATTGGAGAGAAGAGGGGGAATCAAGGAAACTTATATGACTTTATGAAAAGTCAGGGAGGTTGGGGTAGCCATTTCAAACAGTGGCCGAACCTAGGAATCGACTACGAAGAATAATTCCCAATGGTTGAACTCAATTATGGATTGGTGTCAAGGGTGTTCTAAGGGGTGTGTGATCGTGTCCAAGTTCTCTTACCCTTGGACACGATCAGAGTCTCTGCCGTAGCTTCTTCGTCTCCAGGGGCCCTGCAATAGAACCAAGAGGACAGATGTTGGTTGTCATGGTGACCAGCGATGGAGAACAGAGCCCCATAACCACAGAGAAATCTACTGATCAGGCACAAATGCTGACTTACTTGGGCTTCTTCTCCTGATTGGAACTGCAGCGACATTTTCGGCCTGGAACGGACAACAAATCATTATTATCAGGGCCTTAATCAACAATAAAAGAACCATAAAGTACATGTGTTGTGTAGGTAGACTTACTGAAGTATGAAGACTTACTGAGGATGAGGAGGATGCCCAGAGCGAAGAGTACCACGCCAAAGACCAGGCCACAGATCCGCAGGCTATGATAGTCTACACAGACGCATAGAGAGGAAGGACATCTACTTATGAAAGTCTTCTTTCATGGCTATTGGAATATTATCAGTTGATGGGAAAGAGCATCAAGACGCACTAACAGAGGTCTACTTACCATAGACAAATGGGTCCACGTCTTTCTTCTCCTTTTTACCATCTGCAAACACAGGCACAGAGAAAGGCAAGGCAATGAGATGCTAGCCGTATCGGACATCTAACAATCATAGCAGTTTTCAATGCTGTACATACCAAACAGTATAATGGGGCTGGGTTTAACATGGCTAAACAAGTTACTCACCCTCAGCACTTGGATCGGCTACTGCTGAGAGAGAGAGAGAGAGACAGGTCACATTCAGTTTACTGTATTCACATTCAGTTGTGCAATGGCACTGGCCTTGTGGATAATTAGTTGAATGGATCACCTCAGTTATCTCCCCGTCCTCCTCCCCTACTCTATTCTTCCAACCCTCGCTCCCTGTGTCAATTCATTTCCTAAATTCCAATCAGCAAACACTGTCCGGCCCATTGCACAAACCCCAGACCTTCTTTCTGTTCCACTCCCTCATTGTGTGTGTGTGTGCTCCACTCAGCATGTGTATTCATATCAACAGACAGGGAGTCACACAGAATGGGGAGTGAGTGTATGAAAAACATTTGAATTATAGTGGGAGGGAGATTAATAGAAGAAGATGTACATCTGGAGATGGAGAAAGGGAAGAGGGAAAAGGAGAGATAGAGAAAGGAAGAAAGAAAGAAAGAGAAATCAGACAGTGTGAACAACACAGATGAAAGAATGGAAAGGATACAGAATGGATGTCGGGAAAAACGACAGGAGGGTAGGAAAAGAGAGAGTTTGAAAAGAATGTGAACTGAACAGAGGTGGAAAAACACCAAAGCAATAGAATGTGGAAGGTTAGTCCGATTGACAGACAAGAAAGGGTGCGAGGCAAACAGTGTGGTAACACCAGACTTCTATAGAAGACATGACTCAGTTGCTCTCTCAAGTGACGTATTGAACCTATGACCAGTGGCAGAGTTACACAGTTACTGTGTGTGTGTGTCATGGCCTAAATATACTTGTGATAACAGTACCAGTCAAAAGTTTGGACACACCTACTTATATGTGTTATTTCATAGTTTTGATGTCTTCACTATTATTCTACAATGTAGAAAATAGTAAAAATAAAGAAAAACCCTTGAATGAGTAGGTGTCCAAACTTTTGATTGGTACTGTACATAACACACACACACACACACACACACACACACACACACACACACACACACACACACACACACACACACACACACACACACACACACACACACACACACACACACAACACACTGTACTACGCATGCAAATGAAGGAAGCCTCAGTCCATTCATGTTGTCTAAACCCCATGCCTGCCATGTTATTCCATGGCCCTCCCCTGTGTCTCCTGCCTCCGGATGGATAGTGCGGTAGTCGTGCAGGTGCTAGTGGTAGTGGTGTTGGTAGTGGTGGAGGGGAGGAGGGGGCACTTACCAGCCGCATACACCAGGAGTGAAAAGAGGAAGAACAGAATAGTTTCCATGGTAACTGCAGAAAGAGAGCGAGAAAGAAATAGAGCGAGAGAGAACCGTGTTAGTGGGTTACATGCCATACACATACACACCAAGACACACATGCCCCCCCATCACCTCTCCCCCTTGTATTGAACCAACCTGTTGTGTAACCCCACTAACCTTTATTCCTTTTACAGAACATTACATGTATAGAATATTGGAATGGACACGCTTGGATTGTTCCTAGTTCCCTATGAAGGCCAGAGTGAATACATGCATGCGTACACACATATACACACAACTATAACGTCAAAGACGACCACACACAGGCACAGCCCACTAATTGCCCTCATTACAAGTCAAGAGATGACAACGGAGCAATTTCAGAGAAATGTTCTCTTTAGTCCAGTATTGGTCTTTCGGGTTCCAAGTAGCACTATCTTAAAATGGTGGATAACTCGCATTTTACACATAAACTTGTGCAATGGGCCAGACAGTGTTTGCTGATGGGAATTTAGGAAATGAATTGACACAGGGAGCAAGGGTTGGAAGAATAGAGTAGGAGAGGAGGACGGGGAGATAACTGAGGTGATCCATTCAACTAATCATCCACAAGGCCAGAGCCATTGCACAACTGGATGTGAATTCTGTAACCTGTCAAGATCCCCATCCAAGCTCTGGATGTGATATCTTACTGCAGTACAAATAAGAGCCAATAAAGACCATCAGAATTCTGAATAATGTTCTAAGAAATCATGAGAATCTCTCCCCTTTTCCTCACTCTCTATCTTTATATACAGTCATGTGAAAAAGTAAGTACACCCCCTATAAAGTTCTCTTTTTATTTTTTTATTTTTTACATATTTGGACAGATGGATATGTAGTCTTCACTTCAACACTATTGACAGATGAAGGTCACCATCACATAAAATGGCTAAATTTGGAACTAAGTGTACCAAAACAAGTGAAAATGATTAGAAAACATTAGAGAGAAACTTAGGAGGTTCCAGCCTTCCATAAAGATAAGAAAATTGGTCTGGTTTGGTCTTAACCATATGGGTGTGTGGTAACACATCGTTCAAAGGTCAAAAGACCTATCCGAGGCCCTCAGAAGAAAGATTATTGATGCCCATGAGTCTGGGAGGGGTTACAAATCCATTTCCAAGCAATTAGAAGTACATCATTCTATTTCCAAGCAATTCGAAGTACATCATTCCACTGTCACCACCATGCTTCACCGTAGGGATGGTGCCAGATTTCCTCCTGACGTGACACTTGGCATTCAGGCCAAAGAGTTCAATCTTGGTTTCATCAGACCAGAGAATCTTGTTTATCATGGTCTTAGAGTCCTTTAGGTGCATTTTGGCAAACTCCAAGTGGCTTCCGTCTAGCCACGCTACCATAAATGCCTGATTGGTGGAATTCTGCAGAGAGGGTTGTCCTTCTGGAGGAACTCTGGAGCTCTGTCAGAGTGACCATCAGGTTCTTGGTCACCTCCCTGACCAAGGCCCTTCTCCCCCTGATTGCTCAGTTTTGCCGGCGGCCAGCTCTAGGAGGAGTCTAGGTGGTTCCAAACATCTTCCATTTAAGAATGATGAAGGGCCACTGTGTTCTTGGAGACTTTCAATGTTGCAGAAATGTTTTGGTGCCCTTCCCCAGATCTGTGCCTAGTCACAATCCTGTCTCGGAGCTCTACAAACAATTCCTTCAACCTCATGGCTTGGTTTTTGCTCTGACATGCACTGTCAACTGTGGGGCCTTATATAGACAGGTGTGTGCCTTTCCAAATAATGTCCAATCAATTTCGAGACTCATAGAATAGGGTCTGAATACTTAGGTAAATAAGGTGTTTTTTTTGGTTCATATAGATTTGCAAAAAAATCTAAAAACCTGTTTTTGCTTTGTCATTATGGGTTATTGTGTGTAGATTGATAAGGAAAAAAATGTATTTAATCCATTTTAGAATAAGGCTGTAACGTAACAAAATATGGAAAAAGTCTAGGGGTCTGAATACTTTCCGAATGCACTGTATATTAGACACAATAAAAACACAGGACTGAAGAGCACAATACAATCTATTAGGGTTTCCATTCAACAAGCTGTAAAGGAGGGATAGGAAAGGGATGACAGCAAGATGGCAAATACAAGCCACCGAGGTCCATTCGGTAGTGATTACCTCAGAGTATAATCTTTATACTGACAGTATGACTCTGCGATATGGCCTACAAATCTACCTCCCGGTTACACTATCTACATTTTTTATGGGTGATTCACAATCTATATCTTGTTTTATTAAATGTTTTATCTAACTAAGCTTTGTTGCACAATTCAAGGTCAAATACACTGCATTTCAAAGAGTCAGCAGTAAGCTAATGAATTCAGGGCTTTTGAAATTATATTTTTCCAGAATCAATGTTCATTGATTCTCCCATTTTAGTAGTCTGCTCTGCGCGCAATTTGAAGAGTTAGAATGGTTAACTTCTCTTCCATATGAAGAAGTCATCTCTCATATTTGTTGTTGTGAGTGGCAGGGGGAGGGGCTTGGTGTGTGTGTGTGTGTGTACATGTGAAGGTGCACACATCACAGAAGGAGCAAAGGAGACTAGAACAAAACGAGCGTGAATAAAAACTCCTGAAAATTAATTGAATTAATTCTATAGATCGCCTAACCCTTACTGTTAGTTAAATAAAGGTTAAATAAAATAAATACATTAATAAATAAATACTGACAGAGTGAGGAATGACCTGATGTCTACTGTCTAACAACCAGGACCAGAGGGCAAGAAAAACACAATATTTATAGCCTGAAATTCCACGTAGTGGAAACCTGCGATGCAACCAGTTCAAGCTCTCAGATCAGAGGTTGCCGAGTTGGTCGTATTGCTCAGAATCCCGTGGGAAAGCTGCTGTTGGGAAGTGGCACTGCCAGCCAGGCCAGTGCTAGTGACACAGACACTCAAGTTCACCTCCCTCGCAAGAAATGAGAAGTGCCACCTGATCCACTGCCTATGCCTCTCCTTAACCCACTTTTGTCACCCCATTGTTTGTCGGTGCCGTGTTTCAGACCTATGGTGCTGCCAGCACTTCCCTTTGTCTGAGGGAGAAGGGGAAGGGCAGGCAGAAACTGAGGCAGAAGCAGCAGTATCCTCGGGTGACGTCAGTGAAGACATCTACAGAAGCAACAAACCCAGGGAGGGAGCTATGACTCGAGCCAAAGACATGAATGATGAATTATGCATATGGGAAAATACAGGGAGGAAGGGATGGAAAAACATCTAAATAAACATTGTGGAAATGCTGTCATGTGTTGTGAATGTGAATCTTTTCACACCTGAACTCTCACGCCTTTGAGTGTCTAGGCCATGATCAAACCTACACTCTTAGAAAAAAGGGTTGCAACAGTGTTCTTAAGCTGTCCCTATAGGAGAACCCTTTCCTAGGAGAACCCACCTAGATATGGGAACAAAAACAGCTGCTCTTCCTGAGACAAACCCCTATATTACTGACAATATAATTTTAGAGTACCTCTCTGCTGATGAAAGATACATGTAACTGCGAAAATAAAGGAAACACCAACATAGTGCCACAAGCCGTCAGAACAGTTTCAGCGCCGCTCAAGAATCTCCCATAAGTGTTCAATTGGGTTGAGATCTGGTGACTGAGACGGCCATAGCATATGTCTACATCGTTTTCATGCTCATCAAACCATTCAGTGACCACTCGTGCCCTGTGGATGGGGGGGCATTGCCATCCTATGGGGGCATAGCCATAATCATCCTGGAAGAGACCCCCATCAGGATAGAAATGGTTCACCATAGGCTGAAGGTGATCAACCAGAATGGCTGTGTATTTACTGGTGTTTAACTTGCCTTCTGGTTGAGTGGACCTAAACTATGCCATGAAAAAGCACCCCACACCATAACAGAGCTGCCAGACAAGTCAAGTGTTCCCGTTATTTTGGCAGTTACCTGTAGCTCTCCACAATGCAGCTGCTTCTGATTAGCTCTCAGGTCTGTGTGTGTGTATGTGAGTGTGTACCTCGTTGCTTTACTACAACTTGCTCATTCTCATTATGTGATCCAGAGTTATTATAATACAACCGAAACAGAACAAGAAAAAATACAGGTCATCAAGATCCTTTCTGAAGCAAGACACATGGTTTATGGCTTAACATCTTTGCCATCATGATGATGGTAAATCACCTTGACAACAAGACATTGGACGTGCCTCCTGTCATGGTGCGGGGTATTGCTATGGCAACTGTTTCCATCAGGTGACTACTATTATAAGTACCAAATACTGTCGTTGAGGGACATGTGACTAGGGGAGGGAGGTGGAGGGAGGTGGGCTCGAGATTATATCGTCAAGAAACACTTTAATAAGTGAGGAGAGGAGAAAGGGGTGAGGCACAGTGATTAGATTCAAATGTTCATTCATGCGTGTTCACGCTCAACATAAGCCTTTATACAACATGCTTTTTTAGCGCACCCGACCACTGTCACTGCACAAATGGAGACTGGGAGGGACAATAACTCCCGAGTGTTTTAGAATATGCATAGCCGAGATAGTCTAGCTAGCTCATCGTGTCCACAGTGCCTGGCGCGAGCTCTGCATTCTCCGATCCTAACCTGTGGCTTTGCCACTAGACTTTCCAGTATTGTGGAAGACAAAGGTATATTCAAGCGCTTCAAATAATTCGTTCTACATACCATTCAGACCTAATTATACAAACTGTTGCATGTTGTGTTGTGTCTACTCTGCTGCACTTCACGAGACGACTTGGCTGATCGAACATCATACACTGCCACTGTGAAAAGGACACACCCGCATGACACTAGAATTTATGGCATTCAAAAACAACTCTCGACACCACATAGTTTAGGCCTATTTGAAAAAAGATTATGCTCGTACAGATGTTGTTTTTACTAAATAAAATAAAATGCAATGAGTTAATATATATTTTATATCCATCATGCAATTTATATTAGGCATGCATAGGCCTGTACATTGAGACAATATGAAGTTCTCAATACATTATTTACATCAATATTTCAGGAAATTAAATGTTGCCTATATTATCGATTAGCCAATACACCCCACTCACAATAAAATCCACATAAAAAAAACAATGCCTTTATCCCCATAGCACTCATTTGACCAGAAACCAGATTCTAAAAATGTTGCTCCAACCAGACAATAACACACTGTAGATATGAGAACGCACACGCCCCTTTGGAATTATGTCGAAAAACAAACATGACCAATTTATTTTCTTACCTATTTCTATTATCTTGACGTTGAGCTACAAATTGATTGACCTCAATCCAATCAACGACAATGATCAGCTTCTTCTCTCAAAGCGTTATTATTGTTCCAATCTGAATAATCTGTGCCTTCACACAGTTCAGTTGCTGTCCACGAAGGGTTATTGATCGAGTCGCGCTCTTAGAATGCAAAATGTAAAAATAGTTTGCCAATATATTTGTTGGAGAATCTCAACGTTTCTTCTGTTTTTATTGATTCCAAAACGTCTCTTGATGTATATAACTTTCTGTCTGTCGGTCTCTCACTCTCTCTCTGCCTCACAAACACACGACCACTGTTGATGTTCGTGAGCATCTAGCCATCCACCCGTAGCTTTGCGCGCGTCTCCCCGTCAGTTAAATATATAACTGATTGTGTTTAGATGTAGGCTACAGTGTATTCGGTGTTAAACCATAAATATTGGGAGACTGAAGAGAGATTTACATTGTAATCGATTAAATGTCATATCACTCAGGGTTTGAGAAGAGAGAAGGCGCAAGAGCCAGAGAATGAGAGAGCAGTCGAAATGTACATTATCTATCTATCTAGCTATCTATCATACTTTCTGATTTTTTGCGCTCTTGGGATGGTGTATATAAAACTAGGCATTACACATGGCAATGGACAGGCCTTCGCAGTCGTGAGCCACAGCCTGCCCAGCTCTTGTTGATGGAACAACAAGCTCTCATAGTTTCACTTCAGACTTGGATATTCATCCATGTTTCTCAAACTTCAAATTTTGAAGTTGTTCCAAACGTGAAATGTCAAAATGATTAAGGTTAAGTTTAGGCATTAACTCCGAACTCTTAAGGTTAGGCATTAACCCCTGAAAGGTTAAAGTAAGGTTTAAGGTTTGGAATAGACTTTTAAAAAAAATTAGAACATGCAACCTTCGGCACCAGAGGCAGATGCTTACCTACTTGAAGGTAACAGCTCATTGCTGCCCCTAGTGTCCGGTTTCCATGTAATCTTCCGACATTCCCAGACATGTATGACCTGGCTAGATATAAACCCTTTTGTGCTACCTAACCAATGACTGTGCTGTGTATGGTGGAAAATTTGTTTAAAAAAAATGCAATATCTGTGCACGCAGACTAGGCCTACTAATGTCCTGTTCAGTTTGAGAAGGAAATGTGAAGAAGAGGAGGAGGACCGGCGTTAAGCTTTCTACTGCTATAATCAGTGGTGGAAAAAGTACCCAATTGTCATACTTGAGTAAAATTATAGATACCTTAATATAAAAATGTACTAAAGTAAAAGTGAAAGTCAGCCAGTAAAATATTACTTCAGTAAAAGTCTAAAAGTATTTGGTTTTAAATGTACTTAAAGCATCAAAGTAAATGTAATTGCTAAAATATACTTAAGTATCAAAAGTAAAAGTATAAATCACTTAATTCCTTATATTTAGCAAAGCAGATGTGACTGTAAGTTAGCCAAAGTTGGCTAGCTAGCAAGCAAGGGATAAGAATGTTGCCAGCCAGTATGCCAATGGAACATTTAGAACTAACGACTGGGTTGCATGCATAGATACAGAACAAAAAGACTGAACAACTAGGTTTGCTTCTCTGACAAGCAAACAGATAGAACGAACGAGCAGCCGGCTTGGGTAGCAACCCTAGATTTGTGTCGGGACTATATCTTGTGGAAGGATGAAATAGTATGAATAAATTCATCAAAATAAAGTTTTTAATGAAAATATGTCAATCATTATTTGAATATGTTGGAAACCCATTGTATTAAAGTGATAATGTTTGGAGCATATATTGGCACAGTTTGGGGGCTCCCGAGTGGCGCAGCGGTCTAAGGCACTGCATCTCAGTGCTTGAGGTGTCATTATAGACACCCTGGTTCAATTCCAGACTGTATCACAACTTGTTGTGATTGGGAGTCCCATAGGGCAGTGCACAATTGGCCCAATGTTGTCTGGGTTTGGCTGGTGTAGGCTGGTATTGTAAATAATAATTAGTTCTTAACTCACTTGCCTAGTTAAAGAAAAGAACAAAACACAGGCTACTCTGGTATTAGTACTTAAGTACAGTCATTGTAGTGCCTTTGAATTCACTTTTAGAAACACGAGCCAGTCTTTGGTTTGAGGATGATGCGTTGAGCTATGTATGCCTAGTTCGTTAATTTAGCCTAGCAGATGCTAATTTATTCCCATTCCACAGTCAACACAAATCTATTCTGTAACAACAATATCATGGAATAAAATATAATTTAAAAAATTACAAGTGGTATGCGGCTGCTGTGTTAAACAAGGAATGGCTTTTTCTTGAATTCATTGATGATCAGATACTTCAGTTGTAACTGGTTCTGTTGCGCTACATTTTTACATTTGATAGACAACTTTATCACTGTTCCAATTTTAGTCTATCCTTTTTTTAACAATAGCTCTGTTGTGGTATTAAAAAATAATCTGCTTGTCTACGGTCATGTAAAATTAATTTATTAATGTTTTTTTTTTCTCAGACCGCAAATAAGATGATAGATTCATGCAGTGCTTTTATTATAACGGATATATCTTCACCCCTACCCTTATCCGCAGTGGTTTGCAAATCTAAAGCCTTCTGGGTACTTTGCCATGTAATGCTGTCCTAGGAGTGAGGGTAAATGGTAGGCATGTTCTCTGCTATCCAATTTATGCTTTAATTATTATTTGGGGTATAGGGGAGGGTCACTTGTTTTTTTCCCCCCAGGCCTTCAGGGATGGTCGCTTGAAATGAATTACGAGAGGTCTAATTTTCTTCAGGTATCCCTCATTATAAACAACCTACAGTCCCTTATACAGAACATTTATATTACATCCGGGTATGCAAACCTAGAGAGTAACCGGTGTTAACATGTTTGAAGGGAGTGCGATCAAGACAAAAACACAGCCTTTCCACTATTATCACACTGATTTAGGTCAAGTTTTGGCATGGCATTAAGAGGTGATATCCACCTTAGTCAACAATAAGAATGAGACAAAGGAGTTCTGTGCAGCTGTGAGTAGGGGCAGACGATTAAAGTAGTTACACTCCTTTCTTTCATATGAGTTTCACATAATTAACACTAAATAATTTCTGGAAAGCACATTGCATCTCTACATTCCTTATAGATGCAACAGAAATAAGCATGCAGTCTCATTTTTTTTTTCTTTAAGCACAGCATAGATGGGAGGCTTGAATGTATATGAAGCGTGAAAAAGAGAAAGGCCAGACATCTTAGAACCTCCTATCTCAGGTAAATATCATAAATATACTTACTGTAAGATAGGATTTAAAATCACTCAAACACAACACTGGAATCAGTGCACAGAATGGATTGGTCTAAATTCTCAAATAATACACACTGTAGCAGCCATTGGGCATAACTACAGTAAACACAATGAATTTTGTGATTTTAGAAGGTACAGTAAAGGAACAGAAGAACACAAGAACCATGGTCTTGTGTTAAAGTGCAATATGCCTTTCCTGCTACTCCCCTAGCTAATGGCCAGCCTTTCCTCTTTTCATCTGTCGATCCATCTATCTATCTATCCATCTATCCATCTTGATCTGGCAATTTAGTATCATTCTGAGTGGACTTCATGGTGAGATGTTCAGAGAGGAAGGAGAAAGCAGGCCGCCAGCAGTCTTTAGGGACAGGATGCAGCGAGGTCACTGGAAAGGAAGTGGCATCACAGACTTTCCAGCTGCAGAGGGAACAATGAGAGTTAACATACACTATATATATACACAAACATATGTGGACACCCCTTCAAATTTGTGGATTTGGCTATTTCAGCCACACCCGTTTTTGACAGTTGTATATAATTGAACACACAGACATGTAATCTCCATAGACAAACATTGGCAGTAGAATGGCCTTACTGAAGAGCTCAGTGACTTTCAACGTTGCACCGTCATAGGATGCCACCCTTCCAACAAGTCAGTTTGTCAAATTTCTGCCCTGATAGAGATTCCCCGGTCAACTTAAGTGCTGTTATTGTGAAGTGGAAATGTCTAGGAGCAACAACGGCTCAGCCGCAAAGTGGTAGGCCACACGAACTCACAGAACGGGGATGCAGAGTGCTGAAGCGCGTAAAAATCGTCTGTCCTCAGTTGCACTCACTATCGCGTTCCAAACTGCCCCTGGAAGCAACGTCAACACAAGAACTGTTCGTCAAGAGCTTCTTGAAATGAGTTTCATTGGCCGAGCAGCCGCACACAAGCCTAAGATCACCATGTGCAATGCCAAGCGTCAGCTGGAGTTGCGTAAAGCTTGCCGCCATTGGACTCTGGAGCAGTGGAAACGCATTCTCTGAAGTGATGAACTACGCTTCACCATCTGGCAGTCTGACAGACAAATCTGGGTTTGGCGGATGCCAGGAGAACACAACCTGAATAATGGTCTGGGGCTGTTTTTCATGGTTCGGGCTAGGTCCCTTAGTTCCCGTGAAGGGAAATCTTAACGCTTCAGCATACAATAACATTGTAGACGGTTCTGTGCTTCCAACTTTGTTTCAACAGTTTGGGGAAGGCCCTTTCCTATTTCAGCATGACAATGACTGGACTGACAATGACTGGGCTGCACAGAGCCCTGACCTCAACCACATCAAACACCTTTGGGATGAATTGGAACGCCGACTGCGAGCCAGGCCTAATCACCAACATCAGTGCCTGACCTCACTAATGCTCTTATGGCTGAATGGAAGCAAGTCCCCGCAGGCTCTTATAGCAGCAAAGGGGGGACCAACTCCATATTAATGGCTGAGATGTTCGACAAGCAGGTGTCCACATATTTTTGGTCAAGTAGTGTAAGTCAATGGAAGGTGAGGTGTGTATTAGGTGTGTACTGGATGGTGTGGTTTGATAGAACACAGGCAATCTAGGTCATTTATCTTCATCTCACCTGCATCTTGCTGTAGATCCAGGGCAGTAGGCTGGACACCTTGGTGTAAACCCCCGGCCTGTTACTCTGCCCACAGCCGCTGCCCCAGCTGGTCACACCCGCCAGCTGCCAAAGGTTGTCACTGGCCTGGCACACCAGAGGACCACCACTGTCTCCCTGTGGGAGGAGAGTAGAGAATGGATGAGCGAACAGTTGAAGTGAGGGGCTGAGGTGTTGAAAGCACCTGCTACTGTACAATATGCTGTATGTTTTCAAGTGGTGGATAGCAGATGAGGTAGAAGGGAAATTTAGTTGGGAGAGTCGATTTTCTCAGTCCAAAGGCATTTAAGATGAGGACAAGAGTTGGTGAGTAGCTGTAGAGGACAGCTGTGGACTACCGAAGTTCCGAATTGTAATGAGTAATGTTGGCACCACACGTTCTAAGACAGTTAGACTCTGGGAAGAATTCAGAATGTTGCTGTCATGGAACATCTGGTGTCCATATGGAGGACAGTTTGCCAAACTCTGCATCTACGGCTCTGTAAAAAAAAAAGCATATTTTGTATGTTAATGGAAAAGGGAGAGATACTGGTGAGAGGTAGGAGAAAGAGTGCTGAAAGAGTAGTGGGTCAGATTTGAACACATGCTGAACGAGGCAGGAGCCTCATTTATAACCGTTGCATAAATCTCACACAAAAAATATTGAGATTTATAAACTTGGTGTACGCCATACATACAGTACACGTTTCCCATTATAAATATTTGATTTAATGTTTTTGGAGGTGTTGGTATAATCTTTTAATCTTTTGCAATAACTTATGCTGTATTTGGAAAAGGACTGTGACAGTTTCTGAAAGAAAACATAATGACTAATTGTTGTGGAACTGCCTGCAGAACGTTTTAATTCAACAATGTTTTGCATTGACCTTTCCCCCAACCTAAATATGCTGAACTGCGAATTCTGAAATATTGTCAAGGCTACCCAATACATTTTAAATTGTGTTATAAACTGTGCTGCCTATGGGATTGCATAGGCTTCAGCAAAACTTGAAATATTTAGCCTATCTATATGCTAGGCTACTAGGCCCAGTTAAATAAGAGATGCACATGGTCTTTTTTTTAGATAGATAGATAGATAGATAGATAGATAGATAGATAGATAGATAGATAGATAGATAGATAGATAGATAGATAGATAGATAGATAGATAGATAGATAGATAGATAGATAGATAGATAGATAGATAGATAGGCTACTTCGGGAATGCATCACAGACAGAAAAGGTGAGGAATTTATTCTGCAATGTTTTTTATTTTTTATTTAACCTTTATTTAACTAGGCAAGTCAGTTAAGAACAAATTCTTATTTACAATGACGGCCTACCCCGGCCAAACGGCGCTGGGCCAATTGTGCGCCGCCCTATGGGACTCCCAATCACGGCCGAATGTGATACAGCCTGGTTATAAAAATAAAATAAAATAGATGTATTTGTCTAATTATTTTAGATTCCAAAAACAAAACACGTAGATTTTTCAGTTTCTCTTCTCACTAATGGCAAATGGCTACGTCTTGTTTTCCATTTTTAAACATTTTTATAAGCGTGTCATCATACAAATACTTACTTGCCTGCTTGCAATACAATACTTCAACCACTAGAAAATGTGTGTAGGCTCGGTCTGAAGTTAGCTTGGAGGAAAGCATATTATCACACCGAGTTCAGTTCTGCGGGAAATATGCTACACGCATGTTCTGGGGTATATTTTGTATGCAATGTTTATAAAATGAGTCCCCAGGCCTGTAAATAGAAGAATTAAACGACGGTATGTGGACATGTACCTGACAGGAGTCCCTGCCCCCGTTGAGATCTCCGGCACACAGCATGTTGTTGGACACACTCCCGGAGTACACTTTGGAGCTGTTACACACACGCACGTCGATGATGTCAACAGTCACCTCCATCAGGTCTTTGGAGGGTTTCGCTGTGAAGGGACACAGACAGTACACAGTCATTCTCCAAACACACACAAACTTCAGCTAGCGACACTATAGCTAGTTGCTCTATGCAAACTGTTGCTCTACTGAATATAGCCTGGTTTTCTGCAATGAGAGGACATTGAAATAGGATGAATGATGCATTGTGTAGCCTCCTTTCTTCTGTATCACAGAGACAGACAGGCCATAAGGCAATTCTGTAAAATGCCAGATGGGCTGGTTTATTTTTAACTCAGTGGGTCTGTCCAAATTGTTGTTCTTTTCGGGGCGGCAGGTAGCCGAGGGGTTAGAGCGTTGGGACCGTAACCGAAAGGTTGCTGGATCGAATCCCCGAGCTGACAAGGTAAAAATCTTTCGTTCTGCCCCTGAACAAGTCAGTTAACCCACTGTTTCTAGGCTGTCATTGTAAATAAGAATTTGTTCTTAACTGACTTGCCTAGTTAAATAAAGGTAAAATAAAAGTTATTGTGCAAAAGGATTGTTATTTGGCTAATAAGGGGGGCTGGTGAGTATACCTGGTCTGAATTCTGGTCCCAGTCTGTCCCTGTTGTTTCACTCTAGATAAGCATTCTTTCCTTTAGTATAGTCCATCTCTCCCTCCCTCCCTCCTCCCCTCCCCATTCCTTCCTTTAGTATAGTCCATCTCTCCCTCCCTCCCTCCTCCCCTTCCCATTCCTTCCTTTAGTATAGTCCATCTCTCCCTCCCTACCTCCCCTCCCCATTCTTTCCTTTAGTATAGTCCATCTCTCCCTCCCTCCCCCCTCCCTCCCTCCCTCCCTCCCCATTCTTTCCTTTAGTATAGTCCATCTCTCCCTCCCTCCCTCCCCATTCTTTCCTTTAGTATAGTCCCTCCCTCCCTCCCTCCCTCCCTCCCTCCCTCCCTCCCTCCCTCCCTCCCTCCCTCCCCATTCTTTCCTTTAGTATAGTCCATCTCTCCCTCCCTCCCTCCCCATTCTTTCCTTTAGTATAGTCCATCTCTCCCTCCCTCCCCTCCCTTGTCTCTCTTCCTACCTGCCCCCTCATCTGTTGTTCCGAAACCTGAGGTCCAGCATTTGGTTCCATGGGGGAATGTCTGGTCAAAGGCTGGTAAACAGACAGGTTGAACTGCATCTGAATAAAACACACACACAGTAAGTTAGATAAACAGAGTGGCATTCTGACTTCAGACAGAAGTTACAAAAATGACACACATACACACACACAAATTAGATTACCATTCTGACAGTGGATGCATCCCCAGACATTTAAAGCTGAAAGGGCAAACATTTTACAGTGCTGTCCCAACATTGATGCTAGTTTCCCTAGCGTTTTTCTGATAGATAGATAGATAGATAGATAGATAGATAGATAGATAGATAGATAGATAGATAGATAGATAGATAGATAGATAGATAGATAGATAGATAGATAGATAGATAGATAGATAGATAGATAGATAGATAGATAGATAGATAGATAGATAGATAGATATTTTATTGATCCCCGAGGGGAAATTTATTCATCAAGCGGCTATGAAAAAACACAGGGCAGGTGCAAAATGCCAGAACGAAAATACACAAAAGACAGATACACGACACACGATACATAGAGCGGCAGTATACAAGAAGACTGGAGTGCAAAAAAGCTATAAAAAGACATTGCATAGTATGGGTGAATGGCTGAATATGTACACTATACATTGTTACAGAGTGTTAGGTGATATAGAAGGATTAGGGCTGGACTCACTAGTGAAGTCCACTGGTGAGGCCAGCTTCAGCATGGCAATGTCCTGATTGTTGGTTACGTTGTTGTAGTTCTCATTCACGATAATCTTCTCTACGAGGTAGGGAGAAGGAAGCTTGTCTTGAGACACCACTCCTCCATACACACGCCACCTACTGGCATCAAGAACCGGGGGAAAAGACCTTCAATGGGCAAGGAAAAAAAGAGAATAAAATATATATTAATTTACTTCTCAAACCAAGGCTGTAGCTTATGACACATGTTATTATTATTATTATTATTATTATTAATATTATTATTATGATAAGTTATGGAGATTGGTTGTCAAGGTGAGGGTTGTTGGGGTGATGAGGGGCTGTCATTGCTGCTTGTTCTTGAGTCACGCTGAGCAAGTTGCTGCACAGATTCACTACTGGTCTGTGTTTAATATGGATAGGTGTAAGTAAAAGGACAGACATTCTCCTTAAGCTAATGGTGCGTTCATGACCCTGTCGGAAACTCGTAAATACAAGCTTCCGAGTGGGAAAAAGAAATATTTGAACGGTCCTCTAACTAGTAATTAAAAGTCAGAATCCCTGGCATCATCTGAGTACAACAACTTGTCCGACATGCTGAACTCTGGCTTTGACAACAGCATTTTTGGCAGTTAAATGACTTTTTGTTGTTGCATTTATCATATCTATTTATTTATATGTTGTTGTTTTTAAACTGTTTACGAGCATCATATCTGTAGTTTCTGTTTAAGGTTGGAGTAGCTAGCTTGGCATTCTCAAAAAGTTCAAAACAAGTCGGATTTCACTCAGAGAGAGAGGATAAAGTGGAGCTCTACATAACGTGTCTAAAATTAGAGCCAAGGGATCAGTCTGGAACCAAGCATTGTTGTCCTCTAGTCACTGACCTGGGGAAGCAGTGGGCAGCTGTCACCACAAAGTCAGGGGACACCAGGACCCCTCCACAGATGTGGGATCCACCAAAGTGTAGAGAGAGCTGCCAGGGCCATTGGCCCAGCATGGCAACACTGCCCCCTATGATCCGGGAGGATAACTGCTGACGTCCACAATCTGGGAAAAGGGGAACGAGTGGTCAAATGTTTGTATCTAATTTAACTACAAGTCATATTTCCAACAGAAGATTGATATAGGCCTGCCTGGGTGAAATATGTGAAATATGAACAGATGGAAGCTCCTTACCAATACACTGCAGAGATACTGTGTTCTCGTCAGGGCAGGACGAGCTACATAGCAACACAAGAACAACCATGTCAGGAACTCAGGATCTAACGTTAAACACTGGGATATGTGCAGCATGGTCACAGTTGATTTGGAACAGCCTGTAATGCAGCTGTAATGATGATATAACATTACATCCCAACCAGTCACGACAGAAAATGACAGTGTATGACTTAATGCCATCATTCCCTCAACATTACTGGGACTAAAATGTATAAATACATACGGGCTAAGGTTTGTAGAGGAGTTGAGCTCTCTTACCTGACGTTGACCTGGCCCTGGATGGGTAAAGACGATCTGTTGTTCAGGGTTAGACCAATGGACTGCTGGGATTTCACTGCCTTGGTTGCAAAGGATCTTCATGGTCGACACACACAAACACATTTAGATTCTGCCTGCCAAAGCAATACTAGTATAAATTCCCCTCCCATGAACCATTCCCAGAAAGTCAATTTACCACAGGCACACCAACCCCAGAGAGAGGAGTGCAGAGAATCAATACAGAAAATAACAGCAGTGAAATTAGATGTCACTGAGCAAATGTATGTGAGCGAAAGTAGTCACTTTGAGAGGTAGAGTATACAAAAGGCTGTTGTGAAATAAGATGATGTCTCTTACTTTCTGAAGCCCAGTTGGGCACAGATTTGGTTGGCGTAGCTCTGGTCCCATCCCTGGTAACACACTGGGAGAAAACGATCATCCTGAGACGTTCTGACCTGTAGAGCACCATCTGCCCCAAACCTCACTGGAGAGAGAAGGAGAGAAGAGATAGAATAATATCTTTGTCTGCTTCTCATATGTCGAGTGTATGTCTACCTGTCTTTAATTTCTGTACATCTCCCTGCAAGTCTGTATGTCTTTATGTCTGTCTGTTGTGTTGTGTGTGAAAGTGTTTTTACCACAGTTGGACTCGTCGGTGCCCAGTTGGCAGTCCCGCAGAGCGTCACATTGGACGGTGGAGTTGGAGCAGGTGTCATGCACGGACACGCTCAAGTGCTTCTCATAGTGCCCCTCATCCTCATTGTCATGGTGGTCGAGGACGGCAGCCGCTGTTGCCAACCTGGTACCGTAACGCACTACCCAGAGGGAGAGAGAGAGAGAGAGAGAGAGAGAGAGAGAGAGAAATACAGAGGAAATTAAAGAGACAGAGAGGCGGGGGGAGGGTGGGGAGAAGAGGAGAGACAGAGGAAGAGGTAGGAGAGGAACACTGTCAGTGCCATTACAAATGCAGTGGCGAAAGGGAAAGGGGGTACCTAGTCAGTCGCACAACTGAATTCACTCAACCGAAATGTGTCTTCCGCATTTAACCCAACCCCTCTGAATCAGAGAGTAGCTTACAAATAAATGAATAAACAGGCATACATATACATGAGTAACAACGTGAATAAATATGACAACAACCCTGGCCTTACCTCCGAGCCAGACGGCAATGGCTAGGAGGAGCAGCAGAACGAGGACCCCTGACCCACCAAAGCACTTGGCACTATGGTGGCAGCATTTGTATTTCTTCTTCATGTCAGGAAGTGCTGGAACAACACACACGACATACACGTCAAACAGATATATCTTACACAGGAGACCATATACAAACCATACACTGAGTGTATAAAAAACATTAGGAACAATAATATTGAGTTGCACCCCCTTTTGCCGTCAGAATAGCCTCAATTCGTTGGGGCACGGACTCAGGGATGCTTGCCCATGTTGGATGCTGGCCCACTTAAATCTTTAGTCTTGCCCTTTCACCCTCTGAATGGTACACATACACAATCCATGTCTCAATTGTCTCAAGCCTTAAATATCCTTCTCTAAACAGTCTCCTCCCCTTCATCTAGACTGATTGAAGTGGATTTAACAATTGAAATCAAGGGGCCTCCTGAGTAGCCAAGCGATCTAAGGCACTGCATCGCTAGAGGCGTCACTACAGATCCGGGTTCGATGCCCGGGCTGTGTCGCAGCCGGCGTGACCGGGAGACCCATGAGGTGCTGCTAAATTGGCACAGCGTCATCCGGGTTAGGGGAGGGTTTGGCTGGCTGGGATGTCCTTGTCCCATCGCGCTCTACCGACTCCTTGTGGCGGCTGGGCGCCTCTCCTGAGTCTGTATGGGAGTTGCAGAGATGGGACTAACTACCAATTGGGGAGAAAAAGTAGGTGTTCCTAATGGTCTGTATACTCAGTGTATAGACACCACATAATGAGGGAGTTAAAATCACACTTCTCAAGGATGTTTTTGTATTGCTACCACTTATGTTTGAAATTGTATTATTTTACACTACTTCGCTGGTGGTTTCTAGTCCCCTGAAAGCAAATAAGGAATGGAGGGAACTGGACTGGGACAGAACTGGTATAGTCAGGCAGTAGATAGAGAGTACTACTCACATATACTGGGCTGGCAGACATGCTGCGCAGTCACTGGTGGGGGGTGCTGGGGGATGTAGTATAGCTGGTTGGGAGGAGTGTGCCTTGGACCCGCTCCATAGACTACCTCTTCATAGGACTGGAGGGGCGGGACGGTGTGCACCTCAACAGAGTAGTATGGAGGAGGGAGCTCGTTCTGCAGGGGAGAACACAGAGAAAAAAGATAAAAGGTTAAGAAGTCGGTCATTAAAAAAATCTTCCGATCAAGCATGTGGGAACTTAAAGGCCCAGTGGTTTGTATAATATTGTACAAAGTTTAAATGAACACTGTAAAAGTGTGAAAAAATATGATCCGTTTTATTTCCTGATAGTTGCTGGTTGATAATACAATCTACACAGGACCTTCAAAATGACATCACCAGGCGGTATAGGTTTTTAAAGGCCCAGTGCAGTCAAAAACTTAATTTTCTTGTCTTTTATATAATAATACTTAGAAATTGTGAAAAAGATGATAAGGCCCTTTTAATGTAAAAGCTGTTTGAAAAGATTTCTGAATTGTTATTGTTTTTTGTGGGATGAAGTTTTGTCCTTCCTGGCGACATCAGGTATTAAATTAGTTAATAGACCAATATTAAAGAGAGTTCCAAACAGCTCTGCCAATAACATATTTTCTTCAGTTTTCCCCTCCCCACTCAGACCACTCTTAGGAAAAATCTTGCTTGAGGAATTGCTCTTTGCTAAAAAGCTATTTTTTTTTCTATTTGACCATTTTATATATAAAAAGAAAAATCACAGTAAGGTACTTAATTGTTACCCAGAAATGATTTGAATTGAGATAAAAATGCTGCATTGGATCTTTTAATAGACCAACAAGTTCCAAACTGTTATGCCAACAACAGCTAGTTTTCAGTTTTTCCCTCCCCACAGACCACTTAGCAAAATAATTTTTAGCTTGAAAGTAATTTGTTTCTTTTTGACTTAATTGAAAACTATTACAGTAAGGCACTAAATTGTTCCTCAGAAATGATTTGATATTGAGATAAAAATCGGCTGCATTAATAATCCCCAGTAAACAACTTCCATGAAGGAACACCCTTATTCTTCCATAAACAACAGTGTATGGGTTGCTACCTAGAGTACACATACTGATTGCAAACAGGGCTTACAGATGGTTGACGATTGGTGAAAAACAAACAAATTCTAGTATCTTCAGGTTAGATAAGTCATTGTCGGCCATAAACATATCATCCTTATCGAGCCAAAGTGTGAGATCCCAACACCTGAATAACCAACTCAAGCACAATGGACGGTGTAGTCAACAACGTGTTGAGATTCCCAATGGGCCCCTTATTCAATTCCTCCTCTCTTTATCATGCTCTCATTTCTTCTTTAAATTAATCTGCTCCCCATAGCGCTATCAAGCATCTCAGACAATAGAGCTAATCAATGTTGCCAGGGCCTCACATTGCCCCCCGGGAGTCTCTATTGTTGCCACGGAGAAGAAGGGTGGCTGCCATGGAGACAACGGATCAGCAAATTCCAAAAGGAAGTTGTGGTCGTCCCCCTGTCCCTGGCTGGCTGCTGCTTGGTTGTATCACATACACAGGTGATTGTAACCCACATCCACACACAGGTGCAGGTCAGTCTGATAGTGTGCTTTTCCACCCCTGGAGCTGGATGACTCTGAGTTCGGTCTCTCTCTTTTCCTTGACGCAAAAGGTATGCCTTTTCACTTTACACTGTGTGTTTATTCGGGGGGGAGGGGGTGGGGGCATTCCAGTCATGTAGGGATGACATTGCTTTTAACTTCCCTAACTGTTTCTTATGTTGGGTTGACCCCCATGGGAATCAAACCCACAACCCTGGCGTTGCAAGCACCATGCTCTACCAACCAAGCCACACAGGACTACTGTTGACTGAAACCAGACGGTGGCACTTCTCCTCTCCATAGGATACCTGAGCTTTAACAATGACATGTTCTTCCTGCACTCCCCTTTCTCACTCAGTAGATTTCCATACCCTCAGTTCTAATAAGGATATTTCATATTTCAAGTTTAGAAGTTAGTACCCAACACCACAACAGATTGGTAGTGTGCTCTGATCTACATCTAGATGTGCTGAGGATTGGTGGAGATTTATTTTCAGGTGGAGTTTTGATTTCAGAGGGTGCTAGGCTGTAGTGACGGTCACATGGATCACATGGATCACAAAGATCATTAGATCCTATTGGACGTGGATCATATTGAAGTGTTTGTCTGGTTGAGGTAACCAAAAGTGTTTGTCTGGTTGTGCGAACGACAAATTAGTTGCCATGGGGGTTTCCATGGCAACTGGTCGACCCAATATTATTAGGACCGGCAGTCACTCCCCTTGTTTTTCCAAGAACTCAGTCTGTCAGTTACAGGGCATCTCAGTCAAACCCATTAACTCTCTCACCCTAGAGAATGGACCAGAAGCACTATAATAAGACCTTCCTGAATCACAATAACTTTCACACAGACACGTACCACCGCGCTCCATATGAAGCCAATCCAAACACCCACTGTCTGGTTAATTAGCTACTATACCTCCATTTAAAACACCTGATGTATTTTATCAGGAAGTCCATGGAAGGTGCCATTTGACCTGAAACAACAATAAACAAAGTTGGGATTTACTGTTATCTGTCTTGGTGACATAGAGAAGACTCCTGGGCTCAGTCAGTAATAATACCAGTTTATAACCTAAACCTTTGGTAAACAGCTCCAGTTTCATGACCATAGGCACCAAACTCTCATGTAAATTAACCAGAATACTGTACCAAGTGGATATTCAGTTGGTGGAAGAACCGGTTTGCTTGAATTCCCAACTGTATCGACATTGTTACATTGTTCCCACCTTGGCATTTTCCAGTAACTACTGTAAAATTATAAGGTTTTAGGTTCCAGTTACATTTCAAAGTGAAGACTGTACTTATAAACGATGAAGTTGTTGTATACTGTAACTTTGAACTTCAATTCCAAGGAGCCTCTTATAGCTCAATAGCAGATTTGTAAATAAAATGGAACCAGCCCACATTGATTGTTGATTCATTAATCAAGACAGATAACTCCTCTCTGTTACAGATTATTTCACAATCTGCCCCCATATTTTGGTTAGTCAAACTGGGTGAATAGACTAGTTTGAGACATAAAACCACTATCCATTTAGATTAAGAACCCCTTCTTTCAACACAATATTTTCCACGTTACATAAATTCAACACACCATGCGAAGTAACACAGTATAGAGATCGCATACAGAAACAATCGCAATGAGATCATACCGGGCTCCAGCTACCCACCAGCTTGACCCTGTGCCTCTGTCTCCTAGTAGCATATCAACCCAAATTGGTTCACATATCCTGCAGTATGTCCATAACGTGGCAAAAAGTACAATTTTTGAGAACATCAGCAATACACAATGAAAGGCCACTTTTACTTTGGAAAAAGCCCAACCTGACAGAGGGACAGTGAGAGTAGAAGTACAGTATGGTCAGTGTGTGTGAGAAAGAAACGAGTCTTGTTTTGGAGGCTGGTGACAGGAGTCAGCCCAG
The DNA here is from genome assembly GCA_023634145.1 of Thymallus thymallus. NCBI lineage: Eukaryota > Metazoa > Chordata > Actinopteri > Salmoniformes > Salmonidae > Thymallus > Thymallus thymallus. Next base: position 7,559,014 of record CM042378.1, on the reverse strand, counting down.
GGGAAACAGATAGAGAACCAGAGAAGAAGAGAACAAGCAGGAGAAGATAAAGGAAGAACTTACAGGGTCATGCTTTGCCATCGGACGCTGGGGGAGCAATGAGGAGAGGAGGTGAGACCTGGTAGGAGGGGCTATTCACAGGGCCACTCAAACAGTCACAGAACAGTGATCAGAGCATGCTGACGCCACATGTGACACTCCCCTCCTTCTCCTTTCCTCTCACTGTCTATCCCCGACCCCCTCCACCCAGCCCACACAGGTGGGACTCTCCCTCCAGCCAACCCCTCCCTCTCTCATCTCCTCTTCACAGAAATTGGTGTGTCCCAGTGGGATACTTTCCCACCTGCCAAACCGGTTTCACGGTAGCCAAGGAGAGACAAAGATTGATTCACACGGTGTGGCCTGTTCCATTCAGGCTCAGGTGACACCAGCTGGGCAATCAGAGCCAGGGACCAAAATGGTATCCTCTCAGACAGCCACATTTTATTTTTGTGGCAGATCTTTTTCTCAGGACCTCTGTTTGAAAAATGATGTCAGTCTGTAAAGTCACAACGCATGTGATGTAAAGTTGTTCCAAATACATAGCAGTTGATCTAGATATTATATTGAAATATTGAGTTGAAATAACTATCAAACTCAAATAAATGTACAAAACAAAATCTTGCTGCCCATACTCATACTTCTTCTTCATAATCATGTAACATATGTCACGGTGCGTATATAAGGGACGATATACGGAGCGCTGATGGAGTGACATCCTTTTTATTTATGAATGAGATGAACTCACGAAGCATTCAAAAATAAAGAAGGAGAGAGAAAACGAAACTAAACAACCAAAACACGGTGACTGACTGAGTTCTGCCACATGCAGACAAACAGAAACAAACAATGATCCACATGCAGGTGGATGGGAGAGAAGGCTAAATACCATTCCCAATCAGAGACAACGCTAGACAGCTGTCTCTGATTGGGGATCATTCACCTTCCCTCCCTGATGTAAGGACTGGGTTGTGGTTCCCCCTGATGGACATAAAGGTTACCACAATCCAGCCCTTACAACACAGGTATGTTCAGGAAATTAACAGTGCTTAGGGAAACAAATAGAATTGGGCCGTGTGTCACGAGTCGGGATGGTGAGAGACCAAGGCGCAGCGCACTCATAGTTCGACATTGTTTATTTGTTACTAATACTATGTATAACAAACAATCCAAAAGTACGAACACAAAACAAACACTACAATCCAAAACGTCACGTTCACTTAAACCAACACGAAATGAAACGGACGTAAACAAGACACACTTACTTTCACCCGTGACTGCGACATACATCGATATATACCTATATAATGACCCACAGCCCCGGTGTGGAAACATACATGCATATGTAGGATCCCTAATTAGAGACAATGCACTGCAGCTGCCTCTAATTAGAGATCCCACACAAACCACCTACAGACCCAGAAATGATAGACCTGTCAGACTTTGACCATGGCACATAGAGAAGCAATAGGCTTCTCTATGGCCAGAGCCTGACACCGTGTCAATGCAGTTAATGAACTATCGATATCTTACTCAATAGGCCTTTGTGAGCCCACAGTATTTAAGGAAAGTGCTTTGTCATTTTAAAAAAAAGTGCTTCCTTATGGGAATGTTTCTTTTGTGAGGTGTTTTTTTCCACAGTGTGTAAATGAGTTTATGTGCGTCCTTGTGTTCAGGTAGAAAATATTTGATTAGTGAGGTCATGGTGTACAGAATGAGCCTAGACTGCATTCCTTCTACTAGAGAAAGCACAGGCATGCAGACACGCACCTGTAATCACACACACACACGCACACACTCACATTTTAAAATCCAATTACCTTACATTCATCCTTGAAAGCCTCTGAAAAGAATGTCGCTTATTTCCATTAGATCAAACACCTATTCCTCCTAAAAAGAAAAAAACGGAAAAGTCACCATAACAAATGATGACGCCTTCAGCAGAATATGAAGCAGACTTCAAAAACTGAAATCAGCATTTACAGAAGTGATGTAATAATACAGTATGTTAACACAACGCAATGAACACAGACCTTGAGGATGGGTAACGGTTGGCTAATGTAATAGTCAACAGAAGTGAAAATATGTTCATTTATCTTTTCACAAGACATCGGCGTATCATGATTCTTACATGTTTCCAGGAGAGTGCATCTTAAAAAGCATATAAAAAGATTGGGAAGATGAACCTCAGCTTGACAATTAACTTACTTTAACCACTTATCCCCACCAGAAGGTGATGACACCAGACTCGATGTACCGTGCACTATTTACTGCGCTCCGCTAGAGAGGTCGTTGTTATGGATGAAACCACTATTCTCTCAACTCAACTGAGCTGCATTTGTGTGGTGTTGTCCATTTTCAGGAGAGAAACCAATAGAGAGATAGATTGAAAGAAAAACAGTAAAAAAAATACTGATGTTGAATTACTAGGAAAAGGAAGTGGACAGGCAACAAAGCGAGAGAGACAGTAGAAGCTAATAAACGAAATGAAACGTTATTGGTTCAACTGGTGTAGAACAATAATAAAAAACAATAACACAACACACTACACAGTTAGACAACAGAGCTAAGAATTAGTTAGTCCAATCAAGGTGTAAAATCATTGATGTGAAATAATGTGATTGTGTTTGTGTGTGATTGACTCTACATACAGTAATGAAAGAAAATGGATAGGGGTGCGTGGAGAGGGAACATTCAATGTGGCAGTAGATGAGCGGGCACATGAGACGTGGCTTCAGTTCATGTCAGGAGAGAGTTGACCATGGCAGTGGAGTGGAGTGGACGTCACCTCTTAATCAGGGAAACGGAGGGGACTTAGCTGTAAATACAAATTGCAGATACATTACATTACAGCTGCCATCGTAGGTTTGGGCAACGAGTTTCTCCATGAAGTTAAACTCAGACATCTCAGAGTTCACAAAGTCAAACACAGACTGTGCATCTCGCCCACATCAAAGTAGCCCAAGAAACGTTCCTGAACAAAGCCCTGATCATCCACATACCGAGGGTATGAAAACCCTGTCAAACTGCAGCAACCTTGTTCATATTAATTATATTTAGATTAGATTAAGAGGGGGAATTCCTCTACCCAGACACAGAGACAACAACTGATAGACAATAGAACTCACTGGGCTGAGCTTGCTTTCTGCATGTTTGCATCATGCAGGCCTATGCAACTGCTGCCTTTATTCAGATCTGTCATCACAATTATGTTGATTGATTAATTCTAGTTAATATTTTTGGATTGAAAATGCATAGGCAGCCTAGCCAGCCCAGGTTTGAATATAAACCAAATTTGATCACATTCACATTCTCCTGACACACCAATGGACTATAAATACATAACGTTACCGATTTGTTTACCCTGACCAGATGGACAGGGCGCATAGATAGATAGATAGATAGATAGATAGATAGATAGATAGATAGATAGATAGATAGATAGATAGATAGATAGATAGATAGATAGATAGATAGATAGATAGATAGATAGATAGATAGATAGATAGATAGATAGATAGATAGATAGATAGATAGATAGATACTTTATTGACTGTATGCAGCTACTATTATTAGTTGCCTACAGTTAATCAGACTGAAAAAATGTTTGTTTTCATCCCATACAGCAAGTCAGATCTCTAATGTTTAGGTGTAGATTAGGCTGCTGCAACATTTAACGTTATGTATTGAGTTTTTGCTTGTCAATGTCCTGAGTGATTATGTGTTATCACCTTTGCTAAATACATTTAGAAGGAAAGTGGAAAGCCAAACGTTACTTGAGGGCGCGTGAAATAACGTGCTATGTCAACCTCTCTCTTTAATCTAACTTTTAATGGATGATGCGAGGGAAGTTATCAAATTATTCTGAATTGATTTCAACATCCCATAAATCCCAGTGCAAATGTCCATATGTTCAGCAAGTAAAGCATCTTAACCTACAATTACCTCTGCAAGCTCCTTGTAGTTGCCCGTTAACTCTGGACCCTATGAAGTATGACAGGGATTCATCTGTTGTAAAAAGGTTTCATATGGGCTGATGGGACAAGTTTTTCTTAAACTTCAGGTCACATGGTTTAAAAAAACTCCTTGCCCTGAGGAGGGGGGGGGTATGAAAACCTGTTCATATTAATTATATTTAGACTAGATTAAGTGGGGGACTTCCTCTACAACTGATAGACAATAGAACTCACTGGGCTGAGCTTGCTTTATGCATGTTTGCATCATGCAGGCCTATGCAACTGCAGCCTAATAAAACATTTACTCACATCTGTCATCACAATTATGTTGATTGATTAATTCCAGTTAATATTTACCTCTGCAAGCTCCTTGTAGCTGCCCTTTTTAAGGGGTATCAGACCCTTTAAAAAATATATATTTTTTAGTCTACAATGACATACCCAAACCTAACTGCATGAAGCTCAGGATCTGAAGCAAGGATATGCATATTCTTGATATAATTTGAAAGGAAACAGAGAGCGACATCTGCTACAGAGAACGACATCACACAGGATATAATCTGAAAGAGAATGTGAGGTCTGTGTATTCTGGTAATGAACAGAAGAGAGAAACTGCTTTCTCAGAATCAAAAGTATGACTAGAAAACAGAAGTGATACAGGTCAGCATGTAGAAACTGAAATCCCCTGAATGACCAAAATCATTTCCTTGTTGTGTGAAACACACCCTTATAAGCATGTTGGTGTATTACTCTGCATGCAGCAGTGTTGTTGGGGTGCTGAGTGGATAGGTTTAGTGACAGTTTGGGCCACTAGAGGGGATATAACAAAAAAAAATCGGTAGTGGGTCAGATCAGACAGTCAAATTGGCCAGAAAACCCAACCTGAACACTGACCCTCTGAGATTGAGTGACATCAACCCCAAGTAGCAACTCTCAATTCGTCTTGAATGGAAATGCACAGAGCTGTGGTCGTGTTCTTCATCCTCAGACTAAGGGCTAGAGAGGCCATGACTGCCCAAAACGGCTTGATGAGACCCATTTTATGCATAATGAACACACAGCTTCCCTAATACAGAAAAAAAGGGTACTTTTTATTGAATTTATTCCACAACCTCAAATTGAAATGGCATCCTGTGGAAATCTATGATGAGTGCCAGTTGATGTAGACTATCCTTTTGAATAAAATCTGTCCTTCTTCATGCTTCTAAATCCATTATTCCAGTGATTGAGAAATAAACTGTGTGTGCGTTGTTCATGACTAACACTTACTAAAACATTTTCAGATTTTTCTCATGAATTGAACATTAAGACATACTGCAACATTTCTAGTTCCAGTTTTGAACCCCATTTGAACCCCTATGTTATGTTACAGTGGTAAAGTAAGACAAGTGAAACACACACGCAAACACACACACGAACACACACCTGATCAGATAAATATGAGCAAATCAATATCTCTGCAATAAGATTCTACAATGCCTTCGTAAAATATTCAGACCTTTACTTTTTCCACATTTTGTTAGGTTACAGCCTTGTTATAAATGTATTAAATTGTTTTTCCCCTCATCAATCTACATACAATACCCCATAATGACAAAGCAAAAATGTTTTTGTATTTTTCTTATTGTTGCTAATTTATATATTTTTTTAAACCCGGAAATATCACATTTACATAAGTATTCAGACCCTTTACTCAGTTCTTTGTTGAAGCACCTTTTGCAGTAATTACAGCCTCGAGCCTTCTTGGGTATGACGCTACTGTCACGGTGCGTAGGATATAAGGGACGATATACGGAGCGCTGGTGAAGTGTCATCCTTTTTATTACGGAGATGTTCTCACGAAGCACGATAATAAACAAGGAGAGTGGAAAAACAAAATAACAAGCTACAAACAAAACACAGTGACTTACATGGAATGCTGCTGGCAGTGCAGGCAAACGAATGAACAATGATCCACACACAGGTGGAAGTGTGTGGGTTCTATATACTATCCCCAATCAGAGACAACGCTAGACAGCTGTCTCTGATTGGGGATGATAATCACCCTAGTTAGGGTGTGATGACTTGGTTGTGTGCCTCTCTCCTCCCCTAGGTGGGAGTAAGAGGCCTTACCACAACCAAGCCATCACAGTACCACCCCCCCAAGGTGCGGACTCCCGATCGCACCATAAATCCCCCCTCTCCTGAAAAGTAAAAAGAAAATTGTCCAAAAAACTAGGGGGGACATGGCGGGGTACTGAGATGGTTGCTGGTGGAGGCTCCGGTTCTGGTTCCGGGCGTGGCGCAAGCTCTGAGAGTAGCTTCTCTCCTACCTCTCTGTTGCACGCCCGGTCCAGTCCGGACCCCAGCGCGATGGTTCCCCTCTCAGTACTCCCGCCAGTTACCAAGTCCTGTCTGGACCCTGGTGTGGGAGCCCTCGACCCTGGAGAGGGGCTGACCACCGGCCCCGGACTGGGCACCGGTGGAGCTGACTGCTCCGTCACTGGAGCTACGTAGATGACCGGCCCCGGACTGGGCACCGGTGGAGCGGACTGCTCCGGCACTGGATCTACGTAGATGACCGGCCCCGGACTGGGCACCGGTGGAGCGGGCTGCTCCGGCACTGGAGCGACGTAGACGACCGGCCCCGGACTGGGCACCGGTGGAGCGGACTGCTCCGGCACTGGAGCGGCGCAGACGACCGGCCCCGGACTGGGCACCGGTGGAGCGGACTGCTCTGTCACTGGAGCGACGTAGACGACCGGCCCCGGACTGGGCACCGGTGGAGCGGACTGCTCCGTCAATGGAGCGACGTAGACGACCGGCCCCGGACTGGGCACCGGTGGAGCGGACTGCTCCGGCACTGGAGCGACGCAGTCGACCGGCCCCGGACTGGGCACCGGTGGAGGAGGCTCCAGGCCTTGAGCTGTGGCTGGAGGCTCCGGAACGCTGACGTTCGCTGGAGGTGGCGGAACGCTGACCTTCGCTGGAGGTGGCGTGGCGCTGACCTTCGCTGGAGGTGGCGTGGCGCTGACCTTCGCTGGAGGTGGCGTGGCGCTGACCTTCGCTGGAGGTGGCGTGGCGCTGACCTTCGCTGGAGGTGGCGTGGCGCTGACCTTCGCTGGAGGTGGCGTGGCGCTGACCTTCGCTGGAGGTGGCGTGGCGCTGACCTTCGCTGGAGGTGGCGTGGCGCTGACCTTCGCTGGAGGTGGCGTGGCGCTGACCTTCGCTGGAGGCCTCGGGCTGCTGACCTTCACTGGAGGCCTCGGGCTGCTGACCTTCACTGGAGGCCTCGGGCTGCTGACCTTCACTGGAGGCCTCGGGCTGCTGACCTTCACTGGAGGCCTCGGGCTGCTGACCTTCACTGGAGGCCTCGGGCTGCTGACCTTCACTGGAGGCCTCGGGCTGCTGACCTTCACTGGAGGCCTCGGGCTGCTGACCTTCTCTGGAGGCCTCGGGCTGCTGACCTTCTCTGGAGGCCTCGGGCTGTTGACCTTCTCCGGAGGTCTCGGGCTGCTGACCTTTACAGGAGGCCTCGGGCTACTGATCGTCACAGGAGGCCTCGGGCTGCTGACCCTCTCCGGAGACCTCAGGCTGGATGCCGTGCCCACCCTGGGCACCGACGCAGAGGTGGTCTTCAGCCCTGCAGCTGGTCTGGCTGTCGGCCCCAGACTGGGCACCGACACGCTATGGAGCTCCTGCTCCACAGCGGGACTGAACGTCGTGCCCACCCTGGGCACCGACGCAGAGATGGTTCCCAAACCTGTGGTTGGGCTGGCTGTCGGCCCCAGACTGGGCACCGACACGCTATGGAGCTCCTGCTCCACAGCGGGGCTGAACGTCGTGCCCACCCTGGGCACCGACGCAGAGATGGTTTCCAGCCCTCTGGTTGGGCTGGCTGTCGGCCCCACACTGGGCACCGACGCGCTATGGAGCTCCTGCTCCACAGCGGGGCTGAACGTCGCGCCCACCCTGGGCACCGACGCAGAGATGGTTTCCAGCCCTCTGGTTGGGCTGGCTGTCGGCCCCACACTGGGCACCGACGCGCTATGGAGCTCCTGCTCCACAGCGGGGCTGAACGTCGTGTCCACCCTGGGCACCGACGCAGAGATGGTTTCCAACCCTCTGGTTGGGCTGGCTGTTGGCCCCATCCTGGGCACCGACGTGCTATGGAGCTCCTGCTCCACAGCGGGACTGAACGTCGTGCCCACCCCGGGCACCGACGCAGAGAGGGTTTCCAGCCCTGTGGTTGGGCTGGCTGTCGGCCCCAGACTGGGCACCGACGCGCTATGGAGCTCCTGCTCCACAGCGGGACTGAACGTCGTGCCCACTCTGGGCACCGACGCAGAGATGGTCTCCAACCACAGAGCTGTGCTGGCGACCGTCGTTGTAGCCTCCGTGCGTGGAGTAGGCACGGGGCGTACAGGACTGGGGAAATGCACCAGTGATCTGATGCGAGGCGCTGGCACGGGTCGCGCCGGGCTGGGGAAACGCACTGTTGGGTTGTTGCGTTTAGCTGGCACGGGTCGCGCCGGGCTGGGAAAACGCACCGTTTGGCTGGTGCGCGGAGCAGGCGCGGGCCGTACCGGGCTGGGGAAACGCACCGTTGGCTGGGTGCGTTTAGCTGGTACGGGTCGCACCGGGCTAGTGTTGCGCACCGATGGTGTGGTGCGCTGAGTCGGTCTCCTCTTCCTCCGACTCTGGACCGGCGCTGGAGGCACCGGACTGGGAACTGGCGCTGGAGCACGACTGTCCCTGTCGTGCCTACTCCACCGCCAATCCCCATCCTGTGAGGGCTCTTCCGGGAACCCCCACGAGTGAGGGAACAGAAGCACATCGTCGTCGTCTTCCTCCGACTCCTCTCTGTACTCCCGTTCCCACGGCTGTAGGGGCTCCTCCTGGAACCCCCACGAGTGCAGTGGTCGGGGCTCTTCTCCCTCGATCCCCGACCACCCCCATAGCCCCCCCCCAAAATCCGTTTGAGGGGTTTTCTGGGCTCCAGGCTGGTCCTCAACCCTAGCCCGGTGACGTGTCCTCCGTCTCCGGCGCCTCGGCTGCTCCGGACCCCAGCCTTCCTCCACCGAGCGATAATACGAGTGTTCCTCCTCGGTAATTTTTCCCATACCGAGGAGGATATCTCCTAAAGTTATTCCCCGTTGCGTCCCAGGGTGGTGGATCTTTCTGTCACGGTGCGTAGGATATAAGGGACGATATACGGAGCGCTGGTGAAGTGTCATCCTTTTTATTACGGAGATGTTCTCACGAAGCACGATAATAAACAAGGAGAGTGGAAAAACAAAATAACAAGCTACAAACAAAACACAGTGACTTACATGGAATGCTGCTGGCAGTGCAGGCAAACGAATGAACAATGATCCACACACAGGTGGAAGTGTGTGGGTTCTATATACTATCCCCAATCAGAGACAACGCTAGACAGCTGTCTCTGATTGGGGATGATAATCACCCTAGTTAGGGTGTGATGACTTGGTTGTGTGCCTCTCTCCTCAGCTACAAGCTTGGCACACCTGTATTTGGGGAGTTCCTCCCATTCTTCTCTGCAGATCCTCTCAAGCTCTGTCAGGTTGGATGGGGGCGTTGCTGTACAGCTTTTTCAGGTCTCTCAATCGATGTTTGATCAGGTTTAAGTGCGGGCTCTGGCTGGGCCACTCAAGGACATTCAGAGACTTGTCCCGAAGCCACTCCTGCGTTGTCTTGTATCTCATGGTCTGAGAGTCTTTAGGTGCTTTCTGGCAAATTGGATGACCCCTCCCAAACAGTACAAAAAAAACCCCCTTGGTCTATGAGGAGAGATGGAAAGAGAGATGGGCTGTCAGAAAAGAGGAAGGGAGAGATGGATCACAAAGGAGTGAAGAGTGAGATGAGGGAAGCGCTATGCTACATTTAGAACAGGAAGTCTGTTGTCAGCAGAGAGTGAAACATGACTTGTGTGAGGTCTTATGGGGAAATAAGCACACAGCCTCCTCACACGGTCACACAGACCAAACGGGACTGTGAGAGTATTGTCAACAATTAACTATAACTGAGTAAAGTCTCTCATATCACAACATAGCAGTCCAACTGAGCCATCCTGAAATCAGCATTTACAGAGGTGATGTAATAGTATAGTATGTTAACACAATGCAATGAACACAGATCTTGAGGATGGGTAACGGTTGGCTGATAAAATGATCATCAAAAGTAAACACATGTTAATTTATGCTATCTGTTCACAAGACATAGACGTATCATGATTCTCACATGTTTCCAGGAGAGTGCATCTTAAAATGCATATAAAAAAATTGGGAAAGAGACCCTCAGCAAAATGTAATAAAAAAGAGAAATATTGACAAGGAAAAAATATACAGTGAATAACTAATAACATTAAGGAGTAAAAATAACATGCTATTTACAGGGAGTACCAGTACTGAGTCGATGTGCAGGGGTACGAGGTAGTTGAGGTAGCTATGTACATCAGTGAAGGCTGGTGACTTGAAAAATTGAGGAGGATGGGAGACCCATGGTATAGGCGCGGAACGCACAGAGACAACAAAGCGTGTTTAAATTTTTTTTGAAGGCTAATGATTTTAACCTAAAGTATTTAATAGAGACATTTATTGTACAACATTATGGGGAATGGGAATGCTGGGCTACTTACACAGTGTTGGGAAGGGATCACAGCAGTGATTGAATGAGGGTATGAGGCGTTCAGAGGCTTGACTTAAGTGCAGGACAGGGGTTGAGGTGTTCATAGGCTTCAGTGCCTGACTGACTCATCATGGATGGATGGTGTTGGAGATAAGCTCAACTCTTCCACTGAGCGCAGGACAGGATTTGACTGAGAAGACCAAAAAACAGTAACACAACACACTACACAGTTAGACAACAGAGCTAAGAATTAGTTAGTCCAAACAAGGAGTAAAATCATTGGTGTAATAATGTGATTGTGTTTGTGTGTGTGATTGACTCTACATACAGTAATGAAAGAAAATGGATAGGGGTGCGTGGAGAGGGAACATTCAATGTGGCAGTAGATGAGCGGGCACATGAGACGTGGCTTCAGTTCATGTCAGGAGAGAGTTGACAATGGCAGTGGAGTAGAGTGGACGTCACTTCTTAATCAGGAAATAGGAGGGGACTTAACTGTAAATACAAACAGTGGATACGTTTCATTACAATTGCGCCATCGTAGGTTTGGGGAACGAGTTTCTCCATGAAGTTAAACTCAGACATCTCAGAATTCATAAAGTCTAACACAGACTGTGCATCTCGCCCACTTGTTACATGAAAGTAGCCCAAGAAACGTTCCTGAACAAAGCCCTTACAACTGAAAGCAGACTGTGGGTTCCAGAGTGGTGGAGCAATTTTTTCCCCCTCTGGACCCTATAAGGTATGACAGAAAATATTTTATATGGGCTGATGGAACCCTGTCAAAACCCTGTCAAACTGCAGAAACCTTATACTTGTTCATATGAATTATATTTAGACTAGATTAAGTGGGGGACTTCCTCTACAACTGATAGACAATAGAACTCACTGGGCTGAGCTTTCTTTATGCATGTTTGCATCATGCAGGCCTATGCAACTGCAGCCTAATAAAATATTTACTCACATCTGTCATCACTATTACATTGATTGATTAATTACAGTTAATCATTTTGGATTGAAAATGTATAGGAAGCCTAGCCAGCCCAAGTTTGAATATAAACCAAATTTGATCACATTCACATTCTCCTGACACACCAATGGACTATAAATACATAACGTTACCGATTTGTTTACCCTGACCAGATGGACAGGGCGCATAGACTGTATGCAGCTACTATTATTAGTAGCCTACAGTTAATCAGACTGAAAAATAGTTTTGTCGTTTGTGGAAATGTGAAATTAATGTAGGAGAATATAACACATTAGATCTAGTAAAAAAAAACAACAACGTGTTTTCTATCTTTGAAATGCAACAGTGGTAGGATTCTAGATGTAATTTAGATGTTGTCCACCAGATGGCATCAGGGTGTGTGCAACGTTTCATACTGATCCAGTGAAGAATTACACCACTACACAATAGTTTGTATCAAGTCTGCCAGGAGTTTTCCCAATTGTGCTGAATTGGTTTTAAAGCACAAAACTATAGAGAATATACACAAATGTTATGGTAATATAAAATGTAAGTTTGCACACTCCCAATAAAGTCATACATTATAGATCATTAGCTTCCCTAAAGAAAAGACACTAACCTTCAAACATCTACATGGCCGGGCGTGGTGGGTGTGGAGCCAGAGGTCAAACTGTGAACCCAGTTCCACCATTTGAATACAAAAATGTATTTTTCAAACAAAACTACACTACATTTTATCTCTGGGACCCTCAGGACGACAAATCAGAGCAAGATTACTGAATGTAAGTACATTATTTACCTTCAGAGTTTAATGAACCAAAACAGTTGCCATGATAAAAGGGCTCAAGGTTCAGACCTTCCAAAAAGCAGGCAAGGCCAGCAATACAGGTGGTTTAATGAAAGGCTCCTTGTTAACCAGCTATACTTTTGATACCAGTTGGTGTTGATGAAAAGCTTGCAGTTAACCAGCTATACTTTTGATACCAGTTGGTATTGATGAAAGGCTCCCTGTTAATCAGCTATACTTTGACACGAGTTGGTATTAATGAAAGGCTCCCGGTTAACCAGCTATACTTTTGACACCAGTTGGTATTGATGAAATGCTCCCTGTTAGCCAGCTATACTTTTGATACCATTTGGTATTGATGAAAGGCTCTCTGTTAACCAGCTATACTTTTGATACCAGTTGGTATTGATGAAAGGCTCCCTGTCAACCAGCTATACTTTTGATACCAGTTGGTATTGATGAAAGGCTCCCTGTTAACTAGATATACTTTTGATACCATTTGGTATTGAACACCCTCACCTTTTGATCCTTTGATGAATCTGATCTCAGTCAGAGGTCGACCCTCGCTTTAAAATTAACACCTTTTCTGTGTACCCCAGAGAATAAAAGGGGTTCTTCAACAACAAGTCCACAACATATTCGGTACCATTTGCCATTCTAGCAATCAGGAGGCAAAAAATGCATTCTCGCGCTGGTACCGTTAGCTAGCTACTGCTACTTGCTACTGAAGTTAAGCAAGCTAAATATAAATAAATTGCACTCAACTGAAATGAAGTTCTAAAACCAAGAAAACTATTCATAATCTACCTCCTCCGTCTCCTGTAATTTGAAAAATCTATTTTGAATTGAATATTATCTTAAAAACGCTCAACTATCACTTTTGACTCTCAATCTCTACCCAATAACGTCAACAACTCACCAATCTTCTCATCACATGAACCCCACCATAATGCTCTGCAAAACAACCCCAATACAACAAGCTAGGTTCGTTCTCTGATCCTAATCCTATGATTGGATGGACATGTCAGTTCATACTGCAAAAGCATTGATTTGGTTGGATGGAGGTCATCCTCTGGAAGTGGTCATAATTACCATGTAGGTATGGAAGGGGTAATTATTACGAACCTCCAAGGTTTTGTACTGAAGTCAGTGTAGCCAGATGAAAACGGAAGCTAGCTGTCCTCCGGCTACACTGTGGTGCTACCCCCCAGAGAGTGTTGTTGAAGGTACTATAGTTCTTCATTGACAAACAGTGTGTTTTAATCAATTATTTGGTGACAGGAATATAGTATAGTTTTATCTAAAAAGTATAACTTTTTTAATGTTTCACTATTTTTATTTTTATGAAATTTCACTAAGGCCAGTAGAAGCAGTGTGTGTGTGTGTGTCGTCAGTATGCGTGTGTGTGTGTGTGTGTGTTTGGGGTGTCAGTGTAAGTATGTGTGAGTCCAGTGTGTGTGAATAGAGTCAGTGCAATATAGTTAGTGCAAAAAGGGTAAATGCAGGTTGTCTGTGTAGACATTTGATTAGCTATTTAGTAGTCTTGTTCAGCAGTCTTATGGCTTGGGGGTAGACGCTGTTCAGGGTCCTGGATGGCAGGGAGCTCGGCCCCAATTATGTACTGCGCCGTACACACTACCCTCTGTAGCACCTTGTGGTCGGATGCCGAGCAGTTGCCATATCAAGTGGGGATGCAGCCAGTCAAGACGCTCACAATAGATATATATATATATATATATATAAATAGATAGATAGATAGATAGATAGATAGATAGATAGATAGATAGATAGATAGATAGATAGATAGATAGATAGATAGATAGATAGATAGATAGATAGATAGATAGATAGATAGATAGATAGATAGATAGATAGATAGATAGATAGATAGATACTTTATTGATCCACAAGGGGGAAATTTATTTGTCAAGCAGCTACAACAAAACATAGGGCAGGTGCAAAATGCCAGAATGAAAATACACAAAAGACAGATACACGATACATGATACATAGAGCGGCAGTATGAAAAAGTATAGAAATACAAGATGTCTGGAGTGCAAAAAAGCTATAAAAAGACATTGCATAGTATGGGTGGTTGGCTGAATATGTACACTATACATTGGTGGATGTTGGATGGTTAACTATACTATACAGGTCGATGGCAGAGAAATTCTTCAATAGCTAAAAATGCATATGATGTGAGTGAGAGAATGGTACAGCTGTAGAACTTTTTGAGGATCTTAGGGCCCATGCCAAATCTTCACCAGGATCCAGTTGCAGAGGGAGGTTTCCAGTCCCAGGGTCCTGAGGTTGGTGATGAGCTTGGAGGGGGGGGGGACTATGGTGTTTAATAAGGCGTTGTAGTTCAGGTGGGGTAGGGAATTGTGGAGTGCAATCTGTTGCGGCGGTCTGCGATTTGGAGTGGGTCCAGGGTGTCTGGGATGATGGTGAGCCATGATGTGAGCCATGACCAGCCTTTTAAAGCATTTTATGGCTATAGATGTGCTACGGGGCGATAGTCATATAAGCAGGTTACCTTGGCATTCTTGGGCACAGGGACTATGGTGGTCTGCTTGAAACAAGTTTGTATTACAGACCGGGTCAGGATAGGTTGAAAATGTCAGTGAAGACACCCACCAGCCGGTCACCGCATGCTCTTAGTATGAGTCCTAGTATTCCATCTGACTCTGCGGCCTTGCGAATGTTAACCTGTTTAAATGTCTTACTCACATCGGCTACAGAGAGTAAGATCACACAGGTTATTGCTAGAGAGAGGATGTGAAGACTGTGTTTTCTGGTAATGAACAGAAGAGAGAAACTGCTTTCTCAGAATCAAGATTATGACTAGAAAACAGAAGTGATACAGGTCAGCATTTAAAAACTGAAATCCCCTGAATGGCCAAAATATTTTCCTTGTTTGAAGAAGTTACACCACCTGGTGTAGGTCTAGGGACAGTTTGGGCCCCTTGAGGGGACACAGCTCAAAGAGCGGTAGAGGGTTAGATCACAGACAATATTAGATTAATCCTTAGATTAAAGACTAGAGAGGGCAGTTGTCAGGTCCTGACCATAGAGAGGCCTTTTGCTTTTCTATGTTCTCACGGTCAGGGCCTGACAATAGAGTTCTGGCGAACTCTATGGCGGGGGTTGGTGTTTGGTCCCCAATTAGAGGCAGCTGTGAAGCATTGTTTCTAATTGGGGTCCATATTTAAGTTGTAATGTTTCTCTCCATTATTGTGGGTTCTTGTAGTGATTATATTCAGTGTTGAGCACTCACTCAGTTTGCGGTCTTGTATTGTATTGTTTATTGTTTTTGATTCAAGTAATGGTGCAATGCAGGCAGAACAGGGAGGAGGTAGAGGACGAGAAGGTGGAGCTGGCGTTCATTCACACAGTATGCATCCCCAGTCCGTGTCGTCCAGGGCTAGCCTCCCACACCGGATCTCCATTCCACATCCGTGATCCGGTAAGTCAATTGTCCGCCTCCCGCACCAGACCTCCAGTTCACAGCTCCAGCCCGGTGCATCCTGTGCCAGACTCCCGCACCAGGCCTCTAATGATGATTCCCAACCCAGCTCCAGGGATGGAGCCGTATTGGGGTGGAGATCAGCCTCCGGAGGGGTTTAACACCTTTCCGGTGGAGATGCAAGAAATATGATGGAGAGCGTGGCTGGCGCGGCTGCCCAGCCAAACTCTGGAGCCGGAGCCGTTCTCAATACCGGTGCCCAGTCCAGGACCGGTTGACTGCCCCACTCCTGAGCCAGAGCCGTCCGTCTGCCCAGCACCGCTCCAGAGTCGGAGCTGTCCTCAGTGCCGGTGCCCAGTCCTGGACCGGCAGTCAGCCCAGCTCCATGGCCGGAGCCTGCCACAATGCCGGTGCACAGTCCGGGACCGGCAGTCAGCCCAGCTCCATGGCCGGAGCCTGCCACAACGCCGGTGCCCAGTCTGGGACCGGCAGTCAGCCCAGCTCCAGGACAGGAGCCTTTCACTGCGCTGGTGCCCAGTTCTGTGCCAGAGCCAGAGCCGGCACTGACGCCAGTTGCCCTCCCAAACCCTTCCCTTCCATGTTCCGGGGTGTGTGGCCAGGAGTCTGCACCTTTTTTGGGGGGGGGGATACTGTCAGGTCCTGACCATAGAGAGGCCTTTTGCTCTTCTATGTTCTCAAGGTCAGGGCCTGACAGTAGAGTTCTATCTAAATCCATTATTCCAGTGATTGAGAAATAAACTATGTGCGTTGTTCATGACTGACACTTACTAAAACATTTTCAGATTTTTCTCATGAATTTAAAATCGAGACATACTGCAACATTCCAATTTCCAGTTTTGAATCCCTATGTTATGTTACAGTGGTAAAGTAAGACAAGTGAAACACACACGCAAACACACCTGATCAGATAAATAAGAGCTCAAATATCTCTGCAATAAATTAGTATCTGTCACAGGAGGCTGCTGAGAGACGGAAACAGAGATGGGCTGTCAGAATGGAGGAAGTGAGAAACGGATCAGAAAGGAGTGAAGAGCGAGATGAGGGAAGCGCTATGCTACAGTCAGAACAGGAAGTCTGTTGTCAGCAGAGCGGAGCGAGAGCGAGAGAGGAGGCATGTGGGGTCATATTTAGAAATAAACACACAGCCTCCTCACACTGTCACACAGACTGACCGCGAGAGTAATGTCAACTATTAACTATAAGGCAGAAGGCTGAAGTGATAAGGAACGCCAGAAGTGTGTGGACAATATCTACAGTGTGATATTGATTATCTAAAGATCAAAGCATATACTTTGGACATGGATTGGACTTTCTGGATTTCCATTCTTGCCAACCTGATCATCTCAGACTATGTGTCAGGTAAAGAAAGCTTTAATAATTTTTTTCAAAATGGCTGGTTAACGCTGTTTAGTTCTCACAGTAAATATAAGAACATTATATTTACAGCAAATATATTTTAGATATATACATTTGAAGTCTGAAGTTTGCATACACTTAGGTTGAAGTCATTAAAACTCATTTTTCAACCACTCCACAGATTTCATGTCAACAAACTATAGTTTTGGCAAGTCGGTTAGGACATCTACTTTGTGGATGACACAAGTAATTCTTCCAACAATTGGTTACAGACAGATTCACTTATAATTCACTATATCACAATTCCAGTGGGTCAGAAATTTACATACACTAAGTTGACTGTGCCTTTAAACAGCTTGGAAAATTCCAGAAAATTATGTAATGGCTTTAGAAGCTTCTGATAGGCTAATTGACATAATTTGAGTCAATTGGAGGTGTACCTGTGGATGTATTTCAAGGCCTACCTTCATATTCAGTGCCTCTATTCTCGACATCATGGGAAAATCTAAAGAAATCAGTCAAGACCTCCCCAAAAAATGTTTAGACCTCCACAAGTCTGGTTCATCCTTGGGAGCAATTTCCAAATGCCTGAAGGTACCAAGTTCATCTGTGCAAACAATAGTACGCAAGTATAAACACCATGGGACAAAGCAACCGTCATACCGCTCAGGATGGAGACGCGTTCTGTCTCTTAGAGATTAACATACTTTTGTGTGAAAAGTGCAAATCAATCCCAGAACAACAGCAAAGGACCTTGTGAAGATGCTGGAGGAAACAGGTACAAAAGTATCTATATCCACAGTAAAACAAGTCCTATATCGACATAACCTGAATGGCCGCTCAGCAAGGAAGAAGCCACTGCTCCAAAACCGCCATGGTTTGCAACTGCACATGGGGACAAAGATCATAATCTTTTGAGAAATGTCCTCTGGTCTGATGAAACAAAAATAGAACTGTTTGGCCAAAATGACCGTCGTTGTGTTTGGAGAAAAAAGTGGGAGGCTTGCAAGCCGAAGAACACCACCCCAACCGTGAAGCACGAGGGTGGCAGCATCATGTTGTGGGGGTGCTTTGCTGCAGGAGGGACTGGTGCACTTCACAAAATAGATGGCATTATGAAGAAGGAAAATTATGTGGATATATTGAAGCAACAAGCAACTCAAGACATCATTCAGGAAGTTAAAGCTTGGCCGCAAATGGGTCTTCCAAATAGAAAATGATCCCAAGCATACTTCCAAAGTTGTGGCAAAATGGCCAAAAAAGGACAACAAAGTCAAGGTATTGGAGTGGCCATCACAAAGCCCTGACCTCAATCCTATAGAAAATTTGTGGGCAGACCTGAAAAAGCGTGTCTGAGCAAGGAGGCCTACAAACCTGACTCAGTTACACCAGTTATGTCAGGAGGAATGGGCCAAAGTTCACCCTACTTATTGTTGGAAGCTTGTGGAAGGCTACCCGAAACATTTACCCCAAGTTTAACAATTTAAAGACAATTCTACCAAATACTAATTGAGTGTATGTAAACTTCTGACCAACTGGGAATGTGATGAAAGAAATAAAAGCAGAAAATAAATCATTTTCTCTACTACTTTTCTGACATTTCACATTCTTAAAATAAAGTGGTGATCCTAACTGACCTAAAACATTGAATTCTTACTAGGATTAAATGTCAGGTATTTAGCTAAGGTGTATGTACATTTCCGACTTCAACTGTATATATATATATATATATATATATAATGTCTCTACTTTATTGCTTATTGTCATTGACTGTTTCTATTGTTACTGAGTACAAAGTGCACTTAGCAATGTACATAATGGCCTACCTTTCAAACGTATTTGAGGTAGAATATTGTACATTTCTCAGTGTGTATGTGTCCTTCCTATCAAAATGGAACATGTTTTAGGACACACATCGATCTAAAAAAGAAACTAAGTGGTAATTGTTATTGATAATTGAATTATTAGTCAATGTTAAATATTTAATCCAGTCAACAGAGAAAATGTGTTGTTCAATTGACATCCTATGATATAGTTATAATTTGAGGATGTATCAATAATGACCACAGACAATTGATCGTGAAGCAAATATTGTCATGAGTCATCTTTAAACATTGTGACATTGCATAGCGAAACTGGTTTAGAAAACCCCTGATGAAACGCAGTCCCCTTTGGGAAATCCACAACTACTTATTGCTCTTCTGGAATACCAGGCTTCCTATAAATTATCTGTACTTTCAAAATCTCATAACAATGCCTGGATTTTCTTTAACATTTGGAATGTTATAATTGTGACAGGTAAAGACCTACTCAAGCCAGTCAATCTGATGGTGGATATATGGGACGGGGAGGTGACGTTACTCTGGGACCCCCCTGAAGGTGCCCCGCCACTGGCTCAGTACCAGGTGCAGATGGCCAGGTATATCCCACACTCCTTTACCATCCCTTCATTCTCAGACCTGTCAGCATATCCACTCTATCCCTTTCATCCTCTTCAATCATTCCATACCACCCTCTCCTCATCTTTGAAGAAAGGCTTTATAATTCATCTAGCTACTTTCATGGTCTTTCTTCAGGTATGTCAATAGGAATTGGACCAATGTGACCAGCTGTGACAGGACCCAGATGACATATTGTGACCTGTCCTACCTTATCGATGACTTATTCATGGTCTACAAGGTCCGGGTTCGACTGGTCACTGAGAACAGCATCTCTGCATGGTCACGGTGGAAGAAGTTCAACCCCAAAGAAAGTAAGTCAAGTACAGCTACGTTTTAGTGGCCGAGTTGAATAGGTATTGCTTTCAGAAATGTGCTAATTTCTTTCTAGTTTATAGTGACACAAAGCCAAAACGTGTCCATTGCTCACCTTTGTCCTCTACCCCTGTTCTTCCAGCTAAACTGCAGCATCCCTCCAGTACGCTGTTGGCCACCTCCAGTTCAGTAACAGTCAGTATTCACAGGAAGCCATTACTAAAAAAGATCTTCCCATTTGGCCTGACTTACACTATCTACCTAGAGAAAAGAGGGCAGGATAACAAGGTACGCAGTTTAAAAACATACTGGTAACAGTACTTCTAATTTAATAAAATAAATAATTTATTAACTGGTTCATCCTAGTTAATATATTCAGCTTACTGTATTGACTGACATTTTCATTTATTGGCTTGCAGACCGTTATCCAGCAATTGCAGGATGAAGGTGACGAGGATAAGGCAGAGGTTCGGTTTACGTCTCTTGACTGCGGACAGGAGTACTGTATCAGCCTCAAAGTTAAAGGCAATGGAGGACAATTCACCAGTGAAGTCTCCCCTGAACAGTGCCTCCTGCTGCCAGCGCAAGGTAATACAACCGCCTCCCGCACTACATGCCCATATTCTGATATGTCATACACCAGCCTAATGTCTAGAGTCTTATTAACTCAACTGTATTGGCTAAACACATGTTCTGTTTCTCATCAGAGTGGTATATCCTTGCTGTGGTGTCCTTCTCCATCCTATGTGTGATGGGGGTTCTGGTCATCCTGTTCCTTAGCCTTTGCTGCTTCCTGAGGCGTCCTGAGAAAATGCCTGTTGCACTGGTGAGTTTCACTAATGCAGAACTGACTATGTCTATCACTTTAGGGAAAGGACACTTCAGGGAAAGGACACTTCAGGCAAAGGACACTTCAGGGAAAGGACACTTCAGGGAAAGGACAAAAATGCTGTATTCTAAAAGCAACTAACACAATTGATAGACGTTTCAAGTTTCAGGTTTTATTAGTCATATGTATGGGATACGCATGTTATACATCGTCCAACAAAATTCATACTTGCAGGTTCCTTCTCGACAATGCTAAAGGCCTATTGTTATTCTATTTCCCGTTATCGATCACTTCCTCATTCTAGGAGCTGTTTGTTCAGGGATTAAGTTGTTTTTTTTGTCATCTTTTACTTCAGAAATCCCAAGGCAGCAGCTGGCAGCCTCTATGTGTCGGAGCGGTCCCAGTGGAGATCATCACAGACAAAGGCTGGTTCATGAGCACCGCCAGAACTGATGCCATGGTCTGGTTGGCCGACGAAAGGACAACTCCAACAGGCAAGGGAGAGCAGGAAGAAGGAGAGGACAAAAGGATGAGTCTGGACAGTGGGGCTTGCACTGAATCACACTTTTCTGGGAATGGAAATGGAGGAAGTCCGGCAAAGCAAGAAGACAGTGGCTGTGGAAGCCTGGGAGCACCAGAGAGTGCCGTCAGCAGCAGGAGTGGAACTGGAGAGTCTTCCCTGCTGGATGGGAGGATTAGCACAGACATCAGCCTGAAAGGGGACAGTGGGGTGGGGTTGGGATGCACGTTAGGGTGTGCTGGTAGTCTACAGGAGGAGGATTGTGGAATCTTGCCTGAGATGGTAATGGTCTCAGGGGATGGCTACCGAAGCCAGAGCCCCTCTTCGGTGGATGCCCATGTTACTGAGACAGAGCAGAGTTTTCAACTAATCTCCTGCGAAACAGTTATGGCTGATCCTGTTGTGGGATACAGGTCTGGTCACATGGCATGCGTTTGTTTAGGGGCAAGCCAATGTGCTTGTTGCCAGACAAGAAGACACAATGAGAGGAGTGTCGATGGACAGTCTGTAGCCCTGTTTAGTTTTACAGAGGAACAGCTAAACTGCAGCAATCTCACAGGTGACATATGTGAGATGGACTCTACATGCTCCAGCTATCAAAAGAACAATCTCCACATAGAAACAATGGTAAACTTGGATGACTCAGTAACCTTTTCCCACCTGCCTACATGCATAGGTGAATCCTTCCCACTCCTGATGGCTTTATCAGAGTTGCCCCTAGCGGAGGGAGGACTGAACTGCAGCGTGAACACTATGCTTTTTTCCCTGGGTGATTTGGAAGTGACATCTGATTGACATGGTCCACAAACTGCGGACAATGTGTGACACACAGAAGGGTTTACTTAGCACTCCAGATTGTGGGGAGTCATGAAATATGTCTACAAATCCTTTGTATGCCATTTGTAGTAAACACACAAATCAGCAACCATAATTATATTTGTAGCTATTGAAGTATTTTTGGAGCCTTTTTTGGAACCTTTTGTGAATAAAATACCATGTTTCTGTACTTTAGTTAACTCTGAGGAGTCACTTAAAGCAGTCACTGACATTGTGATGTGCGGCTGAAAGAAAACAGTGGTTGAGCAGACAGCTGTGGGATGCTGGCTGTTGCTGCTTGGTGGGTCTTTAGAGATTTAATCAGAAGATGGGAAGCCCCCTTTCTGACACCCCTTCACCCATTTCAACTGACAACAAGCATTTGACCAGAAGTGAACAAGCGTGGGAGGAAATTGGAGAGAAATGGTTTTGACTTGCTGGATCGAAACTCGAGCTGACAAGGTAAATAATCTGCCGTTCTAAATGCACTTATAAAGGATTCTAAATTCATCTGATGAGTTTTCCACCGAAAATTCACACATTTTACCAAATAGAACTACAAACAACCATATCTCTTTCAATCGGGTGGTTTATAGGTCAACTATTATTAATAACTACAGCTACAGAAAGTAGAATAGAATGTAAGCTTGGCTTGTAGTCCACGGACGTTAGCTGTGAAAATGTTATAACATTTACATTTTGCTGTTTAGTTCCCTTCCCTGACTACCCCATATGTGACAGGGTTTTCCTATATTTACTGGGCTTTGGACTTCCCAACCATGTATTCATTACACTTTCTACATGTGCACTTTAAACCAATTGCATTTTGTCTTGTGTTCTTTTTCTCAGGAAGGATCTGATAGTTTGTATTTATTCATCTGTATGGAAAGAGCATACATAAATTATGTTTATGGTGTTAAACAGACATACAGTATGTTGACTATGTGAAGTAGCACTCAATCTCTGCACCTTGGTCTATTCACACACCCAGCCGTGACAGTATGAGTCAGTCAAAACGATGAAAAAGGACAGAGAGGGACAGAAAAGAAAACATCCTCCAACATGACATGACATTACACAGATATACAAGAGGGATTCCCACATGCAAAAATAATGATACTGGGGAAATTCTGAATTAGATTCTCAACTAGATTAGTGGTCATAGGGAATAGATAGCCACTTCCTCTTTCAGTCTCCCCCAGTCTCTAGAACTACTCATAAAGTTTTTATTAGGGGAACACCTTATCAAAAGACAAGCAGACAACTCCAAAATAAAGTCAGATTATGACCCCCAAAAAGACACTTGACATTACCAGAATTAATGTAGTCCTCACATGCTGAAAATTAACTGTCATTTCACATGTATCAAACACATGGAATATAATTTCTCTCTCACTTTTTTCCAAATACTGTGAACCATAGCCCTGGTGTGACCTGCACAGTAGCCATGAGGGTGAGGAGCTATTGTCTGCTCTAAAAGGGAGCAGAGATAAAACAAAATGCCCTCCTATATAGATAGATAGATAGATAGATAGATAGGTACTTTATTGCTCCCCCGGGGGGGAAATTTCATTGTCAAGCAGCTACAACAGAACACAGGGCAGGTGCAAAATGCCACAACGAAAAGTACACAAAAGACAGATACACGGTACATGATACATAGAGCGGCAGTATGAAAAAGTATAGAAATACAAGATATCTGGAGTGAAAAAAAAAAAAAAAAAAAAAAAAAAAAGGGGTATAAAAGGACATTGCATAGTATGAGTGGTTGGCTGAATATGTACACTATACATTGGTGGATGTTGGATGGTTAACTATACTATACAGGTCGATGGCAGAGAAATACTTCAGTAGCTAAAAATGCGTATGATATGAGCGAGGGTAATAATAGTTTACTTAATAGACAGACTGGGTAAATTAACAGGTAAGTGAAAATTTTGCATGGTTAAATTAGTTAAATTAGCTGTACAGTTAGGTATACAGTTATATTTACAGATAAGTGAATACTTGCATGTTTACACAAACTGTACAGGTAAATGACAGGAAGAGATACTTTAATAGCTAAATGTGTGTATGATATCATTTGGGGTAATAATAGTAATTCCCTTAAAATACAGTCCTTATTACCTGGTATATAACCTGTGGCACCATGCCCTTCTCTCAACCCACAGGGCTGTTATGGTAAACACACTGCCTTAAACTGTCACCATCACAATAATTTCATTCCAACGCGCTCAACCACAGAAAAAGATACAAATAAATGTTATTTTCAATGTCTTACAAGGTTATTTGAAACTCCCACAACACCTCTGTCAGGTTTCCTGGTTGCCATGGGATCTCACAGAAAACATCAGGGAAAAAAAGGGAAATACGCAGATGAAAATATCTCATATGGCATCAGGATAAACCATGAGTATGTAAATATATTGGTGACATGTAGTGCAATATTTTACAAGCCAAGTTGCTGTATATCGGAGATCATCTCCTTCATCAGAGCAAACTGATGATCTGCCTACTGTGAATATATTAACCCTGATTATCACTCATATTAACCCAGTGTTCCATGGAGTTCTGTACATGTAACGAGCTGGTCGATCTCTGTTCTGTCACACACAGGGGCAAGGCCAAAAGATCTTAGAGGAAGATTGCCAGTCAATATCATAAAGGGAAATATTTGCTCTAAAAATATTGTACAAGGAATAAAGACTTTAACGAAATATCATCAACGGTCCTGTCCCCCTTCCTGTTCACCCTCTACACCGCAGACTTCAGATATAACTCTGAAACATGCCACCTACAGAAGTTCTCGGATGACTCCGCAATTGTAGGGTTAGGGGTGGGCAGGAGGAGGAGTACAGGAGCACAATCAATTACTATATGGTGTGGTGTGAGCAGAACCACCTTCAGCTCAACATCAGCAAAACAGTATGTAGAAATGGTTGGGTCATACAAGTTCCTGGGAGTCCACAGACTGGAATGGGCTGGTAACAACGGGCTCTGAACAAAAAGGGCCAGAGCCAAATCTACTTTCTGAGGAGGCTCAGGTCCTTCAACGTGTGCAGTAAACTACTGCATACTTTCTACCAGTCTGTGGTGCTGGCTCTTTTTTTGCAGAGGTGTGCTGGGGAGCAAACATAAAGGCTGGTGATGCTTCTCGGGTAAATAAGCTGATCAGGAAGGCTAGCTCTGTTCTGGGGATTAGCCTTGACACTCTAGAGCAGGAGGCGGAGAGAAGGATCCTGGCCAAACTGCTGGCCATCATGGACAACGTCACCCACCCTCTGCATGGCATGGTTATGACGCAGAGGAGCACCTTCAGTCACAGACTGATCCCACAACGGTGTGCCAGAGAGCGCTACAGGAGGTCCTTCCTGCCGGCGGCTATTAAACTATTTAATGTCTCACCGGGGTGCCGTGCCGTCGGTAACATAGACCTGGAACTGTTGGAGTGTTAGGACCTAGTTTAGCAATTATGCAACCATCCGTGAGTAACTCTGGTCCGTAATCACTCATTCACTCAGGACTTGTCATTCAGGACTGTATATACATATACTTGTACAGTTGTTATATCATCATATCACGTGAAATATTGTAAGTAATTCTTGGACTGAACTTACGTAGTCATTCACTAAGGAATGCATATTAGTATCCTGTCAGTTGTACCTTTTTTTCATTGCTTTTAGTATAGTGAATGTGCAATACGTGCATTTATCTGTAATCAAACCCTGCACTAAGGACTGTATTTTAAGGGAATTATTATTATTACCCTAAATTATATCATACGCACATTTAGCTATTCAAGTATCTCTTCATTCATTTACCTGTACAGTTAATGTAACCATGCAAATACTCACTTACCTGTAAATGTAACTGTAAATTTACCTGTTCAGTTAATTTAACCATGCAAAACAGTAACTTACCTGTTCATTTAACCAGACTGTATATTAAGTAAACTATTATTACCCTCACTTATATCATACGCACATTTAGCTATTTAAGTATTTATCTGCCATCGTTCTGTATAGTATAGTTAACCATGCAAATATTCCTTATTTATGTATATCAACTTGCAATATTTGTATAATTTTCTTTCACCTAACACTTTGTAACAATGTATAGTGTACATATTCAGCCATTCACCCATACTATGCAATGTCATTTTATAGCTTTTTGCACTCCAGAATTTGTATACTTTTTCATACTGCCGTATGTATCGTGTATCTGTCTTTAGTGTATTTTCGTTCTGGCATTTTGCACCTGCCTTGTGTTTTTCCGTAGCTGCTTGACGAAGAAATTTCCCCTCGGGGATCAAAAAAGTATCTATATATCTATCTACCCACACACAGTCATACATTTATTTACAAAATTAACGTTATCTGTCATTATCAAATACACCAAAACAGAACTGGTATTTAAGATACTTGGGACAAACAAAGACAAAGAATCCGATGTTTAAAAGATAAAAAGGACCTAAAATGAGACTTTAGAGGAATGTTACATCCAGCTTATAAGAAAGAAGAAGTGAGCTTCTGTGGTTAGCTTGTTGACAAGCCGCCGAGGCGCCATTCTCCTTTTCGTCATCGGTACTCTTTCCAACCAACCCCTGAGTCTCACACTTCTCCGTGTTTTCTTATCATTAGAAACACCCTAACCCACCATTTTCTCTTCATCCAGATATGACGACAAAGTGGGACATTTGAATAGTGGTTACATTTATTATTGAGTTTTCTATTATGATAGAAACAAAATGTGATATTACAACAAAGGTCAAATCAACTCCCCTGTCTCTATTAACTGTGGGTGTGGCGTGGGCCGGAAGAGAGTGGGTTGTTTGAGGTTTGTGTGGTGAGATATGAGTGAGAGACAGGGAGAGCTTTAGAAACATGAAAATAACTGATATGCTCCATCTTATGTGAGCTTACCAGGGCCATACTCCTTCTTTACTCTGCATTAGCCTACAGTGACATACTCATGGGACACAAAGGTTATGCTATGTAAGTCTAGGATAAAAAAGTGTCTTCTGATTTTTATCCAACCCCTTGATATACAGTGGGGAGAACAAGTATTTGATACACTGCCGATTTTGCAGGTTTTCCCACTTACAAAGCATGTAGAGGTCTGTAATTTTTATCATAGGTACTCTTCAACTGTGAGTGACGGAATCTAAAACAAAATTCCAGAAAATCACATTGTATGATTTTTAAGTAATTAATTTGCATTTTATTGCATGACATAAGTATTTGATACATCAGAAAAGCAGAACTTAATATTTGGTAGAGAAACCTTTGTTTGCAATTACAGAGATCATACGTTTCCTGTAGTTCTTGACCAGGTTTGCACACACTGCAGCAGGGATTTTGGCCCACTCCTCCATCCAGATCCTTCAGGTTTCGGGGCTGTCGCTGGGCAATACGGACTTTCAGCTCCCTCCAAAGATTTTCTATTGGGTTCAGGTCTGGAGACTGGCTAGGCCACTCCAGGACCTTGAGATGCTTCTTACGGAGCCACTCCTTAGTTGCCCTGGCTGTGTGTTTCGGGTCGATGCTGGAAGACCCAGCCACGACCCATCTTCAATGCTCTTACTGAGGGAAGTAGGTTGTTGGCCAAGATCTTGCGATACATGGCCCTATCCATCCTCCCCTCAATACGGTGCAGTCGTCCTGTCCCCTTTGCAGAAAAGCATCCCCAAAGAATGATGTTTCCACCTCCATGCTTCACGGTTGGGATGGTGTTCTTGGGGTTGTACTCATCCTTCTTCTTCCTCCAAACACGGCGAGTGGAGTTTAGACCAAAAAGCTCTATTTTTGTCTCATCAGACCACATGACCTTCTCCCATTCCTCCTCTGGATCATCCAGATGGTCATTGGCAAACTTCAGATGGGCCTGGACATGCGCTGGCTTGAGCAGGGGGACCTTGCGTGCGCTGCAGGATTTTAATCCATGACGGCGCAGTGTGTTACTAATGGTTTTCTTTGAGACTGTGGTCCCAGCTCTCTTCAGGTCATTGACCAGGTCCTGCCGTGTAGTTCTGGGCTGATCCCTCACCTTCCTCATGATCATTGATGCCCCACGAGGTGAGATCTTGCATGGTGCCCCAGACCAAGGGAGATTGACCGTCATCTTGAACTTCTTCCATTTTCTAATAATTGCGCCAACAGTTGTTGCCTTCTCACCAAGCTGCTTGCCTATTGTCCTGTAGCCCATCCCAGCCTTGTGCAGGTCTACAATTTTATCCCTGATGTCTTACACAGCTGTTTGATTGAGTGTGTGGAGTCCGTTTGATTGAGTGTGTGGACAGGTGTCTTTTATACAGGTAACGAGTTCAAACAGGTGCAGTTAATACAGGTAATGAGTGGAGAACAGGAGGGCTTCTTAAAGAAAAACTAGCAGGTCTGTGAGAGACGGAATTCTTACTGGTTGGTAGGTGATCAAATACTTATGTCATGCAATAAAATGCAAATTAATTATTTAAAAATCATACAATGTGATTTTCTGGATTTTTGTTTTAGATTCCGTCTCTCACAGTTGAAGTGTACCTATGATAAAAATTACAGACCTCTACATGCTTTGTAAGTGGGAAAACCTGCGAAATAGGCAGTGTATCAAATACTTGTTCTCCCCACTGTATACCCACACGGTTGGAGAGGCTGGAGCAGCCACAGTGTAGCGCTCAATTAACAGTTTAGGGGGTTAAGTTCCTTGCTCAAGGGTATATTAGCAGTGGGTGGCACCTGAGATATTGATTCCAGCAACCCTCCCGTTGCCAGATCACTACCCGCCAGCACTGGGATTCGAAACCGGCAACCCTCCAGTGGCTGGCCCGCTTCTCTAACCTCGAGGCTACTGCTGCTTCCTCCACCAAGACATACTACTCTCTAGTCACAGTAGACACAGTATTACTTTCAAACACATGACTGTCAGATCAATATCAGAGAGCAAGAGAGGGGGAAAGAAAGAAAGAAAGAAAGAGAGAGACTGTGATCGACAGAGATATTCTCCTGTGTAGGAGGTGCAGGTCCTCTACTTCATACGGCCACTGATGGAGAAGGGAGGGGGAGACTTCTTTAGGCCCACCTTCCTGTGGACACACACATCAGATCATTTATTAAACAACACAGCTCCCACACACATGTTTACACAGAGGGAGTGCAGTTCTGTACAGGAATGATTTACCACCGTTACCATCCCCATTAGTAAACTGGTTGTCAACACACTCACGTAAGCACTTTGTCTTTCAATGATGGCTCTGCAGAGAGAGAGAGAGAGAGAGAGAGCGAGAGAGAGAGAGAGGGTTGTGATTATTTTGGGCAATGTGTTGGCTCAGGTTCTTGATGCAGTCAATGATAGCATTCATATAAGTGACAGGGGACAGCTAGCGAGCCAATTATTGGCCTTTGTATGTTATGTAGATTCACACTAGATTGCTACATGACAGGTATGTGAGGTCACCAGACAATGTGGCAGACAGTTGTCATAGAGGTGATCTTTTAAAGGGAAGGTGTCTTGGGGGATGATAGAGGTCCCAGGTAAAGCTCAGGTACTGATGTAGACTTACCTTTTTTCTTGTAGTGTTTCCTGCATTTCTTGCAGGGTTGCTTGCAGCAGAACTGCACAATGCCGATGATGATGAGGAGAGCCAGGAAGGTGCATCCCACAGCCATCCCGATCGTCACAGAGCTTACTTGGGCCTCTGTAACACGGTCAGAAACAGTATGGTCACAATGAGGTTTCAGTAAGTTTCACAGTGAAGTTTAGTGAAGTTACAGTTAGGTCAGGAGGATATGAAATCCCACATTGTCGTGACATGCTCGTGGAGATGGTCAGAGCCAAACAATCTCCTGGAGGAGGTTAAAGTTAGTCAATAATAGTGTATTATTGTATGCTCACACAGTACTGATCACAAGCTCAATTCTTTTTTTCTGACCACCCAAATCATGAACTGCAATCTTATTGATTCAGTTCTAGCTGTCTGATGAAGTTGGTTAAGAAGACCAGCAAATTGACTCCCAAACACAACCATCTTTGTAGTTCCCATCAGTGTCTGAGAGGAAAAACACTGGACAGATAATATATTAACCACCCAATCTATTCATTATCTCCACATCAACAACTCTAGATGGAGAAGGACTCGAAGGTGCACTCTGAGTTACACTACACTCAAACGGTTTACTCATTGTACCTCCCAGGAGTCCCTCAAGGTTTTCCCTATTGACTTTTAGATGAAGATTTAAATTAGCTAGAGTTACAGAAAAGTTACTTTAGCTGACTGTAGCTACAGTGGGGAGAACAAGTATTTGATACACTGACGATTTTGCAGGTTTTCCCACTTACAAAGCATGTAGAAGTCTGTAATTTTTATCATAGGTACTCTTCAACTGTGAGTGACTGAATCTAAAACAAAAATCCAGAAAATCACATTGTACGATTTTTAAGTAATTAATTTGCATTTTATTGCATGACATAAGTATTTGATACATCAGAAAAGCAGAACTTAATATTTGGTACAGAAACCTTTGTTTGCAATTACAGAGATCATACGTTTCCTGTAGTTCTTGACCAGGTTTGCACACACTGCAGCAGGGATTTTGGCCCACTCCTCCATCCAGATCCTTCAGGTTTCGGGGCTTTCGCTGGGCAATACGGACTTTCAGCTCCCTCCAAAGATTTTCTATTGGGTTCAGGTCTGGAGACTGGCTAGGCCACTCCAGGACCTTGAGATGCTTCTTACGGAGCCACTCCTTAGTTTCCCTGGCTGTGTGTTTCAGGTCGTTGTCATGCTGGAAGACCCAGCCACGACCCATCTTCAATGCTCTTACTGAGGGAAGGAGGTTGTTGGCCAAGATCTCGCGATACATGGCCCCATCCATCCTGCCCTCAATACGGTGCAGTCGTCCTGTCCCCTTTGCAGAAAAGCATCCCCAAAGAATGATGTTTCCACCTCCATGCTTCATGGTTGGGATGGTGTTCTTGGGGTTGTACTCATCCTTCTTCTTACTCCAAACACGGCAAGTGGAGTTTAGACCAAAAAGATAAATTTTTGTCTCATCAGACCACATGACCTTCTCCCATTCCTCCTCTGGATCATCCAGATGGTCATTGGCAAACTTCAGACGGGCCTGGACATGCGCTGGCTTGAGCAGGGGGACCTTGCGTGTGCTGCAGGATTTTAATCCATGACGGCGTAGTGTGTTACTAATGGTTTTCTTTGAGATTGTGGTCCCAGCTCTCTTCAGGTCATTGACCAGGTCCTGCCGTGTAGTTCTGGGCTGATCCCTCACCTTCCTCATGTTCATTGATGCCCCACGAGGTGAGATCTTGCATGGTGCCCCAGACCGAGGGAGATTGACCGTCATCTTGAACTTCTTCCATTTTCTAATAATTGCGCCAACAGTTGTTGCTTTCTCACCAAGCTGCTTGCCTATTGTCCTGTAGCCCATCCCAGCCTTGTGCAGGTCTACAATTTTATCCCTGATGTCCTTACACAGCTCTCTGGTCTTGGCCATTGTGGAGAGGTTGGAGTCTGTTTGATTGAGTGTGTGGACAGGTGTCTTTTATACAGGATTTTTGTTTTAGATTCCGTCTCTCACAGTTGAAGTGTACCTATGATAAAAATTACAGACCTCTACATTCTTTGTAAGTAGGAAAACCTGCAAAATCGGCAGTGTATCAAATACTTGTTCTCCCCACTTTAAGTGTTTATGTTACCGTTAGCAGTTAGCTTGAGACTGAATAGCTCCCAAGGCTAATACGTCACACACACAATAGCAGCAGCTCAACCAATGGCTGTGTACTCCAGGAGACCTGACAAACAGAGGTAAAGCTTCCGTGCTCATGTGATAAAGAACAATTAGCCTATAAACTGAATCTCTCAGTAAAAGTGCAATGACGTGTGCTACGGAAGTTCCCACTGCTACTCTACCGGTATTACTAAACATGTGTAGAGTTGACAATTCAAAAGCAGTAAATCACCAACAGTATCCAGCAATCTTAGAAAACAATGAACTTAAAGTTTTAAGACTGGCAATATATTGGCCACTGTAGGCTACATACTGTAATAAAGTAAGTAAACACAAATCACAGTCAACATTTGAAACATTATGATCCTTTAGTAGAAGCAGTGGTTTCCTTTTTCTTACCCGCCATCGCTGAATTGCAAGGCTTTAATTTTGGATGTCCTCCTCTTCTCCTTTGCGTGAATGTTCTGTCAATCACTCGATTCGGTTTGGCATATCTGTCCTTATCAAGTCCTTGTCATTAGATGTTTGGCACCAGAATCATCTCCACTTTCACTAGTGTTCTGTCGTGTGTCTTCCAATATATTCCCAGCTCTGCATAGCTAGGATTCCTCTGGAAACTGGTCCATCTTGATTCTTTTAGCGTTTATTCTCTTTGACATTTAATAACCTACCCTCCCTATCTTTATTTAGCACCACATTCAGACATGATCTGTTTTCTATTTCACTCTCATTATTTGACGTCTTCTCGTACTCGGGACAGAGTGAATGAGTAAGCAATGGCTCTGGCGTTCGGTACCATACTATAACAGTAGAGTTTATCGGTCATTTACACACATTTCATTAAAATTTCTTGAGCACCACAAATTCACATCGCAGCTCATCACTGAAACAGAGGTAATGACATGGTAAAAGCCTTGCAGCCATCTTAGAGCCTTGACTAGCCTTCAGACAGACCAGAAACACCTTACCTACTCTAATTTGAACATTACAACGTGCCTTGCAAATTCCGCAAGCACATATTCTCTCAACATAGTGACATCCTCTTGACATATACTATTTTTCTTAAGCAGGGGCGCAGCTTTGGTTTTAGAAATGGAGGGGACATAATTATACAGTATATATATATATATATATATATTTTAATCCGATAGGATAAACACTCTAAACAGCCTACCCGACCTCTAGGCGGCATCCACATGGTCCTAAAGCACATCATTACCTCGTTTTGTATCACATTCCAATGATAAAACTGGAGGGGACAAAAATGCAATTTCAGAATGTGGGGGAGACATGTCCCCGTCCCCAGTGAAAGTTGCGCCCCTGGTCTGAAGGGTAAAGCAGCATTATGTGTTGTTCATTTCCCACTCTGTTGACAACAGGCTTCAATAGTCGGCCTGACACTCAGCTGTATACCTGCCACCTGCAAGGGGAGACTCCCAGTCTGTGTAAGGGGGACACCTGCTGGCTGATTGTGCTACTGCACGTTGTGCACGTTCATCTGTGATTTGAGGTGTTCTCTGCGTGCGCAGTGATGCGTTCCATGAGCGGTCACTACTTTTCCTGTGATCCCGTTATCTGTGCCCCGCTCTAATGACCCTCCCACTCTTTCTGCCGAATTCTTTCTCTTTGCTCTTGTTTTCCTTAATAGGATGTCAGTGGGCGGAGCCGGGAGGGTCGTCAGTGAAATGGGACACACCTGGGCTCGGGTGTGTCCCGGGGATAAATACACCTTTCCCCCATACATCGAGGAGACTCTCTTCATGCAGACACACTGTATTTTGGGTTGTGGCATTTTGTGGCTTGTTTGTTTTGGCACCTCTTAACACCCCTCATTATCACCATCTATGCACGCAACCACTCACTTACACTACTGATTACTGACTACACACACCATTGTTAATTGTATATAGTTTACTTTAGTTAATAAATACATTTTTGTTATTGCTTGATCTCTGCGTTGTCTCCCTTTTTGTTACTGGCTACGAGCCAGTTTGTGACAAAGGTATGAGGGTTTTCCCAAAGAGGGGAGGGTTTAAACCCCTCATTACCAAGTTCCTATGCTGAACACCCACACACATGCATTTCGGGCCTCCCAGATATTTTTCATACATGTGCTTATGAGCTTGGTTTTACATAAGATGTCAGGGTTTTTTTGTCTCTCAGTTTCCACCACTTCTGCCTTTCTCCTGTCTGAGATATGTCTTAACAGAACCTTTGTGTCACAAGCCCCGACTCACCAAGTTTTCGAGAATCATCCCCCATGCCTTGTGATCATTATATCCTTCCTTCTGCATGTGAATCACTACTTATAAACAGACACGGCTCAAATGATTGAGTAATCCTTGCACAACATCTTTATTCCTACTATTTGCCGAGCGAATTCACAGTGGCTGTTAGATAGATAGATAGATAGATAGATAGATAGATAGATAGATAGATAGATAGATAGATAGATAGATAGATAGATAGATAGATAGATAGATAGATAGTTAGATAGATAGATAGATAGATAGATAGATAGATAGATAGATAGATAGATAGATAGATAGATAGATAGATAGATAGATAGATAGATAGATAGATAGATAGATAGATAGATAGATAGATAGATAGATAGATACTTTATTGATCCCAGAGGGGACATTTCTTTGTCAAGCAGCTACAACAAAACACAGGGCAGGTGCAAAATGCCAGAACGAAAATACACAAAAGACAGATACACGATACATGATACATAGAGCGGCAGTATGAAAAAGTATAGAAATACAAGAAGTCTGGAGTTCAAAAAAGCTATAAAAAGACATTGCATAGTATGGGTGGTTGGCTGAATATGTACACTATACATTGGCGGATGGTGCATGGTTAACTATACTATACAGGTCGATGGCAGAGAAATACTTCAATAGCTAAAAATGCGTATGATATGAGTGAGGGTAATAATAGTTTACTTAATAGACAAACTGGTTAAATGAACAGGTAAGTGAATATTTTGCATGGTTAAATTAACTGTGCAGGTAAGTATACAGTAAAATGTACAGGTAAGTGAATATTTGCATGGTTACATTAACTGTACAGGTAAATGACAGGAAGAGATACTTAAATAGCTAAATGTGTGTATGATATAATTTGGGGTAATAATAGTAATTCCCTTAAAATACAGTCCTTAGTGCGCAGGGTTTAATTACAGATAACTGCACGTATTGCACATTCGATATACTAAAAGCAATGAAAAAAGTGACTGGATACTAAAATGCATTCCTGAGTGAATGACTACGTAAGTTAAGTCCAAGAATGAATTACAATAATGCATGTGATATGATATAACAACTGTACATGAATATGTATATACAGACCAAAATGAATAAATAAGTCCTGAGTGAATGAGTGGTTACGGACCAGAGTTACTCACAGATGGGACCACAGTCTCAAAGAAAACCTGGACCCCAACAGGTCCAGGTATGTGTTGCCGACGGCACGGCACCCCGGTGAGGCATTAAATAGTCTAATAGCCGCCAGCAGGAAGGACCTCCTGTAGCGCTCTCTGGCACACCGTGGTGGGATCAGTCTGTGACTGAAGGTGCTCCTCTGCGTCATAACCATGGCATGCAGAGGGTGGGTGACGTTGTCCATGATGGCCAGCAGTTTGGCCAGGATCCGTCTCTCAGCCACCTCCTCTAGAGTGTCAAGGCTCATCCCCAGGACAGAGCTGCCTTCCTGATCAGCTTATTTACCCGAGAAGCATCACTGGCTTTTATGTTGGCTCCCCAGCACACCACTGCAAAAATGATGGCACTGGCCACCACAGACTGGTAGAAGGTATGCAGTAGTTTACTAAAAACGTTGAAGACATGAGCCTCCTCAGAAAGTAGCGTCGGCTCTGGCCCTTTTTGTACAGGGCCCCGGTGTTACCAGCCCATTCCAGCCTGTTGTCCCTATGGACTCCCAGGAACTTGTATGACCCAACCATTTTCACATCCATCCCCTGTATAGGGACTGCAGTCAGTTGTGCCTTGGTTCTCCTGAAGTCCACCACCATCTCCTTTGTTTTGCTGATGTTGAGCTGAAGGTGGTTCTGCTCACACCACAACACAAAGTCACTGATTGTGCTCCTGTACTCTTCCCCCTGCCCACCCCTGATGCACCCTACAATTGCAGAGTCATCCGAGAACTTCTGTAGGTGGCATGTTTCAGAGTTATATCTGAAGTCCGAGGTGTAGAGGGTGAACAGGAAGGGGGACAGGACCGTTCCCTGGGGGGCCCCTGTGTTGCTCACTGCCCGTTCTGACACACAGCTCTGTAGTCACACAAATTGTGGCCTACCGGTCAGGTAGTCCGTGACCCAGGAGACTAAGGGTGCTTCCACTTTCATCCTCATCATCTCCTCACCCAGTAGAAGGGGCTGAATGGTATTGAAGGCACTGGAGAAGTTGTTGTCCAGGTGAGAGTAGGCCCTCTGCAGAAGGTAGGTGATTGCATCATCCACCCCAATGTTGCGCTGGTATGCGAACTGCATGGGGTCCAGTGATGTACACACCAGGGGTCTGAGGTGAGCGAGGACTAACCTTTCCAGGGTCTTCATGATGTGGGATGTTAGCACTACAGGTCTAAAGTCATTCAGGACAGTGGGGTAGCCTTCTTGGGCACTGGGACCAGGCAGGATGTTTTCCACATCACAGAGACCCTTTCCAGGCTCAGGCTAAGGTTGAAGGGGTGCTGGAGTATTCCACAGAGTTGGTCATATACATTTAACCAGACTGTATATTAAGTAAACTATTATTACCCACACTTATATCATACGCGCATTTAGCTATTTAAGTATATTTCCTGCCATTTTCCTGTACCGTATAGTTAACCATGCAAATACTTTTTTATTTATATCAACGTGCAATAATTGTATAATTTTTTCACCTAACACTAACAGCGTATAGTGTACATAGTCTGTCTGTCTGTCTGTCTGTCTGTCTGTCTGTCTGTCTGTCTGTCTGTCTGTCTGTCTGTCTGTCTGTCTGTCTATCTATCTGTATTATCCTTTACAACCACTGTCTGTAACAGCTGTCTCTGCCTAAATGAGCTGCTCAGTTGATCCCAGTGGGAGGATAGATGTAGAAAAGAGGGATAGGAGGGTGAAGAGATGAGCTTGAGAATGAGGGAATAGTTCCCCTCAGGAAGAAGCTTGAGCTACATGCTAATTGTAAGAGCATTTCCCCTTCTGCTTCATTTCTGGGTAAGATAGGCATGGCTGCCAGTAAGGGACAATAGTAATTTACATCACACAATGAAGGAGAGGTTTTGGTAAGGCGTACAATAAAGGTGGGTTGAAAGACACATGAAACCTAGTCGTACGATGAATGATTTCAACAAACTGGTTCCCGTCAACCACAAAGAAATGAGACACATATATTACACACAAAGTCCTATGCTATCTATTTTAGCCTAGATGTTAAATTCAGTGAATAACATCATTACAGAGCAGCATTTTCCCTGAACTTATATTGAATACCAGACACAGGTGGTGTGCAATGTGAGAGTGAGGCGACACAACACACTGACCAGAAACTAGTTTGAATATGTTAATAATTTCCCTGGACTCATTCTCGTCCACCCAAGCAAAAATGAATAAACACAGAGAGAGAGAGAGGTGGGATCGCATAAAATGAATACTGTGAAGGCTGCTCCCTAGGGACGTAGGCTTGAGCAACACTTCAAACAGAGAGAGAGGCGAGGAAGCAGGAAGAGAGGATTGATTCTGGGATTGATAACTTTTGTATTTAACAGTGTAGGGACAGAGAAGGTGTAGGGAAAGGCCACCATACTCAAAGCTCACACCTACCTCTGCAGTCTCACTATAAGGATCCAGGTTGATCGTTGAAGACCACCAGGCAAACGCTGACCCCAACAACCAGAGACCACCTGATCAAGACTGAGGGTGAAGGACTCACAGGCAACAGTGACTGGTTAACTTCATGTAAGCGACACATTTTGGTCATGTTAATACAGTATGTTGTCACATTGTCTATTGTTGTGTATGTGTAGTGCAATGAAATCATGTGGGGGCACCATTGCTTGTGCAGGCTTTGCCTTCTTTCTACATGACAGTCTTGATATTGAACACAGCATCCAAGGGGTTATACCTCAACAAGAATTATGTGTCTGTTTGACAGAAGCCAGGGCAGAGCATTTATATTATCTGCAGAAATAGATTGGTCAATGCACCTTTTAAATGAGCTTGCGGTGAGATCTAAGATACTGTTTGTGAGATACTCAAGGTTAGGAATTGGGTTTATTGGGATACAACAATAAACAACTCCACAGATTTAACTAGAGCCCTGAGGGTAACATTATTTCAGCAGTGCCAGTCTGGTTAATATTTAACCCATCCTAGAAAGTTCAGTAAAGACCATGCATATATAGTGAACTTGTAAAATGCACCCCAACGTCTCATGAATCAACCTCATGGAAAGTGTGTCTGTTGTGATTTTGATATGCAAATATCCACTGTTCAGGAACACTAACAGGTGGTTCAGTTGTCTTTGGTCACTGGGATAGAGAGGAGGGGATTTTTGACAGACATTTAAATCACAAGTGGGTGGCAATAACATGTACAATTAATGGTGATATGTTGATCACACTGTACTGTGTAACACCCATTTGCTATCTATTGCTGACATTATTAATGTGTTATTCAATAGATATCTTGTGTGGTAAGAGGGTCAGGGGTCACAGCTCTTAAGAGTATGGGTCATCATAGATTACAATCAGCTTCTGTTCTCAACAGAGGACCATTCTTTTTGTTCCTGTTCTTGCTTTTCTCTTTTCTCTTTTCTCTCTCTCTTTTTCATCTCTTGCTCACTCTCCCATAACCTCTCTACGGTGCTCGGACAATACAAAACCACATAGGTTCTGCAAAGTAAACCAGGCAATTTGCACGTACATAGACTGCTTGAGTCCATTGTATACCTCTTTAATAATTTTTAAAAGGATGACCACAAAGCCACAGATCTGTATTGAAGTAAGAGTTAATTTGTTACTAGCTCGATGTTGTCTAACAATCCAGCATGGTTCAGAACTGGCTCACAGGAAAGTAGGTTATTGGGTTATGAATCACATACAGTCTGTAATGGAGCTGTTAGTTGAAATCAAAGAAAAGTGGACCTACTGTGTTGTTGTCATTGACTGGAAGGAAGGAAATGTTGAGAATCCAGTACAAGGAAACTGCCAAATTCTTTACTCCACTAGCACAATTCAAACATTTACAGGAAGTTCAACCATGTACCACATATAACCTGAGGGGTGGGGGGATATTATAATCAAGCTTTTATAAATATGATTGTCAAATCCCCTAGTGAGGAGGTTTTAAAAAAGTGAGTTACAGTATTAACAAGTTTCTGTCCCAAAATATTATTGTGATCACGTATGCATTGCTGTGGTATGAGCAATGTCAACAGATTATTCAGTCAGAAAAACTTGACAGGACTGGCCCACGCCCTGACCTGAAGGCAACTCACTACACCTATCAGGTGTTTGTGTTTGAAGGTGTGCGTGTGTGCGAGGGTGCTTGTGTGTGTGTGTTTGTCAGTCTGTGTTTTTTGCGTGTGGTTTCTTCTTCATACATTCATGAACGAGAGGTAGAAGAACAGAAAAAGAGAGAGATAGATCCACCAAACCAGGAAAGGAGTTTGTGGGAGGAGAGAGAGAGAGGAGGTATGCAGGTAGAGAGCGGTGTCCTATGACAGATAATGGCTTGGTGTTGTTTTGTCTGCAGGGGCTGAGTCACTTACAACAAATACGTGTGGATTTCAGCAGCACTGATACACACAGAAACACACCAGCAGTCATTAATACAGCAGCTGACTTTTACAGCAGCAGGACATGTTAGGCAGCCTGCGTGATAGATCAAGTTTCACTGCCTGTGAATTGAGGGACAAAGAACAGGGTACGAGAAGGGAGAGAGAGAAAGAGAGAGACAGAAGGAAGAGAGAATAACCATACGGACGGGCAATAGAGTTGTGAGAGGTAGAACTTTAGAGGTAGAGGGAGAGAAGGTACATACGAAGGGAAGGGAGAGACTGTTGAGAGGAGTTCTACCTGCCCCAGAGTCCGAAGGACAGTGCATCCTCTGTACCCTGTGACCTGTGAGTCTGGGCCAGCTGAGAGCGGACTTCAGCACCATGAGTGTGAGTAGATATGGAGACTACAGAAAATAGTGGATCAGGCTAATCACCTGTGGAGTAGTATTGATCACCTGTCACTCAGCTCTTACTGTGGACTCGTACAGTTGTGGTTTACAGGTTCACAGTGATGAGACTTCAGAGAAAACGTATGGTATAACTTGGCCGTGTGTACCTGTATATACAGTAGATGTACGGTCTGTGTGTTTAGTGAACAATTGTTATACAGTGGGGAGAACAAGTATTTGATACACTGCCGATTTTGCAGGTTTTCCCACTTACAAAGCATGTAGAGGTCTGTAATTTTTATCATAGGTACTCTTCAACTGTGAGTGACGGAATCTAAAACAAAAATCCAGAAAATCACATTGTATGATTTTTAAGTAATTAATTTGCATTTTATTGCATGACATAAGTATTTGATACATCAGAAAAGCAGAACTTAATATTTGGTACAGAAACCTTTGTTTGCAATTACAGAGATCATACGTTTCCTGTAGTTCTTGACCAGGTTTGCACACACTGCAGCAGGGATTTTGGCCCACTCCTCCATCCAGATCCTTCAGGTTTCGGGGCTGTCGCTGGGCAATACGGACTTTCAGCTCCCTCCAAAGATTTTCTATTGGGTTCAGGTCTGGAGACTGGCTAGGCCACTCCAGGACCTTGAGATGCTTCTTACGGAGCCACTCCTTAGTTGCCCTGGCTGTGTGTTTCGGGTCGTTGTCATGCTGGAAGACCCAGCCACGACCCATCTTCAATGCTCTTACTGAGGGAAGTAGGTTGTTGGCCAAGATCTTGCGATACATGGCCCCATCCATCCTCCCCTCAATACTGTGCAGTCGTCCTGTCCCCTTTGCAGAAAAGCATCCCCAAAGAATGATGTTTCCACCTCCATGCTTCACGGTTGGGATGGTGTTCTTGGGGTTGTACTCATCCTTCTTCTTCCTCCAAACACGGCGAGTGGAGTTTAGACCAAAAAGCTCTATTTTTGTCTCATCAGACCACATGACCTTCTCCCATTCCTCCTCTGGATCATCCAGATGGTCATTGGCAAACTTCAGACGGGCCTGGACATGCGCTGGCTTGAGCAGGGGGACCTTGCGTGTGCTGCAGGATTTTAATCCATGACGGCGCAGTGTGTTACTAATGGTTTTCTTTGAGACTGTGGTCCCAGCTCTCTTCAGGTCATTGACCAGGTCCTGCCATGTAGTTCTGGGCTGATCCCTCACCTTCCTCATGATCATTGATGCCCCACGAGGTGAGATCTTGCATGGTGCCCCAGACCAAGGGAGATTGACCGTCATCTTGAACTTCTTCCATTTTCTAATAATTGCGCCAACAGTTGTTGCCTTCTCACCAAGCTGCTTGCCTATTGTCCTGTAGCCCATCCCAGCCTTGTGCAGGTCTACAATTTTATCCCTGATGTCTTACACAGCTGTTTGATTGAGTGTGTGGAGTCCGTTTGATTGAGTGTGTGGACAGGTGTCTTTTATACAGGTAACGAGTTCAAACAGGTGCAGTTAATACAGGTAATGAGTGGAGAACAGGAGGGCTTCTTAAAGAAAAACTAGCAGGTCTGTGAGAGACGGAATTCTTACTGGTTGGTAGGTGATCAAATACTTATGTCATGCAATAAAATGCAAATTAATTATTTAAAAATCATACAATGTGATTTTCTGGATTTTTGTTTTAGATTCCGTCTCTCACAGTTGAAGTGTACCTATGATAAAAATTACAGACCTCTACATGCTTTGTAAGTGGGAAAACCTGCGAAATAGGCAGTGTATCAAATACTTGTTCTCCCCACTGTATATGCAAATAGTTCCTTGCAAAGCAAGCGATCCTCAAGTACATTTTAAAGTATTACCATGTTAATGTATTACCATGCCTCATTTTGAGGCGTCTATGCAGACAATATCTAATTTCTTGTGAGATCTGTATGTGTGAAATAGACATAGATTAGGGTTCTTGTGATTGTACACATCTGTAGTTTTAGGAGTCAGCCTGCAGCTTTACGCATCTTGGTGCTAGAAAGGCTAAGTGACCAGTGATCAGTTTGTGTAGGAAACTGGTGTGTGTTTGTGTGTGTATGCCTATGTGTCCGCATGCACGTGCCTGTGTTGTTGGAGGTCCCTGCCTTTGATTACAACTCACTTGTAGTTTCTCTAAAGGCTCTCTCACTTTAAAATAAAACCCACAATGAAAAGAGTCACCTTTTTTTTATACACTATAAGTGATTTTATCGGGGTAAAACTTATGTGACCAAGTTCTGCTTCACCAACGTGCTTCCTCAATGCAAACTGTGTCTAGTCCCAGTTTTCACTTTCCTACATGCGCCAAATGGGTCAAAATACCTGTACATACATCTCTCTTTCTCTCTCCCTCTCTCTCTCTAAGTATTTGTCTCACCCCTCTTGTAAATGCCAACTGTCTGTCAAAGTGAATTCTTGCACTGAGCTCATCATTGACATAGATTATGTGGTCCAGGTTTGGGTTTTGTCTCTGCCATTATATAAAGTTGTTTTTAGGTATGTTGTTGCAAATTAGGCGATTCCCAAGTAATACATTTGAGCAAATTAATGTTTTCGGCCTGCAGTTAGTGACCTATAGTTTATACAGCGGGTGAAATAAGTATTGAACACGTCACCATTTTTCTCAGTAAATATATTTCCAAAGGTGCTGTTGACATGAAATGTTCACCAGATGCTGGTAACAACCCAAGTAATCCATACATAGAAAG
Source organism: Thymallus thymallus (assembly GCA_023634145.1). NCBI lineage: Eukaryota > Metazoa > Chordata > Actinopteri > Salmoniformes > Salmonidae > Thymallus > Thymallus thymallus. The sequence continues at coordinate 7,516,229 of CM042378.1, read as the reverse complement.
AGACCAAAACAAATAAGTTCAGAAATTAAGTTATGTGTAATAATGTGAAATGACACAGGGAAAAAAAGTATTGAACACATGAAGAAAGGGAGGTGCAAAAAGGCATGGAAAGCCAAGACAACAGCTGAAAACTATCAGTAATTAAAAAGCAATCCAGCCCCCTGTCAGTGCAAATTAATATCAGCTGGTTCAGTCCCAACAGTCCCAACTGATGGCCTACAAAAAGGTCTCATTGCCAAGGTGTCACACAAGACACATCTCATGATGGGTAAAAGCAAAGAGCTGTCTCAAGACCTTCGCAACCTAATTGTTGCAAAACATAATGATGTCATTGGTTATAGGCGCATTTCTAAGCTTCTGAATGTTCCAGTGAGCACTGTTGGGGCCATAATACGGAAGTGGAAAGACAATCATTTCACCATAAATTTGCCTCGATCAGGTGCTCCTCGCAAGATTTCAGCAAGACAATGATCCCAAACACACAACCAACTCTCAATTGGTTTCAAAGAAAGAAAATAAAGCTGCTAGAATGGCCCAGCCAATCACCTGACTTAAATCCCATTGAAAATCTATGGAAAGAACTGAAGATCAAGATTCATAGAAGAGGCCCACGGAACCTTCAAGATTTGGGCCAAAATCACACCAGAGCAATGCATGCGACTAGTTTCTCCATACAGGAGGCGTCTTGAAGCTGTCTTTACCAACAAAGGCTTTTGTACAAAGTATTAAATAAATATCAGTAAGTGTGTTCAATACTTTTTCCCTGTGTCATTTCGCATTATTACACATAACTTAATTTCTGAACTTATTTCTTTTGATTTCTTTCTATGTATGGATTACTAAAAATGTTATCCAAGATGGCGTAACAGTGTAGAAGTATTTTTGTGTCGTCCCGTTTCGTCCCGTCTCGTGTCCTGTGTAAATAGTTTGTAATTTGTCTTACCATACATTTTTATTTGTTCCCGATTTACCCCTCCTGCAAGCCACCTTACCCAACGTGAATCGGATCAAATATCGGGTCAAATATCCGTGCTTTTCCATTATTCAACCGAACCGCAGTCAAAAGTTAGCCTGCTAGCTAGCTTGCTAACCTTCCATCGCTAACCACTGCTAGCGGTCCTCATCACCGCTCTGGCTGCTCAGACAGCTTTCAGTTCGGACAACATTGGCCAGTCTGCTCAGCGCGCTACCAATCCAGCGCTCATCGGACTGCGTTCCCTTCTACTTCACCGGATTTCCACTGAAATCACAGGACCACCACACCGGATCATCACAGCTAGCTAGCTGCATTCGAGTGACCGACGTTTATAGCTAACCTCCATTGTTTACATCCTACCAACGCTAGCGTGAGCTAGGCTCATCTCCCGGACAACCGACGTGTGCTAGCTACTCTCCCGGGCCCCAGTACCTTGTCAACCTACCTGGACCTTCTACTGTCGATACGGAGCCCCACCGAGCCACCGTGACTGGTCTGCCGACTTAATTGTCCGACGTGGTCTCAACAGGGTTCTCCTCTGCGACGTCGCCGAAGATCCATCTGCTAGCTCCGGCCTGCTTGCTCCGGCCTGCTAGCTCCGGCCTGCTAGCCCGGCCTGCTAATACTCTGAACGCCGTGCCCATTGAACTGATCCCCGGCTCACCACTTTGCTATTTCATCGGATCCTATGATTGCTCAGCTCCACAGCTGATGCCTGCAGGACTGTTTGGTTATATGGTATTTATTTCTGTTTAACTACCAGGCCCCAGGTCCTGTGTGTAGTACATCACTTTTTCTAACTGACCCTCTTTGTTCTTTGTTCATTCATCGCCATTACCCGTCGTTGTCTTAGCCCTCTTAATTAACTGTCATTTTATTTCTTTCTTTCTTTCTTTCTTTTGCCCCTTATTTCAATATGCCTTGTCTTTTGTTGTTTAGGTTAGCTATTATTGTTTTATTTCATTGTAGAGCCCCCAGTCCTGCACAACTGGCCTCTGATAGCTTTTTCGTCCCTCCCCCCACACATGTGGAGACCTCACCTGGCTTAACTGGTGTCTTCAGAGATGCAACCTCTCTCTTCATTACCCAACGCCTAGGTTTAACCCCACTGAACTCACATCCTACTATACCTTTGTCTATACATTATGCCATTAATCTATTCCACCACGCCCAGAAATCTGCTCCTTTTATTCTATGTACCCAACGTACTAGACGTCCTGTTCTTAAAGCCTTTAGTCGAATACTGATTCTATTACTCCTCTGTTCCTCTGGTGATGTAGAGGTAAACCCAGGTCCTGTAACCCCCAGTACTACACCTATTCCCCAGGCACTCTCATTTGTTGATTTCTGTAACCGTAAAAGCCTTGGTTTCATGCATGTTAACATTAGAAGCCTCCTCCCTAAGTTTGATTTATTCACTGCATTAGCACACTCCGCCAACCCGGATGTCCTAGCTGTGTCTGAATCCTGGCTTAGGAAGGCCACCAAAAATTCGGAAATTTCCATCCCCAACTACAACATTTCCCGTCAAGATAGAACTGCCAAAGGTGGCGGAGTTGTAATCTACTGCAGAGATAACCTGCAGAGTTCTGTCATACTGTCCAGGTCTGTGCCCAAACAGTTTGAGCTTCTACTCTTAAAAATCCACCTATCCAGAAATAAGTCTCTCACTGTTGCCGCCTGTTACAGACCCCCCTCAGCCCCCAGCTGTGCCCTGGACACCATATGTGAATTGATTGCCCCCCCTCTATCTTCAGAGTTTGTACTGTTGGGTGACATAAACTGGGATATGCTTAACACCCCGGCCGTTCTTCAATCTAAGATAGATGCCCTCAATCTCACACATATCATCAAGGAACCCACCAGGTACAACCCAAAATCCGTAAACATGGGTACCATTATTGATATCATCCTGACCAACTTGCCCTCCAAATACACCTCCTCTGTTTTCAACCAGGATCTCAGCGATCACTGCCTCATCGCCTGTGTTCGCAATGGGTCAGCGGTCAAACGACCACCCCTTATCACTGTCAAACGCTCCCTAAAACACTTTTGCGAGCAGGCCTTTCTGTTCGATCTGGCCCAGGTATCCTGGAAGGATATTGACCTCATCCCGTCAGTAGAGGACGCCTGGTTGTTCTTTAAAAGTGCTTTCCTCACCATCCTAAATAAGCATGCCCCTTTCAAAAAACGTAGAACTAAGAATAGATATAGCCCTTGGTTCACCCCAGACTTGACTGCACTAGACCAACACAAAAACATCCTGTGGCGCACTGCATTAGCATCGAATAGCCCCCGCGATATGCAGCTTTTCAGGGAAGTCAGGAACAAGTACACACAGTCAGTTAGGAAAGCAAAGGCCAGCTTTTTCAAACAGAAATTTGCTTCCTGTAGTACTAACTCCAAAAAGTTCTGGGACACTGTAAAGTCCATGGAGAATAAGAGCACCTCCCAGTTGCCCACTGCATTGAGGCTCGGAAATACTGTTACCACCGATAAATCCATGATTATCGAAAATTTCAATAAGCATTTTGCTACGGCTGGCCATGCTTTCCACCTGGCTACCCCTACCCCGGCCAACAGCTCTGCACCCCCGGCAGCTACTTGCCCAAGCCCCCCCCGCTTCTCCTTCACCCAAATCCAGACGGCTGATGTTCTGAAAGAGCTGCTAAGTCTGGACCCCTACAAATCTGCTGGGCTAGATAATCTGGACCCTCTCTTTCTGAAATTATCAGCCAAAATTGTTGCAACACCTATCACTAGCCTGTTCAACCTCTCTTTCGTATCGTCTGAGATCCCTAGAGATTGGAAGGCTGCCGCGGTCATCCCCCTCTTCAAAGGAGGAGACACTCTAGACCCAAACTGTTATAGACCAATATCCATCCTGCCCTGCCTTTCTAAAGTCTTCGAAAGCCAAGTTAACAAACAGATAACTGACCACTTCGAATCCCACCGTACCTTCTCTGCTATGCAATCTGGTTTCCGAGCTGGTCATGGCTGCACCTCAGCTACGCTCAAGGTACTGAACGATATCATAACCGCCATCGATAAAAGACAGTACTGTGCAGCCGTTTTCATCGACCTGGCCAAGGCTTTAGACTCTGTCAATCACCGCATTCTTATTGGCAGACTCAATAGCCTTGGTTTCTCAAGTGACTGCCTTGCCTGGTTCTCTAACTACTTTGCAGACAGAGTTCAGTGTGTCAAATCGGAGGGGATATTGTCCGATCCTCTGGCAGTCTCTATGGGGGTGCCACAGGGTTCAATTCTTGGGCCAACCCTTTTCTCTATATACATCAACGATGTCGCTCTCGCTGCTGGTGACTCTCTGATCCATCTCTATGCAGATGACACCATTTTGTATACATCTGGCCCCTCTTTGGATACTGTGTTTACCAACCTTCAATCAAGCTTCAATGCCATACAACACTCCTTCCGTGGCCTCCAACTGCTCTTAAACGCTAGTAAAACTAAGTGCATGCTTTTCTATCGTACGCTGCCAGCACCCGCCCACCGGACTATCATCACTACTCTCGACGGATCCGAATTAGAATACGTGGACACCTACAAATACCTAGGCATCTGGTTAGACTATAAACTCAACTTCCAGACTCACATCAACCATCTCCAATCCAAAATTAAATCCAGAATTGGCTTCCTATTTCTCAACAAAGCCTCCTTCACTCATGCTGCCAAACATGCCCTTGTAAAACTGACTATCCTACCGATCCTTGATTTCGGCGATGTCATTTACAAACTAGCCTCCAACACTCTACTTAGCAAATTGGATGTAGTCTATCACAGTGCCATCCGTTTTGTCACCAAAGCCCCATACACTACCCACCACTGCGACCTGTATGCTCTCGTTGGCTGGCCCTCACTACATACTCGTCGCCAAACCCACTGGCTCCAGGTCATCTACAAGTCTTTGTTAGGTAAATCCCCGCCCTATCTCAGCTCACTGGTCACTATAGCAACACCCACCCGTAGCATGCGCTCCAGCAGGTATATCTCACTGGTCACCCCCAAAGCCAACACCTCCTTTGGCCGCCATTCCATTCCTGCTGCCAATGACTGGAACGAATTGCAAAAATCATTGAAGCTAGAGGTTCCTATCTCCCTCAATAACTTTAAGCATCAGTTGTCAAAGCTGCTTATCGATCACTGCACCTATATATAGCCCTTCTGTAAATAACCCACACTACTACCTCATCCCCATATTTATTTTTGTTTATTTTCACTAATCTTGCACTCCAGTATCTCTATTTGCACATCATAATTTGCACATCCTTCATTCCTGTGTTAATGATGATAATTCTGTAATTTATTTCACCACTATAGTCTATTTATTGTCCTACCTCCTAACCTTACTGCATTTTTGCACTACATTTTGCACTCTGTATATAGATTTTCTATTGTGTTTTTGACTGTTTGTTTAATGTGTAACTCTGTGTTTTTTTTGTCGCACTGCTTTGCTTTGTCTTGGCCAGGTCGCAGTTGCAAATGAGAACTTGTTCTCAACTGACCTACCTGGTTAAATAAAGGTGAAATAAAAAAAAAAAAAATAGCACCTTTGGAAATATATTTACTGAGAAAAATGGTGACGTGTTCAATACTTATTTCACCCGCTGTATGTGGTCTACAAATGACTATGAGTCTCTATTTTCAATAGTTGGCTATGTACTGTATATTGCTGGTCACCTTTGATGGAACAATCATCAAATCAAATCAAATGTTATTTGTCACATGCAGCAAACGCAACAGGTGTAGACCTTACTGTGAAATGCTTACTTACAAGCTGCTAACCAAGAATGCAGTTTTAATAAAATATTTACTAAATAAACTAAGGTAAAAAAAATAAAAAAAATAACACATTGCAGGTATATGTTAGGTACTGGTTAGTCAGCTGTCAGCTCCAAGATGTGTGTAGTCGCTGACCTTCCTCCTCAAATTGACATAGATTAGTTCCTGTTTTTACAGTACATCTATGTGGAGAGTTCATGCAAGGTCTCTGTGTGTGTGTGTGTGTATGCGTGTGTCATTCAAATCAACATTTACATACAGTGAGCAATGTTCCCTCTAAATTGCGCCCTCCAGGACTGCCTAGCAGAAGAAATGCCGTAGAGCGCAGGGACGCAAGTGATTGAACTTCACTGAGTTTGCCGTATTAGTTTGCACTATATAGATCAACTTTTTTTTCTGTGATCGAATCAACATTATATCAGCCCCTTTTCAATGCAACAAACCATAACAAATCTAACTTTGTAAGACTGAGTCTGTGATTTTGTTGCAGGCAGAGCCAGAGCGCAATAGAGTAAGGTGGAGGGGCGGTAGAAGGGGGCGGGGGCGGGGGACGATTGTGGTTATGTGACTTGTGTTAAGCTCAGCCCACAACGACTCAGCAACAGGGTGTTTTGAACTGTTTAGGATTGTAGTCAGTTAAATGTACAGTATATGTATATCTTCCATGTTGGTAGATCCCTCTGTTTCAGTTTCCAATATTAGACCAGACTGTCTCCATGGAGAATAGACAGGAAGACTTGATGCAGATGAAGGGATTTCACTGGAAACTGAATTGTATAGGGCAGAAGCCACCCGGTTACACAACCCTGCACCTTAGAGGATGCTGCCATATATACATATATTGGCCACTTTAATAGTGGAACACTAGTCACTTAAATAATGTTTACATGCTGCTTTGCTCATCATATGTATATACTGTATTCTATTCTACTGTATTTTAGTTTATGCCACTCCGACATTGCTCGTCCTAATATTTATATATTTCTAATTTCCATTCTTTAACTTTTAGATTTGTGTGTATTGTGTGTATTTGTAAGGATTTATGTTCAGACAGGTCTCTGGAAACCTTTATGTTTTCCAGGTTTAGTGTCCAGAGACCTCTCTGGTATTCTCTATGTTTGTGTTGGAATTGGTCCCCAATTAGAGGCAGTTGCGCTGCATTGCCTCTAATTGGGGAGCCTATTTAAGTTCACCTGTGTTTCTGGGTTTTTGTGTGTGTACCTATTTGTTTGCGGCGGTTTGTGGTCGTTCCTTTTGTTATTTTTGAGTTTTCTATAATAAAAGGAATGTTTTTGCAACACAGCTCTGAGCTTCGGGATCCTGTCTCATAGCGACCGTGACAGAAATACCCACCACTACGGGACCAAGCAGGGCTGGACAGAGGACAAACTCCCCGGAGGTATGGAAGTTATTTCCTCCACTGTTTAGCTCTGGGACAAGGCTGGGTCCCAGAGCAGCACGGATGTCGACGGGGGCCAAAGTCGACGATCGAAGAGGCAGGCCCAGCCTAGAGCCCCGAAGAACCCCCCCCCATTCAGTTTTTGAGGGGGCTATGGGGGTGGTCAGGGAATGAAGAGGAGGAGCCCCAGCCACGACACTTGTTGGGGCTCATGGAGGAGTCCCTACAGACATGGGAGCAGGAGTACGCCCAGGGCTCATGGATGAGCCTCTGCAGAGCCGGGATCGGCGGAAAAGGGAGGACGACTTGGGGAGTCTCCGACCTCTCACAGCGGAGGACTGGCGCTGCCGGAGGGGTTTTATTTTTTCCTCCAGGGGAGGTGGTGGAGGGCTTGGCTGGAGCTGAGACTTCCCAGCCCGGGAGCAGGAACCAGCCCGAGGGAGGACAAGGCCGACTTTGAGGACCGCAAGAGGATGTTGTCCGAACGACTGGCGGCTTCTCTTCCCTAGGCTCCTGGGCTGGTTCTCTGCCCGGTACCTCCAGTGCCGGCCCCCAGCCCGATAAGCGTGTCCCCAGCTTGGTAGCGGCAGTACCTTTCCTAGCCCGGTGGCGCCAGTACCCAGCGCAGTAGCGCTAGTGCCGTTTCCGAGCCCAGTAGCTCCAGTGCCGGAGCAGTCCGCTCCACCGGTGCCCAGTCCGGGACCGGTTGTCAGCCTCGATCCAGTGCCGGAGCAGTCCGCTCCACTGGTGCCTAGTCCGGGAAAGTGCTACAGTCCTGCTCCAGATCCTCCACCAACGCCTGTTCCCCTCCCTGAACACCCGCCCTGCGGGTATTACTAGTCTTGCGGCCGGGAGTCTGCACCTTGGGGTTGGGGGGGTTCTAGGTACTGTAAGGATTTATGTTCAGAGAGGTCTCTGGAAACCTTTATGTTTTCCGGGTTTAGTGTCCAGAGACCTCTCTGGTATTCTGTTTGCGCTGCATTGCCTCTAATTGGGGAGCCTATTTAAGTTCAGTTGTTTCACCTGTGTGCGTTCCGTTTTGTTCATTTTAGAGTTTTCTATAATAAAAGGAATGTTTTTGCAACACAGCTCTGCGCTTCGAGTGTCTGATAGCGACCGTGACAGTATTGTTGTGTATTATTAGATACTACTGCACTGGTGTTAGGAACAAGCATTTTACTACACCCGCAATAACATCTGCTAAATATGTGTATGTGTCCATTACAATTTGATTTTAGGAGACACTGTATATATATTTTTTTACAATACCACTTGAAAAAACAAGCCTTTGATTTTGGGTTATGTTTAACAAACCTTAAAACCTGTTTTGTTTCTCTAATGGTAAATCTGTAGACAAAAACACTGAACTTTAACCACAAAAGACCAACAGCAGGTAAGAACTGTGTCTTTACCCAGACACTAAGAGCCCTGTCCCTCACTCCAATCAGTATGACCCTCCATATCTGCGTGATAGTGTATTGTATGGTGGTGTCCATATTAGGACAGTCTCAGTCTCAGCAGGACTTGGCTTCACTGTTGCTGAGTGTCAGGAAGGACCAGGTACAGTCTACGAACTGCCACAGGTAATGGATGGATCGGAGAAAATACCAAGTACTGTAGATACCTAACAGACTGTTTGAGTCATTGGTATTTTGGTATGTTGTTTTCAGTAGTGATGGCTGTTTCACCAGTGAGCAGGTTCCATTCACTGAGGTAATGACTTATGACTCATGACAGTTATGACGGCAGGTACTTGTGCTGCTGTACACCTGAATGATTCTATTATCATGAACACATTGTCATCTAGAGAACAGTTAACCAAGCGTATCTTCTATAAAACAATAGATTTGTAAAGCTGGGGCAGAGCTGTCAGTTACACAACTTGAATTAAGTGATTTATAGCGTGAGTGATTATAATACTGTGTATATGACATGCTCCACCATTCAAGATCTAGTGTCCATTAATGGAGTGGAATAGAACAGCATAAACCAACTACATAGAGCAGAGAACAACATCCACACCTGGGTCTGTGTCATAACTATCGCTGTCTCTTTGTCGGACAGGCCTGGGAATTGTGCCCACAACACAGGAATGACCGTCAAACACAACTTTGATGGGAGGCACACACTTTTGTGTGTGTTATTGATCCAATCTGTCATATCTCTCCTCTCTAGACCCGAGAACCTCACACACTGTCACACATTCTGCACTGAGCACGTTATGATCCCCTCTGTCTCATTCTCTCTCTCTCTCTCTCTCTCTCTCTCTCTCTCTCTCTCTCTCTCTCTCTCTCTCTCTCCAGACTGACACCTGGCTTGATGAAGAAACCAATATACCATTAAATCCTAGACAACAAGGTAAGCATTGTAGTGAAATGGATTAATTTTGAAATCATATTGCATAATCCTTTATTTGCATGTCTACTTTTTAAATAGATTGTTCTGTCTCTATCTTCCTCTCCCTCCGTTGAAGTAGGGCCTGGTAAAAAACAAATGCCTATGACGGCTCCGAATTCCCCGAAAGAGAAGTCCTCGTTGAGGAAGAGGGTCCTGATAACTGTGTTTATGGTACTGGTAGTGCTGGGGATCCTGGCCATGGCAGTTTACTTCAGTGAGTTCAGCTTCAACACCCATCATCCCTGCATCCCAAATGGCACCCTATTCCCTACATAGTGCACTACTTTTGAACAGAGCCCATGAGGATCAAGAGTAGTGCAGTCAAAAGTAGTGCACTATGTAGAGAATAGGGTGTCGTTTGGGACGCAGATCATCTCTACACCCTCTCCTCCGCTTAGCTAACACAAGACATGCTAGTACTTCTCCCCTTGTACAAATGCTTGATGATTCACAATGAAACCGTAGCAACATTACTTAATTTGATTCCACAACAAATGTTTTATTTCAGTCAGCAAACAATATATTTGATTATAAACTGGGGGGTTCGAGCCCCCCATGGTATATAAGACTGTATACCACGGGTACGACAAAACATGTATTTTTACTGCTCTAATTATGTTGGTAACCAGTTTATAATAGAAATAAGGCTCCTCAGGGGTTTGTGATATATGGCCAATATACCACGGCTAAGGGCTGTATCCAGGCACTCCACGTTGCATTGTGGATAAGAACAGCCCTTAGCCGTGGTATATTGGCCATATACCACACCTCCTTGGGCCTTATTGCTTAAATAAGCTGTCCCTATCTTATCTATCCTCCTTTCATCTCTCTTCCCCACTTCCTTTATGTCCCCAGTCGCACAGCTGATCAACAGTAAGTACTTCTTCTGCTCCCGGTCGGTGAAGTTCATTCCCCTGGACAAAGCGTGTGATGGGGTGGCGGACTGTTCAGGAGGAGAGGACGAGCTCACCTGTGTGACCAATATGACAGTCGACACTACCTTCCCAGGTAAACGCACACACGCATACACATGCACGAAAACTCAAGCATGCGCACATGTACAAACACACACACACACACACACACACACACACACACAGGAAGGCATGGACAGGTACTCACACACACCACTCCCATCTATAAATATCAATACATCTGTCTCTGTGTCACTTCTATATGTTTAATCTCATTCTTATTATCTCTCTCTCTCTCTCACTTTCCTTTTCTTGTCTTTCTCTACTTGTGATGCGAACCTCTGCGTCATCTCTCTTTCTCTCTCTCTCTTTCTCACACGATCTCTCTCTGTCTCTCTCTCTCCATCTCTCTGTGCAGTGCGTCTGGTCTCTGAGCAGAGTGTTCTCCAGATCTACAGTAAAGGGACAGGATGGAGGAGTGTGTGCAGTGAGGACTGGACCCAGCAGCACACAGAGAACGTTTGTCAACAGCTGGGCTACACCTAGTGAGTCTCCTACCTCCCTAACTCACTCACCACTGATCACTGAACAACTTACCTACAGTTTTCCCTTTACATATTAAATGTCTCTCTGTCTCCACTTGTTCCCACAGTAAACCTAACAGTAGTAGTATCTCAGTGCAGAACCTGTCCTCGTCCCTGAAGACAGGACCGTTCTCAGGGGTCAGCGTCGCAGACGAAACCATCCCCTTTTACCAGACTGTCGTTGACCGGTAAGCATTAGAAGATGGGTCAAATTGAGCCTGTTACTGTGGTTCTACTGTATTCTGACATTCACTCTGACACTTTCAACCTATGAAAGGTGATCAGAAAGGTGAACGGATCAGTGTACAGAGTGCCTTGTTAACAAATATGGTTGGATAATTATCTTGATCAGTGCAGTAAATGGAGAATTGAAACAAGTCCCCACTTTGGTTACTTCTGTCTGTACTTGTCTTATTTTAAATTGTTCATTGTAAATTAAGAAATTACTATGTTGACCATGCAGCTTTGTCTGCATAACTGTCACACTGTTCACTATGCAGTGTTTGTGTTGGTTCACTCACATACAACTGTCACTGTTTGTAGTAAGATGGCAGTTTAAACTCAGACAGTTGTGACATGGCAAATAGACTGCATGAATGTCACTGATGACATATGGGATGGCACCACCCTGTCTGTTAACTCTGGAAAAACAGATTACCTGGCTTCTTCTTTCTTTTCTTTTCTCTCTCTACTTGTGATGCGCACCTCTGTGTCATCACTCTCTCTCGTTCTCTCTCTCGTTCTCTCTTTCTCTCTCTCTCTTTTTCTCTCTTTCTCTCTCTCTCTTTTTCTCTCTCTCTTTCTTTCTCTCTCTTTCTCTCTCTCTCGTTCTCTCTCATTCTCTCTTTCTCTCTCTCTCTCTCTCTTTTTCTTTCTCTTTCTCTCTCTCTCTTTTTCTCTCTCTCTATTTCTCTCATTCTCTCTTTCTCTCTCTTTTTCTCTCTTTCTCTCTCTCTCTTTTTCTCTCTCTCTCTCTTTCTCTTTCTCTTTCTTTCTCTCTCTCTTTCTCTCTCTCTTTCTCTCTCTCCATGTGTCTGTGACTGTGTCCTACTATCTGTTTATCTGACACAAACAGTTTGGGTTAATTGTTTTTATAATAAGAGGAAACAGTGACAGACACTGAACCAAGAAGATTAACTCTGGAATCAGACTCTTTGTCTACCTATTATGTTTGGTAATGTGTTTCTTTTTATACAGCATGTGATATGTCTATATACCGTGCGTATGTATTGTGTGTTGAATTCCCCTCTGTTTGATTCCAGCCAGGTGTGTGATTCAAAATCTGTGATCTCCCTGACCTGTTCCGGTAAGCCCCGCCTCTGCCTCTGATACCCCACCTCACACTCTCTCACTTCCCTGTCCCCTTCTACTGGACTCCCCCACTCCTCCCCCCTGACTGCTCATTGGGAAAAGTGATATTCATCATCCAAGTTCTCTAGGAGTTGAGTTATACAATAGATAGACTGAGACTGGAGAATGCAGGCAAACTGGACAGGATCCAGGCAACAAGTCACTTTGTAATGGGTCAGTGCTAGCTTGAGTGTGTTACTTATCTGACAGGTAGCAACGCTAACTGCCAAAAGGCTAATTTGAGTTCACTCCCACTGCTAATTCTACATTTACTTCTCGAACTTCCTTAGTGTACAAGGCAACTCCTGCGATGCTACCTTAGTGCTTTACAAAACTCTGCAGTGCAACTAAACTTTCTTTCCTCTGTGTGTGTCAGACTGTGGAGAGCGGAGGCCATTGGACCGTATCGTGGGGGGGGTGGCTGCGTCTATAGAAGACTGGCCGTGGCAGGTGAGCTTGCAGCAGAACGGACAACACACCTGTGGAGGGTCACTGGTGTCGCCACACTGGGTCGTCACAGCAGCACACTGCTTCTCTGGGTCAGTACCACTGGACATCCAGTACAAAATATATACATTGTAGAATGTGTGAATATCCACTCTGGATATCTACAACTAGCTTAACCAGACATAAAAGATCTAACTCTGACCATCCAATGTGGAAAATCTGCAATCGTATAATAGGCTGGAGATAGGGATAGAGGTCCTGCTGCTAACCCCTGTATATCTTCCCTCTCCTGGTCCTACAGTAGTAAGAAGGAGCTGAGTCGCTGGTGGGTGGTGTCTGGGAGGACCTACATGGGCACCCTGGGAGGCTCGTATGTAGACATGATCATACTGAACGGAGACTACAACGCAGACCTAAATGACTACGACCTGGCCATGATGAGGCTGACCACACCCATCACTGTAGGAAGTATGTTACTTCCCCAACATGACATTTTAGCAACACACAGGCTGTGGTACTGAATTTGCTGGACAATTCCAGGTTTGTCGAAGGCTAGATCACAGGAGGTTGGTGGCACCTTAATTGGGGAGAACGGGTTCGTGGTAATGACCAGAGCGAAATCAGCGGAATGGTATAAAATCCATCGAACACAGTGTTTGATGCCATTCCATTTGCGCCGTTACAGCCATTATTATGAGCCAACCTCCCCTCAGCAACCTCCACTTGGCTAGACATAAGAAAGCCCCACATCCACCTATTCTGGTTTGAATGACTTACCATGAAGAACATTTCTCAGCTCTCTCAAAAATTAATACTACAGCACTACACAATGATATGGAAATGTGTTTTTGTAAAAGCAGTTAGATTCTAGGAAGAGAGAATGCATTCATGGTAGATTCTGACCTCTAGTGGCCAATTTATTAAACTGTCAATTTCAATTAGTCTCGCAACATGGGAAATCCCTCTAGGGAAATACTGTATATTTAGATTGTAATAAGAGTAGGCTGTGATGTATTTATGAGGAAGTACATGTCAATACATTTCTGTTTCCTCCACCAGACTCTCGTCGGCCCGTGTGTTTGCCCCCTAAGAACCTGGGCCTGAAGGCAGAAGACACTATGACGGTGACAGGCTGGGGCTACCTCCATGAGAAGGGTGAGCATACAGCAAACAAAACTACCCCTTCCCTTCCTCTCACCCTCTTCATCTCTATCCAACAAGCACATATACTCAAATCATTCTCACATAATGTTACTAGTCGCTGTCTTCTCATTCCTTTCCTCTCTCCTCAGGTAAAGTGTCTCCTTTCCTATATCCTCAGGTAAAATGTCTCCTTTCCTCTCTCCTCAGGTAAAGTGTCTCCTGTCCTCCAGCAGGCTTTTATTCCCCTTATAGACAGTGATCAGTGCTCCAGTCCCACTGTCTACGGTGACTCAATTACTCCCAGAATGCTTTGCGCTGGTTACCTGAAGGGCAAAGTGGATGCATGTCAGGTATAAAGTGGAATGTTTGCTTTGAGAAAAACAGATGAGAAACTAAGATGGCTTTTGGTGTGAATACATTCAATGCCTTGTCCTGTAAGAAAACACATGGGAAGACTTTATAACACTCTATTGAGTATTGAATATCCACCCTCAACTTTGGCCTATGGCATACGTGTGTAGTGCTTAATTCCAGTGTACTTAATGCCATTGTTGGGTCATGTGTTGTAGGGAGACAGTGGTGGTCCTCTGGTGTACCTGTCAGGAAAATGGCAGCTGGTGGGGGTGGTGAGTTGGGGGTACGGCTGTGCCAGAGAGGGTCAGCCAGGAGTCTACAGCAACATGGACGATATGCTCAACTGGATCCACACTGTCATGGAGGTATGTATGCTCACATAGGAGAGGCAACGAGCTAGATCATTTGAATAGTGTTTCTTTTTACTTTGTACTATGTCAAGTCTAGATGTTGTATGCTGCTGCCCTGAAAACGAAGACTAATAACAGTGTATTGTACACTATGTAATGGTTTGACCATGTGTACTTTATTGTTCTAGAAAAACCCTTGAAGCCTCAAACCGTGACCAAAAGCCAGTACTCTGTTGGGTTGGGCTATCAGAATGGATTTCAGCGGATCTACATGGAGCTCTGTTAGGGGAATGGAAGAGGAATCCTCTTCAATGTGCAATTTAAAACACCTACAACAATATAAAACTCAAAGAAACACACACACATGCCCGCACACTCAGATAGGCACAAAAGTGCATGGACGCAAACACGCAGACGCACACAACACTCCTTCTTTACTACAACGAGTTATTTATGGTGTGGCTTGTGCCATTTTAGGTATCTCAGGGACCACTTACGTAGTAGTGTAACACTGTTGAGGGGAGACGACAGTTGTTCTGGGACTGCGTCCCCTATTGCCTTTATAGTGCACTTCTTTTAATCAAAGTACTATCAAGGGAATGGTTGGCTGTTTGGGACGAATCCTGGGTATTTCACATGGTTGCGAGAAGACAGCCATACTTACAGTATTGTACTTGACCACGTTTATAAATGTAAAGTTGTAATGTGACCACATCTTTATGTGAGTATTGAAATGCATTGCACAATGTTCAACATGTCCACTCAACTTGTCTTCAAAATGTCTTCATGAAAATATATGCCGATAAAGTATACGTGCCATGCAGTTGAAAATCAAATTTGACCTAATGTTAAATGATCCTCATGTATGGTGCTGTGACGTGAATTTCTATGTCAATGGACGGTCCATTAGTCCCGTCGACTTACCGTACTGTAAATACCATCATGGATTCACTTGTGTACTTTCAAGAGGTCAGACCTATTCACTGTGTGCCGACAGATTTCCAGTGTGCAATCTGAATAATTCTTACTTGCACCAACATGCACATGTACAAGGTTCTGATTAATTACGTGTTTTTTTTTTACATAGAGAGACTTTATATATCTGTAATATTGTATACTATGTAGAAATGGTTGTCTGTGTAAGATAACAATGTGTCTGTATTGCACGTATGGTTGGCATGTTTGATAAAGGGATGCTTGTGTTCAATAAAGGATCGGATTTGGGATGAACTTAAGTAGTAATGGGATGTCTCGGCAGTGTCTGATTGTACTGCCTGAACCCTGTATCAATGACATGTACGCCTGAGTCATCCAGTGGGCTACATAGGGAAGTTGCAAGACGGTAGTAAGCATGAAGTTAATCAACAGCGTCAGCCACAAACAGACACATCCACAACAGTAACTCCTTTTATGCAAACCTTTATTTCCTGTATATATATATGTATATATATATATATATATACTTTTTGTTCTACAATCCAGAGAAAAAACTATTGAGGTGCATAGTTATGAGAGGGGAGAACTTTGGACATTATTACAGAAATCGATGAATAGGAGGGGAAGTTGCACATTCACTTTATAGTTCTTCTTAAAGGAAGCGTCGAGACCAAGGGGGTTGAGTTGGGTCAGTCAGTGACTGCCTCACAGTAAAGGGGCATGTATGTTTTGGCGGGTAAGAGGGCGAGCTTTTTTCCTCTGCACGAGCCACATTAACCCTCATGCTCAGCTTGGGCTTGACAGTGTTCGTTACAATTTAGAATTGTGGAAGTAAAGCACTCTTTAACCCCAATAACAAATAGCAAATGTACTGTACTTAGTCATCAGTTAGGATGATACTGCCACATGAGCCATTCAAGTTTGGCGGTCTAGTGACTACTACCCACAGACAGTAACCCTGTGGGTGAGGCCAGTGAGGGAGTGAAAACAGCCCCTCCTCAGAACCCTGGACACTTCCTTGAATTAGAGGATGATGGGTCAAAACTGTGTACACCTGTATGTGTTTGTTGTGATCCTAACAGGCAGTAACCTGGCTACCTATGAGCTCAGAGTAAAAGTCCTATATATTTGACTGTAGAGTAAACTGTGCTGTGGTTAGTGAGTTGGCTACAAATGCATATGCACACCCATTGTAATAAGGATTAAAATATATCCTTTTTTTTGCTTATTTGTTTCACTTGGTCTTGGTGGGCTAAAACAGCGCACAGCTGAGCCTTTAGAAAATGAGTTTTAAAATGCAGTTTGGCCAGAGGATCTGTACTGTACTGTACAGTATACTGCAGGTTGGAGCAGTGGGTGTTCTCTGCACTGGAATGTGGGAAGCAGAGAGCAGACTTCACAAACTCTTGGCTTGGCAGTGTGAGTAGGAGTCGCTCTGGCAGTGGGCCGCAGGAAACCCATATTAGTATCAAATCAGATGATTATCACATCTATTATATAAGAAGCAGACAATGTTAGAACTGAGTGGATTTATTTATATTTTTGTCCCGACTGTAATTGTAGATCTTTATATTGAATACATATACCTTTTGGCAATGTAATCTAAATTGCATTGTTAGCAAATTGGAGTATTCTTATTTAAGCTACAGAGAATTCATAGCATGTGTTAGTGCTGATTGGATTTCCAACGGTAGATAAGTCATTCGATAACATTGAACGTGAGATCTAGCTCCACATTTTTTTCCTGATTTTTGCTGTAATAATAAAACAGCGAATCATCATTGGATGCTTCAGTATTTCTGTGTACTGTCATAACGTGCACAAGCTATCAATACCGACAGACACATGACATAATTTGTTTCATTTCATGGTCGTGCAAGTGTAACAAGAGTGTATTAAATGGTGCTTAATAACACTGTGCTGTAATAATACTAACAGCCATGCTGTAAATCTGTGTTGCCTGAGACGTTGGTTCACAGGGTGAGTCGTTTGGATCTGCCACGGTGATGCAGGCTTGAGCTGATTGCAGCTTTTAGTCTATCATAACATGCGGTCCACAATGCATCACTGCATCTATGCGACTGTCTCTAGAGCAGCACTACACTGGGCATGCTCACTGCTGCACCCCGCAGCTTAGACATATACAATCAGTCTCAGAGCTTGTGGATCTCAGCTCAGACATGGCTAACTGAGTTCAGAGCTTGTATAACTGTACATACTGAGGGGCTTGAACAGACAGTGTTCTTCTAGAGATACTGAAGCAGTGAACAGTGAAGGATAACTCTGTACTTAGTAACACACAAGATATGAATACACTAACTAGATTATGGATAATTTTCTTCATCGACATGAATACATCAACAGAGGCTTGATTATACAAAGACACTGACAGACAAGGATCAACTGAATAGTATTGCTTTCATCCCAGAGGCAGGCTTTGCATGCTTTTCTCCAATGTCAATGGAGTAATGGTTCACTGATTTTACGTGGAACCAATAGTGTGTGTGTGTGTGTGTGTGTGTGTCACTGGTTTTCTACGGGGTAATACAATAGACAGGAGTGCCACCATAGGCCACATCAATACAAACAGTTGGTACATCAGTGCACAAAGCAGGCAACACACCACCATACCCAATATCTATTTACATGAGCTGGTTGTTATACTACCACAACAGCAAATTAAAGTTGTCAATCTTATTGCTTCCATTAAATATAGGTACGTATGAATAGAATTCGGGAAAATACAGTGATGGTAAATAGTGAACAAGGTAATATGTTGCCATCTCAAGATTTGTGATTCTGCAAGAACCTGCTGAAATGTTGTTGCTATATCATGTTACCTTGTGTTCTCTAAAGCTAAGGCATTACAGAGCAAAAGTAAGTCCAGTGCCACTACTACATCCATCAAATTATCCTATAGGATCAAAATCACAACTATGGGATATGGGTATGGCAGTGCTCTGTCTGAATGCATTCCCTGGCTCTCCATGTCACCAGGGCCCCTGGTAACAAAACAAAAAAGGTACTGTAGGTCAAGCGATAAGGAAGACCTTTCCAAAGGTGCTAACCTCAACATGGTGAGGGAATAAAAGGTGGGTGGGCTAGAATGGATCATCCCTAGACAGACTAGGTGTCCATATCTAACTCTTTATCTCACTCTCACCACACACAATTTGGTTATAATCAAGCGGGCAACCATAACTCTCCCTGCAAAGTCCGCTAACACTCCTCTCTATATTCCTCACATCAAGCACATTCTAGATTCATAAGGATACTCTATATGAGTAAGGTGCCTATAATACCCCTCTACAGCACCATGCTCTCCCTAAACCCCTGTACATTTTATTATCTCAGGGCGAGGAGAGGTGTGGAGAGGAGATGGAGGGGTCTATTACATGTTCATCTCACAAAGTGGGACATTCATTTATAGTTCTAGCTGAGCAGTGATACTTTATACACACATAGACGTAGAGAGGTGTGGTTGTCATTTCAAATGGCAACACTGAATTTGAACAAATGTGGATGTACAAATAACACATTTGCTTTAGAAACAGGTTTGAAATTAAATAAATACATTTAAACAGATAATTTATGGCTTTGCCTAGTTTGATATGATCTCTTTGAGAGTTGCATGATTTCCATTAACGAGGCAATGTGACATTCATTATTGAGGGGACTGAGTCATAAGGGAATGCTTTCATGATGGACAATGGACCTTTGTAGTACTAGAATCATTGCATGACTAGAATCAAACTCGTACTCCCCCATATGTCTCTATTTTTGGGGAACAACAGTGGATATTCATAAAGATTCATGCACATCAGTAGTTGGTTCACATGGCAACTGATTTGAATAATGGACATAGGGAACACAAGGTCAAGGGGTATCGATGATGAGCCAGCTTGGTAGTTGGCATCAGAGTCAGAGGGTATTAATAATAACATGTTAGTCCTATGGGGGTTTACATCAAATGAAGTGTATGTGAATAAACTGAAAGTAGCCCACACATTCACTATACATACAGGCCAGGTGAGGACAGAACACTAGACAGCAGTCTTTCCTGTGGTATGGACGTGTCGCATATATAAACAACATTCACATGCTAAAAAATGCATTGGTTATTTGTTAGAAGCAGCAACATAAACATTGATTTCTTTCTGTAGGGAAATGGGTTTCTGGGATTGGTCTTTACTTTAGGTCGTGGATTTTTTATATTTTCAGTGTTTTTGATATTTGCTTTGTGTTTTTTTAAGGCTCCCAAAAAAAGCGAAAGGAGCAGGAAGTGAGTACAGGCACCTGTGTTTCGTCTAATGCAAAAATGAATCAAACCAGTTCCGGGCTGGATTTATTATACACTCCAATGACTCCCTTCTGCCTCTTGTTCTTTTTCACATTCCTTTCCACCGCAGAGGCATTGTCCTCATAACCAGCCCACTGCTTTGCCTTCCAAAGCTTCAGAACAGTATTTGTATTCAGTATGCAGATCTAATGAAGAGATTCACATATTGTAGTTACTGTATATCCTATTGAATAGGCACAATTGATACTGTATGGAATTTGTTCTGCATCATCTTTAAAGGAATAACCTTTTTGTTAAAAATGGACTGTAAACGCTCACCACAGTTAAAGGAGGGAAGCTGTTTGCTCCTTGTAAAAGGTGTGCAGAGAGTACAAAGAATCTCCATCGGGCAGTAGGCCATCTTAAATATGGCTCTTAATCAAAAGAGTTGTAGAGATGATCAGAATATATTGTGCTGTTGTAGAGTATACAATATGGCAGTTAGTAAAACTTGGCAGTGTGTGAGTTGTGTGTGTTTTTAAAAAGGTTGGAATTTATTGGGATGAATCTTGTCCTGGAGGCAGCTCTGCAGGGTGGTCACTAGCTGGCCTAGCCACAAAGTGATAAAATCTGATTTTAAACCAGAGGAGACTGGTGGGAGGAGCTATAGGAGGACAGGCTCATTGTAACGACTGGAATGGTATAATGGAAAGGTATCAAACACACTCCATTCCAATTATTCCATTTCAGCCATTACATGAGTCCATTCTCCTCTAGCTCCTCCCAGCAGCCTCCTCTGTTTTAAACCTAACCTTAACCCTAACCTTAACCACACTGTTAACCTTATGCCTAACCCTAACCTTAAATCTAGCGGAAACCGCTCAGCTCTGCCCCCCAGGACAAGATTCATCCTAATAAGCGTCAACCTGCTGTTTTTACATAGAGTACATGAATGAGTAACTGGTGAGACATCGATGTTGATTTCAGAAATGTTCGGAAGTAAGCTTTGAGCCGATTCAGATAAATGCTTCAATAAAGCCCAATCTGGATACCCAATATTTAGGGTGCGTCATTGGAGTGTATCTGATCCAGCCATGATCACCTATCATGTTCCTCAAATCTCTAGCACAATTTAAAATATACATTTAACATATTATTTCACATTGGTTTATGTTATTGTCATTAGATATAGATAAAACAGTCCATTGATAATAGCTTTCTTTCTATGTCTGTTCAATATATTTGCATGTGTACATATATATATGTACAGACATATATGTATACATATATATAGGTGCACATGTTTCATGCCTTTGGTGCTGCTTTGTTGTCCGCTTTGGCTGTGTTGAGTCCATTTTCTGTGTTGTCCTGTCCTGAGCTCACAAGGCACTCTTTACTGTGAGAGGAGAGAGAGAGAGAGAGAGAGAGAGAGTGTGAGAGAGAGAGAGTGTGAGAGAGAGAGAGAGAGAGAGAGAGAGAGAGAGAGAGAGAGAGAGAGAGAGAGAGAGAGAGAGAGAGTGAGAGAGAGAGAGAGAGAGAGAGTCAGAGTCAATGTGAAGAACAAAAGGCAGGTAAAGAATTGTTGATAAAGGCATGCATACCAATGTTCCATGACAGTTTCAAAGGGGGGAGGCGGTAGCCGAAGAGCTGTCGGTTCGAATCCCAGCGCTGACGGGAAAAATGTGAATGGGGTGAGCTGGCAACCAGAGGGTTGCTGGCATTAATATCTCAGATGGCCTTGAGCGAGGCACTTAACTCCCCAACAGCTCAGTGGGCGCCCCTCTGTGGCTGATCCTGTGCTGCTCCCAGCCTGTGCGTGTGTGCTGTATCTGAAATATCTTTTTTTTTGCAGCCGCATACACTCATATAATACATACTACCTGCATACTCTGCCATCACTTATACACTTCTACTGAGTTTGTAATAACTTACTTCTTCTCTGCAGACTTTTTTAGGATGAGGAGCACCACTGTCTTTGTCACCATGACAACGATGATCAAGCCGATGACTCCGCCCACGACAGACACGATGATGGTGGTTACGGTATTGTCAACAACTTTCACTGGGGAGAGGAGGTGGATAAGACAAGAGAGAGGGTGGAAAGGAGGGAGGAACGGGAGGGTAAGAGGAAGAGAGGGGTTCTGTAAGATGAATAGTCAAAGGTGTATCTGTAAATGTTCAAGAAGAACAAACTGGCAAACATCAGGCAGCGAAAGGCAGCGAAGAGAGAGAAGGAGGGAAGAACAGAGGAGATGTGGATCAGTCTCACTACCACAACGCTGGAAGATTGATTGATCTGTTCATGAGGAGACTATATACATTTCCATATAGCTTTTACCTCCAAGGAATTGATTCTAGTGTATACTGTGTACACAATCGACACATTCGGTTGGACAATAAATAGATCAATGCCGCAACATAACACTTGACCATGGAACTGATATCAGTGTATTGTTGAGCCATTATAAACTGGGTGGTTCGAGCCCTGAATGCTGATGGGCTGACAGCTGTGGTATATCAGAGCGTATACCACAGGTATGACAAAACCTTTATTTTTACTGCTATAATTAGGTTGGTAACCAGTTCATAATAGCAATAAAGCACCTCAGTGGTTTGTGCTATATAGCCAATATACTACGGCTAAGGGCTGTATCCAGGCACTCTGCGTTGCGTTGTGGATAAGAACAGCCCTTAGCCATGGTATATTGGCCATATACCACACCCCCTCGGGCCTTATTGCTTAATTATACAATGAGGAACTTAGACACATGACAAATGAAGCAGATATTTTGCCCCTACTTCCAGTTGAAGACTTCAAAAAGACTGGTGGCCTAAACCTAAAATGTTGTCAATGAGTATGTCTTATGCAGTCAGGGAGTGTACAGTGTCTTACACTCATCCACCACGAACAGGGTGAAGATGGCGCTATGGTTGCGGTTCTTCTCCTTGGGGTTCCGGGCGAAACAGGTGTACTCTCCCTCATCCTCAAATGTCACGTTGAAGAGCAGGATAGAGATGTTGTTGTGCTTACTGCTGCCCACAAACTCTATCCGCTCGTGGTACACATGCACCAGTGGTTCCACACCTTCTATAGGGATCACTGCATCACACAGCTGGAGAGGAAGGGGAGGGGAGAGGGGGAGGGGAGTAGGAGAGACAGAAGAGGAGGGAGAGGGATAGGGAGAACAGGAAGGAGCGGGAGAGGGAGAGGGAGAACAGGAAGGAGAGGGAGAACAGGAAGGAGAGGGAAAAGTGGTGGAGAACAAGGGTGAGGGTGAGAGATGTTGAGATATGAGTGGGATGTCACTTTGCTTATTGAGGGGGTGTTAGTGAGGGAGATAACCGTGTCACTCAGTGTCTTGCCTTCATCATAGTGCCGTTGTCGTTGTAGTGCCAGCTGAAGTAGAGGTTCTTGATGCCGATGCAGCTGGAATAGGTGCAGGGTAACAGCACTGTGCTGCCGTTCATAGCTTCCATGGAGGGCACCTTCCCCACTGACACCTCGAGCGCTGAAGCACACCATACCCCTGGAATGGACGGAGGAGGTAGGGAAGGAGAGAGAGAGAGAATATGATGAGATTTGTAAGTAAACAATTTGGGATTCAATGATGTGGCACACTGGAAGACAGAAATGGAAATGCTCTACTGAGAGAGAAGGAGCTAGAGAAAGTGTGAGGACATCTTCTGTTTTTCACCAGCAGCAGTAGCCTACATGACCGTTCTCCTCTTATCTCCAGCTATTTCTATAAAGGCCTGGCTGTTAAAAGGCTCTTGCTATCTTCACTTACATTCCAGTCATTTAGCAGACACTCTTAATTCTAATCTGTAACTTATTTCGCCACTATGGCCTATTTATTGTCCTACCTTCCTAACCTTACTGTATTTTGCACTACATTTGCACACTGTATATAGATTCTCTATTGTGTTATTGACTGTACGTTTGTTTATTCTCATGTGTAACTCTGTGTTGTTTTTTGTCGCACTGCTTTGCTTTGTCTTGGCCAGGTCGCAGTTGTAAATGATTACTTGTTCTCAACTGGCCTACCTGGTTAAATAAAGGTGAAATAAAATAAAAATGATCCAGAGTTACTTACAGTTAGTTAGTGCATACATGTTCATACTTTTTTTATACTAGTCGCCCGTGGGAAATGAACCCTCAACCCTGCCATTGTAAGCGCCATGCTCCACCATTGGAGCTACACTGGACTACCTGGGACTTAGCCAAGGAGCAGTTACTGGGGCACAACACACACACACGCACGCACACGCACACACACACACACACACACACACACACACACACACACACACACACACACACACACACACACACACACACACACACACACACACACACACACACACACACACACACACACACACACAGTCAACCTCAACTAGCTCTCACAGTCTGACGTCAGAGTTAGATGTTCATCGATGCTTCTCAAAACTCAAAATTTGAAGTTGTTACAGACGTCAAATCTTAAGGTTAGGCATTAACACTGAATAGTTAAGGTAAGGGTTAAGGTTAAGGATGGGCTTAAAACAAAAATATAAAAGATATCTTTCTATAGCTGAATTTGAACTTGCAAAGTTTGGAATCAGAAGCAGATGCATACACCCTTCTGCTATTCCCATCTACAACGCTCTAGCAAAAACAGTGCTCACCGTTGCCCCTAGTGGCCAGTTTCCACGTCATCGCCCGACATCCTCAGACATGGATGGACGTCGAATACTGATTTGTGTCACGGGTGACCTGGCTGGTCAAGCTAGGCCAATATAGACCTGCTGTGTGTTTGTGTGTGTGTTTGTGTGTGTGTTTGAGTGTGTGTCCGTCATGAGTCATCAGCGTTATCTACAAAATATTTCAGTCCTTTCTATTTTACTGGATCCAAATCAAGTAGCCAATTCAAATATGTTTTCAAAGGAGAGCGAGTGAAAGAGAGGGAAAGCAAAAAGAGAAAAGAGTAAGGGAATGGATGGCTGTGTGTGGGAGTGAGTAGAAGGAGGAGGGACAGAGAGAGATAGAGAGTGGAGGAGGAAAGAGTGAAAGATAGACAGAGAGCCAGGGGAAAGAGAGACAGAGAGAAAGGGCAGGTTGTTTTCTGTCTGGTCCTGTGGGCCATGCAGTGCAGCACGCTGCAGCACGGCGGGCGGTGATATTCTCACCATGTGGCTTGGCATCAGCGCTGAGAGGACTGCACAGGGGCTATTTTTAAATCCTCTCGTCCCATTTCAATATTTCATTCTGGGAAAGATATAGTGAGTATGTGTTTTGGACGGTAAATGACTGAAGATTATAGTACTGCAGTCCCACCAGCCTTGCACAACATGGCAATAGATCAGATCAGGAGAACCAAGCAATCCCATCAGCCAATTAGCTCAGCCTAGTCCAGCGCCTGAGTTACCATAAGCATAAAGTGAAAATGCAATGAAACATTGCCCTTTTAAAACAAATGAAATTATGAAGCAATGAAAATAATGTGTTTATACTTGGCCAATACTACGGTATGTTAACACACTGTGATGTGATGATAATTTCCAACAGACGGGTGGGTTGGTAGCTTGGGTACCAGTCTGTTTCTGCTAACATTCCACTCCAAACATGGCATATGAGACAACGTGAAAGGAGTGGAATGTTAGCAGAAACAGACTGGTACCCCAGGCTAATGGGTTGGCAACGCCACAACAAAAATACAAAAGGCTGTGTATTGTTGTTACTCTGAACAGTCAGATAGCTAGCGACAATGACTAGAAGCATGAGTGTAGATGGCTTGTTTCAGATAGTTAATGGAGCTTGCGAAGCAAGAGTCCCCTATGTTAAATCTTGAACATACTTCTTGTTATAATATTTTTTGGGGCACGCTACTCCTCTTACACCATTTAAGCTAGAAATGTAATTCAAACTTTAAATCGTGCAGAATGGTCTGGATTGAGTTGCTTGTATACAAGTTTTTGATATATTTTATGCTTTTTAAGCTGTTCAACTTTTTGTCACTTTTTTGTCATTTTTTACTTTCAAGGGATTTCCTCAACATTCTAAAGGCCCCATTGTGACATCATCACTTTCAACATTCCATTCACTGTAAATGCAACAATACCACTTTTGACACAAATCAGCTACTTTGACCCCTTTGCCAACAACTTAGACAAAAATTTAGAGGGTATACTTCCCTGCTATTCAAATCTGAAATTGGAACATAATTATCTGTTACCAATCTAATGATACAGCTGTTTTAGTAATTTTATATATTTTTTTAAATCTAACTTTTTCCAAACAAGTTGAAAATCTTACTCTACCTCTCTGCTTTTGAAATCTGGTCGAGCTGTTTTACTAACCCATCGACTGCTTTCATTAAAGATGCAGTAAGTCAAGTCAGAAGCTAGCAGATTCATTACTTACCAACCAACAACTGCTGCAAATTCCAATAAAACTACATCACCTTTTGAAGTTCCTTTCTTTCCTTTCATTGTCTAACAACACTATCATGAATCTAGCAAAAACGTTGTGTGTGTGTCAGAGTGCAGTATTTATTTAGTTTCATAGCACAAATGTTTGCTACTGTAGCATGTTTCTCAAACTGGCTTTAGCCATGGAGGGAGCAGGCTTGCCAAGGCAACTGTTGCCTAGCAACACGTGCCTCGGAGGGAGACAACATCTTCATAGCACAACAAAGTCCCATGATTTGTGAATCTGTTTCGGATCGAACAGCCAGTGCTAAGATTTCTAATGCTTCCCCGATCTGGACGACCTGGAATGATACAGTGAAGATCTGCAATGCTCACTAGCTTCGTCCTCATTCTCAGGATTGTGCCCCGTGCTATAAATATCTCAACTGGCTAGTTTGCCTGTCTGCAAAGAGAAGGGTGGGCAGTACGTTGATCCTGCTGCTCTGATTGGATAGAGCGAAGCTGTCTCCGTTTTTTATTTAACCTTCATTTAACTAGGCAAGTCAGTTAAGAACAAATTCTTATTTACAATGATGGCCTACACTCACTTCCGTTCGCTCACTTCATATTTCACCCGATCACTTCTCATCGCCCGTCTTTCAGTTTTCACACGTAACAACTGTGGTTTAGAAACTGACCACAACCACAGAACTATTGACCACAACTACTGACCACCATTACTGACCACAACCACACAACTACTGACCACAACCACACAACTACTGACTAAAACTATTGACCAAAACTACAGACCATAACTACTGACCACAACTACAGAACATAACTACTGACAACAACTACTAATCACAAATACTGAACACATCTCCTGACCACAACCAGTGACAACAACCACATAACTACTGACCACAACAACTGACCACAATCACACAACTACTGACCACAAACACACAACTACTGACCACAACTACTGGCAACTAATGACTAAAACTACTGACCACAACAACACAACTACCAACTACTTAACCATACAACTACAGACCACAACCCCGGACCAAACTGCTGACCACAATCACTGAACGCAACTACTGACCACAACTACACAACTAGTGACCACACAATTACTGAACCATACAACTACTGACCAAAACCACACAACTACTGACTACAACTACTGTGCACAATTACTGACCAAAACTACACAACTACTGAACACCTAACTACTGAGCACAACAACACAACTACAGACCATATTTACTGACCACAACTTCTGGAATAAAAGATCACAGAAATGTTCCACATGCACAGAAAGCTTATTTCTCTTAAATTGTGTGCACAAATGTGTATACATCCCGGTTAGTGAGCATTTCTCCTTTGCCAAGATAATCCATTCACCTGACAGGTGTGGCATATCAAAAAGCTGATTAAACAGCATGATCATTACACAGGTGCACCTTGTATTGGGGACAATAAAGGCCACTCTAAAATGTTTTGTCTCACAACACAATGCCACAGATGTCTCAAGTTTTGAGGGAGCGTGCAATTGGCATGCTGACTGCAGGAATGTCCACCAGAGCTGTTGGCATGCTGACTGCAGGAATGTCCACCAGAGCTGTTGGCATGCTGACTGCAGGAATGTCCACCAGAGCTGTTGCCAGATAATTTAATGTTCATTTCTCGGCAATAAGCCGCCTCCAACGAGGGTGGGCCTCTGGCTGGACCCCTGCCCAGTCATGTGAAACCCATAGATTAAGACCTTATTCATTTATTTCAATGGACTGATTTTCTTATATGAACTGTACCTCATTAGAATTGTTGCATGGTGCGTTTATATTTTTGTTCAGTATAATGTCATTCATTGAAGATCAATAGATGATTTGCTGTGCCAGTGAATGGCAATAGAATCTCAAATGACAAGTTTCAAAAAGTTGTTTTATTAAAAGAGTTTGTACTTGGCTGTGACTGAACAGCTATTTAAAGCAACTTGCTAAGGATTTTTTTTTTTTACAATTCAACAGATCATTAATTGTACTGATTAACTGAGGCAATTACCACATTAGTGCTGATTCTTCCACTTCAATCCAAATAGTGCAGATCATTCTTTATGTATACCCCATCCGAAATCTACCCCTAGCCCCTAGCTCCTACCGCCTAGCCCTTAGTTCCTACCCCCTAGCCCTTAACACCTAGTCCCTAGCCTCTAGCCATTTCAGTCCAAATAGCCTCAATCATATTTATATCGCATCTTAAATCTAACCCTGTAATCTGCGTTGCGTAATCAATATGGTATGAATTCCACCTAGAGGTGTAGTTTATACCCATCCAATCCACTGTCAGATCTTGACAGATTGTTATTTTTACTTGGCCGCTGTGGCTGAGAATGACAGAGGTTGAGAATGACAGAGGCTAGCATCAATCACACTTCAGCAAAGAGAGGCAACTGACTGATGGAAGCAGAGGGAAATTGAGCGAGGGGTACCTGAGAGGAAGCTGGCAGATGCAAAACAAACGAAGCTCCCTATTTTGTACTACTTCAATTTTGCCTTCCCTGGCAATCTCCCGTACCTATTTCTAGGGATGCACACGCATAGACGTACGGTACACACACACACACACACACACTCTTCAGCATCGCAATATATCCCTCCCTTCCTTTATCTCTCTCTCTCTCTCTCTCTCTCTCTCTCTCTCTCTGTAATGCAGCAGAGTAATGCTGCAGCGGCTCAATATACTCTGTTTCTCTCTCTGCCTCCATCTCTCTTACTCTCTCACTCTCTCTTACTGGCTTGACAGTGTCGCTGTCAAACACTGCCCCTTCTCTCACACTGCACTCTATTTCCCTTCTCTTTGTCCCTTAACATACTCCCTATTCATCTACTCCTCATCTTTACACAATTTATAGGCAACTGTTTTTTGTGGTGTTGTTGGTGTTGGCCCTCAAGGGCTCTGAGGCCACTAGAAGCTGTGTGATAACAGCAGTGCTGGGTTAGCTAGGTTGGGGACAGCACGGCCGGTCAGTCACGTGTGCGTGTCGTGGGTCCCAGGAGGGCAGGACAGGACTAATCTCTCCGGGGTTTTAATTAAAGAACCACCCTTCTGCTCACCAGCCTCGACTGCCTGCCTGCTGCCTGGCAAATGTATTACCTCCCCTCACTTTGTCACACATGCACACTCGCACACACAAGCAATCTTTGCCTCTAAGAGAGAGAGAGCGAGCGAGCAAGAGAAAAACAGAGAGAGAGAGAGAGAGACACAGGCTGCCCTTGGACTGGTGTGTTGTTTATAGAGAAGGCTTGACTCCTCGTCCGTTAGCCGCGACTCAGCAGACTATTTATTCTGTTGATACAGTCAACATTAAATTGTGGTGACACTGCTGTTTTACATTGCTGTTGTACAACACTGTAATATCCATTGAATTAAGAATATTTCTGCTCACCTGATACATGTTATTTGCCTTGTAGTTAAAGAGCTAGCGTCTATCGTACTGCTCATATGACAACTAAGCACATTTTTAAGCATGTGTGGTGTGTGTGTGTGTGTTCCCAAATACTTAAACTTGCCTGTCTGCGTATCTGTGAGGTGTTTGTCCTCTAAGATACATCTGTCTAGACTAGCATCACAAACTAGCAGCCTCCCTGTCCTCTCCTGATTCCCTTAGTGGCTCTTGTGAATGCATCACAGCTGTGATACCTCATGCTAACCTCAGATTAAATCAAGAACAGCTGTCCACACACACAAATACACACATCCGATAAACCAAGTGGATATACCAGTTACTAAAGTCAGATCAGTTAATCCTAAAATGAGCCACAGAGGCAGAGGTTTGTGTGGGTGCAAAGGCTGAATTATATTCCTAATCTCATCCTTTTGGCATTGTCCTCTCGTCCGGGGATTGATCACTGATATAAAGTGACTGCTGACCTGGAACTTCCTGTCAGATGCTCCATTCACACTTCTGTTGTAATTTCTGTTCCAAGGGAGTTAGGAATAGAGAGTGAAGCATTCTAGAAAGAACATGAGAAGGAGCTCACGTGTGAGATCTCACAGCCCTCCATTTACTTAGCTATCGCCCATCTATCGTTCTTAGTTGAGTATTCGACTCCACCCGTCCCGGTCCCTCTCTTCCCCATCTCAACCATTCCGCCTCCCCTGCCTCTTTTACTTCGGACCCATCATCACCCAGAATCTCTCCCTGACTGTTCCTCCTCTCATCACCCCTGTCCTGTACATCCCTTCATTGCATTAAGAACTCAATGTCGGTTAAAAATTAATCTGCCCTTGGTTCTCCTCTCTCCTCTAGTCTCTCCTCCTCTCGTCTCTCTCCTCTTCGTGACTGGAGTGCTGGCTGGGTTGCTTTTTTGGGCCCGCCAAACGTGTCTCTACAGGCTGGGTCAGACACTGGGGAAGACTCTTTATTTCCACTCAAACTTTTATTCATCCCATGTTCTTTCATGGGAGCTCCTAAAGTAACTAAGCTCTTATACAATGCATCTATTTCTGTATTCTCTCCATCCTCTCTCATTCAATGTATCTTACCCGCGTGGCCTTAGCCTGGCACTTGGTTATCCTTGAGCCCTCCACTTAGTGAGTACAGGAGTAGGCAGCTCTATTGCATATGGAAATGCATCAGGAGGTTTTATAACGCAGTCAGACAGAAGCCTGTGAGTCACTCCATAGACCTGAGAATGAGCCTCAACCTCAGCCTGAATAGAGCAAATAAAATAAAATAAAATACAATTGTGTTTGTCACATGCGTCCGATACAACAGGTGTAGACCTTACCGTGAAATGCTTACTTACAAGCCCTTAACCAACAATGCTATTCAAGAAAAAGATTTTCTTTAATATTAGACATCACGCACCTACAGTTATTGACAAATAGACACACACTTCCGCCCTTCGTCTTTCCAGACGTAGCTGCTCTGTCCTGCCGATGCGCTGAGAAGCCAGCCAACTCTTTATTATCTGTGTCGTCATTCAGGCACGTCTCGTTGGTAGGATAGTCTTAATCTTAGATCGTCCATTTTGTTCTCCAATGATTGCACGTTGGCCCATAATACTGAGGGTAGTGGTGGTTTACATACTTACAAGGCACCCTGCCCTCCTCACCCTTTTTCTCTGTCTTTTCTTCACCCTAATGACAGGGATTTGGGCCTGGTCTTGACAAAGCAGTATATCCTTCGCGTCGGACTCATTAAAGAAAAAATCATTTTCCAGTTCGAGGTGAGTAATCGCTGTTCTGATGTCCAGAAGCTTTTTTTGGTCATAAGAGACGGTAGCAGCAACATTATGTACAAAATGAGTTACAGACAATGACAAAAAACAAAGAAAATTGCACAGTTGGTTAGGAGCCCGTAAAACGGCAGCCATCCCCTCAGGCACCATTAGACAGCAGTGTTGTGACGTGACTTTAACATTAATCTGAAGACTGTTATTTCTACTTATCTAATTTTGTTTAATTTTACCCAATTAAATTAATAATGTAACAGTTAACTTATTAGGATCTGGGGCACCACGAGAGCGGTTCTTTAAAGAGGTACCATCTCCCAATAAACATAAAAAATGTATTTACCTATCACATCTATAAACAGTCAACTTACTAATCATAAACTCGAATCATATCATCATTCTGAACGTCGTAACCTCTTTGCATCTGCAAAAACTAGAGGCTTACTTATGATTCAGTACAACACAAATTGGTAAAATTATTTATTTACTAGCTAACTAAATCGTAACACAGGATAAACATACAGTACACGCTTAATACGTTAAAAACAGGTCCCTAGTGGACTGACAACAACATGGCTGCTTGTTACAAAAGACAGGGAGAGGGAGAGAGAGAGGTACAGCGACACGTAACGTTGGTACATTTAGAAACTACTCTCACTTACAGTTGTCGTATACTTTGCACACAAACTGCCGCCCGCTTGGAGTAAGAAATCATGAACGTATTTACGTGAGGTGCGGCCGAGTAGCTCTCTCGGAACTGGGACGACCTGGAATGGGAGTTGGGCCTTCTCACGGCTTGCTCGTAAGGATTTTCCAAAATTTTCCAACAAGTCTTCTACTGTTATTCTCCTCTGTAATTGTCCCGTATCCAGTGACTTGTTGGGTAGTCCTCAACAGAACTACAGAGTATTCTCATTCCATTCGCTCTGGAAGATGCTTCTTTGAAGATAGGCTAGCCAGCTGTGTCGATGGTTCCCAGTGAGGTGATGAGAGTAGTGTAGTAGAATGGTCCCACTTAAATTCACTTTCGAAGATACTACCATACCAGTGATTATCCGGGAGGGGAGTTTTCTTCTCCACCTCGTGTTGCAATTCAGAGTTCAAACCACTTTAAACCGGTAGCTGCAGCATTACACTTTTCTGGTCTGAATGTTCATTTCTATATGGAAAATAAACTCATAAGAGAGCCAATCTCTTATGGCTCCTAAAATCACATCACTATCTTAACAAAAATACTTTCATAATTATTCATTTTTCATGCACAACGTATCGAATGGAATGTTCACACATAGGGCGGCGCACAATTGGGCCCAGCTTCATCCGGGTTAGGCCTTCATTGTAAATGAGAATCTGCAGGATCTGCAGTATTTCCTTTAGAACCTTTTTAATGACATCACAAAATAAAAAATATACAACATTAGTGTTCTTTAGATCTCCTCTGACCATTCCCCATGTTCTATGTTAGAAATATTGTTCCAGCATTCGCTTTAGAATGTGTTAGAGTTTCAGCAGGGAAAAGTATGTTATACAAATAATCTTCCTTTGGTTAATACTGGAGAGGGAGACCTGAATCTTCTCTCCTTTGATTTTCAAAGCAACAAAGCACAGTGCAGGACATGGAGTGGAGGACATTGGTTATACTTGGATCACTGTAGATAACGTTGCTTCAGCTACACTGGAGAAAGCCAAGGAAATACTGATTTGGAAGGTTTTTTGGAGTCAGAAAAATGAACAAACATGGAAACATGCATACGTTATAGGTATCCAGTGTCATTTCAGGTCAACCCACCTTTCAGGTCCTCTCAAGAGAACGTGACTCACCTAAACAGCAGCACCACATAATGACATCAGACCCCCATTAGAACAGAATAGAATTTGCCAATATGTGCCCTCCCTTTGGGCGTTGCCACTTTGGGAAGAGTCAATCGAAGCAGTCTTGGAGGATGTGAACTATTGTCAAGTCTACCTTTAACTGTGGTCTAACTTAATAATAAAACACTGAACGCAGAGAAGAATGGTTTTGGATGCCATTATAATTTATCTAAGCATTTTTGTTGAGAGCATCATCCATTAATCATGATCATGTTTACAATTCCAGTCGCACTATACTATACTGTATTAGCACACATTGTTCAACTTATTTGAAAACAGGAACACACAAAAATTCAAGTCCACAATAGACCCACATACCATAGCAAGCATCCCCCAACCCAAGGGATAGGAATTAATTAAAACATCTCCCTTCAATCAACTCCTCAGCCGTGACCCTTTGGTGTACTTTCTATGTGCTGTATTCAGGCTCTGAATTTACAGCCATAACCAATTTCCCTTGTAACCTATATGGAAAATCTCTTGACGATTATGAAAACATGAAAATTGAACTACTATAAATGGCTTTCTGGTTAATTTGGACTGGTTTTAGGAAACATCCATGAAAAACGCAGTCCTAGTAAAAAAAAAAAATCTAATCTACCTTATTTTCCCAAGGTACCTTAATTCATGAAGTCATCATACATGTCTTCATAACCTTGACATACATAATCCTACAGTAAATCTAAATGGCCTAGCCATGGCCCAACCTCCTAGGACTTTAGTACAGTAATTAAAATCATCACTTCAGCAGGTGTGCAATACAACAACAAGTGACACTGCAGTGTTTCAGTCTAACATTATAACATCGGACCTCAGCAAGTCTATTATTACACGCTAATCCATGTAGTTCAATGTCGCAAACAATGACAGTGCATAGTGTTAGTATTACAACACATTGCTATGTACAGGCAGTAAGCACGGTCCAGGAACACTACACAAGGGAGGAGTGCTGTGTCCGTGTGTGGTCAAAGGAGCTATGTAGCTCTGGGGAGTACATTTCTGTATGTGGGTGAGGGTTGATGACATTCAAAACTGTGTGTATTTTGCTCTCACTCTGTGTGTGTGTGTGCTTGCCTGCCTGTGTGTGTGTGTGCACGTGTGTGTGTGTGTGTGGGGGGGGGGGGGTTGATACTTACGGTATTGGCAGGGCTGTAATAACTATTCAGCCTGTAAGAGTGGCGTGTGTCTGAAGAGGTTATGACATCAGACTGGGGTGTGGGTGCAGGTATTGGCAGGGTTAGCTATGGTCATGAACATGAGGGCAGCTGGTGCTGCCGGCCCCGACCCATGACTGTGGCACATCCAGACTAATCTGTGGATCAACAGGACGTCATGAGTTCATAACCAGGACACCCCTTCTATAACACCCGCGCCAATATTGTCACACACAGATATAATGAAATTCACATGCCTCAGCACATACACTACCATTCAAAAGTTTGGGGTCACTTAGAAATGTCCTTGTTTTCCATGAAAACATAAATTACATTTCAAAATTAATTAATAGGAAATATAGTATAGTATAGTATAGTACATAGTCTATACTATACTAAGACGTTGACAAGGTTATAAATAATGATTTTTTTATTGAAATAATAATTGTGTCCTTCAAACTTTGTTTTCGTCAAAGAATCCTCCATTTGCAGCAATTACAGCCTTGCAGACCTTAGGCATTCTAGTTGTAAAATTGTTGACGTAATCTGAAGCGATTTCACCCCATGCTTCCTGAAGCACCTTCCACAAGTTGGATTGGCTTGATGGGCACTTCTTATGTACCATACGGTCAAGCTGCTCCCACAACAGCTCAGTAGGGTTGAGATCCGGTGACTGTGCTGGCCACTCCATTATAGACAGAATACCAGCTGACTGCTTCTTCCCAAAATAGTTATTGCATAGTTTGGAGCTGTGCTTTGGGTCATTGTCCTGTTGTAAGAGGAAATTATCTCCAATTAAGCGCCGTCCACAGGGTATGGCATGGCATTGCAAAATGGAGTGATAGCCTTCCTTCTTCAAGATCCCTTTTACCCTGTACAAATCTCCCACTTTACCACCACCAAAGCATCCCCAGACCATCACATTGCCTCCACCATGCTTGAAAGATGGCGTCAAGCACTCCTCCAGCATCTTTTTAATTGGTCTGCATCTCACGAATGTTCTTCATTGTGATCCAAACACCTCAAACTTAGATTTTTATTGGCCAGTCTGAGATATGGCTTTTTCTTTGCAACTCTCCCTAGAAGGCCAGCATCCCCGAGTCGCCTCTTCGCTGTTGACGTTGAGATTGCTGTTTTGCAGGTACTATTTAATGAAGCTGCCACTTGTGGGGTGACTATTTCTCAAATTAGACACTCTAATGTACTTGTCCTCTTGCTCAGTTGTGCACTGGAGCCTCCCACTCCTCTTTCTATTCTGGTTAGAGCCAGTTTGCGCTGTTCTGTGAAGGGAGTAGTACACAGCGTTGTACGAGATCTTCAGTTTCTTGGCAATTTCTCGCATGGAATAGCCTTCATTTCTCAGAACAAGAATAGACTGACGAGTTTCAGAAGAAAGTTATTTGTTTCTGGCCAT
This sequence comes from Thymallus thymallus, assembly GCA_023634145.1. Lineage (NCBI taxonomy): Eukaryota > Metazoa > Chordata > Actinopteri > Salmoniformes > Salmonidae > Thymallus > Thymallus thymallus. The sequence goes on along the minus strand of CM042378.1, from coordinate 7,480,221 downwards.
TTTGAGCCTGTAATCAAACCCACAAATGCTGATGCTCCAGATACTCAACTAGTCTAAAGAAGGCCCGTTTCATTGCTTCTTTAACAGTTTTCACCTGTGCTAACATAATTGCATAAGGGTTTTCTAATGATCAATTAACCTTTAAAAATGATAAACTTGGATTAGCAAAAACAACGTGCCATTGGAACACAGGAGTGATGGTTGCTGATAATGGGCTTCTGTAGATATTCCATAAAAAATCAGCCGTTTCCTTCTACAATAGTCATTTACAACATAAAAAATGTCTACGTCTTTATTTCTGATCAATTTGATGTTATTTGAATGGCCAAAAAACGTGTACATCCAATCACAAATATACACACACTTGTTAACACACACACACACACACACACACACACACACACACACACACACACACACACCAGTTTTAATAATAAGACAGTTGAACTTTGTTATAGGAGACAAATAGGCTCATGGCCAAAGGTCAAAGAGTACATTTGAGAGTACCTTTGACAAATGATCTACCCGCCCTAGTCCCAGTCACTTCGTCTATTTCTGCTGAGCTAAGTCTTCAACATTCACTACTGATGCCTGGGAACGTTGTTACTCCAAGGTTGTTTCAGCTCTGTGTGACCCTACATGCTATTCATGAATAGAAAAGGTGTGTACAACAGTAGTTATATAGGATGAGGCTTAAGCAGAATACAGTATATACATATGAAGTGGGTAAACAGTATGTAAAACATTACTAAAGTGACTAGTGTTCAATGACTATGTACACAGGGCAGAAGTCTCTAAGGTGCAGGGTAGAGTACCGGGTGGTAGCCGACTAGTAACAGAGACTAAGGTTCAGGGCACGGTACGGACGGAGGCCGGCTTGTGGTGACTATTTAACAGTTTTTCAGTGTGTCACAAAGTCAAATTAATATATGTTGTTATAGGTTTTATGATGCTTGTATCGTAACCAAAGTGGATTGTTTTAAGATTGTTTTATACATCAGTTGGGGTCTCTATACGCTACAATATGACGTCCTAAACCTAGGAGGAAAGTGCATCCTTGTAGCTGTGTGGGCTAATATAGTCAAAATGTTTGCGTAACTTGAGCCAATGGCCATGGGCAAGATGTGCCAATGGCCACCATACAGCATACAAATTATGATTACATTTTGTCCATTTTATGCATCAAATGTATAGTATTTTTGCAATATGTCATGCATATGAACTCAAGATATTGTATTTTGTATTTGTTACAGAGCAGACATGCCCTGTGTATGCATATGTAGCCCCCCTTGAGGATCATGAGAGAGCAGTCAATGAAATAGATAGATAGATAGATAGATAGATAGATAGATAGATAGATAGATAGATAGATAGATAGATAGATAGATAGATAGATAGATAGATAGATAGATAGATAGATAGATAGATAGATAGAACAAAACATAGGGCAGGTGCAAAAGACAGATACATGATACATAGAGCGGCAGTATGAAAAAGTATAGAAATACAAGAAGTCTGGAGTGCTAAAAAAGCTATAAAAAGACATTGCATAGTATGGGTGGTTGGCTGAATATGTAAACTATACCTTGGCGGATGGTGCATGGTTAACTATACTATACAGGTCGATGGCAGAGAAATACTTCAATAGCTAAAAATGCGTATGATATGAGTGAGGGTAATAATAGTTTACTTAATAGTGTCAGGCTCTGGCCATAGAGAAGCCTATTCTTTTCTGTTTCTGTGTGGGTTTTGGGTGGATCCCTAATTAGAGGCAGCTGCACCGCATTATCTCTAATTAGGGATCTTATATATGTCAGTCTGTCATTCACTCTGGTGTGGGTCGTTGTCGAGGTATATGTCGCATTCACGGTGAATGTAAGTGTGCCTTTTAGTCGATTCGTGTTTTTTGTTTCTGTAGTTCGTGTTTTGTGGTTATTATACATAGTGCAATTACATTAAAATGTCGAACTACTATCCCTGCGCTGCGTCTTGGTCTGTCTCTGCACCCGATCATGACAAATAGACATACTGGTTAAATGAACAGGTAAGTGAAAATTTAGCATGGTTAAATTAACTCTGCAGGTAAATATACAGTTACATTTACAGGTAAGTGAATATTTGCATTGTTACATTAACTGTACAGGTAAATGACAGGAAGAGATACTTAAATAGCTAAATGTGTGTATGATATCATTTGGGGTAATAATAGAAATTCCCTTAAAATACAGTCCTTAGTGCGCAGGGTTTAATTACAGATAACTGCACGTATTGCAGATTCGATATACTAAAAGCAATGAAAAAAAAAGATACAACTGACAGGACACTAAATTGCATTCCTGAGTGAATGACTACATAAGTTAAGTCCAAGAATTACTTGCAATATTGCACGTGATATAATATAACAACTGTACATGAGTATGTATATACAGACCTGAATGAATAAATAAGTCCTGAGTGAATGAGTGATTACGGACCAGAGTTACTCACGGATGGATGCACAGTTGTTAAGCTAGGTCCCAACACCCCAACAGTTCCAGGTCTGTGTTGCCGACGGCACGGCACCCCGGTGAGGCATTAAATAGTCTAATAGCCGCCGGCAGGAAGGACCTCCTGTAGCGCTCTTTGGCACACCGTGGTGAGATCAGTCTGTGACTGAAGGTGCTCCTCTGCATCATAACCATGGCATGCAGAGGGTGAGTGACGTTGTCCATGATGGCCAGCAGTTTGGCCAGGATCTGTCTCTCCGCCACCTCCTCTAGAGTATCAAGGCTCATCGCCAGGACAGAGCTAGCCTTCCTGATCAGCTTATTTACCCGAGAAGCATCACCGGCTTTTATGTTGGCTCCCCAGCACACCACTGCAAAAAACATGGCACCACAGACTGGTAGAAGGTATGCAGAAAGTAGAGTCGGCTCTGGCCCTTTTTGTACAGGGCCCCGGTGTTACCAGCCCATTCCAGCCTGTTGTCCATATGGACTCCCAGGAACTTGTATGACCCAACCATTTCCACATCCACCCCCTGTATAGGGACTGCAGTCAGTTGTGCCTTGGTTCTCCTGAAGTCCACCACCATCTCCTTTGTTTTGCTGATGTTGAGCTGAAGGTGGTTCTGCTCACACCACAACACAAAGTCACTGATTGTGCTCCTGTACTCCTCCTCCTGCCCACCCCTGATGCACCCTACAATTGCTGAGTCATCCGAGAACTTCTGTAGGTGGCATGTTTCAGAGTTATATCTGAAGTCCGAGGTGTAGAGGGTGAACAGGAAGGGGGACAGGACCGTTCCCTGGCGGGCCCCTGTGTTGCTCACTGCCCGTTCTGACACACAGCTCTGTAGTCGCACAAATTGTGGCCTACCGGTCAGGTAGTCCGTGACCCAGGAGACTAAGGGTGCTTCCACTTTCATCCTCTTCATCTTCTCACCCAGTAGCAGGGGCTGAATGGTGTTAAAGGCACTGGAGAAGTCAAAAAACATAACCCTCACAGTGCAACCTGCGTTTTCCAGGTGAGAATAGGCCCTCTGCAGAAGGTAGATGATAGCATCATCCATCCCGATGTTGTGCTGGTATGCGAACTGCAGGGGGTCCAGTGATGTACACACCAGGGGTCTGAGGTGAGCGAGGACTAACCTTTCCAGGGTCTTCATGATGTGGGATGTTAGAGCTACAGGTCTGAAGTCATTCAGGACAGTGGGGTGTGCCTTCTTGGGCACTGGGACGAGGCAGGATGTTTTACACAGCACAGGGACCCTTTCTAGGCTCAGGCTAAGGTTGAAGGGACGCTGGAGTATTCCACACAGTTGGTAAGCACAGACCCTAAGCACCCTTGGGCTGATGCCATCAGGGCCTGCCGCTTTCCACTGATGTAGTCTCTCCAGCTCTCTCTTCACTTGGTCCGTGGTGAAAGCCAGCCCAGGTGGGGAACTGGGGGGAAGGGGGGTGTTGAGGATCGGTCCAGAGGGAGCAGGGGTGGAGGTGGGGTCGCTGATTGTCTCAGAGGTGTTGTGAGCAAAGTGGGGGTGGGACAGCCGTGAGGGTGTGTGGCCTGGGGAGCTGGAAGGGAGGTGGACAGGGCCAGTTTCGAACATGTTAAAAAATTGGTTCAGCTCATTGGCTCTGTCCTGGGTCCCCTCCGTCTGCCCACTGTTTGACTTTTTGAAGCCAGTGATATTTCTCATACCCTTCCACACCTCTCTCACCTGGCTCTGCCTCAGCTTGTCCTCCATCTTCTCCTTATACCCTCTCTTCCCCTCAGCTATCCGCAACTTCAGCTCCCTCTGGACACATTTCAATTTGTCCTTGTCCCTCTCCTTGAAGGCCCTCTTCTTCTCATTCAGCAGGGCCTTCAGATCGCTTGTGACCCAGGGTTTATTATTTGGAAAACAGCGTACCTTCCTGGTGGGTACAGTGTTGTCTACACAAAAATTGATATAGTCCGTTATGCAGTCAGTAAGTTCATCGATGTCCTCCCCATGAGCCTCACAGAGCACATCCCAGTCTGTTGTTTCAAAGCAGTCCTGTGGGGCCTCATTCGCCTCCGGGGACCATCTCCTAATGGTCCTAGTGGTCGAATGCTGCTGTTGGTCCAAAGGCCTGTAGAGTGGAGTGAGGTGGACAAGGTTGTGGTCCTATCTACCGAGGCGAGGGAGTGCAGTGGAGTTGTATGCGTCCTTCACATTAGCATATAACAAGTCCAGAGTTTTATTATTCCTGGTTGGGCACTTCACGAACTGTTTGAACGTGGGCAGCATTGAAGAGAGAGATACATTGTTAAAATCCCCCGAAATGGCAAAGATAACAGAGTGGATAACGTCACAGCGGAGGGCGGGATGTAAACAATAACAGCCCCCTTGCTCTTACCAGAAGAAACGCTATCCCGGTCTGCTCTGATGATCCAGAACCTGCCGATAGTGACGTTCTCTATGGGGATGTTATCGTTCAGCCAAGTCTCAGTAAAAAACATTAGGCTCGCTTCCCGATAGTCCCTTTGTCCACGGACAAGACCCTCAAGTTCGTCCATCTTGTTTTGCAGCGATCTCACATTGCCCATAATGATAGACGGTATAGCCGGCTTGTACTTCCTCAGCTTTGCCTTACACTTCAATCCCGCCCTACGTCCACGCCGTCGCCTTTTCAACTCGTCCGGAATATCGAACTTTTCCCTGGGGTGCAGCAACGCTGCGTGTGCTAAATCCAGGAGCTTGGGCTCTGTTGTAAATAACAACTCCTGTAGACATTCAGCTGCAAGAAAAATAAAAAGTCCCTCAGTGATAAAAAGGACCATTAAAACCTTCGTAAAACCGTAGCACTCCATAATCCTGAACTATTATATTTCAACTGTTGCAAAAAAACCTAAAAAAATAGTAGAAAAAAAAGAACAATAACAACAATAACAACAATTTATGCACGAACAAAGGGAGCTGCTTAACAGGCGACCACGCAGGGCGGCGCCAAATCGAGAGAAGGGAAGAAGTCAATTTCGAGCAGCAGCAAATTATGAAAAAATTGACTTAATGACACTGAAGAGGTACATTGACAAAAAATAAAACAAATATGTACCTGGACGAAAGAGAGACTATGACAGAGTAGCAGAGGCACACAAGGTCTTATCTGATGACATGGAGTCTGAGCTTGCTAAACATATCAAGAATTTCTCAGACCAGTTTCATCCCACTAGGCTAAGACATCAATTCAATGTCTATTCTACTTTGGTTCAACGTTATATCATTGAAATTACATGGAAACAACAGTGATTCAACCAGTATGTGCCCAGTGAGATGGGCTTAGAAGCCTCAAATGCAAAGAACTTGCCTACGAATTGGCACATCGAAACAACATCCCTGTCCAAGACAACTGGTTAAAAAATGGAAGGGTAAGTGCTATTGAACAGAGAGATCTATATCTGAATGTAGGCATCTATTTAAGATATACAATATACCACTCCCCCATTCTATGAATTCAACTTTGACCTACCAGCACCTGTTATGTTGTGTTTACATTCCTTCTGATTATTTCCAGGGATTATACAGCATCCTGAACTAAATGTAGATATATTTGTTAGAAAGAATATTATATTTCACATGACATTGTGATGCTGAATGCAAAAAATGGCTCAACTTACCCCACTCTCCCCTACGTTAAGTAATAGACACAAACACTATACTTAAGAACAGGAAGCATAGACATAACACACACATAGAACTGATCTACCACTTGTTTTCAATGAGAATGACAGATCTATAACTCACATTCCTATGTGAATTTGGTTGGGTCACCCAAAAAGTTACATATTGCATCTTTAAGAACAACAAATACATCATACGGATTGCAAAAAAAAAATAAGTAAAAAAATTCACAACATAACATATCATATGAAATGTATGACATTGTACACAATTGGATGACATAGTACACAAAAAACGGGGACCACATTTGGCTCGTGAGCACCATTTTCAAAACTTCTGGCTGAAATTATGCAAAAGTTTGAGAGTGCATCTTTAAGCCTTACATTTTTGTGTTTGTTTGGCTACATCCTGTTGTGCAACTAAGATGTCCTAATTCCCTGACCTTCTGTCCATCACCTGATGGAAAGGACAAGGTCTCCCAGCTAACATCTCTCACACTGTAGTCTAATAGTCTCTCTCTCCACTCTGCCAATGTAGAACGACCATAGGATCTAATGATATAACTGCCGGGCTATTATATGTGACATATTGGCGCACAAACGTTCCAGCAACATTATAGAACCTTCCCTGGTCTCTGATGGATGTCTCGAGGGGGTGTTGGCTTGCCCTAGGCCTGGCTGGTCGATATGTGAACCCAATCTCTTTTGTTGGAGGTTAAACCCTCTGCTATACGGCTATTGGTTTATATATGAACATGCACATTAACCCTTCGTCCCCCAGCTTTAGAAAAAAATACCTGCTGTAATATTATAGCCTGTACTTCACCTTGACGCAGAGCCTAAGAGAGCCACCAGACAGAGAATCCAGAGAGAACTGGCCACGGATTCACACAGGCAAGAAAGGCTACTTATCAGGTATGTCTTAAAATCTAATATCATGTCATATTCCATCTCAAAGAAATATGCAACTGAAAAGCCTATTTATTACATCAGTAGCTCTCTGCTGTGTCAGCCTCCTTAGAATTGTATGCAAAAAAATATTTTTAAGATGTTTTGCGCAATCTTGTGATCTTGGACTGATTTGATCGGTGGGGCGATGTCAGTGCCAAAAAGGAACTAACCTCGAAAGATGCTGACACTAATACTTTTGTCCATATTACAGTACGTGCTAACAATTAGTGATGACAAACTGATATGATAATGTGTGGATTCTCAAACACATAGGGCATAGTTTGTCTAAAGCTTGAGTAACTATATTGTATTACTGTACAATATACAGCACTATATGTTGAAACAATATGGAATACGATACAATATGTGGCAGTCAGGTACTCTAATACAAAGCAAATCTATACAGCAATTTGTATCATAATACATCATATCAGCCAGACATATAAACGTAGTGTAACATGTGGTTATAGCACCAGAAATAGCAGGAAGAAGACTGGGAAGAAAGATAATGGATATTTATCCTGCGATTTGAGTAGTTATTGATCCAACCTGCTCATTATCTGACAATAAATATATAAATACAAAATATGATATTCCTCCATACGTTCCTATACACTTCCCTCATTGTATTAATATCTTACACTTCATCTCATCAGCTGTATGAGTTAAATATGTCCCTGATTAAGTGACATGTGTAAATGTACCGTGACAGAATGAAGTGCGTAGTGGAATATGCATCACTAGATCCTCTGCTGAGAAGACAGTGTAAAGGGCTGTCTTTTGACAACTACACTGCGTTAGTCACATGACATCTTCCATCCCACTGCCTCATCTAGAAACATATTGTCTTGTCCCGTGGATCATTCCCTCCATCCATCCCTAAAGATGTAAACATTGGACATTATCATACTCATTGACTTCGCAGGTCCATTGGCAGTGCCCATAATTCCACTTGCCCTAAACAGGATCCATTGTTACCGACATCCTCTTATTGACTCATTATCTACACCTTGATAACTCAAATTGATCCCCTCCACTCACTCTCTTAGTGAGACCTAAAATAGCAAGACGCAGCACTCGCTGCCCCGACGTGGCTAAAACACACACTCTCACAATATAGAAAAGCAAGAGCCATGTAACCAAATCAAAACCTGCCTTACAACCATCAAGTAAATGAGCGTGCAACCCTGTCCACCGGTGTCGGACACATTCCTGCAAGCTTGGCAGAACCTGCAGTGATTTGGCTGGCACCCCAGGGGTGAATGGAGGGAGACGGATGCAGAGAGAGAGATATAGAAAGAGAGAGATAGAGAGCCAGAGAGAGTCAGAGAGAGAGAGGGTTAAGGAGAGGAGAGGAAAGATGACAGTATAAAGTTAGCTTTTGGACTCACCGAGCAGAAGTGTGACGACAACACTGGCGTGGACGGTGTCTCCTGAGCGCAAACACCTGGACATAGTGAACCTGCCGCTTCGTTTGGACTCCATATCCTACTGCGTCCGTCTGGCAATCTGTCCGTCCGCCTGTTTATCTGTCTGTCTGTCTGCCCCTGGATACACACTCCGGGTGTGTGTGTGGGTGTGTGTTGGCTGGAGCAAGCAGGGGTGCGGGTGGGATAGAGGGGAGGGGTAGGGTGAAGTGGGAGGTAGGGCGAGCAAAGAAATAAAAAGCAAGACTGGTCAGTCTGAAAAGTCCTCTGGTGAGTCCTCCTCCTCTTCTCCCCTCCTTTGCGGTGAGTCCCAGAGAAGGAGAGTGAAGGATGTCTTCTTCCTGGAATATGAGTTCTGTCTACCCTTCTGTATGTGCCAGGCTGAAGACAGACTGAAAGAGAGAGTAACAGAAAGAGACAGACGAAGGGAAGGCTGCTGCACCTGATCCAGGCTTTCTCTCTCTCTCTTCGCTTCAGTCCCTCTCTCTCACTCGCCGACACACTGATTATCCGCTGAATCCCTCAGACTGAGAGCTAGAGCAGGCAGAGGAGAGGGGGAAAAAACTCACTCAGAGAGAGCGAGCATCTGCACCGCAGAGCTATGGAGCTGTGGAGGCAGTCAGGGGATATCAGCGTTGCCCCTGACGGAGAGCTGCATGTGGGGGGAGAGAGCGGAGGGGACAGTAGAGCCCAGAGCTCAGGCAGACAGGCAGGAGGCAGCAGGCTGTTTGTGTCTCCCTAGCCGGCATAGGGAGGAATGAGCAGGGCGGGAGAGCCACTGCAGCAGAGGCATGGAGGACAGAGCGAGAGAGCGAGAGTGAAAAAGGAAAGGGGGAGGGATGGGAGAGGAGAGGAGTTGAAGAAGGGCCTTCAGCCTGATTGCATCTGGGGGCTATCAAACACACGGTGCTGGGTTCAGCCTTGCACTGGAGGGTCCTGCAATCCACCCCGTCTACCACTGCACCTTTGGCTGGGTTTAGGAGGGTTTCTCTGGGTACACTGCCATCTATACCCCGCTCTATCCTGGATCACATCCCACCGCTCTCCATCAACTTTCCACATGTTTTTTGAATAATGACTCATCTAATTCCCCCTACATGTACCATTCCATCAGTTCATATTCAATCCAGTTGGATTTTAAACAAAGACAGTTCATTTTTTTTCTCTCGGAGAGATTTAAATCTGAGGGATTTCTACAATGCAGGCTGTAACCAGTGAAGTCACTGAGGTCGACTACCAGATCAGATGCCACGGTAGATATTTGTCATAGTAACATACCGTTATTGATGCATGTTCATGTTGTATGGGTCTTTATAGTTCTGCTAAAACATCTCTGGTATTTCTGCAGTAACACGGACCCTACATTATCACAAATGTGTTCCACTCTATCAACAAACTCTCCAAAGTAATAATGAAATCAGAAAATACCACTAAAATAGCCAAAGTTTAAGAAAGGCTATCGTAATCGCAATCACGTTGATTGATTCCTGTGTGCACGTAAAGAATGTCCTGTACATGTTTGCTTTGAACTTGACTGCCCACTCCTCGCTCTCTGCCTCTTTCACACACCCACCCTGTCACCCATATGATGGAGGGCCCTGAATGCGTTGCTACCTGTCACCGGTTGAGTGGGAGTAGGTGTAGTGCGAACCATTCCAAAGGCAGTGGGTGCTTGACGCCTGGGGAGGAACTATGTGAGTATGTAGGGGTGTGAGAGGGGTGTTGCATGGTGAGAGGTACAGAAACCCCCTAACAAAGGTCACTGTAATTGACCTATGAAGGTTCACGTGACAGAATCCATGTAAATGAAGATACCAACAAAAATGCTAAATAGTAAGCAAAATTGTAGCCGAACATTCCCACTTTCATAAAACACTCCCATACACTCCACTTCAGTCCTTTCGACCATTACTCTTGAGTGTGTGTGTGTGATCTGCTCTATTTGAGGCGATTGATGCTTGTCATTCAACAAGATGTAAACCTTGATTTGAGAACAGCTGTCACCCTGGCATGGGAAGTGTGTGTGTGTGTGTGTGTGTGTGGTATGCAATGTAGGTGTCTCCCGGGGAAGGTGACTCCATAATTTGTTTGTAAATTAATCTTTAGATTATTAATATATAGAGAAAACCTTGCCAGATGCAATCCAATAACAGAGCAAAATTCACATTAATAATTAATATAACTGTGTGTGTGTTAATTGAATTGTATATTGTGAAAACACTACTACACACTACTACACTACTACCCTCACATAACACATTACATTAGCAAATCAGCAGTGGATCATCTTCTTGAATTATTAATTGTTCCCTACTAATAAAACCATCTCATTCACCATAATGCAATTGTTTTAGCTGACGACGGACGTCAAGAGCTACATGAGTGGTTTGACATTTGCATTTTCACTGAGGCAGTTACAATCCATCAATCCAGGCGGGATTGATGGATTTATGATTCTGCACCTTAGCCACCACACACACATAAAACACATGTGCACACACATGCATATAGACAAAGCCAACACACACACACACACACGCAGTCCTTCTGAGTTCAGGACGACGTGACCTTGGGCTACATATTGCAGCATCATGTGTGTTGAGGGGGAGGGGGTTATGTAGTCTGCAGTATAGGGCTGGGCAGAGGAAGGTTTGTGTGACTGCTATCAACTGAGAGAGAGATATGGGATAGGGGAGCGAGGAAGAGGAGGAGGGAGGGGAATCGGACGGTCGGGCTCGGGTCGGGATAGGTGAGATAATGGCGTGTGGTGGGCGGGGGGGATTGGAAGGGCGATAGGGTATAAATGAAAAGGGTTTAGGGAGGATATTTGGGGGAACAGACAGTGAAGAGAGTGGCTATAGCGGATGATACATGACCTAGTAGCTATAGAGCCCATTGAGCGCTGTTGCTGGACTTAAACGGGACAAACGGAACATTTGGATTACTGAAGCACACAACGGAGCCCTATGGATTATGAGAAAGAAACGCATAGAGATGCCCCTCACCTGGATACAGACCTAAAAGGAGAGCTATGGGTACTGAGGAGAGGGAACCATAGTGATCCTATGAAATGACTATCTGTAATTCTAAAGATGGAACAACATGAAGTGATGGGATGGACAAGGAAGTGACTGCTTCCCTGTACTACTGTAACTGAGGGGAGCATGATGAAGAAACACTCTTTGGCAGAGTGAGAGAGGAGGGGAGGTTTGGGCAGCAGAGGGATGCAGAGGGGAGGGGAGGGGAAGTGAGGGAGGACATGATTGGAGGACAGCTGGAGGGGAGACAGAGGAGGGAAAGTCTTCAGAGACATTTACGCATATAGAATGCTCAGCACTGACCTAGCATTCACTCTCCTTAGTCTCTCTCGTTCTATCATTCTTTCCCTCTCGGTCTCTGCCTTCACTACGTCCCCTCCCTTTGAGAAGGTAAAATGGTGCATCGAGCCTCGCCTACCTGAGATTTAAAAAGGTGACCTCAGCCATCCCAGTAAGGACTCAGCGAGACAGAGAAAGGAAAGGAGGACAGAGCTGCTCTACTCCCCTCCCTCCCTCACCATCCCTCTCTCCCTGCCTCCCTCCCTCCCTCACCATCCCTCCCTCCCTCCCTCCCTCCCTCCCTCCCTCCCTCACTATCCATCCATCCCTCCCTCCCTCCCTCCCTCCCTCCCTCCCTCCCTCCCTCCCTCCCTCTCTCCCTCCCTTCCACCCTCTGCTTCTCCCCCTCCCTCTCTCTATCACACACACACACGTTCTCTCTTGCTCGTAGCAGCCGGTGAATGTACAGAGCTCAGAGTAAGGCCTACATGCGAGGACATGGATGAGGATAGGGTGGGCCGTAGTTCTAATTTTTGCACCTTGTTTTACTCTTTGTTTTGAACGTGTGGTGTCAGTTGTTGACAGTAAGACTGTTTTATTGCTTTGTTTTCCATGGGGACCTTGACAAGGTGAGTGACCGTCTTGTCTGAAGTTTTGACCCACTATGTTGTGGCACTGGTGAAATGTTGTAGCCACACATTGCTAATTATAGCTTTATTACTGTATGTTCAGTGTTTTGCATCGGGTGATGGTAATCAAATGTGTGTGTGTTTGTATGGGTGATTGTTGTACGTGTGGAGTAAAATGAAAAAATGACCGGTTCTGGAGGTAGTTTGTCTAAATTTGTCTTCTTTTGTAACGGCTGGCAGTGACATCATTGTGTAAGGACTGATACTGTGTGTACCTATAAGTTCTGATAGAGGCATTACTTGCTTCATTGCATCTGTTTATTTATCTGTTCAACGGGCAGTATTTCCATGTCGTGAATTAGGCAAACAAAATTGTAATATTTGAGAACAAGCTTAATTTGCTACAATGACTATAATGTGTTAAGAATCATAAAAAAAAACATACATGATACATTACACTGTATTCTTACGGTAAGCAATTGTAAACTGAATCCTCTCCGGTGACCTCTCAATACGACTTCGGTATTTTAATCTTCAGCACTGTGTGGTGTGCTTTTATGTGGGACAGTAAGAGTTTGCATGGAATGTTATCACTATAGTGTATGTTAAATAAAGGTTACATAAAAAATAAAAACATATGTAAACTGCATTCAGACGATAACCTCTGTTTGTGGCGTACTTCATTGAAAAGATCTGTCTCAATTGAGATTGACAAGTATGGCTAATAAGAGCTCGACAAACATACTGTTCAGTGAGATGGACCGCAGTGTTCATGTTGGTGTATTTAGAAGTTGGAGTCAGTATGACTGAATAATGGAGTACTTGTACAGCACTAAATTAAAACGTCTGGGCCGTGAGACTGGCAGCTTGTTTTTCTAATAGTCGTGATCTGTTACATTTGGCCGCAATCTTTGAACGGACACAATGCATTTTTGGGAGCGCTCTGTAGACATAATTGTTTTGCGAGACAGGATTCACCACTAGTTGTCTTGTCATGTCATCATGGTGGATTCAGGCTTTTATGCTTGTGATGGGTAGGTTGTTATGTGTATTGATGGCTAACCCACTAACAATTTGACAACACCACAATCATCAAGATAGACAAGTAAAGATACACTGACAATGTATTGTTTTAATTAAAGCAGTTAACAGTATTATTCTGAGGTGTTTGGAAGTCCAGGTTGCTGGTTTTGCTTCAACACTGCAGTCAGATGCCTGTTTTAAATGGCTGGGGTCCAGTAGGGATGTATCCTCTGCCCGACAGAGTTCCAGCATACACCACCATTTTCTTTAGGGAGGCTTCCTCAGACATACCCAGGGCCTTGGTACTCTGTGGAAGAGGAGGCTAGGACTCATGTGGGATTGGCTATTTTCATCATGAATTGCGACTGGGCAATTTCTTCACAAACCAGCCAGAGTAATCCACAACGGAGCTGAACTTATCAATAGGCAGCAACATGGAGTTTTCTCAAGTGAGTAAGACTAGTCTTGTGTAGCACTGAGAAACAACAGTAAAGTATCTGGGGCTGCATGTTTGGGTAAGTTCATATTACATTTTTTGTCCATTTTCTTTACGTTAATAAAACTAGCTGTTTTTTTTACTCTCATATTTCTCAAGAGTGGTTTGAAACTATTTCTAACTTTCAAGGAAATAGTACTTTCCTCTGAGACCGAAAATAAATGTTTCAGTTTGTGAAAATAATTTAAATTCAACATTTAATATGTGGTTCTCATCAGATCCAGTTCTGCTGAGGTATCTTTTATAATCAGCATGACTAACAGGAACTAAATATAGATTTTAGAGAGGGAGTCCGATTTCAGATAAGCTCTTTTTCTCTTGTTCAGGATTTCCCGGAATTGAGAGGAGGTGTTTTAAAAGAAGCAGAAAGAGAAAGAGAGAATAACTCCAATGGGATGAAGAGCTGAGGACTAGAATAACTTCAACGGGATGAAGAGCTGAGGACTAGAATAACTCCAGTGGGATGAAGAGCTGAGGACTAGAATAACTCCAATGGGATAAAGAGCTGAGGACTAAAATAACTCCAATGGGATGAAGAGCTGAGGACTAGAATAACTCCAGTGGGATGAAGAGCTGAGGACTAGAATAACTCCAATGGGATGAAGAGCTGAGGACTAGAATAACTCCAACGGGATGAAGAGCTGAGGACTAGAATAACTCCAATGGGATGAAGAGCTGAGGAATAAAATAACTCCAATGGGATGAAGAGCTGAGGACTAGAATAACTCCAATGGGATGAAGAGCTGAGGACTAGAATAACTCCAATGGGATGAAGAGCTGAGGACTAAAAGAACTCCATTGGGGTGAAGAGCTGAGGACTAGAATAACTCCAATGGGATGAAGAGCTGAGGACTAGAGAGCTGGAGGAATTAGAAATATTGTGTGTTATGTAATGCAGTTAAGATCCCAATAGAGAAACTAATGAATAGCTTGGCTATGGTCTTCCTAATTTTCTATTCTGAGACCAGATTTACTGACGGCTATTTAGGAGTTTTAACTGTTACAGTAATTCACTCCTGGCAAAATACACCAGCTTTAAGTGTTGGCAGCTCCCTCTCCTTCCAATAATACACACCTCCAACATGCACGCATGCACACACATATACCTATACCTAACTGACTTTAAGGCAAACAGCTCAGCTGCGGCATTTTTGACCTAGCATGTCTGAGTAGGATTTTACCTGTGCAAAGGAGTGTGTGTGTGTGTGTGTGTGTGTGTGTGTGTGTCTATAACTGACTTTGTGAGCATTCATTTGCATGTGTGTGTGTCACCTTCAGTCCTGTCTGTGCTGGAGACCCCTCTGTTGGCTTATCACACCACACTCTGCAGTGACCTTTTGACCTTGCTGTCATCTTAACCCTGCCTGGCCCATTTATTAAGAACACTCCCACTGAGACCCAGATACCTGCACTACATTTTTAACATATTCGTCCTCCCTTCCTCTCCTCCTCCTCTCTCGCTCCATCTAACCCCCGCCTTTCTTCTCCAGGCTCCAGCAGAAAAGCTGCCCTTCCTCTCTATTTGTCTCACTTTAAGAGGGAGAGAAAAAAGGAAGTGTAGAGCGAGAGCGAGAGAAAATCTAAAAAGGAAGTGTAGAGCGAGAGAGAGAAAATCTAAAAAGGAAGTGTAGAAAATGTATCGCATTATTTATTTATTTTTATACCCAGCAAGATTAAGTCTGCGGATTTTGCTACAGTGCTGCCCCACGGTAGTAGCTACCCACTGCACACTGGTGCATTGGCCATAACCCAGCCTTACAGCCTCCACACTTCACCTGCTATCATTAATCACCCCTTCTCATCAGTAGTAATTCCACAGTGCAGTTTTAGAGCTAATTTGTAAAAATAAAAAAAATGATTATAATTTGTTGACAATAAAATGCACACTGTGATATTGAAATACTAATTTTTATTTCAAAATACAATAATGATTACAGCTCATTCTTAGACACACAGTGCAAGCATTTCTGGTGTTCGGTGCGAGAGGGCCTGGTTAGAGCCATGCGTCCCAGAGGAACACTGCAGTAAAAACATGCATGATCACACAGAGACAGACAGGCAAACGCAAAACTCCGGGACCTCCACTATACCAGCTAGCTACCCAGCATTCAGGACTCCAGCAGAGATGTCAGAGTGAGTGACAGGATAAATGTTTATTTCATTAGGCTACATATTGTTTTATTTTATTTCCAGAACTTGTGCTTTTTCCCCTACCCATCGGTAGCATTGTGTGTCGGTGTGTGTGTTCGTGTATAAAATACAGTACAATCTAAATTCTTATTTTATTTTTATTCTTGAGGTACCATCATTACTTTGGAAATTAAGTCTGATTGTGACCTAGAGATATATTCTCTGGTTGTGACAGCAAGCTTCCCAGACTTATTTCTAACTATGCATCTAGCTGATGTCTCAGACGCCATACATACTGATTAACACCACAGTCACAATTGCACATACGTTTAATTAATATTGTTAAGTAATAAGTTAAGTAATTCTAGAAGGGGAGTGTGTACGCACTACAGGTGGAGATCAGCATCAACCTTCCACTGTTTAATTAATGATCTTTCAGATGTGAGCTCCACCCAAACTCAGGCCAACTTACCAAAGACCAGGTAATGATGGCCACCACAACGTCAACAGCTAGGACAACCACAAAGTCACATCGTAAAGTACAAATCACATGACTACGTGGTACAAAAATCAACAATATCAAAATGCAATACTCAATCAAATGAAATCTAGACTACAACAGATAGAATCTGAGGAGACAAACAAAGCAGCAAAAAAGTAGAAAAGAAACAAGCTTTGGCAGTGAATAACGTAAAGGCAGCCTATGAATGGAGCGCCCGTTGCAGAGACAGGCAGAGACTGTCTCTAGATGAGGTAGGGCACTCCTGGGCACAGAATCAGCGTGGCCCCTGGCTTTAGGCCTTAAAACCACATCAGACAACACGAGAGGCACCCAGTCATATTCTGCCAAACTACAGTCACACTCCCATAGGCTATCTGCTCCTCCAGACGCTTAAACACAAGGAGCAAAAGAAGATAACATATTACAACTATTGACTAAAATAAATAATGTTACTATTTTACGGTTGTGTTATTGTTTAGCAACTGAACGGTTTATCTGTGCTTTTGGATACTTTTTGTGATCCTTCACAGACTTACATACAGTACATTATAATGCTCTTATGATAGTGTAACGTAAGCCCTACGTACATCTGTAAAGGTAGATTCAAATTCAATGGGTGGAAAGTGGAATGATTGATTGTATATTCATTTAAAAAGAAGTTGTTACGTCAACTTGGACATCTCACGTTGTCTCCCAAATACATTCACAACCAGTGCAATACAAATACAGCTAAATATGTAACATCCAAAAAACATCCAAGATCAATTACCTCAGAGGAGAGAGGTCCCATACATTCAAACATTGATAGTTTAAGACAGTGAAGACCACACCTAAATAGAGACAGCCATCAAAGCACACCTCTAGAGTACAGCTTGGTATTTGGTTAAAACTTATAAATATATGTATCTGATATAAATTGTACTCTATTGTACTTTTTTCCTGTTTTCCCTGAAAGTGCTCAGCTTGTATGTATTTGTAGGCCTCAACGTGTGGACTTCTGATGTGCAAAACAGCTACGCAGCTGTATGTGGTGGTTGAAGCTTATGTGTTGGATCATGTATAGTCAATGTGTCTGTGTGCTCATTTGAGTGTCAACGACCAACTGAGGCCGGACATTCAGGTGTTGTGGAAGGGTTACTGCAGGTGGACAAAAGTGGGACATTTTGGGGATTGGGCTTGTTGTACAATTTCAATTAGAATACCATCACAGACCAACAGATTAATGATCCATTCATTGTAGGCAGAATTTTGCCTGTCATGATGTATGCAAAAAAATGTCATGCTAATGTATGTACTAGCTTCATTCATAACAATAAAAATGTGTGTCATTTCGATGTATGAGCAAGCAACACAGGCTAAAATATAATATTGGAGGTGAAGCATGTGTTAAGAAGAGTTGACTACTGATGAAATCATGCCTGGCTTCTCCATTCAGGGAGAGACTGAGTTTGAAGAAAAAACACTTCTCTAAAGACACTCAAACACATTCTCAAACACACACACACACACAAACACACACATATTCACACACGTGTATACACCCACACTGCTCGTAGTTACATCTGAAGGTCCTTCACAAGCTTATACCCTGTACATAAAAACTAACACACACAGCCAAAACTCCACCCACACCATTCTCACACAAAGGTTGTCATTTGGACACACAAACTAGCTGTCAGAAAAAACATTGAACTTTTTTGCCCCAGCCATTAGGCATCGCTAAGTAATGTGATAGAGCAAAAAAAAGAGAGAGAGAGAGAGAGAGAGAAGGAAGGAAGCAAGTAAGGAAACAAGTAAGGAAACAAGTAAGGAAACAAGGAAGGAAGGAAGGAAGGAAGGAAGGAAGGAAGGAAGGAAGGAAGGAAGGAAGGAAGGAAGGAAGGAAGGAAGGAAGGAAGGAAGGAAGGAAGGAAGGAAGGAAGGAAGAATTATGTGATTTAATTTGGAAGTAAATCATTTGTTATCCAATGGTGTGGCAAGCTAGGAGACAACAACATAACAAGCAGAAAGTTATGCTGCAACAGGGTGATCAAATTAAGATCCTACATCTTAAGAGAGACTAGAAGCGAGAAAAAGGGGAAAGAGGATGCCGTTTTGGAGGCTGCCGTCCACTAGTTTCCTCCACCTTTTGTGGCTTCCCGTCAAAGAAGCGAGGAGATACGATGGCTGACTGAAGATAGAGGCAGCGGTGGCCTGGGTGGCGTGGCTGCTGGCTGGGGCTTCCCATAACTGAAATCTTGTTTGGCTGGACAAGAGGATGGAGGGAGGCGGGGTGGGGTGAGGCAGATGCTGGACGAGGATTCAAGCAAGGGTCACTATACATCTTCAGGCAGGAATGCTTTTCTGAAGGTTATGTTTCATCAGAAACAGAGAGGCAGGGAAAGGAGAGAGAAAAGATATATATGAGCTCAGCGATACAGTACATATAGCACATTAAATCCACCTATTGAACAAAAACAAGGAAACAACACCCATAAATCCAACACACTAACGAGATGTCCCACTGCATGAAAGTCACATGAGAGTAGAAGACAAGAGTGTAAACCTCTAGGTCAGTGCTTCCTAAAGTAGGCACCGGTTGTCTTGCCAATATTACTTGTTTTTGTTGATCAGTATTTATATCCCACATTTCAGGGGGAAATGTCGGGACATGTCCTGACTTGTACAATAAAATACATCAAACACAGACTGCACCACACACACCCATCACCACATCACATTGGCTAGGACAACAACGCAAACACAGCAATAGCTACTGTGCAGAAACAGGCAGGGGTTGATCTCTCATAGAGTTAATGTGGAAAAGATGTTAGTTACTAGTAACTCAGAACCTAGAGTAAAAACACACATTGCCCTGAGGCATGGCTGTAGACTGCTATAGCTTCCAAAAAAACCTGGCACACACATTTGGATAGTCCCTTTGTATCTACAGACTACAAACCCTAACCCTACCTCTAACCCTAACCTTAACTGTTACTGTAACCCTAAACCTAACCCCTTAACCTAATCCTAGCCCTAGCCTTAACCCTTACCCGTATTCTAAACCGGACTATTCAAATAAAGTGGTACCCAAATTCATCCTGCAACCTTGCATGGCGGAGTCTACAGCCATGTGTCAGGTCAAACAAACACATGAATGCAAACTAATGAACAAAATCTAACTTGAGATACAGTGAGCAAACATAACTTTTCCTTTCCCATGAGTCATGTTAGATGACAGATTAGTGCAGACAAGTTCTGTGTTTGTATCTGAAGTTAAGACTGAGCCCTACAGAATCAGAACTGATCAGATCTAAGGCCTGGAAGAGAGATAATCAGGTAGAGAACAGGATGAAGGTAGAAGGGAGAGCAGACCAGAGCGGGGAAAGGCAGGATAGGATTGACCATTCTATTGGATGAGATCAGGACAGAGGTTGAGAGCCTCAACAGTCCTTTCCATGTGTCCTGTCCTTCATCACCACTGATACATGAGATGACATCACATTGATTTTATCTATCGTCCTTTCACATCAGTGGTCAGACAGGGAATGAGCCAAATACAGACTATTATTTTGAGATTGTCAGAACAGAGCCTCATAATTTAATATCAAACAGAATTTGAAGTTCCTATCACCATGGTAATGAGAGAGAGGGATGGACATATAGGTTTGGGGAAGAAGGAAGAAGGCCATAAGTGGCCACTTCTTCTTGGCTAACTGGAGTCACATGACCAGCACAAAACACCAAATCACAGATTGTTACCAGCGTGAGGGAGGGGGTGGGGCTCCAGCGAACCTTTGGCCTCCAGGACCATGCAGGCCGGTTATAGCTGCCTGGCTCATGGCAATATACACAAACACACACACACACACACACACACACACACACACACACACACACACACACACACACACACACACACACACACACACACAAACACACAAACACACATAAAGGCAAATACACATACCCACAGGAACACACATAAAAAAAAGATGAATAAAAGAGGGGGAAGACGGGATATTTGTCAGCTTTGTTCAACCAGAGAAACGTATCAATCCACTTATACTTTACACTGGACATATTTCTGGATTGTTTCCATAACACCTATACTGTGAAGTTTCTGGGGTTATTCCAAAATGGTGTGACTTGTTAGGTATAAATTATGAACCGCCCTGTCAGTGCACATACTATGTACAGCTGAAAGAGAAAGATAATTGATGTAGATTTTAAGACTCTCCAGATTTGCCTCAAGAGCATTGCCTCAAGTACATGACAGAAGACAACAGAGAGAGAGAGAGAGAGAGAGAGAGAGGAGAGAGAGAGAGAGGAGAGAGAGAGGAGAGAGAGAGAGAGAGAGAGAGAGAGAGAGAGAGAGAGAGAGAGAGAGAGAGAGAGAGAGAGAGAGAGAGAGAGAGAGAGAGAGAGAGAGAGAGAAAAGGACAAGCAGCAAAGAGAAAAGAAAGAGGAGGTAGTGTAAATCAGGGGACACAATATTATAATTTCACAACCTTGAGAAAGAGTCATAGAGTAAAGCAATATACAGATGTAGGATCTTAATATGATCACCCTGTTGCAGGAGAACTTTCCTGCAATTCAGGACATGTTACACTTGTACTGTATTTGAGGTCTAAAAAGGTTTCTGAAGTTTGCCATTTCAACTTAGAAATTTCCGATTAAATTTTCCCATACAAATGTGGAAAATCCCAGAAAAATATCCATTCATTAAAATACACATAATAACTCTCATTTCCTGTTGCTGCAGGATTATTTTCCTGCTGTAGCAAACTGGCTCAAATTAAGATCCTACATCTGTAGTGGTATCGAGAAAGAGATAGATGTTTGGAGGAGCATGGCTTAAGAAGAAGACATGACGTGAAGAGAAAGTTAAAACAAAGGTGGGTTCTCACTTGGTTCCCTCCTCGGTGCCCCCCTCTGCATCCAGCTTGCCCTCCTCTTCCGTCTTCTGCTCGTCAGAGATGAGCTCCTGTTTCTTGTGGCGCCGTATACACTTCACCACCACCATAGACAGGATGAGCAGAGCCAGCGCACCGCCGACTGACGCCCCGATCGCCACCGCTATGGTCGAGTCCCGCGGGGGAGGCACTGTGTAGGGGGAGGAGGAGGGAAGAGGAGGTGAGATCATTCTGTAGATAGAGTGTGTAGTTGGCAAAGGGCTGATTAAACCACAGTGTGAGGATACGAAAAAACAGGATAGCAACGCTGAAGTGGCCTTTTATGTATGTATGTATGTATGTATGTATGTATGTATGTATGTATGTATGTATGTATGTATGTATGTATGTATGTATGTATGTATGTATGTATGTATGTATGTATGTATGTATGTGTGTGTGTGTGTGTGTGTGTGTGTGTGTGTTTGTGTGAGTGTGTGTTTGTGTGTGTAAATGCATGTGTCATCATGCATACATGTGTGTGTAAAATTGTGTATGTGTGAGACCAGCATTTGTGAGAGGCAATGATTCTGAGGTGAGCTGGTTTGGCACGCCCATCAATAAGTAAAAAGCTGTATAGTGATGAGTCATCACGTCCTGGGCTGAAGGAAGGTTTAGACTGAGACCAAGGGAGAACAGAAACACAACCAGATGAGGAACTGAAGGATGGAGGGATGGATTGGTGTGTGAATGGATTGATAAGTGGATGAATGGCAAGGCCAGGGCATATTAATTAACGACATGCTGGCACACAAGCCTAAAGGCCAGGGATGGGCTGGTATGGGTGGATGGATGGACCAGTTGAACACAGATTAGTCCTGAGCGTTCAGTTTCGGTTCTATTATTTACTTTTCAGTTTCAATATTTTAAATGCACTATGAATAAAACAATTAATAAAAGTCCCATAATGGTAGTGACTGCCCATTACTGCTATTCACTAAATTATTAACCATTAAATTATTAACTTATTCACATTACTTCACTTTAATAAAATATTTGTGTGATTTGATAACTTTATTATTTCATTCCATGCCTATGCAGTCTGACAAAATCACTATTTTAGGAGTTCTTCAAAGTAAATAAGGCATACTTTTATGACTGCTGAATACCAACTATCAATCACAGATCAAGTATTTTCAGGCTCTCAAAGTGACTGCTAAGCAACTTGCCCACTGTCCCTCTCATTGCTCCCTGCCTTGCCCACTGTCCCTCTCATTGCTCCCTGCCTTGCCCCCTGTCCCTCTCATTGCTCCCTGCCTTGCCCCCTGTCCCTCTCATTGCTCCCTGCCTTGCCCACTGTCCCTCTCATTGCTCCCTGCCTTGCCCACTGTCCCTCTCATTGCTCCCTGCCTTGCCCACTGTCCCTCTCATTGCTCCCTGCCTTGCCCACTGTCCCTCTCATTGCTCCCTGCCTTGCCCACTGTCCCTCTCATTGCTCCCTGCCTTGCCCACTGTCCCTCTCATTGCTCCCTGCCTTGCCCACTGTCCCTCTCATTGCTCCCTGCCTTGCCCACTGTCCCTCTCATTGCTCCCTGCCTTGCCCCCTGTCCCTCTCATTGCTCCCTGCCTTGCCCCCTGCCCTTACATTCTGTGACGACAAACATGTTGATGATTCCGTGGCCTTGGATCCGGTCAGGGGGGTTGCGGACGTAGCAGTTGTAGATGCCCTCGTCCGACAGCTGGACATCAGAGAGGGTGATGGACAAGTCGTTCTTTTCCAGGTTACCCACAAACTGCACCCGGTCACTGAACTGGTCCGTCCGCAGGGGCATCATCCCCTTCTTATAGGTCATGAACTGGAGGAGAGAGGAGGAGGAAGAGGGGGATTAGCAGAAATATAAACAGAACCCAGGACTCCCTGGAAAACAGTGGCAATTGTTACAGATGTAGGTGCTTAATTTGATCCTGTTTTGTTGCTGAGAATTTTCCTGAAATTGCAGATAAGCTTTGTGATTTACATACATTCACTGAAAACCTGCACTAACACATGGTTATATTAAGAGTATTGCACTTTGCATGTAGCCTACCGTTGTCCAGCTTATAGCCTAACTACTGATCAAGCAACATTATGGACTACACATTCAAATCCTCGGCAGGATTAATTTGCTACGACAATACTTGTCAAATTAAGATCCTACATCTCTAGACTAGCCTGGCTAAATAAATAAAATGAAATGAAATACATCGAAATAGTCGGCGAAAGCATGGCTTTAAAAAAGCAGAGAGAGAGAGGAGAAGGAGTTGACACAGGAAAGGTTATGAGGAGTATGGAGTATGCAAAATAAAAAACAAGATGAATGTTGCTGTATATCATGGCAGAGTCAGGGGTATGGTGTCAATTTTAGCCCTACTACACCGTAGCCCTCTTAGAGTCAGTCCTCACCTTCCTTGGACACCGCGCATAGGCCTGACAT
The DNA here is from genome assembly GCA_023634145.1 of Thymallus thymallus. Taxonomy (NCBI): domain Eukaryota; kingdom Metazoa; phylum Chordata; class Actinopteri; order Salmoniformes; family Salmonidae; genus Thymallus; species Thymallus thymallus. The sequence goes on along the minus strand of CM042378.1, from coordinate 7,456,275 downwards.
TGACACAATACAAGGGCAGACACACGGTCTGATCTCTCACCATCTCCTCAGTCTCGTTGGTGTTCTCCTGGTAGGTCCAGTTCATGACAAACTTGTTGACGTCCATCTTGTAGCAGGAGGTGAAAATGCACTGGATCCTCACCATGGTGCCGTTCAGGACGTTAATCGGATTATGGACCAGGACATCCATACTGGACGCAGGGCAGGCTGGGGGAGGGAGGGATGGAGGGGATTCGTTATGAAACACATAGACCATCAGCAGAAGGTGATAGTAGTATTAGGATACTGCTTTAGCAGTAGTGCCATGGATGCTTGCTATCCTGGGTGAGGGATAGCGCAGTACACAACCGTACTGTAGTAACATCTCGGTATGCACAAAGTGACTCACTCCTGCACCGGTTCCTCTTAATGCAGCTGTAGACACACCCTTTACAGCACTCCCTCTACAGTGCCCTGAAACATCCTAAAGGAGCTGAACGCGAACGAATGCTCAGGCATCACGTTGAACAGCCAGAGCGTTTGAAGCGGTGGTTCAGCTGTAGGCAAAGAGGAACTCAGCTTGGTAATTCTGCCCTGTAATCGTTCCATTCATATTGCTAATGGTAATCATTGTTTGCGGATTGGCACTTATTGCGACGATGGCTTGTGCATGGGTATTCGCTAACACTTCAGAAAAAGAGTCTGACTGAATCTCTTGAATAGATCACTTATTGAGGCATTGAGGCATTGAGGCAGAACTATGCTGCATACCTGTGTGTGCCTATAGTGTTGTGTCTGTGAACTGTGTATGATGACAATGCACGGTCTCAGAAAGTCATGTGAACACTTGCATATTTGCTTGTTTCTGTGTGTTTGTTTGTGTGTGTTGTGTGTGTTCAGGGCCGGTGCTGGAACTAATCAGTTGGATGGGCCTTTGATATTTAGAGGCGGGCATATTTTTTCACGGGACCTCCTATTTGTGCACACGCTTGTGTTTGAAAGATTGTTCTAATAATGAGGAACTATCCTTCACAATGGATATAAAAAAAAAAAAAAAGACTTTGTGTGCGGGGTGAATAAAAATTATTGACAAGCTCACCTCAGCATTTCAATAATAAGGTTTTTGTTTCTCAAAATCACTGTCAAGTGGTTAATGATACAATTCTAAAAGCAAAAATGTAAGTAATAGGGAAGGACATTCAACAAGCACAGCACTTACACAAATGACTGATTATTGGCTAAGAGAAATTGATGATAAAAAGATTGTGGGGTCTGTTTTGTTAAACTCCAGTGCAGCTTTTGTTAGACGATCATAGTCTGCTGCTGGATAACGTAGGTGTTATGGCTTTACACCCCCTGCTATATTGTGAATAAAGAGCTAGCTGTCTAACAGAACACAGAGGGTGTCCTTTAATGGAAACCTATCCAACATAATCCAGGTAGAATCAGGAATTCCCCAGGGCAGCTGTCTAGGCCCCTTACTTTTTTCAATCTTTACTAACGACAGTGGGTCTGTGTATGCGGATGACTCAACACTGTACACGTCAGCTACTACAGCGACTGAAATGACTGCAACACTTAACAAAGAGCTGCAGTTAGTTTCAGAATGCAAGGAATAAGTTAGTCCTAAATATTTCAAAAACTAAAAGCATTTTATTTTGGGTCAAAGGTAAATCTTGTAATCAATAATGTGGAAATTGAGCAAGTTGAGGTGACAAAATTACTTAAGAGTAATCCTGGATTGTAAACTGTCATGGTCAAAACATATTGATACAACAGTAGCTATGGGGAGAAGTCTGTCCGTAACAGCACTATCAACAAGGCAGGTCCTACAGGCCCTAGTTTTGATGTACCTGGACTACTGTTCAGTCGTGTGGTCAGGTGCCACAAAGAGGGACTTCATAATAATGAATAATATGCATGGCAATCTCTCCTGGCTCAAGTGGAGGAGAGATTGCCTTCATCACTACTTGTATTTGTAGGGATGCCACCAGATGTCTCATCACAGTCCAGAAAAGACTATGGGAGGCGCACAGCACTACGTAGAGACATGACTACATGAAACTCTATTCCACATCAAGTAACTCATGCAAGCAGTAAAATAGATTTTAAAAAAACCTGATAAAAATAAACCTTGTACAAACACACAATAACATACGCACTATACACACACGTACACATGGATTTTGTGTTGTAGATATGTGGTGGTAGAGTAGGGGCCTGAGGACACGCACTTAATGTGTTATGAAATCTGTTGTGAATGTATTGTAATGTTTTAAAAATGTTATTACTGCCTTAATTTTGCTGGACCTCAGGAAGAGTAGCTGCTGCCTTGCAAATACAAATACAAACTAAGACCAGAGCACCAGCATCTGCCATATGGACACATTGATACACTGTGGCTAAAGAAATTAGCACTCAAATCAGACATCTGCATGCAACAGGCCAGGTAAAATCATAAAATCAAATGACGGGGGATAAACAGTACTTTTACTAGGCCTACTTGTGACATATGTAATGGGGAATTTATAAAAAAATGTATAATCAAAGGGCAAACAATTCACACAATGAAACAAGGAATGCACAAGAATTTGGTGGGAGACAACTGAGTGACATTGTGGAGAGCTGAGTGACATTGTGGAGAGCTGAGTGCATGCATTCTGGAGAGAGACGCGCCATATCTTCGCCACACACCCCTCCCCTCCTTCATGTTGCAAAATGTTTTACCAAATGTTATACCAAAGACACATTATCTTCACACATATTTTAGATGCTTTTTCACTAAGAGTGGCAGGTAGCCGAGTGGTTAGAGCGTTGGGCCCGTAACCCAAAGGTTGCTGTATAGTATCCCTGAGGTGACAAGGTAAAATCTGTCGTTCTGCCCCTGAACAAGGCAGTTAACCCACTGTTCCTAGGCTGTCATTGTAAATTAGAATTTGTTCTTAACTGACTAGAGCCTCATCACAATCAGCTAAACATATTGCAACACACACTACCCAAATAGTCATAGGGCAACACACTTTTTTTGAAAAAAGAAACTAATGATCCTCTGTGGCTAAGTCATGCTCTCTGGTGAAGTATTTTGAATGTTTTTATTTAGACAGGAGTAATTATGTCATTTGGGCAAAACATAAATCTACTTTAAGGGAAGCCAGCATCCTAACAGTGCACTGTGCACCCGCCAAATTTCCTTTCTAATTCACAAGAGGCTGAAACCAGAGATCTGTATATATTGACAAGATGCTCATGTCTCCACCCTAACAATGGGAGTCGTTGTCCCAAAGGCGGGAAGGCAGGCAACAAGCTTAGGTCTGCATGTTATGCCCATAGAAACGCATTGGGCTTATTCTGGACAGATTTGGGTTCTCTCACCGGATAAAGCATCCGAATGAGCGAAACAGCGCCCCTCTATCTTACTATATGTAGCCAATTTCTCTGACACTGTCTGGCCAGAAATAGTATGACATGCCATACTCTTCTGGTCCAGACAGCATCAGATACATGGTCTACACGTACTGAAAAAGAGGGGAGCTGTTTTACTTGCTTGATGCATCTTTCTGTCGGCACACGTCTCGGTCAAATAAATTCAATATTTCAATGTTTTATTTGGATGGGCAAGGAGGTACGGTAGGATGGGCCAGGCCCCCTAAGGGTCCTGTGTTTGTGTCCTGAGAGTGCCTCAGTGAGATGTGTGTGTTTGTGTATTGGTCTGAGTGTGGCTGTTAGAGAGGACGTGCGTGATGGACGGGGTGGGATGGGTGTGTTTGCTCGGCTCTGCACCATTCGTTCCCTCTGTAATCTGCCGAGTTTTGTATTCCTGGACAAGTTCCCCCTGCTGCTGCAATCACTCTTCATTGTACCGGGTCTCTGCAGCAGCTAGTCCATCTACTCAAACCCTCCTATCTCTCTCTCTCTCTCTCTCTCTTTTTTTTCTCTCTCTCTTTCTCTTTTTCTTTCTTTCTCGCTCTTTCTCTCTCTCTCTCTCTCTCTCTCTCTCTCTCTGTTTCTGTGTGCTGTAGTGGTGCAGTTAGTGTCCTGTCCCTCGGATCACTCACTTCCTCCCGCTCCTCTCTCCCTCCCTCCCTTCCTCTCTCTGAATCAGGTGTCCTCTGGAAGTACTGCAGTACAGCAACTGCTTAGAGAGGAGGGAGGGAGGCAGGGAGGGACAAATAGGCTGATATGCCACAATAAACAAACAAACAATGACGTACAACCCCCCCCCACCCATCACCACACATAGATACAGTTGAAGTCGGACGTTTCACAATTCCTGACATTTACCACAGTCAGTTAGGATCACCACTTTATTTTAAGAATATGAAATGTCAGAATAATAGTAGAGAGAATGATTTATTTCAGCTTTTATTTATTTCATCACATTCCCAGTGGGTCAGAAGTTTACATACACTCAATTAGTATTTGTTAGCATTGCCTTTAAATTGTCAAACATTTTGGGTATCCTTCCAGAAGCTTCCCACAATAAGTTGGGTGAATTTTGGCCCATTCCTCCTGACAGAACTGGTGTAACTGAGTCAGGTTTGTAGGCCTCCTTGCTCGCACACGCTTTTTCACAAATGTTCTATAGGATTGAGGGCTTTGTGATGGCCACTCCAATACATTGACTTTGTTGTCATTAATCCATTTTGCCACAACTTTGGAAGTATGCTTGGGGTCATTGTCCATTTGATGTCTTGAGATGTTGCTTCAATATATCCGCATAATTTTCCTTCCTCATGATGCCATCTATTTTGTGAAGTGCACCAGTCCCTCCTGCAGCAAAGCACCCCCACAACTTGATGCTGCCATCCCGGTCTTCACGGTTGGGATGGTGTTCTTCGGCTTGCAAGCCTCCCACTTTTTCCTCCGAACATAACGATGGTCATTATGGCCAAACAGTTCTATTTTTGCTTCATCAGACCAGAGGACATTTCTCCAAAAAGTACGATCTTTGTCCCCATGTGCAGTTGCAAACCGTAGTCTGCCTTTTTAATGGCGGTTTTGGAGCAGTGGCTTCTTCCTTGCTGAGCTGCCTTTCAGGTTATGTCGATATAGGACTCGTTTTACTGTGGATATAGATACATATAGATACATTGTTTCCTCCAGCATCTTCACAAGGTCCTTTGCTGTTGTTCTGGGAATGATTTGCACTTTTCGCACCAAAGTATGTTAATCTCTAGGAGACAGAATGCGTCTCCTTCCTGAGCGGTATGACTGCTGCGTGGTCCCATGGTGTTCATACTTGCGTACTATTGTTTGTACAGATGAACGTGGTACCTTCAGGCATTTTGAAATTGCTCCCAAGGATGAACCAGACGTGGAGGTCTACATTTTTTTTTCTGAGGTCTTGGCTGATTTCTTTAAATTTTCCCATGATGTCGAGCAAAGAGGCAATGAGTTTGAAAGTAGGCCTTGAAAAACATCCACAGGTACACCTCCAATTTACTCAAATGATGTCAATTAGCCTATCAGAAGCTTCTAAAGCCATGACATCATTTTCTGGAATTTTCCAAGCTGTTCAAAGGCACAGTCAACTTAGTGTATGTTAAGTTTTGACCCACTGGAATTGTGATATAGTGAATTGTAAGTCACATAATCTGTCTGTAAACAATTGTTGGAAGAATTACTTGTGTCATACACAAAGTAGATGTCCTAACCGACTTGCCACAACTATAGTTTGTTAACATGAAATCTGTGGAGTGGTTGAAAAATGAGTTTTAATGACTTCAACCTAAGTGTATGTAAACTTCCGACTTCAACTGTATGCTCACATATTGACCTATAGCTACACATTGGCAAACATATACACACCCTGTACGTCACACACACACACACACACACACACACACACACACACACACACGCACACACAGCACACAACACTTGTACTTGCCATGTGCGCAAAACACAAGTCTCAACGTCAGTGAAGAGGCGACTCCGGGATGCTGGCCTTCTAGGCAGGGTTGCAAAGAAAAAGCCATATCTACCTCTGTCCAGTGTCTGTGTTCTTTTGCCCATCTTAATCTTTTCTTTTTATTGGCCAGTCTGAGATTTGGCTTTTTCTTTGCAACTCTGCCTAGAAGGCCTGCATCCCCGAGTCGCCTCTTCACTGTTGACGTTGAGACTGGTGTTTTGCGGGTACTATTTAATGAAGCTGCCAGTTGAGGACTTGTGAGGAGCCTGTTTCTCAAACTAGACACTCTAATGTACTTGTCCTCTTGCTCAGTTGTGAGGTTAGAGCCAGTTTGCGCTGTTCTGTGAAGGGAGTAGTAGACAGCGTTGATCTTCAGTTTCTTGGCAATTTCTCGCATGGAGTAGCCTTTCTCAGAACAAGAATAGATTGACGAGTTTCAGAAGAAAGTTCTTTGTTTCTGGCCATTTTGAACCTGTAACCGAACCCACAAATGCTGATGCTCCAGATAACCAACTAGTCAAAAGAAGGCCCATTTTATTGCTTCTTTAATCAGCACAACAGTTTTCAGGTTTACTAACATAGGGTTTTCTAATGATCAATTAGCCTTTTAAAATGATAAACTTGGATTAGCTAATACAACGTGCCATTGGAACACAGGCGTGACGGTTGTTGATAATGGGCCTCTGTATGCCTATGTAGATATTCCATAAAAAATCAGCCTATTCCAGCTACAATATTCATTTACAACATTAACAATGTCTACACTGCATTTCTGATCAATTTGATGTTATTTTAATGGACAAAAAATGTGCTTTCCTTTAAAAAACAAGGACATTTGTAAGTGACCCCAAACTTTTGAACGGTGGTGTATATTGAACTCTAATATTACAGTATGTGTAGGATTCCGAGAGAGATTTTGTACATAGTGTCTAACACCCATATGACCCAATGATTTTGCTGCACTACTTGATCTGCTATTACAAAGTAGGAAATACGAAACACTGCAGGGTATCGCCCTCTCCCTCCCTCCGTCCTTCTCCACTCTCCTCTCCCTCCCTCCGTCCTTCTTCACTCTCCCATACTCTCCTCTCCCTCCCTACGCACACCCCATATCTCCCTCCTCCTCTCTCTGTCTTTCAGCTGCTTTTTTCAGAGTCTCAAGGTCATTGTAAAAGAGAAGGTAAGAACAAGGTGCTCTGCAGTACTGTAGAAACTACTTTCCAAATGTCATTGGATTACTGTGTGGCAGTGTATACACATGGTCGCACACACACATGCACCGACACGTGCCTGCACGCATGTGCGCACACGTACACACACGCACACGGTTGCATTCTCCATCAGATGCCATTCTCTAAATCAGGCACTCTCTCTCTCTCATCTCATACGCAAAGTATAAACACATTATGCACGCATAAGCACTCCCACACACGCACACACACACACACACTGCACCAAGATAAATTCAGGCAATCATGATTTGTTCCCTACAGTTAACATCACATTTTTCCAATACTAAGATTAAGTCCAAACTCCTTTTGTATGCAGGTAGAACCCTTTTGGGTTTGTTGTAAAAACTCTCATTGCAAAGGGTTGTACATGGAAGCAAAAGGGTTCTTTAAAGGGTTCTCCTATGGGTACAGCCGAATAACCCTTTTTAGGTGCTAGAAAGCACCTTTTTTTCTAAGAGTGTAGATACAACACTGTGCTACTACACCTATAATTGCTATAAGATGCAGCTGTAAAACTAGCCAAAACACAGAATGTTATCACAGAAGAGAATGCAAGCTTTTATTGAGTTTCTACCATAACAATTCTACTAATATCACGTTTCAGGTAAGACCCAGATGCAGACAACGTCGAAGTAACAACAGTTTATTAATCGAACAGGGGCAGGCAAAATACAGGTCAAGGGCAGGCAGAGGTCAGTAATCCAGATAGGTGGGGCAGAGGTACAGGATGGCAGGCAGGCTCAGGGACAAGCAGAGTTCAGTAATCCAGAGTAGTGGGGAAAAACGCTGGTAGGCTTGACGAAACAAAACGAACTAGCAACAGACAAACAGAGAAGACAGGTATAAATACACTGGGGATAATGGGGAAGATGGGTGACACCTGGAGGGGAGTGGAGACAATCACAAAGACAGGTGAAACAGATCAGGGTGTGACAACTAATCTCTGTGGGGTTGTAGTTTCCTGTGTTTACAACAGTTTGTACAGTGTTTGTACAGTGTGTATACAAAGACCAGACTTAATGTTTTAATAAGTGTGTGTGTGTGCAATTATACTTGTGTGCAAAGGACTTTAAGGTGGTAGATCAGTGTTGGGAAAACTCGCTACCTAACAAACAACAGCAATCCACTAAGACTGTGGTTCTGGCTTGGTACTCTTTCACCTGGTTCAAGACTAGTTTGGACCAGAACCATGTATTTTGAGAGTTGGGACAACTTTTAGAATTTTTTTATATTACATAATGCTATGTAACTCTAGACATTCAGTTACATATCATTATTTGAATATTCCCCATGTAAGGTAATGAGGCGTTAATGTAAGGATTTATGTTCAGAGAGGTCTCTGGAAACCTTTATGGTGTTCAGGTTTAGTGGTTGCTCCCCAATTAGAGGCAGCTGCACGGCATTGCCTCTAATTGGGGAGCCTATTTAAGTGGAGTGGTTTTCCACCTGGGTGTGGGTCTTTGCGTGTTCCTTTTGTTGCACACCAGTTCATGTTTGCGTGATTGCCTTTTGTTGATATTAAAGGGTGTTACTTCTCACTACTGCTAAGTGCCTTGGGTCCTCCCTATACAGCGTGACAGAAAGACCCACCACAGGACCGCACAGAGCTGGACAATGGAGGAACTCATGTCCGGTAAGGAGCTTGTCTCCGAAGAGGAGTACCTCCATTGTCTGGCCCTGGAACCACCACCTAATCCAGGGCAGCGGCGAGGGCAGGCCCAGCGTCCAGCCCAGAGGACCCCCCATGCAGTTTTTTGGGGGTGGGCTATGGGGCCTGTCGGAGGGGCACTATGACGATCCCCTGCCGCAACACTCGTGGGGGTTCGTTGAAGAGCCCCTACAGCCAAGGGAGCGGGAGGACGGTGAGTAGTCGGAGGAGGACGATGAGGTTCTCCTGTCTTCCATCTCATGGGGGCTGTGGAACGAGCCCCCACAGAGCAAGCACCAGGATGATCATGTGGAGGGAGCGTCTGGCGGCTCTCTTCGGGGACGAAGAGACGGGGTCTCCAGTGATGAGCCTCAGCCCGGGGTCTTCAGTGATGAGCCTCAGCCCGGGGTCATCACACGGGTCTTTGCGTGTTCCTTTTGTTGCACACCAGTTCATGTTTGCGGGCTCGCCTTTTGTTGTTTTGTTCATATTAAAAGGTGTTACTTCTCACTACTGCTCAGTGACTCGGGTCCTCCCTATACAGTGTGACAGTTAAGTCTAACATGGCTGCCATATAACTTTTAAAGTGTTACGTAAATGAAACATAATGCAGAAACCTCAATGGCACAACTCTTGAAAAACATGGCTCTGGTTTGGACCAGAAGCTGTTGTCTCCTTCTCTACCAGTGGCATAGATGTCACCTCACCCCCATGTCGATTCTATTTCTCAACCTGTAGGTGGGTGATTGCAGCCCAGCATGGTTCATACCAAGGCTACCTGCTGACAGGGCAGGTGTTGACTGGCTGATGTATAGGCCGATCCAGGTGGTTGATGGACAGGTCGTCTCATAGACCTTGACCCCCCTGTGACCTCTGGACCCATTAGCTGCCCAGTGATCCATAGCGTTGAATAAAGGTGATTGCCATTGTCCTTGGTCCTGTGTGTGTTCAGTGTGAGTGTGTGTGTGTTTGTTTGGCTGTGGGCAGTGGCTCAGCATACTCAATGAAGGATAATGTAGCATAATACATTACTGAGGGACTGACCTTAATATAGTAGTCATAATGGCATTACATTTGGCTTTATGGAGGTAACAGTGTTCATGACTCGTCAAATGTATTGGATCTCTGTCTTTTGATGGATGAGGTATGTGTCTTTGTTATGACACAGGACACAATATTAGGTGAACCTGCTGACAGGCAAGGTGATTATGCAGGCTATGGGATTACAAACTACACACAGTAGCCTGTACCTTACAGCTCAATTTAATCATGTAACCACCAGTATCCCTTCCATTATGAAGCAGCTACTCCTACTCTCTACTTCCTCACATTCAAAAGGAGCAGCCTTATGGCACCATCCTGAGAAGGAGAATGTATGATCTTTGCCATGAAATCAATGCTGCCAGCTCTGAGCTAAACTGCGGCATAGCCACCGTAGTCTACAGACTGCAGTGTGGGCTATACAGTGGCAGTGGCTGTGGAATAGCCTGCCCCCTTGTGGATGAAGTTAAAAGTTGCACTCAAAGATTCCTATAACGAATGGGCATCACAAATACTGTTGGTTTGTTAGTCAGCACCCGGTTTTCATCGAATGTAGCCTAGTTGTTGTTAAATAGCATTTGTGAGCTCCTAAAAGTCTACTATTACCAACTGCTCATTGAAATAGTATGAGAGGATGTTTGTGAGCTCAGCATGCCAGCATTGCCTACTAGACATCATAGCTGCTGTTCTACGAAGTAGACTGTCTGCATGGCACTGTCTCCCTCTGGTGTAAAAGTCTAGGAGGTGCAACAGCATGACAATATATGATTGTTCTAAAATGGTGAAGGTTTCAGAGGCTGGTGTGGTATTAGTCATCTCTTCCGCTGCAGACTGCACAATGACCAGACAGTGTGAACTAGATGACCCAGACATACAGTTGCATCATCACAACAGTTTGAAATTGATAGGCTATACACAATGCATGGCAATGCTATTTTTTCAATATATATTTTCTACATTTTTAAGGTTTAGGCTACTGCATAGGCTTAAAGGTGTCATGGCATCAAAATTACAGATCGGGAAATTCATCTCATGTGCTGTCATTACGCACCAGTAGCCTGTTGCCAAGCAGGCCTCTGCTGAACACAAAACAGCGCTCTCACTATCCATCTTTACCTGAGTGCTCTTTTGGATACGAATAATAACGCGTAGGCTATGTGAATAAACGGGAAATATAGCCTACACTAGTGAGGTAATGTGAATAGTATTGTATACGCCAAGATGCGCTAAACTCAGTATAGTCTTCGTCATAGCCAGCCGACCGCGGCACAGCAAGCTGCCAGTCACGCTTCGACACTATTGTGAGAAAGCAAACACTGTGACGATTTCTTTATTAGTAATTGAGGAGAAACTATAATTTCTTTCAGATTCAAGGCCTGTTTACAAATTCCCTGTACGCAAGGCGATGTTGCTAGCGATGCGTCTCTAGTGCAGAGATGATGGAGATACGCGGTGTCCGTGCGTCAGCGTCCATCCACTCCACTCCGCACCTGCATCAGTAGAGAAAGGATCACTGGACCTGCCTGAGCTGAGCCCTGATACTTATACGACTGTTACATATTCTGAATAAGCTATAGGTTGATAGCGGGCCGATAATAAATCCACGATATAGATCAGGCGTTGGGACGCTAGAACTATGCTTTTTGTGATTCACTGCGTTTATATCTGGATTAAAAACAACCGCACATCGTTTAGCCTACTATTTTGGTTTATTGACTGAGTCTGTTGACATAGCCTACATATGTATTAGATCGAATTACTAATGGTGAGGGGAAAGTGTTAGGTTTAGAGGTGATGAAGTTGGTAATTTACAGTGATGGCGAGCGGCGGATTTCTGGGCCACCAGGCTATTAATTAGGTAGCCTACCATAATCATACAGCATTTCAGGAATATCTCAATTTCGCTAATTTACGGACACACACACACTCACACACACAACGCGCGAGGAAACGGTGCACATTGTTACATTAGACGCTTCCGTTGTCGTCTACTTACCCATAATATAAACCACCAATCCCACGATGCTCAAATTGATAGCTGGCATCCACGTTTTATTTCGCTCTTGTAATGTAAAATGCATTGTATCTCCTTGTAGTAAAACGTCACGCTATATAATAAAATACAAATATCGTCAAATCTTCCGTTTTACTTAAAAATATAGGTGTTCTTTTTTTCAGTGCTATGATATAGCTGGCAGTGAACTGTAGCTGTATAAATAGTTGATTATATGGTTGTGGGTGCCTCTCAAAAGAAGGCGGGGAGGTTGAAAATGGAATAAAATCCTCTACTCAGCTCCCTCCCTCTCTAGCTCTCCAGTTCCCTTTTCATATCTCATATTTCAGTGTACAATAACTAAATTACATTTACTCGCAATGATCTACAGTTTCAACTTAATGACATAATTTGGAAAAGCACTTGAATGTCATAATTCACTAATGCCCTTAGATAAACTAATGACATTGAATCATATAATTTGTTTTTTGTTTGATCAAACTCAAAATAGAATCATATCATGTGTTGACTATCATTCTCCCATCCAGTAGACTATGTGCATGTATCATGCTGTAATTATAGGTGATACATATAAATATGGAATATAAATAGATTATAGGCTAGCTAACAGAAACAATTATACTGATCTCTGATTATCTCTGTGTGTCCTAGACCAGGGGTTTTCCAACCTTTCATTGGGAGACCTACAACCGTTCCATGTGTTTGACCTACTCCACAGTTATTAACACACCTGATTCAACTTATCAACTAATCATCAAGCCCTTGAATAGGTGAATCAGGTCAGCATAATTGGGGCCCAGAGAGGTTTGAAAACCACTGTCCTAGATTAGAAGAAACTTGGCCTGTTTGTGTGTGTGTGGCAGTGTGACAGTGTGACTGTGTGGCAGTGTCTGTCTGTCTGTCTGTCTGTCTGTCTGTATGTCTGTGAGTGATAGTCTTTGCATTGTTTTTAATCTTTGTGTGTTACCCCTTTTTCTTTTCACTGCTGCATCCCTCTCTCCGTCTCTCTCCCTCTCTCCGTCTGACACTGACTCCCTCTCTCCCTCACTCCGTCTGTGTTGTGTGAGCCATCTGTGTGTGCCAGTGCTGAGCTAATCCCGTCAAAGACAGTGCTGTAGTCCAGCTGGAAAGAGAGTCAATGTCAATGGAGCAGGCCAAGTTACCTCTTGTCTTGATTCCCCCCCCCCCCCCTCCCTTATTTTAAATCAAAGATAAGACATTGATTAGTGTGTGTGTGTGTGTGTGTGTGTGTGTGTGTGTGTTTATGCATAGACTGTGCATTCTCATGAATAAAGGATGTCATTTGTCAATAATTTATGTCCTGATTGAGTACTGAGCAGTTGGACTGCTATACACATAAACAATACCCTATAACACTGCCAGAAACTGTCTGGGATTCAATCCTTGGCTTGTTGACCGACAAATGAATTGCTCTTGTTCAGGTGATGTCAGAGGTGCCTTTTAATCTTTGATAGTCAAAGCCAGTGTGCGGGCCTTCTGGTTCTTTACTAATATTCTTCTTTAGCCCAGTACCCATGTTTTTTAAGGATGTGCGTATGACCACAAACATTTCTTTACTACTATAGCCCATAGAAACGCATTGAATAACACATTTATAAAAAGACAGTAAACAAATACAATCTTAAGGAATAAGGTTTTAACGTGTCTGTCCTATATCTAGGAGATGTAAGAAAGCTCAGGAAATATTGTTTTTTGGACACATATTTAATACTTTTTTTGTTGGCACAAAACTACCTCCATACTTCCATTCGTTTGTATGGGTTACATTCAGATGAGTCCTGTGACACTTGTGGGTGTCATAGAGCAAAATAAACCATCGTGTTCGTGAGAGTCTCATCTTTCCATAGAGTGGTATTAGTTAGTAGGCCAAACCGTTCGGACTCTACAGACGTTTTAAAGAGAAGACCGATTTTTGGGATGTCTCCTGGTCTGACATACAGCACTGTAGCTCTGCCACTTTCCACAATGGTATCTCTATCTTAAAGAGACACATTTTTATGGATATGTTTATATTGTTTTAATTGTATTGACACAGGTGCGTCAATAGACTCTTAAAAAAGTAATCGACACTTGACCTGACATTCGCAGCATTTACCATGAATGCGATCTTCGCGAACGTTGGGGAAATTCCCTTTTAAAGATGCATTGTTGGTAGTTCAGTGTCCAGCGGTAGAACATGTGTCCTAGAACATGATTTGAATGAATACTGGCCATCTTCTAACATAGCCTATTGACAACAAACCTCATGTCTTTTTAGGCTGAACTGAATGGGATTATAAAAGGTTTAGCATTATTCATGTCTTTGTTCACTTTGCTGTCTATCAACATGTGGTATTACTTCACATGCAGAACAAATCCTAAATATTATCAGAAAGCTTCCAAGACAATTATAGATGATCTTTAAGGTATTGTGATTCTTAGCATTTTACATGTGATATCTCTACACAGGGTCATAGAATGAACAGAGGAATCCAACGGTAAAGCATGAAGATGTGTTTTTGAGCACTGTCTCTCAGGTTCCTGGGAGAAGGAGTTTGGGAAGTCTGGGGAAATATAATACGAAGAACGAAGCGGTCGTGGTAGCCAAACAAACAAACTTTTCAACCTGCTAGCGGCAAGACCCTACCCCTCCCCTTCTCTTTATCAATAGCAAGTGCAGGAATAAAGAGGTACTGACAAATAAAACAAGGGAGGAAGGATGCTCTAATATGGATGTTAAGGAATGGGGGGGGAAGAGGTAGATAGCAGGGAAAGAGTAGGATGTACTGTGAGCTCCAGATGAACAGAAGAGGATGAAAAGATCCATACTGACAAAAGAGAGATTTTGGTATTAAAGCCCTTACTGATCAGTCAAGCACAATGGTGCTACACACAAATAGCTACTGCAGAGAAACATAGAGGGAAATGCTGAAGATAAAGGATGAAATAAATAAAGTGAGACAAATATGAAAAGGGATGAGCAATTCCTCATGGGAAAATTGTGTGGATGGTTATAATATTGTCCTATCATTCTTGGTAGAACATTCCTGTTGGTACAGCCCCGATCTGTACAGCAGCATATCCCACTGGGTACTCAGGTGTGCCACTCCAGTGGTGATTATAAATGACTCCACGGCTCTAGTTTGGCCATTCCAACAGATTGCAGTGTGTGTGTGTGTGTGTGTGTGTGTGTGTTTGTGTGTGTGTGCCCCTTGAGAGAAGGCAGCATTTGACAGCAGGCAGTGCCATTTGGCATAAATCTTCACATAGATGAGAACGCAATCATTCTGAGGATTCAGGGGATGAGTCGGGAGGCTTTGGAGCAGAAACTAATAAATAAACAAGGATGTTCACACATCACACTGGAAAAGGGCAGAGAGATAGAGAGACGAAGAAGATAGGGAAGGGTAAGCATTAGATAAACAGTGGAGACTGATAGGAAGATGAAATAATCTATAGCATTTTTGTGCAAGTTATCATCATTTGCATCTATTAAGACTTCGACATAACGTGTTAACTGCAGTCATGCTCCATCAGTGGTGTAATGATATGCAATCCAGAGTTGTCTTTTTAAAGTCTGCTGTTGATGGACATCGGTGACATTGATCTCTATTGTAAACTGAGCTGCCCAATAATGTTGAGCAACAAGCGTTCAGCCACAACTCTGAGAGCGGAGCACTGCTGTTTGTCCTGGGATATAAACATTGTGTTGTTATTTTACCTGAAATGCATAAGGTCCTCTACTCCGACAACTAATCCACATATAAAAGGGTTGACCGAGTTAGTTTCTAGTAATCTCACCTCCTTCAGGCTTCTTCTTCTTCTTTGGACTTTATATGGCGGTTGGCAACCAACTTTAATGTGCATTACCACCACCAACTGGACTGGATTGTGGACCTCAGTTCATCGTTCAATCACCCACGTGTGTATATGCTAAAAAACTATGAGGAGATGGGAGATTTAAGGCCTGGCTACGCAGACGTTGACACACGCAAGCAGTGTGGGTGCAATGATTGAATAATCTATGTGTACATTTATTTTGCAACGCTCGCACACGCGACGTGGACGGTGTGGTCAGCATGTAAGGGCTAAGGACACATTGTGCAATGGTCAAGTCATTCCAGATGGGACATGACCTATTTCTAAAGGCTACATCAAATGTTGCTCCCCAATCGGTTATATGGCAAATAAGCTTACCAATAACAGCTTGCTGAATAATCAAATGAAAACAATCTAGCCTCTCAACAGAAGTGGAAGTGAAAGTATCTACCTATATCTCTAACTGTCATGTGTAAGACAGTCAAGACAGTTTTGAAGAACAGTTTAAGAAAGTTTTAGCAAAATATTTGTTTATTGATTTTTCAACTTAAAAACTTCACACCAAGACAGCCGATCATAAATTACAAAAAAACAAATCACACCCTTGCAAACATTTTTTACAGGAAGGCCACGTAATGGATTGTCCTATGCATGGTCTGTGAATTTTGTGTACATATCCTGTGGAATGTCCCCAGGATAATGGCTACAGAGAGAGCCGGCCGGCGGATGAAACCATGTCCTCCACACTTACTGTTTTTAAAATCCTGTCCTCTCCCCACTTCCTGTTTTTAAAATCCCTACCTGTCAAACATAATAACTGTTCCATCTCTGTTAGGGTTACACTTAAGAGCTGAGAGGACTCCTCTGCACCCAGGGGACCATTAGCAAGGATGATGGATGTTCTAAGTAATAGTAATACATTATCTTTGTATAGCTAAATTATAGGAATCTTATTTTTCCTAACTGCAATAACCACTCTAATTATAGTGTCAGAGATAAATGTGGATATAAGTGGTTCTGGATTCTCTTCCAAAATAATAGACTTCTGAAATGACTCAAACACAGTGGTTCTTCTTCAATGTCACAAAGAAAAAATGGGGGATTTGGTCATTCACTTCATTTGAAATAACCAAGCTACTAGCCGCCACACATTAATTCCCTGTGTCTGAGTCTTTGGGGAGGGATGGGTTGGTTCTGGACTCTCTCCCAGTCGGAATACTTGAAATGTTAAAAGGACAAAAACACCACTGTTATTTGGAGGTGTTCATGGGAAATGTTGGGGCTTTGTGGGTATTTCCTGCTGCAGCCACTCCTCTGGGAGAGTCTTTCTGCTGGGGTGAGTCTTTGGCTGGGAATGGACACCTGGAGGCCCAGCGCAAGTGCCGTACTAGATGCAGGAAGGAGAGAGATACGTAGGAGATTACTCTGATACATCACAAACACTCACACATGCACATGAACTCACACACATACACACACATACACACACATGCACACACACACACTTATCAAGGACTGTATTGAGTGTAAGTAATGTCTGTATGATCATCTCAAAATAGATTAATTAAAGCCTCTGTTCTGTACACAGTGTGCTCACCATGGTAACGTTTATGCCCTCTAGAGGGTGTGGGATGGGCGGGGCCCTGAACCTCTGGACTGTGACATAGCAGTTTGTTTCCTGTGTTATGTTAGAGTGAACATGTACAGTCTGTGTTACAGAGGGAAATGTTACACAGCTGGGACATCAGAGGGGATGAAGACAGCAATTCAGCACATAGGGATTGGTTATTATTGGGGATTGGGGCTCCCAAGTGGCACAGTGGTCTAAGACACTGCATCTCAGTGCTAGAGGTGGTATTACAGACAACCTGCTTCAAATCCAGACTGTATCACATCTGGCTGTGTTTGGGAGTCCCATAGGGCGGTGCACAATTGGTCCAGCGTCGTCCCAGTTTGGCCGGTGTAGTCTGTCATTGTAAATAATAATTTGTTCTTAACTGACTTGCCTAGTTAAAAAATATTGGTTTATTGATTGACTGAGGAGAGTGTTGAGCGAGCGAGAGAGAGAGAGAGAGTCAGATGATGAGTGCTACCTAAGTTTTTACATGTATGTTTGTGTATTTGTTTGCATGGGCTTCCTGTGTGTCTTCTCTGCATATTATGTTCACCTGGAGGTGACTGAATGAACATTACTTTTTTTTCTCACTTTCATCGGTTTTAATATAGCCTTTCACATCTCCAATATGTTTGTCTTATTTTTCTCTGCCTCTAAAATATGCATATCTTGCATGTGTTTTATTTGACTCTGCTCTCTCCCTGTCTTCTCCTTTCTCTCATGTCCACCTGCTGGTCTCTCTCAGCGTTATCTCACCATTGGTCATTGTGTTGTCGTTGTGACCTCCCCCAACATGCCCACATTCCCAGTGTGACTACCCACCAGGAACAGCAAAAAAAGCAAGCAGCAGAGAGGCAACAGCCAATCAGGATGGGTTACATCAGGTTTATGGAAATCACCTGGGAAATTACCGTGCCGCCCTGGGAAATCAAGGTGTAAAGACGAAAGATAATCTGTCAATCTGATTTGAATAGCTCAACTCCTTTTTCAGCATATACACATTGATTTGAATTTTTATCTAATTGTATTTAATGCTTAGTCCAAAATAAAGTATTTACCTGAGCTCTCCACCACTGTGAGCTGTGTGTGACTCTCATGGATGTCTGGATTTCCGGGTGGAGTACGCAGGCGACACAGGTAGGTGCCACTACGTTGGACTGTCACCGACAGCAGCAGGAGCGAGAAGTCCCAACCAGAAACTCTGGGTTCAACAGTGACAGTTTGGTCTTGGTGGTGGTATATGAGATGGTGTCTGTCTTTATCCATTAAGCCCTGTTATTGTGCATTTATTGGTACTAGTACAAATACAAATATTGCTGAATGTATACTATATAGCTATGTCACTTTTTAGAAAACACAATATTACTGCAGAAATCTTACATGTCCAATTTGTTGTGACATTACATCCTTTGAGGAGTTTACCTTGTCAGTGAATTCCCACTCCACGTGGAGTTGGTGATGTCCCAGACTTATGAGGATGCAGGACAGTTGGATATTAGAGCCCACTGGAACCTTCTTCTGGTCTGGGCCGGTCACTACAGTACACAACTTAAAGCCCTACACACTGTGGATACTAAAACACACAAACACACACACACACACACACACACTCACACATGCATATGTAATTCGTTTCTGGTACATAAGAAGAGCGTGACTGCAATTCAATATTCACACACATGCATAAAAACGTGCTCACCACAGACAATTAAGGTTCTCAATGTGGTCTTCCCCATTGATTGAAAATATGTGTGCTCTACAAAAGACACAAACAAAGAGTACTTTTATTATATTTATTCTTTATTTAACTAGGCAAGTCAGTTAAGGACAAATTCTTATTTACAATGGTGGCCTACACCAGCCAAACTCAGACAACGCTGGACCAATTGTGCACCGCCCTATGGGACTCCCAATCACAGCTGGTTGTGATACAATCTGGATTTGAACCAGGTTGTCTATAGTGACACCTCTAGCACTGAGATGCAGTGTCTTAGACCACTGCGCCCTGAATTCATTTGAAGACTTTCATTCCAAAACGGTATATATCCATGTTCAGAAATGTTGGTAAATTTGCTTTTATTGTTTAAAGAAATCTGAAAGAGATTATTATCAGATTATCATGACATGGGGTTGTTCAATGACAGATATGTATTTGTTTAAAATCTATCACTGGTTTCATGTTTTTATTTGCTAAATGCTATATATCCGCCTCACTCTCAGAGAAATAAGTAGAACTGCTACGTTTGACAGATTCAAATGTAACATAACTACATTTTTAATAAAGAAATGTACAAACGATACATTTGTGACATCAATATTTAAAAAGTGCAAAAAAAATATTCAATACATATGAGATATGTATGTAAAACATTTCCATTTTCCATTTTAGTAATTTAGCAGGTTATCTTATCCAGAGCGACTTACAGTTAGTGCATTCATCTTAAGATAGCTAGGTGAGACAACCACATATCACAGTAAAATATACAGGATACGACCATTGCATTCCAGCTAAACAATGGATATATTTATTTATTTTTTATACACATCTCAAATCTATGAATTAAATAAATCTGAGAACAGTAATATTTTACGTACACATGAATGTGCCCATAGACAATAACTTCTGATGAAAAAACACAAATGTGAAAAAGTGGATATGGCGTTTTGGAAATAAACGAATTTATATGTAACACAGCAGAATACAACTAGAATACAACAGCGAACATACACAATGATTCAACATGTAAATTGCACCAGTCTGCCTGTCATATAAGTATGCATTCTTCACAGATAGAACAGCCATGTTGCTAATGTGCCAACCATTATATTTCCATTTCTTGGGTGACCAACAGTTGCAATACTGTTCCTTATATACATTTTAACATTACCAATCACTGCCTCTGATCTGGTGGACAATAACAACCTGTATGCAGCAGAACTTCCTCAAGCTTAACAGTGACAAAACGGACCTATTGATTGTTAAATTCTTCTGCTCACCTACAAAGCCCTCCATCAGCTTGCTCCAGTCTATCTCTCGGACCTTATTCCAAAATACCAACCCTCCAGGTCACTCCGCTCTGCCACTGCTGGCCATCTCATCATCCCCCGGTCCAAGCTACAGAGCTTTGGAGACAGGGCTTTCTCGAGGGCTGCACCAAGGCTCTGGAACGCTCTTCCACAATTCATCCGTGACTCTGAATCCCTTACCATCTTCATCCACCGCCTCAAGCCTCATCTGTTCAAACAAGCCTACCCCTGACCCCTGACCTGTCCTGTGTTATGTTTGACCCCCCCCCCTCCCCGTCTTTGTTTTGTCATTTTTCTATTGTCTAATGTTCTTCATGTTAGTTGTTTGTTATACATTCTTTTCTGTAAAGCGTCTTTGGGTCTCAGAAAAGCGCTATATAAATATAATGTATTATTATTATTATTATTACTTACTAAACACAAATCCTTAGTTTGTAAATTATGTCTGAAGGTTAGAGTGTGTCCCTGGCTATGCCTATATTAAAACAACAAGAAAATGGTACCGTCTGGTTTGCTTAAAATAAGGAATTTAAAATGATTTATACTTTTACTTTTGATACTTAAGAGCATTTTATCAATTACCATTTACTTATGATACTTAAGTATATTAAAACCAACTACTTTTAGACTTTTACTCAAGTAGTATTTTACTGGGTGACTTTCACATTTACTTGAGTAATTTGCTATTAACATATTTTTACTTTTACTCAAGTATGACAGTTGGGTCCTTTTTCCACCACTTCTCTCTCTCTCTCTCTCTCTGCGCTCTCTCTCTCTCTCTCTCTCTCTCTCACTCTCTCTCTCTCTCTCTGCTCTCTGTCCCTCACAGTTTCCCCTTCCCCAGAAGACCCGCTGACTAAATCAAATTGTGTGTTCTCAGTCTTCTGATTTAAATTCATGGGCATTTTAAAGGCTGCTATGCACATCTTTTTTGTTCCAGTTGGAAGGATAAAAAAAATAGTAATATCTTCTGACCATATATAGTTCCTTTGATAATACATTCAAGTCATTCAAACTAAATGTCCCTACTGCCTCTTGCCACTCTTCCTTCATTGGGGCTCCTGCAGACTGTAGATTAGCCTCTAGCGCCCTCTGTCTATGAGGAGGTGAAGTAGAGCTGATGTTGCCATGGAGACGAAGCATCCCCTTTGACTTTCCGTTCCACAGACCCGGGGTGTATTCACTAGGATCCCAAACGGAAGCAAATAGAAGCAAACGTAATGAAATGGGGAGTGACCTAATTGAATTTGTCCAATAGAAACCCTTGTTGCCAAACATTTTGCTATGATGTTCACTAATGACTACACCCCTGGTGGTGTCCACTAACTGTCTCAGGTGAGAGGAGGACTGTCCTCTTCTCTGACTATGATGGATGGGGCTCATGATGCACAGCTCACAGGAGTTAATCAAAGCTCTCTCCTTCACAGACTCTTTGAACAATCTAATTTACTCTGAGCAGATAGATATGGTATAGAGCAGCTGCAAATCCCAAGGTCCTCAGAGTAGGCCTATGCTGGTTACATTGTAGAATTTTAATCAAACATCAGAGGCAGAATTTGTAAATTACTAAACAGGTGACTGACTTCTGGCACACCAAAGACTAACTCATTACCTACAGTTGAAGTCAGAGGTTTACATACGTACACCTTAGCCAAATACATTTCAACTCAGTTGTTCACAATTCCTGACATTTAATCCTAGTAAAAATTCCCTGTCTTAGATCAGTTAGGATCACCACTTTATTTTAAGAATGTGAAATGTCAGTATAATAGTAGTTTTTATTTCTTTCATCACATTCCCAGTGGGTCAGAAGTTTACATAGCATTGCCGTTAAATTATTTATCTTGGGTCAAACATTTCGGGTAGACTTCCACAAGCTTCCCACAATAGGTTGGGTGAATTTTGGCCCATTCCTCCTGACAGAACTGGTGTAACTGAGTCAGGTTTGTAGGCCTCCTTGCTCGCACATGCTTTTTCAGTTCTGCCCACAAATTCTCTATAGGATTTAGGTCAGGGCTTTGTGATGGCTACTTTAATACCTTGACTTTGTTTCCCTTAAGCCATTTTGCCACAACTTTGGAATTATGCTCATTGTCCATTTGGAAGACCCATTCGCGACCAAGCTTTAACTTCCTGACTGATGTCTTGAGACGTTGCTTCAATATATCCACATAATTTTCCTTCCTCATGATGCCATCTATTTTGTGAAGTGCATCAGTCCCTCCTGCAGCAAAGCTTCTGATAGGCTAGTTGAAAGGCTAGTTGAAAGGCTAGTTGAAATCTGAAATCTGTGGAGTGGTTGAAAAATGAGTTTTAATGACTTCAACCTAAGTGTATGTAAACGTCCGACTTCAACTGTAGTAGACACAGAAAAAGAACAAGATAAAACAGCCATAAAGAAAAGGTTCATCTGAATCATGAGCCCTCAATAAAAGCATAATCAGAAAGTGAACTGGTCTTCAGAGGGACTGTATTTGTCCATCACAGTAAATTCCTACACACGCTGGCAGTGTGGTACTGATTTAATTCCACTAGATGTCTGTATGGCATTATATCATACTCCTCTGGGAGGTCAAAAACAGACGAGTGCCACAATGTGGGTCGAAGATATGTTAATAATTTATCAACAATGAATACGATTTCCTCTAATCATCTCATGAATATTACAAGAGACCACACACCCATAAAATCAGAGATACGCCACAGTTGAAGATTGGAGAGAGGAGCCGCACATCGGGCCCATCCCACTTCATCATGTTACCATTCATCTTAATCCATGTCCTGGTTTCACCATAAACTACTGTTCAAAAGTTTGGGGTCACTTAGAAATGTCCTTGATTTTGAAAAAAAAGCACATTTTATGTCCATTAAAATAACATAAAATTGATCAGAAATACAGTGTAGACATTGTTAATGTTGTAAAGGACTATTGTAGCTGGAAATGGCAGATTTTTTATGGAATGTTTACATAGGTGTACAGAGGCCCATCATCAGCAACCATCACTACTGTGTTCCAATGGCACGTTGTGTTGGCTAATCCAAATTTATCATTTTAAAAGGCTAATTTATCATTAGAAAACCCTTTTTCAATTATGTTAGCACAGCTGAAAACTGTTGTGCTGATTAAAGAAGCAATAATTTAGACTAGTTGAGTATCTGGAGCTTCAGCATTTGTGGGTTCGATTACAGGCTCAAAATGGCCAGAAACAAAGACTTTCTTCTGAAACTCGTCAGTCTATTCTTGTTCTGAGAAATGAAGGCTATTCCATGCGAGAAATTGCCAAGAAACTGAAGATCTCGTACAACGCTGTGTACTACTCCCTTCACAGAACAGCGTAAACTGTCTCTAACCAGAATAGAAAGAGGAGTGGGAGGCCCCGGTGCACAACTGAGCAAGAGGACAAGAACATTAAAGTGTCTAGTTTGAGAAACATACGCCACAAAAGTCCTCAACTGGACCATTTTCCTGTCAAAATGTAACGAGTACTTTTGAGTGTCTGAGTAAAATGTATGGAGTAAAAAGTACATTATTTTCTTTAGGAATGTAGTGAAGTAAAAGTAAAAGTTCCCAATAATATAAATAGTAAATTAAAGTACAGATACCCCAAAAACAACTTAAATAGTACTTTAAAGTATTTTTACTTAAGTACTTTACACCACTGCTTCTTGATATGCCACACCTGTCAGATGAATGGATTATCTTGGCAAAGAAGAAATGTTCACTAACAGGGATGTAAACTAATTTGAGAGAAAAAAATAAGCTGTTTGTGAGTATGGAAAAATGTTGGGACCTTTTATTTCAGCTCATGAAACATAGGACCATCACTTTACATTTTGTGTTTATATATTTGTTCAGTATAGATCATTCAGAGAAACATTGTGAAGGAGAGATCTTCTGTGAGGTGTGCATGATGAGCCCCATGATCATAGTCATAGAAGAAGACAGTCCTTCTCTCACCTGAGGCAGATAGTGCAATGTTTGTATTGGTCCAATTCAGCCACTCCCTGTTTCACTGTGTTTGCTTCTTTTTGTTCCGTTTGTTTCCTAGTGAATACATCCTATATCTTCTCTAGGACAGCTGGAAAAAGTGGTGGAGCTGATATCTGGAGGAGTCAAAAGGTTGTATCTGAAAAAAGATGATTCTAAGCTAATTGGCTTTAAAGTTTTGAACCCTCATTGTTTTGGTAACTGGCATCATCATTGCTTAAATAGCAAATGTGAGAAAGTACATTTCTGATATTCTGAGAATATGGCAACCATGTTCTGGGTATGTTTCTACCAGAAGCTACACTACCACCTGGGCCATATTTCGACAACAAATGAGCAATGCTACAGATATAAATGCAATGACGAGAACTGGTGTGATTCCTTATCAGATACATGTTTGTTCTGCATGGTATATGTGGTGTGGATTTCAAAAAGACGATAGAGAGATGCTCAGCTTTCTAGAATTCTACCGATTCCCATATTTCAATGATACACTAATTTGAATTAGAAAAGATACCTGTGCCATATAATGACATTAATGTACTTGTATATGTTCTAAGAATGTGAGAGTAGGGTGAGTCCCCTAGCAGGTCCAGGACACCAGCCGCAATGACAAGCACACTATCTCTAGGGTATGTGCTTACTGGGCCAGTATAGTTAGGCCCTGTCCAGAAGCAACCCTAAGCCCTCCTCCCTAGGCATATGTGTAGATCTGAAACAACCTGATAGATGTAAGCAATAGGTTGAAGTAATTTGAAGTAAATCTCAGCTCTGTTGAATCCAATCAAATTGTATTTGACACATTCACCGAATAAAATGAGTGTAGACTTTACTGTGAAATGATGGCTAACGAGCCCTTCCCAGCAGAATAAAAAATTATAATAATAACAATAAAAAAATACACTCAAGAAAATATTCAGGTAAATATGCCCAAACATTAGACAAAAAAAAAAAAAACCTTTAAATGATTGAAATAAATAAATCAAATCAATGATGAGAGAACACTCAAAACACTTAAACTGGTCTAGGTAGTGGAACTGACAACTGACAGCCAAACCAAACGGCATGGCGTTGCAGGAAGCTCTGAACCAAGAGGTTGTGTGTTCAAATCCCAGGTGAAGACGTTTTGAATTATAATTACTTTTTTACTAGAAATGTGCTCATCCATATGCAATAACAAGGCGTCCCAGCCACCATCTCCTTTGAGAGGGATATAGGATGTGTCTGGCACATTCCCTGTGTCTTGTATAATAGATCAATCTGTTACGTTTGTAGGAAGTGTGGCTCTGACACAAACACTCTGATAATATTCCCAGACTTCCCTCTTCTGCATGGCCAAGAGGACCTGGTCTTGATGTCAGTGATCCTCCACAGAGACGAGGGAGAAATGGCTCTCACCAGCATCCAGCAGGACCAGGAGGCCAGGCGGCAACCGAATTCTGACCGTCCAGGAGGCTGTTCATAAAGTAGCAACAGATTGTACACCAGATAAGGCGATATATTCATAGATTTTTGGTATCCATTACTGGGCGTTACAGATTTGCCTATAAAAACATTGCCATAGATAGTTAAACTAATCTGGTATGGGCAATACTATTTTCGTTCTCGATTCGGCCAAACATCTTTGTTCTAACATCTATCTTCTAAAATGTCAGTGTCCAGTTGAAGGTAGAATTGAGAAAATGCTCTATTATTGAAATAAATACATGTTTTTCAAATGAGAGAAGATTTGAAAAAGATGGCGGCATACACATTGTTGGATTACTTCTTGGAGCAAAACGGTGGTGAGGGAACGAGGCGCAGAGCGAGAGGTCGGTGCAAACATAGTTTATTATTGAATAAACTAAAAAACGTACAAAACCGTGAGCTGGCGTCTAGTGTAGACAGACAAAGCACATAAACAAACAATGATCCACACCCAGGTGGACGTGAAGTGCACATAAATAGAATCGCCAATTAGAGACAACTCAAGACAGCTGCCTCTAATTGGGGATCACCCAAAACCCAACACCAACCCTGTGAATGTAAGGACCTGACTGTGGCCATCCCACTCCCTCTAGAGGGAGTCAGAGACCTGGCCTCAGTCAGGACCTTACAATTTCTTTGAATTACAGAGCCTTTTCTCAATTCAAACTAACCACCTGCAACTGGACCCTGACATTCTAGAAGATACATGTTTCACCATGTTTCACCAACATGTTTCACCAACTTTTTTAACTCGTTAGTTAAAAAATCTATGGCGATGTTTTGTATAGGCAAACCTGTAACACCCAGTGATGGCTACCAAACATCTTTGGTTGTATCACATTATCGGGTGTACAATCTGTAGCTATTCAAAAAGGATGTTCCTCCTTCATGTTTTATTATCACATTCTCATTTTGGAGATAAGGTGTTTGATTCCAGTGGTATAAACATAGCAGGAAAACCCCCCCAGATTGATCCTCTATTGGCTGAGTAAATGTCCAATATTTTATTCATTTTGTGATGTTTCACACAGCAGGGTCCAAATTGTCCCTCTCTTTCATAATCTGTCTTTAGAGTTGTTTTTCCACAGACATGGTTTGCCTGGAAACCCTAAGTATAATTTAATAGAATTCTACTTCGGCAGAAATTAGTGTTTGATATATTGTCTCACATTCCTACCACCAAAAGGATCAACCGCATTGACAAAAAGGTAAAGTATGTTAAAATTTAATTTAATTTAAACATTCTGGCTTGTAGAAGTCATGAGTGTTTGGTTTCCAGGCTAAGACATGGTAGGCTATCATTTAGCTTGCCCATAGTGACGAAGCGCTTTGAAAATGTCATCCTCAGATTTGTCGCCTTAACCGGATTTCTAAAGTCTTATGGAGGACTTGAGACAGACACCTTGCAAATTGCAAAGAAAAAATAACTACAGTGCTTGGATTGGTTAAACTGGTCTAGGTAGTGGAAGAAAGTCTCACAATCCCTCAACCTGTCTCCCTCTGCGCTGAACATCCACACCTGATCTCATACATCAAACAGATACAGAATCAGTAGTCCTCCTCTGAGGCCTTTTCAAAGTGCAGTGGAGGTCTCAAGCCATGTGCTGATCCATCTTTTCCCTCAGCAGAGGGTCAACCAGTGCACCCACCCACCCCGGCCACTCACAAAGAGGTAGGAAGGTCCCTCTTCTCACCCTCTCACTCGCTACAGTTACATGGCTGCCTCACTTTCAACCAATATAGCACATGGGGCCTGAGATTTCAACCAATAAAGAGCAAGCAGCCTGAATCACTGACCAATACGTTTTGTGAAGCATTGCTACTATGCCCAGCACAAGCCGATCCCAAAGCCGATAGAGGAAATGCATATGAATTACATTTATTTTACGATCCTCTCATAATCTAGGGTTAATTCTGAAGCATTACAGATAATTTACCATAATGTATTGGCAACAGATATTGCAAGATTGCAATAGTGTAGATTGCTGAAATGTTGAAAGATATTCTACAATAAATCTGTGAGTCTCTGAAAGCCAACTGAGCAGCAAGCAGTGCGTAGGCCAAAAACCCCAGAAAAGACTGAGTATAATCCGATGCAGACACTGTCCAAAAGTATTCCACTACAGAGTAGAGGTGGACTCATTGTACCAATAAACTGCCAAATAATCCCTCGACTGTGCCTCTCAGCAAGCCTATAAGCCCCTGTGTTCCGTTCATATACAATATTTAGCCTTCACGATGATAAGCCTGAGAGTATTGGAAATGGATGGCACTGAACAAGTATAGTCAGAGTGAGCAAGATAAGGAGGGAGGGAGGGAGAGAGTTACCGAGAGAGAAGATGAGAGCAGCGAGTGAATCAGAGGAGGAGAGTTTAGAGGAGTTGAGAGGAAAAATAGCACATGGAACTGACGGAAAAAGGAGAGAGCAAGAGAAGGGGAGCTAGGGAGTAGAGAGAGAGGGCTGGTGATGGATGGAGTGAGAGGCATGATTTGCACAGTGAAAGGTTTTGACTGCACAGAGGGTGGGAGAGTGAATGATTTGACGAGAAAGAGACTTGCATAGAGAGCTGGAGAGGAGAGGGTGGTGAAACATGACATGTTGCCTAAACAAATGATGGGGGAACTAAGGATAGATTGGGAGTTGAAGATAAACAGTTAAACATCCTGAACAGACAAGTGGTTGCATTCACTAATGAGTCTTTTCATGAATGAGGTGGTAAGCTGCTATGACTTCAGGACTGTGTTTATTATATGTAATTATATTATATCACCTTACTAAATAAACATGTGTACTGTGTGGGAAACTTGAAGAGCAAACATATCACTTTTCAGCATTCTCTCTCTCTCTCTCTCTCTCTCTCTCTCTCTCTCTCTCTCTCTCTTTCTCAATTCAAATCAGTGAAATTCAAAGGGCTTTATTGGCATATGTTTAAATTGCCAAAGCAATTAGAATATACAATAAACAAAAGGGAAATAAACAAGGGAAACATTAGCAAACATTACATTCACAAAAATGTTTAACGAATACAGACATTTCAAATGTTATATTATTGGCTATGTACAGCGCTGTTGAAGTATTCAAGTTAAAATAAATAAACAGGTTGTATTTACAATGTTGTTTGCTCTCCACTGGTTGACCTTTTCTCATGGCAATTAACCACAAATCTTTCTGCTGTGATTGAACACTGCTGTATTTCACCTAAAAGACATGGGAGTTTATCAATGTTTGATTTGTTTTCAAATTATTTGTGGGTATGTGTGATCTGTGGGAAATATGTGTTTCTAATGTGGTCAAACATTTGGCAGGAGGTTAGGAAGTGTAGCTCGGTTTCCACCTCATTTTGTGGGCAGTGGGCACATAGCCTGTCTTCTCTCAAGAGCCAGGTCTGCCTATGGCGGCTTCTCTCGATAAATAGATAGATAGATAGATAGATAGATAGATAGATAGATAGATAGATAGATAGATAGATAGATAGATAGATAGATAGATAGATAGATAGATAGATAGATAGATAGATAGATAGATAGATAGATAGATAGATAGATAGATAGATGGATAGATGGATAGATGGATAGATAGATAGGCACTTTATTGATCCCCGAGGGGAAATTTCTTTGTCAAGCAGCTACGAAACAAACACAGGGCAGGTGCAAAATGCCAGAACAAAAATACACAAAAGACAGATACACGATACGTGATACATAGAGCGGCAGTATAAAAAAGTATCAAATTACAAGAAGTCTGGAGTGCAAAAAAACTATAAAAAGACATTGCATAGTATGGGTGGATGGCTGAATATGTACACTATACATTGGTGGATGGTTCATGGTTAACTATACTATACAGGTCAATGGCAGAGAAATACTTAAATTGCTAAAAGTGCGTATGATATAAGTGAGGGTAATAATAGTTTACTTAATATACAGACTGGTTAAATTAACAGGTAAGTGAATATTTTGCATGGTTAAATTAACTGTACAGGTAAATGACAGGAAGAGATACTTAAATAGCTAAATGTGTGTATGATAATTTAGGGTAATAATAGTAAATCCCTTAAAATGCAGTCCTTAGTGCGCAGGGTTTAATTACAGATAAATGCACGTATTGCACATTCGATATACTAAAATCAATGAAAGAAATATACAACTGACAGGATACTAAAATGCATTCCTGAGTGAATGACTACGTAAGTTCAGTCCAAGACTTACTTATAATATTGCACGTGATATGATATAACAACTGTACATGAATATGTATATACAGACCTGAATGAATAAATAAGTCCTGAGTGAATGAGTGATTACGGACAAGAGTTACTCACGGATGGATGCACAATTGTTAAACTAGGTCCTAACACCCCAACAGTTCCAGGTCTGTGTTGCCAACGGCACGGCACCCCGGTGAGGCATTAAATAGTCTAATAGCCGCCGGCAGGAAGGACATCCTGTAGCGCTCTCTAGCAGACTATGGTGGGATCAGTCTGTGACTGAAGGTGCTCCTCTGCGTCATAACCATGGCATGCATAGGGTGGGTGACGTTGTCCATGATGGCCAGCAGTTCGGCCAGGATCCGTCTCTCCGCCACCTCCTCTAGAGTGTGAAGGCTAATCCCCAGGACAGAGCTAGCCTTCCTGATCAGCTTATTTACCCGAGAAGCATCACCAGCCTTTATGTTGGCTCCACAGCACACAACTGCAAAATAGAAGGTACTGGCCACCACAGACTGCTAGAAGGTATGCAGTACTTTACTGCACACATTGAAGGACATGAGCCTCCTCAGAAAGTAGAGTCGGCTCTGGCCCTTTTTGTACAGGGCCCCGGTGTTACCAGCCCATTCCAGCCTGTTGTCCATATGGACTCCCAGGAACTTGTATGACCCAACCATTTCCACATCCATCCCCTGTATAGGGACTGTAGTCAGTTGTGCCTTGGTTCTCCTGAAGTCCACCACCATCTCCTTTGTTTTGCTGATGTTGAGCTGAAGGTGGTTCTGCTCACACCACAACACAAAGTCACTGATTGCACTCCTGTGCTCTTCCTCCTTCCCTCCCCTGATGCACCCTACAATTGCGGAGTCATCCGAGAACTTCTGTAGGTGGCATGTTTCAGAGTTATATCTGAAGTCCGAGGTGTAGAGGGTGAACAGGAAGGGGGACAGGACCATTCCCGGGGGGGGGCCCCTGTGTTGCTCACTACCCGTTCTGACACACAGCTCTGTAGTCGCACAAATTGTGGCCTACCGGTCAGGTATTCCATGACCCAGGAGACTAAGGGTGCTTCCACTTTTATCCTCTTCATCTTCTCACCCAGTAGCAGGGGCTGAATGGTGTTGAAGGCACTGGAGAAGTCAAAAAACCCTCACAGTGCAACCTGCGTTGTCCAGGTGAGAGTAGGCCCTTTGCAGAAGGTAGATAATAGTATCATCCACCCCGATGTTGCGCTGGTATGCGAACTACAGAGGGTCCAGTGATGTACACACCAGGGGTCTGAGGTGGGCGAGGACTAACGTTTCCAGGGTCTTCATGATGTGGGATGTTAGGGCTACAGGTCTGAAGTCATTCAGGACAGTGGGGTGTGCCTTCTTGGGCACTGGGACGAGGCAGGATGTTTTCCACAGCACAGGGACCCTTTCTTGGCTCAGGCTAAGGTTGAAGTAACGCTGGAGGATTCCCCACAGTTGGTCAGCACAGATCCTTAGCACCCTTGGGCTGATGCCATCAGGGCCTGCCACATTCCACTGATGTAGTCTCTCCAGCTCTCTCTTCACTTGGTTGGTATTGCAAGTAATTCTTGGACTTAACTTACGTTGTCATTCACTCAGGAATGCATTTTAGTATCATGTCAGTTGTATATTTTTTCATTGCTTTTAGTATATCAAATGTGCAATACGTGCAGTTATCTGTAATTAAACCCTGCACTAAGGACTGTATTTTAAGGGAGTTACTATTATTACCCTAAATTATATCATACACACATTTAGCTATTTAAGTATCTCTTACTGTCATTTACTTGTATTCCTTCCCATGCTGGAGGAGTACTACTAATTTAATTCCAGTAGATGTCAGTATGGTATTATATCAAACTCTCTGGGAGGGAAATAACTAAAATAGGAGCTCGACCACATGTGTCATCAATTTGTTAATAATTGACCAAGAATTAATAAGCTTTCCTCTAATCACCTCATGAATATTCAGTGATACCACACACACTCATAAAAATCTGAGATTGGCCACAGTTGGAGGAGACGCAAATCAGGCCCATCCCATTTTATTACTTTATCCCTAATCCTTGTCCTGGTTGGACCATATCTCTAAATTGGCATCAAGGATACAGATCACACTTATCAGCTTTTTGGGGGGTGTATCTCCTCCGGGCTTCCATGGTGAGAGAGGGAGAGAGAGTGGGAGAGAGAGTGCTGACAAGTGATTTTCCATGATGCAACAGCAGTGCGCAATAGATTCAAACCACTTTTCTACACAGTACACATGGTTATTTAGTAAGGTGATCTATCCGAATTTGGTCAACCCCAAAGGTTAAAATAAATAATTTACATATAATCAACACAATCACACCAATAGTCAATACAATGTTGTTGACATTTTTGTTAAATCCTGAAGTCCTAGTAGCATAAGTCTCGCCCATACAGCCTCATTCATGAAAACGCTGCTTGGTGAATGCAACCACTTGTCTTTTCAGAATGTTTCATTGTTTATATGTAACTCCAAATCTATCCATATTTCCCCCATCATCTGTCTAGGTCACATGACATCTTTCACCACCCCTCCCTCCACTTCCCTCTCCACTCCTCTCCTCTCCAGCTCTCTATGCAAGTAATCTCTTTCTCGTCAAATCATTCACTCTCTCCCCCTCTGTGCAAGTCATGCCTCTCACTCCATCCATCTCCAGCCCTCTCTCTCTACTCCCTAGCTCCCCTTCTCTCGCTCTCTCCTTTTTCCGTCAGTTCCATGTGCTATTTTTCCTCTCAACTCCTCTAAACTCTCCTCCTCTGATTCACTCGCTGCTCTCATCTTCTCTCTCGGTAACTCTCTCCCTCCCTCCCTCCTTATCTTGCTCACTCTGACTATACTTGTTCAGTGCCATCCATTCCCGATACTCTCAGGCTCATCATCGTGAAGGCTAAATATTGTACATGAACGGAACACAGGGGCTTATAGGCTTGCTGAGAGGCACAGTCGAGGGATTATTTGGCAGTTTATTGATACAATGAGTCTTCCTCTACACTGTAGTGGAATACTTTTGGACAGTGTCTGCACTAACGCTGATTGTCAATTCTGCATTGGATTATATTCAGGTTTTTCAGGCTTATTGGCACCAGAGCAGGCTGGTGGAAGGAGCTATAGGAGGGATGGCTCATTGTAAGGGCTGGGATGGAGTTAATGGAATGGTATCAAACACAACAAAGAAACCACACAGACTCCGTTCCAGTTATTCCATTCCAGCCATTACAATGAGCCATTCCTCCTAAAGCTCTTTCCACCAGCCTCCTCTGATTGGCACATGTGCTTGCTGCTCAGTTGTCTGTGTAGCAGGCATTACTACCAGTCGTTTCAATATTCAGCAGATTGCTGAAATGTGGAACCATATTCTAAAATACATATATGTGAGTCTCTGCAATAAGTCTCGCCGATACACTATGGTAAAACATCTGTACAACTTCAGAATTAACCCTAGATTATGAGAGGATCATAAAATGTAATTCATATGCATATCCTCCATGGCTTTGGTCTCAGCCGGGGGTGGGCATAGTAGTCATGCTTCACAAAACTTATTGGTCAGTGGTTCAAGATGCTTGGTCTTTATTGGTTGAGATCTCAGGGCCCATTTGCTTTACTGGTTGAAGGTGAGACAGCCATGTTATTGTAGAGGGAGAGGGTGAGGAGAGGGACCCTCCCACCTAGTTGTGAGGGGCCGGGGCGGATGCACTGGTTGACCCAATGCTGAGCTGTCTGTCTGGGGAAAGGATGGATCGGCACGTGGCTTAAGACCTCTGCTGAAACTTGAAAAAGCCTCAGAGGAGGACGACTGATACTGTATTCTGTTTGATGTATGAGAGCAGGTGTGGATGTTCAGAGCAGAGGGAGACAGAGCAAGGGATTGTGGGATTTTGTACCACTTCCTTTTTTTCTTCTTTTGACTTTTGAAAGTGTCTGTCCCAAGTCTCCCGTAAGACTTTATGAATCCTGTTAAGGCGACAGATTTGAGGATGAAACCTTCAAAGAGAAGTGTTGCGTTAGCACTATGGGCAGCTATCTGATACCATGTCTGTGGCATGAAAAGAGAGGCACAGTTTGGACTCTGCTGTGTGTAACATCACAAAATGTTTTACCACTGTTATCAAACACCTTATCTACAATGTGAGAATGTGATAATCAAACATGAGGGAGGAACGTCCTTTATGAACAGCCTCCTGGATGGGCAGAATGCAGTTGGCTGGTGCCTCCTGGTCCTGCTGGATGCTGGTGAGAGCCATCTCTTCCTCGTCTCTGTGGAGGATCACTGACTTTAAGACCAGGTCCTCTTGGCCATGCAGAAGAGGGAAGTCTGGGAATTACAGAGTGTTTGTGTCACAGCCACCCTTCCTACAAACGTAACAGATTGATCTATTATACAAGGCACAGGGAATGTGCCAGACACATCCTCTACCCCTCTCAAAGGAAGTGGAGGCTGGGAAATGGAGGGTGGCGCATCGTTTGAGTATGGCTCAAAACACAGTTTCATTTCAGAAGTTTTTTTTTTGAGCAAGGAAAGGGATTGTTGTTGTTGTTTGAGTCATTTTGGTCTTTGACATCAACACTAGCATCATCACCATTTCCTCTTCATCATCATCATCATCATCACCATCATCATCATTGTTACACAGTCATCATCATCATCAAAATGATTTAAAGCTGGGAGCCACTGCCCATTCTTAGGGAAATGTATTTAAAATAATATTCCACTCTCCGCACAACCATACTCCATCCATTCAACATGTAAAATGCCAAAGTTTTAGCAATAAGGCAGAGCTTCACTAATTGCTCCATCCAGGGATTTGGTTATAACATGGTGCCGATCAAGACACCCATAAATCTCTTATTCCCTTCATCTGTCTCTATATGCCATGTGAGCAGGGATATGCTTACTTTCTGTCAGCCTGTGCTTTGCAATGGCACGTCTATTGTTCTGTTACAAGGATATACATTTTTTGACATGTTTATCTTCCCCTGCTGGTGATTTTCTATAAGCAGTTTCTTTAGTGACCTTGACCTTACTGTCGTAGTAAACAGGATGTTTGCTCATTAATGGAAGCTGATAGTTTCATGTTATATACAGTACCTTTGCAATCTTCATTAATCTGTTTTATGCCTTTCATAGCATCATTGGTATGTAACATATTATTTATTAACTATTTATTGGGCTCCCAAGTGGTGCAGCGGTCTAAGGCACTGAATCTAAGTGCTAGAGGCGTCACTACAGACACCCTGGTTCCAAACCAGGCTGTATCACAACTGGCCGTGATTGGGAGTCCCATAGGGCGCCGCACAATTCGCCTAGCATTGTCCAAGTATGGCCGATGTAGGCTGTCATTGTAAATAAGAATTTGTTCTTAACTGACTTGCCTGGTTAAATTAAAACAAATGTTTTAACTACTTACCAGATGGTTATTTCAGTGATTATCTATTTTTCTCAGTTTCACCATTTCCCAGTCATTAAACGTGTGGACAAACAGATATCCTATCTCCAGAGTCTCTACATACAAGGAGGACAGAACATCTATGACGTTTCTGTGGAATGGTTGCCCGTCGTCACCCATGGAAGTGTTAATGGCAGGAAAGGACATCAGACGTCTGTCAGGTATTATGGCGAGTTCAAAACAACTGGGAACTCGTAAATCTCCGACTTCAGTGCGTTCAAGACAAATGGGAACTCTGAAAAAAACAAGCTCTGACTGGGAAAAATTGTTTTGAACGGTCATCCAACTGGGCATCTTTGTAGATCTCTGACTTTCTGACCTGAAGATCACTGACGTCATTATTTTTTTCCAAGTTCCCATGCCGCATTCACGTGGTAGTCGGAACTAGGAAACTCGAAAATGTCAGACTTGCTAAGTTGTTGTAGTTACAAACGTGCTGTGTTCCACCAGTTAACAAGTAAAACATGTCTGTGTTTACTAGTTCCGACTAATATGCAGCAACAGCACAATTAGAGGGGTCCTGATGGGGATAACAGGATGTGATAGGTCAGTGACAGGCATAGACTTAGATAGACATTGCATCATTGTATCTGTCCCATTTGGCATCTGTGAGAGCATGGGCAGCACCATTGAGGCCATCTCCATTTTGAAGTAGTACATTTTCTTGTTCTACTACTTGAGTTGGAAAACAAACTGAAAAGGCTGCATACTGACACCTAGAATGTGTTGTTTGAACAGGTATAAAGCCAAGGTTGGTGATTTACTGCTATCTATAGTTATGGAATGTTTGCTCACAAGTATAATTTATAGGCTGATCCCTCCTGATGATCGGGATGGAATCATGTGAAAATAGCTGTGCAGCGACTCTCCCCTTGCAACTTGACAGAGCTTTAGAGGATCTGCAGAGAAGAATGGGAGAAACTTCTCAAATACAGGTGTGCCAAGCTTGTAGCGTTATACTCAAGAAGACTCAAGGCTGAAATCGCTACCAAAGGTGCTTCAACAAAGTACTGTGTAAAGGGTCTGAATACTTATATAAATGTAATATTTCCGTTTTTTATTTTTAACACATTTGCAAACATTCCTAAAAAACAGTTTTTGCTTTGTCATTATGGGCTATTACAGTTGAAGTCGGAAGTTTACAAACACGTAGGTTGAAGTCATTAAAACTCATTTTTCAACCACTCCACAGATTTCATGTTAACAAACTATAGTTTTGGAAACTCGGTTAGGACATCTACTAGTAATTCTTCAAACAATTGTTTACAGACAGATTCACTTATAATTCACTATATCACCATTCCAGTGGGTCAGAAGTTTACATACACTAAGTTGACTGTACCTTTAAACAGCTTGGAAAATTCCAGAAAATGAAGTCACTAGAAGCTTCTGGTAGGCTAGTTGACATCATTTTAGTAAATTGGAGGTGTACCTGTGGATGTATTTCAAGGCCTACCTTCAAACTCAGTGCCTCTTTGCTCGACATCATGGGAAAATCTAAATAAATCAGTCAAGACATCAGAAAATAAATTGTAGACTTCCACAAGTCTTGTTCATCCTTGGGCGCAATTTCCAAACGCCTCAAGGTACCACGTTCATCTGTACAAACAATCGCACGCAAGTATAAACACCATGGGACCACGCAGCCGTCATAACGCTCAGGAAGGAGACATGTTCTGTCTCTTAGAGATGACCGTACTTTGGTGCGAAAAGTGCAAATCAATCCCAGAACAACAGCAAAGGACCTTGTGAAGATTCTTGAGGAAACAGGTGCAAAATGATCTATATCCACAGTAAAACGAGTCCTATATCGACATAACCTGAAAGGCAGCTCAGCAAGGAAGAAGCCACTGCACCAAAACCGCCATAAAAAAGCCAGACTATGGTTTGCAACTGCACATGGGGACAAAGATCATACTGTCCTCTGGTCTGATGAAACAAAAATATAACTGTTTGGCCATAATGACCATCATTATGTTTGGAGGAAAAAGGGGGACGCTTGCAAGCGAAGAACACCATCCCAATCGTGAAGCACGGGGGTGGCAGCATCATGTTGTGGGGGTGCTTTTCTGCAGGAGGGTCTGGTGCACTTCACAAAATAGATGGCATCTTGAGGAAGGAAAATTATGTGGATGTATTGAAGCAACATCTCAAGACATCAATCAGGAAGTTAAAGCTTGGTCGCAAATGGGTCTTCCAAATGGACAATGACCCCAAGCATAGTTGTGGCAAAATGGCTTAAGGACAGCAAAGTCAAGGTATTGTAGTTGCCATCACAAAGCCCTGACCTCAATCCTATAGAACATTTGTGTTTAGAACCAAAAAAGTGTGTGAAAACAAACCTGACTCGGTTACACCAGTCCGGTCAGGAGGAATGGGCCAAAATTCACACAACTTATTGATTTGAGACAAGTTTGACCCAAGTTAAACAATTTGAAGGCAATGCTACCAAATACTTAGTGTAGATTGATGAGGAAAATGCAATATAATACATTTTAGAATAAGGCTGTAACGTAACAAAATTGTAAAAAGTCAAAGGGTCTGAATACTTTCAGAATGCACTGTACATAAGTATTCAGACCCTTTACTCAGTACTTTGTTGAAGCACCTTTGGCAGCGATTACAGCCTCAAGTCTTCTTGGGTATGACGCTACAAGCTTGGCACACCTTTATTTGGGGAGTTTATCCCTTTCTTCTCGGTAGGTCCTCTCAAGCTCTGTAAGGTTGGATGGGCAGCGTCGCTGCTGAGATATTTTCACGTCTCTCCAAAGATGTTCGATCGGGTTCAAGTCCGGGCCCTGGCTGGGCCACTCAAGGACATTGAGAGACTTGTCCCGAAGCCACTCCTGCTTTGTCTTGGCTGTGTACTTAGGGTCATTGAACCTTCGCCCCAGACTGAGGTCCTGAGCGCTCTGCAACAGGTTTTCATCAAGAATCTCTCGGTACTTTGCTCCGTTCATCTTTCCCTCAATCCTGACTAGTCTCCCAGTCCGTGCCGCTGAAAACCTTCCCCACAGCATGATGCTGCCACAACCATGCTTCACCGTTGGGATGGTGCCAGGTTTTCTCCAGACGTGACGCTTGGCATTCAGGCCAAAGTGTTCCATCTTGGTTCCATCAGTCAAGAGAATCTTTTACTGAGGAGTGGCTTCTGTCTGGCTACATTTGTTGGAGTGCTCCAGAGATAGTTGTCCTTCTGGAAGGTTCTCCCATCTCCACAGAGGAACTCTGGAGCGTTGTCAGAGTGACCATCGGGTTCTTGGTCAACTCCCTGACCAATTCCCTTCTCCCCCGATTGCTCAATTTGGGCGGGCGGCCAACTCCAGGAAGAGTCTTGGTTGTTCTAAACTTCTTCCATTTAATGAGGGAGGCTACTGTGTTCTTGGAGAACTTCAATACTGCAGACATGTTTTGGAACCCTTCCCCAGATCTCTGCCTCGACACAATCCTGTCTCAGAGC
This sequence comes from Thymallus thymallus, assembly GCA_023634145.1. Taxonomy (NCBI): domain Eukaryota; kingdom Metazoa; phylum Chordata; class Actinopteri; order Salmoniformes; family Salmonidae; genus Thymallus; species Thymallus thymallus. The sequence continues at coordinate 7,417,380 of CM042378.1, read as the reverse complement.
TCTTTCGTTTTGCCATTATAGGGTATTGTGTGTAGATTGATGTGGAAAACAATACATGTAATTCATTTTAGAATTAGGCTTTATCAAAATGTGGACAAAGTCAATGGGTCTGAATACTTTCCGAAAGTACTGTAAAATGTAACGTTTGGTGGGCCGGTTTGTTTTGTACATCAATTGCAAGTCTCGATATCTTTTCATTACCTTTCTGCAGATGATGGTCTGATGGTATTGCCTAAAGGAAGAATACTTCCATCGATGAGTAATAGCGGAAATTTGAAATCCACTAATGTAGGTCGTTTTTGCCGGTTTTGAGTTTGTTGAATACAGCGAAAAGCAATCTCAACGAGCTGATTATCTAACTTAACTCTTCAACACTCAATGTCTCTCTCTGCACAGCGGACTAGAGGCTATCCGATTTAAATAACATTCACGTTTAATCCTGACGACAGCTAAACTTTTGTCCACATATTCAATCATGGAGTTTTCTCCACTCTTTCCTGAGGCGAAAGATGCTCTACTTATGAAAAAATATAAGAAACTAACTAGTATCTTTTTCTTTCATTTGCATATGAGAACATCTTTGATGGAAGAGAAAGACAAGGTCCTGAGAGTTCAAAAGGCCATTGCTATAAAAAAAAAATATGTTTCTTTGGCTCTTTCAATTATCTTACTGTGTTATTTGAAGTTTCATCACAGTCGTTTTCACTTTATGTGCCGTATAATTTATAATAGCGATACTGGTAGGTATTAATGTTGCAATTACTGTATACCAAAGAAGACAGGACATTTTATGATTAATCTAAAATCAGATTTATTCTACAGATTTCTACAGACACCTGTACTTTGAGTGTTTAGACTTTAAATACAGTGCATTCAGAAAGTATTCAGACCCATTCTCTTTTTCTGCATTTTGTTATTACGTTACAGCCTTATGTACACAAAATACCCCATCATGACGAAGCGAAGACAGGATTTAAAAAAATGTTTGCTAATTTATGGAAAATAAAAAACATAAATACCTGTCACTGACTTATTTACATACAGTATCTGTCAAAAGTTTGGACACACCTACTCAATCAAGGGTTTTTCTTTATTTTTTACTATTTTCTATTCTATGAAATAACACATATGGAATCATATAGTAACCAAAAAAGTGTTAAAGAAATCAAAATATATTTGAGATTTTAGATTCTTCAAAGTAGCCAACCCTTGCCTTGATGACATCTTTGCATACTCTTGGCATTCTCTCAACTAGCTTCACCTGGAATGCTTTTCCAACAGCCTTGACGGAGTTCCCACATATGTTGAGCACTTGTTGGCAGCTTTTCCTACACTCTGCAGTCCAACATCCCAAACCATCTCAATTGGGTTGAGGACGGGTAATTGTGGAGGCCAGGTCATCTGATGCAGCACTCCATCACTCTCCTTCTTGATCAAATAGCCCTTACACATCCTGGAGGTGTGTTGGGTCAGTGTCCTGTTGAAAAACAAATGATAGTCCCACTAAGTGCAAACCAGATGGGATGGCGTATCGCTGCAGAATGCTGTGATAGCCATGCTGATTAAGTGTGCATTGAATTCTAAATAAATCATAGACAGTATCACCAGCAAAGCACCCCCACACATCACACCTCCTCCTCCATGCTTCACGGTGGGAACCACACATGCGGAGATCATCTGTTCACTTACTCTACGCCTCACAAAGACATGGCGGTTGGAACTAAAAATCTCAAATTTTGACCCATCAGACCAAAGGACAGATTTCCACCAGTCTAATGTCCATTGCTTGTGTTTCTTGGCCCAAGCGAGTCTCTTCTTATTATTGGTGTCCTTTAGTAGTGGTTTCTTTGCAGCAATTTGACCATGAAGGCCTGATTCACACAGTCTTCTCTGAACAGTTGATGTTGACGTGTCTATTACTTCAACTCTGTGAAGCATTTATTTAGACTTCCATCTGAGGTGAATCTAATGAACTTATCCTCTGCAGCAGAGGTAATTCTGGGTCTTCCTTTCTTGTGGTGGTCCTCATGGGAGACAGTTTCATCATAGTGCTTGATGGTTTTCGCGACTGCACTTGAAGAAACTTAAAAAGTTACTGAAATTTTCTGGATTGACTGACCTTCATGTCTTAAAGCAATGATGGACTGTCATGTCTCTTTGCTTATTTGAGCTGTTCTTGCCATAATATGGATTTATTTTTTTACCAAATAGGGCTATCTTCTGTATACCACCCATACCTTTTCACAACACAACTGATTGGCTCAAAAGCATTAAGAGGGAAAGACATTCCACATTTTAACTTAACATGGCACACCTGTTAATTGAAATGCATTCCAGGTGACTACCTCATGAAGCTGTCATCAAGGCAAAGGGAAGCTACTTTGAATAATCTCAAATAAAAAAATATATTTTGTTTTGGTTACCACATGATTCCATATGTGTGATTTCATAGTTTTGATGTCTTCACTATTATTTTATAATGTAAAAATAAAGAAAAACCCTGGAATGAGTTGGTGTGTCTAAACTTTTGACTGGTTACTGTAAATATTCAGACCATTTGTTATGAGACTCGTAATTGAGCTCAGGTGCATCCTGTTTCCGTTGATAATCATTTCTACAACTTGAATTGAGTCCACATGTGGTAAATTCAATCAATTGGACATGATTTGGACTGTCTATATAAGGTCCCACAATTGATAGTACATGTCAGAGCAAAAACCAAGCCTTGAAGTCGAAGGAATTGTCCGGAGCTCAGAGACAGTATTGTGCCGAGGCACAGATCTAGGGAAGGGTACCAAAACATTTCTGCAGCATTGAAGGTCCCCAAGAACACAGTGTTCTCCATCATTCCTAAATGGAAGAAGTTTGGAAACACCAAGATTCCTCCTAGAGCGAGCTGCCCGGCCAAACTGAGCAATCGGGGGAGAAGGGCCTTGGTCAGGGAGGTGACCAAGAATCCGATTGTCAATCTGACAGAGCTCCAGAGTTCCTCTTTGGAGATCTGAGAACCTTACAGAAGGACAACCATCTCTCAGCATTCCACCAATCAGGTCTTTATGGTAGAGTGGGCAGACGGAAAACACTCCTCAATAAAAGGCACATGACAGCCCACTTTGAGTTTGACATAAGCAAATCTAAAGATTCTCAGGTCTGATGAAACCAAGATTGAACACTTTGGCCTGATTGCCAAGCATTATGTCCGGAGGAAACTTGGCACATCATGCTGTGGGGATGTTTTTCAGCGGCAGGGACTGGGAGACTAATCGGGATCGAGGGAAAGATTAATGGAGCAAAGTACAGAAAGATCCTTGATGAAAACCTGCTCCAAAGCACTCAGGACCTCAGACTGGGACAAAGGTTTACCTTCCAACAGGACAACGACTTAGCACACAGCCAAGACAACACAGTCTCTGAATGTCCTTGAGTGGCCCAGCCAGAGCCCGGACTAGAACCCAATCTAACATCTCTGTAGAGACCCGAAGATAGCTGTGCTGCATCGCTCCCCTTGCAACCTGACAGAGCCTGGGAGGATCTGCAGAGAATAATGGGAGTAACTCCCCAATTACAGCTGTGCCATGCTTGTAGCGTCACACCCAAGAAGACTTGAGGCTGTAATCGTTGCCAAAGCTGTTTCACCAAAGTATTGAGTAAAGGGTCTAAATACTTATTTCAATGTGATATTTCCATTTTTTATTTGTAATACATTTGCAAAAAAATCTAAAAACCTGTTTTTGCTTTGTCATTATGGGGTATTTGAGAATAAGGCTGTAACGTAATAACACAATGTGGAAAAAGTGAAGGGGTCTGAATACTTTCTGAATGTACTGTATATAACCTAATGTAACCTACAGTATATGTCAATGTGGAGGCACTCAATTTCTCTCACCCCTGGATAGTCCGGAAGAAGCGGATGGAGGTTCTAAAGTATAAGCTAGCGTCTGATCCCAGCTTCACAGAGGTACCCTCTGCTCCACTACAGCTTGCTAGCCTTCAAAGCCCACATCAGCCCAATATATACGCCTAAGTTATCTATCCATATTGCTCCATGATTAGTATCTGATGTAAGTACCAAAGTAGGTCGGTTCGTGAGCTTTAAAACCAACTCAATCACAAAGCACTTCAGTGGAAATTGGGGTTGAACACGTTGTTTCAATGTAGCTGGCCCCAAATGATAACTGCAGCAACAGTGTAGTAATTAATGAGAGCCCAGAGCCCTCCAGAAACTGTTGTCCTGTGGGACATGGACTTACCATCCCTGAACAACTCAGCTAGGCGTGACTCTAAGTCACTCTGGGCCGTGGCATTGTTCTGGTTTTGAATAATCAGTCCTGCGAGAACAACAGAAAAGCTTCAGGCACCTGCCTCTGACCAAGGTTGAGGGGACTTAACATGAATAATTTATTAAATGGATACTAAATAATCCTTACCCTTAGTGATTAGCAAAGTGATAAGATTGGTGGAAGCATCAGGACATTAGAACACTGTCGTGTTAACATCTAAAATGACTAAAGATTTCATGTAATTAAACAAAATCTCATCTAGAGGACACAAATCTGGTCTCAGAGGGAGAAGAGATGTTCTTACTTTGACTGCTTAGCTTGCAAGAGTAACATCAACCGATTTCCTCTGGTTATTAGAGATCAGTCAACATACCCTCCAGTCAGAACAGTGTGCACAGCGGGCAGTGGGCGCCCGACGATGCCATGTAGACGGGTGCTAATGAGGTGGCAGCGCTTCGTTTCAAGAGGTCCCAGTTCGTTAAGAATGCACAGGTTGGTGACCCGCATTTCGGAACACCATCCGAGCATGTCCAAACGTTAATGAGTCTTGGATAAGGTCAAGGAGCAGAAGTAATTAATATTGAGACAACCCGGAGAGATGATAATGTGAAGGCAGTCTGGAGAGCACTGGCATGGATCTAATAGCAACTGCCTTGAAGACGTAATAACAACTGTCTTGAAGACATTGCTTTTCAAATCAAAACAGGTAGTTTAGTTATGTTATTAATGCAGTGTTGTGTTTTGGAGTTCCTGTTATATTGTATGGGTATACTGTATGTAGATGAGTAGTATTTCAGGGGAATTTTATACACGCCCACTGTGGTCTCTCCAGGAAGTAATTTCACACCTTTATGGTGCCCACTTTGGAGCAGTTATCCCAGTCCCTTTATCTGTCTCTAAGACTTTGAAGTGACAATATGAAATGTGCTATGAAACCACAAAACATTAAGAAATCTATCCTGAGCTTTACAATTCCTTTGTGATTACACAGCTATGAATTAACATTATATTAATTGAATAAGTAAAGGTAACTGCCAAAATACACACACGCATGCACGCACACACACACACACACACACACACACACACACACACACACACACACACACACACACACACACACACACACACACACACACACACACACACACACACACACACACACACACACACACACACACACACACTGTACCCTTAAACCCCATATGCTCCTTCGAGACCCTTCTTTCAAAGTCACTGAGATCTCTTCTTCTAGCCATGATAGCCAAAATAATGGGCAACTGGGCATTTTCGTACTTGGTCCTAATTATGGGATGTTTATTGCTTAATTAACTGTAAGAGACAAATCTATGTATGTACTTGATATGTTTAATACTAATAGTTAACAAATATTATGCTTAAACAACAATAGAGAAACAGTCTGAGAAAAGATGATTCATTTATTTGTGCCAACACTGCTTCTTAGAAAAGATGATCCATCTCTTTCACGCAGTTGGTCTTGGCATGTAGTCAAGGACATGGGATAGAGATAAACCTGAATTACCATCACATAACTCAGGAACCACACCTGAATTACCATCACATAACTCAGGAACCACACCTGAATTACCATCACATAACTCAGGAACCACACCTGAATTACTATCACATAACTCAGGAACCTCACCTGAATTACCATCACATAACTCAGGAACCACACCTGAATTACCATTACATAACTCAGGAACCACACCTGAATTACCATCACATAACTCAGGAACCACACCTGAATTACCATCACATAACTCAGGAACCACACCTGAATTACCATCACATAACTCAGGAACCACACCTGAATTACCATCACATAACTCAGGAACCACACCTGAATTACCATCACATAACCCAGGAACCACACCTGAATTACCATCACATAACTCAGGAACCACACCTGAATTACCATCACATAACTCAGGAACCACACCTGTGTGAAAGCACCTCCTTTCAATATACTTTGTATCCCTCATTTAATCAAGTAGTTCCTTTATTTTGACAATTACCTGTATTTCTAAATATGAATGTAATACAACACAAATGACAAGGGACAAATGCCATTGGCTTAACCAGGTGAAGTCCATGCAGGACTGTAGCTCCACTAAAATATGCAGTGCAGATGCCCTCTAATAGTCCATGTTAAATGCATCCCAAGCGGCCTGATGGGAAACGAGCCATCACTGTCCGATAAGATATTTTATCTCAAGAACAGATATTTGCATTATGGTTATGGAGGGCCGGATGAGGAGGACATCTGTCTGGCTTTGTGTTTGTGCCTGGCCCAGACGTGAGCCTGTGTAATGATTTCTGGCTTCTGCCACCGTCCCTCAGCCTCGCCTCACCGCCAGAGAGATAAGACAGGCAATGATGGTGTCCTCTGAAGGGCCATCCATCCATCATCACCCACGGTCCTCCTCTGTTCTCACGCTTGCATGACTTACGGCTGAGCTGTTTTAAGCGTGTAAACCTTGTGTCAATTAAAGCCCTGAGCGTAGATGGTTACGTGTAGATAAACCACACACACACACACACACACACACACTGATTAATTGAATGAGGACCTAGTGAATGAGAGATATTGTATGTTAAACACTATGTGTGTATGTGTGTGTGTGTGCGTGTATGTAATATGCGTGCCTGCACACCCATTGTTAACCACTCAAACCCTTTTGTTGTGTGATAACTGTCAAGTGTGGTTGAGAGGGGGAAGAAGAGTGAAACCTCATCATGAAACCTCATCAGGTCTAAGATTAAAAGGTTAGCTTAAAATAAATGGGGTTAGTGAAGGAGATGAGAGTTACTTGCACATATCAATAGGTTGGACATGCTGATACAGACGTTTGGGGATGGAAGAAGGGACAAATATGCACTGAATATGCACCATTACTTCAAACTGAACAAGGTGAAACGCATCCACGCTATAACTGTCAGTCACTGGCTCCACTCATTTGAAAGCCATGGCTTTTCACTTGAGACGTTGAATCCACAGGTCCATGTAATGCCTCTGCTAACCTAGCATATGGTTCCCCAGCGCGGAGGAGTGTGTGGAGTCCGCAAGGCTGGCAGAAGGAAAGGGAAACCGTGGGATGTAAATTGAGAGATAGGGAATGAATCACACGGTGTAATGGAAAATGTCAGCGCAACCATCTTCCCTTCTTCTTTCCTATTGCTAAACACTTTCTCCTCCTGCTCTCTCTCTCTCTCTATCTCCCCACCACATTATCCAGCAGAATTTTCAGGGGAACAAAAAGTGTATGTAAATCACATTAACACTTTGAGGGGGATGTGAATTAAAACGTTGCCCTTGTCTGGATTACCAGGCCGCGTTCAAAAAATATTCATTTGGACTAATTCAAAGACACAATAGGTGAACTTTGAGCGGTTCTCTGGCAAATGATTGCACATTGTTCAGCGGGTGTCTGGACATATATAAGAGCGTGTCTGCATCCATGAAGTATGGGTAGGAGATGGGGGGGCGTTAGTATTGTGTGTGTGTGTGTGTGTGTGTATGAGGAGAGTGCAGCTGGCTTTGTACGAAAGCAGACTATCTTCATTCACAGACATAAACCAGGGACATGGAAAGAAATTAATACAGGAATGAACGAGCCATTGGAACAGAAACTAGCCATCACATAATATAATTTCATATTCGTTGCTAGACTTTCAATACATTTTCATGGCCTTTCAAACGAAATGTTACATTTTTCCAATGCTTCACTGATAATGAATCAGGTGGGTGGTTACACAATGGATAAAATGAGTTCTCCCTTACATGATGAAGTACTTAGAGCAAAGAAGAATTAACCAATACTATAGTGTAGGTAGTTCAGGTCTTTATATACATACTCATGTACAGCTGTTATATCATATCACGTGCAATATTGCAAGTAATTCTTGGACTTAACTTACTTAGGCATTCACTCAGGAATGCATATTAGTATCCTGTCAGTTGTATCTTTTTTCATTGCTTTTAGTATATCAAATGTGCAATACGTGCAGTTATCTGTAACTAAGCCCTGCGCACTAAGGACTGTATTTTAAGAGAATTACTATTATTACCCCAAGTATATCATACACACATTTAGCTATTTAAGTATCTCTTCCTGTCATTTACCTGTACAGTTTATGTAACCATGCAAGTATTCACTTACCTGTAAATATAACTGTATATTTACCTGTACAGCTAATTTAACCATGCAAAATATTCACCTACCTGTTCCTTTAACCAGTCTGTCTATTAAGTAAACTATTATTACCCTCACTCATATCATATGCATTTTTAGCTATTAAAGTATTTCTCTGCCATCGACCTGTATAGTATAGTTAACCATCCAACATCCACCAATGTATAGTGTACATATTCAGCCAACCACCCATACTATGCAATGTATTTTTATAGCTTTTTTGCACTCCAGACATCTTGTATTTCTATACTTTTTCATACTGCCGCTCTATGTATCATGTACCGTGTATCTGTCTTTTGTGTATTTTTGTTCTGGCATTTTGCACCTGCCCTGTGTTTGTTTCATAGCTGCTTGACAATGAAATTTCCCCTCTGGGATCAATAAAGTATCTATCTATCTATCTATCTATCTATCTATCTATCTATCTATCTATCTATCTATCTATCTATCTATCTATCTATCTATCTATCTATCTATCTATCTATCGCTGTAGTGTCATTGTGTACCATTTTCCCATATCATCAGCAGGTTTGTAGACCTATTATTGTGTTAATCGTCCCTGTTTGATGCCTTAACATATACAGGAATCAAGAAATGGAAGTATAACTAAGGTTAATAGTATGAGGTGTCATGAGTATTCATCTGAAAAGGTTCCATTGTAGCCCATGCGGCCAGCTCGACATATGAAACATTGATTCCTCATTTAAATTCCACTGTACCAAATAACAGACGAAATGAGATAAGATCAATGGCATAGATTTCTCTTCTATTGCTCTGTGAGAGACATATTGAAGCTGCTCAGAGGGGGGTGCTGAGGAAGGAGTTGGCTCAAGGTTGGGACTGTAAGCAATCAAGGAGTCAAACAGTGCAGTGTCAATACTTTTGATCGTCAAAAGGACTGTCAGTCACTCAGAGAGTCAGAACGTCACAGAGTGTCTAGCCAGCAGTGGGACACCCTCCAATATTGATCCACCCCCCTACTGGGTCTTAGTTTGGGCCCATTGACCATGCCTCACTTCACTCGGGTAAAGTAGACTTGAAAGTACAGTACAATAACAGAACTTTAGGTCAACAGCTTAAATGTACAAACTGAGTTACCCATGAAAATATGTGAAATGAAACCCAGATACCTTCAGTTGTAGGAGGGTGGTTCCAACATTTCCATTGACAACACATCAAAAATGCATTTGTACATTCCCAACCCCTTACCTTTGATGCCACATTCTAATTTCACCTCCATCTTCCTACTCTATAATTAATGGCTCTACATTTGACTAAGTCATAATCAATATGGATGAAGCCTCTCACGGTGCATCTGGCCAGATTTGTTCTCCTCCTGTTGATGTTTGACAGGTTCAGATGTGTACTGCCTACTGTTCTACATACCTGCAGGAATGGCAGATGGCAGCAGCCTAGTACCTCTGGAAGAGAATGCTTCTCTCTTTTTTCCTCCATGCACATCTTGCATGGAAAAATTTGACATCAGTATGTGCTATCTCTGATCCTCTCCCACTGGGCACAGACGTCAAATCAATGTCTAATCCACATTGGCTCAACATCATTTCAATGAAATGACGTGGAAACAACATCGATTCAACCAGTGTGTGCCCAGTGGGCTCTGTCTAAAGCCACTCTATCCTGAGCCCTGTCTCCTCGTGTTTTACGACCTAATCTTGGCCTGTCGTTGCATTTGGCCATCTTTTCTTCACCTCTGATCATGCTCAGCCATCGTTGAGTTTTCCATTCTCCCTGCGTGTGTACTTTACACTTCAATTTATTTACCTATTATTCTGTCACTGCACAGTCCCAGGAATCCTTCTTCTCCTCATCCAGAGTGCATAACATACCTCCCAGCTGAGGTGTCAGCAAGTTCTACTTTTTGCAAGGCCAGCCACTTTTTTATGCCTTAATCTCCGAACACAAGTGTTTGTCATCTGAATATTTATGTGTCTCAGTTTTCAAACCTGTGGATGTACTGTGCAGTACTGTACATGCAAATCTACTCCAAAGGATGGGGTTGGAGGGAGACATAGTTCGAAGAGAGAACTTGATGTCAAAACAATTTAATTAGTTAGCTGAAGTCCTTCGAGGACAAAGTGTTAAAGAATGTAGTTGAAGCAAAAAGTAATTGGATAGCTCTCAGGGATTTCTTTCTTTCTAAGTTTGGAAAAAGAGAATGAATGTTCTCCTGTCTCTTTTCTCGATTCATCTGCTCTTTTCCTGTGTGGCATATACATACAGACATCTGCCTATTTGATTTGAAGAAAGGGAGAGTTGATATAAGGAGGATAGCGCAGCCAAGAGTGTCTTACAAGATGAGATGTGGTTGACTTTTCTCTAGAGTCATTATGTGACTAGAAAGAGACCTATGCCAGCCATAACATACAGGAACTTTGAGGATGATCAGGCCGTCCAACCTTACCCCATCCTGTATTCACGCAACCCCCTACTGATTGCTGGTTGGCTAGTCAAAATTGGGCTTGGGATGCAGGGGAAACCAGCCATGCTCCTGATATGAGCTTCGAAAATCACAGAATGTCACTTTTCTCTTAGTGTAGCAGAGAGGATCCCTGAACTCTGACAACATGCCCTGAACAGCCTGATCGCCTCTCATTATATCTGCCCCAAGACAAATCCCTGATGTCTCTCTATTGTGGGATTACACCTCTGTCACAGCCTCCCACTTAAATTTGATCCAATGTGAGAGTTTGTACACAGTCTGTGTCCTTCAGTGCAGATGGAGTTTATTGTGGAGAAAATATATATTTTTTGGAAACATTTTCTTTTATGACGTTGGTGACATGGGGATTTTTATTTTTTGGTCCAGATGCGGTCTCAGTGATTTGAATCAAAGCCATGACAGTGAGAAATGCATGCTTATCTTAATTTCAAGCCCTTAACACTTACATGCAGTATTTCTATTTGATGTGACTAACACCAAGGCTCTTCAACACCAACGATGTGACTTAAAAACGTACAATCATTGGACAATAAATTCAACGAGATACGATCACGAATATCCTACCAACGGGACATCAAAAAGTGTAATATATTATGTTTCACAGAGTCGTCGTTTAACGACGACATGGACACCATTCAGCTGGTTGGATACACGCTGCACCGGCTAGATAGAATAGCAGCCTCCGGTAAGTCAAAAGAGGGGGGCGGGGCTGTGTATATTTGTAAACAACAGCTGGTGCATGGAATGTAAGGAAGCCTCTAGATATGCTCTCCTGAAGTAGAGTATCTCATTATAAGCTGTAGACCACACTATTTGCCGAGAGAGTTTTCAACTATATTTTTCATGGCTGTTTATTTACCACCACAGACTGATGCTGGCACTAAGACCACACTCAGTCAGCTGTATAAGGCAATAAGCAAACAGGAAAACGCTCATCCTAGTGGCCGGGGACTTTAATGCAGGGAAACTTAAATCAGTCTTACCAAATTATTATCAGCATCAGTTAAATGTGCACGCAGAGGGAAAACAATTCTAGACCACCTTTACACAACACACAGAGACACATACAAAGCTCTCACTCGCCCTCCATTTGGCAAATCTGAATAATTCCATCCTCCTGATTCCTGCTTACAAGCATAAACTAAAGCAGGAAGTACCAGTGATTGGGTCAATAAAGAAGTGGTCAGATGATGCAGATGCTAAGCTACAGGACTGTTATGCTAGCACAGATTGAAATATGTTCTGGGATTCTTCCGATGAGGAGTACACCACATCAGCCATTGGCTTCATCAATAAGTGCATTGATTATGTCGTCCCCACAGTGGCTGTAGGTACATACCCCAACCAGAAACCATGGATTACAGGCAACATCCGCACTGAGCTAAAGGGTAGAGCTGCCGCCTTCAAGGAGCAGGACTCTAACCTGGACGCTTATAAGAAATCTCGCTACGCCCTCAGACAAACTATCAAATAGGCAAAGCTCCAATACAGCACTAAGATTGAATCATACTACACCGGCTCCGACGCTCGTCAGATGTGGCAGGGCCTGCAAACTATTACAGACTACAAAGGGAAGCACAGCTGCGAGCTGCCCAGTGACACAAGCCTACCAGACGAGCTGAATCACTTCTATGCTCACTTCGAGGCAAGCAACACTGAGGCATTCATGAGAGCATCAGCTGTTCCGGGCGACTGTGTGATCATGCTCTCCGTAGCTGACGTGAGTAAGAGCTTTAAACTAGTAAACATTCACAAGGCCGCTGGGCATTGTCCCCACCCCCTCTCTTTTACGCTGCTGCTACTCTCTGTTTACCATCTATGCATAGTCACTTTAACTATACCTACATGTACATATTACCTAAAATAGCCCGACTAACCGGTGCCCCTGCATATTGACTCTGTACCGGTACCACCGGTATACACCACCTGTATACCACCTATATATATTTTACAATTTTTTTATTTCTTTACTTATTTATTGTTTACATAATACAAATTTTTTACTTAAACTGCACTGTTGGTTAGGGCTTGTAAGTAAGCATTTCACTGTAAGGTCTACAACTGTTCGGCGCACGTAACAAATAAACTTAGATTTTATTTTATTTTATTTGATCTGAGAGTGACATTGGAAGGTGGGAACGCTGAGCTGACGACAACACGTCACTCAAGACCCACCGACTGGCATGCTGCCTGAGATTAGCTGCTTTTAGCTCTCACCATATTTTGTGTTTGTGTGAGTGTCGAACTCCTCTGCACGTTCTAGTTACATCCTCTAGATGTGTTGTGTGTTGTTCACACTTGCATTGCAAATAAGTTTCTGTCCGCTACCCTCGCTGACATGCCATAGCATGAATGCTAACAGTGTCAGCCTGAGCCTGCCCTGCCATGCTTCAGTGAACTAGCAGTAGAGACAGCCAGCAGAGAGAGGCTCAGGAAGGGTCCTGAGTGTGTACTGCTGGATTGGAGTGTGTGTCCTGTCTCTAACCTCTCTCATGCCTGCTCGCGGGCTCGCCTGTGTGAAAGGATGCATCCACCTTTGACGGTGTCTGTAATGGAAACGTATTACTGTGAGTGGCGTTTAAGTGCTGGTGGCCTACTTCTGAATCCAGATACCATAAACAATCCGTGCACACACACCTACGCGCATAAACACCTACACACTTGCACACACACTTACACACCATCACTGACCCTGACCATGCTAATACATGGGCTGAGAAACATGTCTCCATGTATTACACTGCATGGGGAGCCAGACCACTGTGAATATGCAGGGCTCAAAGAGAAGAAAGGTACAATACAAGCAAATACAGCGAAAAAGCCATCACATGTTGTAACGGCGCGAGGCGTGAAAAAGGAGGAGGTGAAACAAAATAAATAGCGTTGAGCGATTTAATAATAACAACATGCACAGTACATATAGACAACAATCCACCCCCACACACGGGGAAGGGAAACATAAATAGGGAGTGTAATGGGGTGAATGGGAACCGGTGTGTGTGTGTGGGAAGGTGGAATCAGGGGAATGTGAAACCGGCGAGCCAGTGCAGGAGGAGCACCGTCGAGGTAGCTGGCACGCCCGTTCGCTTGAGGGAGGTACCAGGATGTGAGGCTGACCATGACCCCCAGCCGGGACCGGAACGCCTTCCAGACCCGAGAAGTGAATTGGGGCCCACGGTCGGAGACAATGTCCTCCGGAACTCCATGCATCCTGAAGACCTGCTGGAACAGGACCTCAGTGACCTGGAAGGCAGAGGGCAACCCGGTGAGAGGAACAAAACAAACCATCTTGGAGAACCTGTCCATGATCACCAAGATAGTCGTATGTCCCTCTGACCGGGGCAGATCGGTGACAAAGTCCACTGCTAGATGGGACCAAGGCCGCTGAGGCACCGGTAGTGGATGAAGCTTCCCTGCAGGAGCCTGTCTCGCCTTGGACTGTGCTCAGATGGAGCAGGACTGGACGTAGTGACGCACAGTCCTCCCCTTGCCAGGCCACTAGTACTTCGCCCGGAGCACTTCAAGTGTTCTTGCCACCCCCGGGTCAGAAGCCTACCACGCACCCTCCTCGGCACATAGGTCTTCCCCGGGGGGCACTCCGCTGGTGGCGGGTCCCGACATCCTGCCCGCATGATCTCCTGGTCAACGTCCCAGATCACGGGTCCCACGACGCATGCTAGTGGCAGGATGGGAACCTTAGGGCCTGGTCTGCCCCCCGGTCGTGCATCCAGGAGAGTGCATCGGCGCGGGTGTTCTTGGTGCCTGGGCAGTAGGTCATCGTGAAGCGGAGCCGGGTGAAGAAAATTGTCCACCTGGCCTGCCGGGGATTGAGGCGTTGAGCAGCCAGGTTGCGATGGACTGTCAGTACTTTGAATGGCTCTCGTGCGCCCTCTAGCCAGTGTCTCCACTCCTCCAGTGCCAACTTCCCCACAATGTCGTTACCCAGTCGAGGGCGCGCCCAGAACGGAAGGAGATCATCGTGGTTACCTTCTCCCTGTTGGAGATCAAAATACAACTCACATTGGAGAAGGAAACCACGACAACCCTCCGTATCGCCACCATGCCGCTCCGGCAAGGTTCTCCAGATCTCACTCACCAGGACGCCGCTAGGCACCCCACGCTCAGAGGGAGAGGACGCCGCTGCAAACGTGTCCATGAGCTCCGACATCTGTCCCTCCATGACCCGGTACCTATCCTTTAGCCCGGTCAGTCGATCGCCAGGACCGGGTCCCCCATCGTGCTCTCCTGTGTTCATCGTGAGGGACAGGGGCAAACACTCACAAAAGGGAAAAAACAGGGATAAGGTGAACGACGCGAGGCGTGAAAAAGGAGGAGGTGAAACTAAAAGAATAGCGTTGAGCAATGTATTTAATAATAACAGCATGCACAGTACATATAGACAATAATCCACCCCCACACACGGGGAAGGGAAACATAAATAGGGATTGTAATGGGGTGAATGGGAACGGGTGTGTGTGGCCGGGTGGAATCAGGGTAATGTGAAACAGGTGATGGGTCCTTGGATTAGGCTGCCATCGTCCTCATGCCGGTGGTTACACCGGCAAGCCGGATCGCTCCAGAGGGTGGTGCGGTCTGCCCAACGCACCAGGGGCACACTTCTGCCCTCCAGGACACCTACCACACCGGATGTCACAGGAAGGCCAAAAAGATCATCAAGGACATCTACTGCATTTTAGTCAATACCACTCCATTACTTTACTTTTAGATTTGTGTGTATTGTTGTGAATTGTTATATACAGTATTACTGCACTGTTGGAGCTAGGAACACAAGCATTTCGCTACACCCGCAATAACAACTGCAAAATATGTGAATGTGACCGCTAAAATGTGATTTGATTTGATATCTGAATCTGTATCTGCCATTGTCTCACTTCCGCATCTGCGGTGATAGGTGGCAGAGCTCTGTTTTGCTCTACAAGTGTCACAGGACTCGTCTGAAACCGCCCTATCACCGCAGATGTGGAAGTGAGACACTGGCAGATACATATTCAGATATATAGAAATATAGAAATATATAGAAATATAGAAATATTAGAACAGACACTTCAAAACCTTGTTTCTTATGACTTATTTTGTGTCTTTTCTTGCCATTTATGAATGGGTATTTCAATTGTGTTATCAGAAGCCACTTATGTGCAATTTAGAAATTATCTCAAAAGGCAGCATGTAGAATGAAAAGCAAATGTTCAATTAAAACCCTTTTTTTCAGGGGGGGGGGGGGGGTGTGGGGGACTACACAATGACATAATGAATCACCTAAACTATGCTATTTAATAAAGTACATATGCAAAGTCTGCTTTTAAATCAGACAGAGCTAATCCCATTCCCAGAGAGATACTAATTGTTATATGTGATTCTCAACTCCTTAAAGGAGAATTGATTAATTAATTAATCAAAAGATGATCAATTGCACATTAGTATGCAATATCCATATATGTCAGGCTCTGGCCATAGAGAGGCCTATTTGCTTCTCTAAATAGCTATGGTCAGAGTCTGACAGTGTCTTTTCTGTTTCTGTGTGGGTTTTGGGTTGGATCCCTAATTAGAGGCAGCTGCACCGCATTGTCTCTAATTAGGTATCCTATATATGTTTGTCTGTCGTTCACTCTCGTTGTACGTTTCATGTCACGGTGAAAGTAAGTGTGTGCCGTTTCATTGTTTTGCATTGTAGTTCGTCATTGTGTTAATTATACTTAGTATAATAAAATGTCGAACTATACCTGCGCTGCGCCTTGGTCTCTCCTTCCACCCACTTGTGACAATATACCTCTCCACAATTGCACCCAATGTATGACTTGTGAGTCTTCTTTCTTTTATGAACAGGGTTCACACCCACTTACTGATTGCCTCCCGTTAAATCTACACACACATGTACACACACACATATACACACACACACACACACACACACACATGATTGTACACATGAATGCACACATATTCTCTCTTTCACACACACACACACACACACACCATATACGCACTTTGTGACATCTGCTGATATAAAAAGTGCTTTTTAAATACATTTGATTGATTTATTTGATTGATAAACATTTTCGACTAACATATTTACGATTTACACTGAACAAAAATATAAACCCAAGATGTAAAGTGTTGCTACCATGCTTCATAAGATGAAATAAAAGATCCCAGCAACTTCCCATATGCACAAAAATATTATTTCTCTCATATTTTGTGCACAAATTTGTTTAAATCCCTGTTAGTGATCATTTCTCCTTTGCCAAAATAATCCATCCACCTGACAGGTGTGGCATATCAAGAAGCTGATTAAACAGCATGATCATTACACAGGCCACTCTAAAAGTTGCAGTTTTGTCACACAACACAATGCCACAGTTTTGAGGGAGCGTGCAATTGGCATGCTGACTGCAGGAATGTCCACCAGAGCTGTTGCCATAGAATGTAATGTTCATTTCTCTACCACAAGTGTTTTAGAGAATTTGGCATTATGTCCAACCGGGACTCACAACCGCAGATCATCTGGCTTCACCTGTGGGATCGTCTGAGACCAGACACTCAAACAGCTGCTAAAACTGGGTTTGCACAACCAAAGAATTTCTGCAGAAACTGTTAGAAAACCGTCTCAGGGAAGCTCATCTGCGCCCTGCTGAGATGAAACAATACATTACTTACTTGAAAGGTATATGATTTATACTTTACAGTACCTTAACGCCACCCAAGATACTGTATGGCTCTTTCTCTCTCCGACTCTCTCTTACTCTCTCTTTCTTTCGCTCTCTCACCCGTGTGCTGGTGAATTCACACCTGCGGGGGCGGCGGCGTGGGGGATGGATGTTATACGTTGTTGTTGTCCATCTCTGAGCATCTCCTGTTTGGATGAAAAGAAAAGATGAAGAATCCACAAAAGGGAGAAGCAGATAAAAAAAAAAGGACAGTGTTAAGAGAAAATTGTGCGTCTTTAGAAGGGTCTCTCTATTCAGAGAATAAATTTATGTTTCTTAGTGTGGAGGCAGAGCACCACTGAGCAGGAAGGAAGCAGTATAAAAGTTGGTCAAGATGAGCTTCGGCGATAGAGAATGGATTGTGAATGGAAAAAGGAAAGCTGCCAGGATCACCAAACCAGTGTTTTCCTCTATTTTTCTCGTCTTCCTGCTCCCTAAGCTTCTTCTCCCTGGCTGATGGACTGGATTAGAGTTCTGTCTGCAGTCAGGGAAGCCTTGTACGTTTACACACGGCTGAAAGCTGCTAGCTCATCAGGGGACCAATACCAAAGAGTGCAGAGTGATCCAACCTTCTAGTGGTTCAAGCCGTAATGAAAAAAGGGCATTATGATCTGAAGGGATCAATCAAAGGGGAAACCAGAGAGTGAAAGGGTAAACCTGAGCTCTACAGACCTCAAAGTTTAACTCTTTATTGAATAAAGAGAGTGGGATTTTTCCCATAGGGTCATTTCATCCTGTCAAGAGATGTTTGCCATGTTAAAGCCACAGGGCATTGAAGGGGTTAATGATGTAATCACGCCATGGATAAATTGATATTCTGAGTCACAGGGACATCGCAAAGGTAATTGCCTATTTGCCCTTTTGTTCCAAACCTCCCAAAATGGATTTATTCCGACTTTTACAGCCTGGGTTTATTGTCCAGGAGTGGCGTCTATAGAGTAGGCAGAGAGAAGAAGATTATAACTAGTCACTAGTCTGTCTTATATTTTTAGCTTTTTAGCACTATTTTATACAGTATAATCAAAGCCCAACAGGCAGGCTCTCTCTGGTTGATACAACCTTAACACGGCAATCTAATGAAAAGACTTCATACCCAATCACCCTATGACTCAGGAGAGTAGCAGCCAGGGATTGTGGGGCTGGTACATGTCGCTGGTGTATGGGGCTGGTGCATGTGGCTGGTGTATGGGGCAGACGGGAAATGAATATGGTGCTGGTGTATGGGTTTGTGGGGAATGGAATATGGAGCTGTTGTATGGGGCTTGTGTATGGGGCAGATGGTGAATGGAATATTGAGCTGGTGTATGGGGCTGGTGTATGAGGCAGATGGGGAATGGAACATTGAGCTGGTGTATGGGGCTGGTGGGGAATGGAATATGGAGCAGGTGTATGGGGCTGGTGTATGGGTCTGGTGGGAAATGGAATATGGAGCTGGTATATGGGGCAGATGGGGAATAGAATATGGAGCTGGTGCATGGGGCAGATGGGGAATGGAATATGGAGCTGCTGTAAGAGGCTGGGCGGGAATGGAATATGGGGTTAGTGGGAGCTACTGGTGGAGCTACAGTGACAGTGGTTGAGAGAAAGAGCAGATTGATGATCCCAAGGCTCACACTCTGACAAGGCAATCGCAATTCCCATGTCTTAGCCCACGACTGGGCGCCTGCCGGCACATATTGGATGAGGTAAATGTAGGGACTGCAATAACCAGCTCTGCATGAGATAGGACTCACATATCTCCCCTTGTAGTCTCTTTCCGGTGTGTGTGTGTGCGTGCGTGTGTGTGGGTGTATGTGGGAAAGTGTGTGTGTGTGTGTGTGAAAGTGTGTATGTCGTGAATTATTCAATGAACGAGCTAAATGTGTTACTTCAACCCGATAATTCAATTCCTTGATTTTCTTTAGATATTAGCAGATTTTAATTGGTGTGTGTTATTCCCCACTTGCACCAATTGAGGCAATGGGAATGTGAGAGTAAAGCCAAAACACACACTCTACCTTCCAGAGAGTGTATTCAGTGTGCATAATAGGCAGAATATTTTTAAAAATAATAATAACAAATTATGTGAAATAGAATAGACTTTGGAGTCTTCCCAGGAAGGGTCATAGACGATAAGTATGAGTGTCAGTGAAATGGCCAAAGCAACATGCCACAGGCTGTTTGATGTTAGAACTACAGTTTACCACTAACACACCAGTGGCTTGGTGAACCAGTCGTACTTTGTTCAAGTTTAGTTGAGTAGAGCCTGTCCAGAGGCCATGACAATATTTCACATGCTAACGACAATTGCCACGAGACCATCAGGAATGTCACTTCCACTGCCATTAGACAAATCAGACATTAAGTAATGCAATTAGTGCCCTTGTCAAGTGCACAGCACAGAGTGTGTGCCGGGTCGCGTCGCTGTGCCAAACCCCCTCATTAACGTCACCTTCTGTTAGGCCCATTCTTTACATGGAGCTACGGACATAGAGTAGACTTGTTCAATGCGTGGATAGGAGTTGTTAACGATTTGAATGGGATAGTGTGTGTGAGTGAGTGTATGTGTGGGGGGTTGTTTGGGTGTGTATGGGGGGGGGGGGGGGTGTTTACAACAACTATTACTGTTAGTTAAGCTAAGACCACTGAGAGTCAATATTTGGCCCCCGAATGTGTGGATCAGGTGATATAGAACACTCCATAATGGCCCAGTCAGAAGATAGTAATCAGTGTTTCCATGACAACGCTGTCTTGAAACACCTGTACAAAGAAGTCCTCAGCCAAACAACACAGAGAGGTTGCAGGAAGGGTTGTCTGTTGTTAATTTCATACAGTCAGTGTCTAACAAGGTTCCTCCCTATGCAAATTATAATTAATTAATTATATAGACTTGGTGATATTAACATTCATGATTTATTCATGGATTCTCAGTTCTGTGTTCACTATAGTACAAAAACAAATATCTAGTGAAAGTTGGTTTAGTGCAGAGCTACGTCAGCCCACATGGCGTAAATAGATTCAATACATTTCATTTGAAAAGGTATAGAAGTGAAAATTCTTCTCTCTTTGTGCTCTCTAACCATGGTTGATGGCTTCTCTCTCTGGGCCCATTGTCTTCTTCTCACTGTGCACACTATGTTCCCACTGCAGCTCAAGGACAGCCATAGAGAGAGAGAGAGATAGAGAGGCAGCAGCCACCCCCTTCCCTTCCTCTGTTGCTCTCTTCCGCCTCCCTCCCTCTTTCTCTCCGTCTATGGCTTTGCCAAGGCCCCTCCATCTCTCAGCGATGTCTCTCAATGTCTGATGCGATCCAGTGACCTTGCAGAGTGAGAGAGGCTGACTTGACAGAGAGGGGCTGTCACAGAGTGGCCCACAGTGTGTTCTCCTCACGCCCCCTTCCTCACTTAAGTGCTAGTACTTTCCTATTCATTGGTTGGATTATCTATTCACCATTTTACATGAACTGTATGTTTATGTAAGCCGTTAATTTGATACGTATTCACAGTGGTGTAAAGTACTTAAGTAAAATACTTTAAAGTACTACTTAAGTAGTTTTTAGGGGTATCTGTACTTTACTTTACTATTTATATTTTTGACTACTTTTACTTCACTACAGTCCTAAAGAAAATAATGTAATTTTTACTCAATACATTTTCCCTGACACCCAAAAGTACTTCTTACATTCTGAATGCTGGACAGAAAATTGTTCAATCCACACTGTCACACCCTGAACTGTTTCACCTGTCTGTGCTTCTCTCCACCCCCCTCCAGGTGTCACCCATCTTCCTCATTAGCCCCTGGGTACTTTAACCTGTGTTCTATGTTTGGCTGTTGCCAGTTCGTTTTGCTTGTTGAAGCCTACCAGTGTTTTTCCCCCTTTGCTGTTGCCTTGCTATTGTTACTATCTCCTAGATTTTCCCAGTTTTTACCCTTCCTGCTTGCCCTAAGCCTGCCTGCCGTCTTGTACCTTTACCCCACTACTCTGGATTACCAAACTCTGCTTGCCCCTGACCTGTCTTTTGCCTACTCCTGTTGTGATAATAAACATTTGATATTTCGACGTTGTCTGCGCCTGGGTCTTACCTTCGAACGTGATACACACACTTATCAAGAGAACATCCCTGGTCATCCCTACTGCTTCTGATATGGCGGACTCACTAAACACAAATTCTTTGTTTGTAAATTATGTCTGTGTTGGAGTGTGCTCCTGGCAATCCGTAAATAAATAAAAACTAGAAAATTTTACAATCTGGTGTGCTTAATATATGGATTTTTTTACTTTCGATACTTAAGTATATTTTAGCAATTATTTACTTTTGATTCTTAAGTATATTTAAAACCAAATACTTTTAGACTTTTACTCAAGTATTTCACTGGGTGACTTTCACTGTTACTCAAGTCATTTTCTATTAAGGTATTGTTACTTTTACTCAAGTATGACTTGGGTACTTTTTCCACCTCTGTGTATTCACAATGTTGAGTTCATTTAAATACATACAGTCGTATGCAAAAGTTTGGGCACCCCTGACAATTTCCATGATTTCCATTTATAAATAATTGGGTGTTTGGATCAGCAATTTCATTTTGATCTATCAAATAACTGATGGACACAGTAATATTTCAGTAGTGAAATGAGGTTTATTGGATTAACAGAAAATGTGCAATATGCATCAAAACGAAATTAGACAGGTGCATAAATTTGGGCACCCCAACAGAAAAATCACATTAATATTTAGTAGAGCCTCCTTTTGCTAAAATAACAGTCTCTAGACGCTTCCTATAGCCTCTAATGAGTGTCTGTATTCTGGATGAAGGTTTTTTGGACCATTCCTCCTTACAAAACATCTCCAGTTCAGTTAGGTTTGATGGTTGCCGAGCATAGACAGCCTGCTTCAAATCATCCCACAGATTCTCAATGATATTCAGGTCTGGGGACTGGGATGGCCATTCCAGAACATTGTACTTGTTCCTCTGCATAAATGCCCGGGTAGATTTTGAGCAGTGTTTTGGGTCGTTGTCTTGTTGAAATATCCAGCCCGGTGTAACTTCAACTTTGTGACTGATTCTTCAACATTATTCCCAAGAATCTGCTGATATTGAGTGGAATCCATGCAACCCTCAACTTTAACAATATTCCCAGTACCGGCATTGGCCACACAGCCCCACAGCATGATGGAACCCCCACCAAATTTTACTGTGGGTAGCAAGTGTTTTTCTTGGAACGCTGTGTTCTTTTGCCGCCATGCATAACGCCTCTTGTTATGTCCAAATAACTCAATATTTGTTTCATCAGTCCACAGCACCTTATTCCAAATGTGCGTTTGTGGCGTGTGTGCAGAAAAGGTTTCTTCCGCATCACTGTACTCCCGTACAGCTTCTCCTTGTGTAAAGTGCGCTGAATTGTTGAACGATGCACAGTGACACCATCTGCAGCAAGAGGATGTTGTAGGTCTTTGGAGGTGGTCTGTGTGCTGTTTTTGACCGTTCTCACCATCCTTCGCCTTTGCCTCTCCGATATTTTACTTGGCCTGCCACTTCTGGCCTTAAACAAGAACTGTGCCTGTGGTCTTCCATTTCCTCACTATGTTCCTCACAGTGGACACTGACAGCTTACATCTCTGCGATAGCTTTTTGTAGCCTTCCCCTAAACCATAATGTTGAACAATCTTTCTTTACAGGTCATTTGAGAGTTGTTTTGAGGCCCCCATGTTGCCACTCTTCAGAGGAGAGTCAAAGAGAACAACAACTTGCAATTGGCCACCTTAAATACCTTTTCTCATGATTGGATGCACTTGTCTATGAAGTTCAAGGCTTAATGAGCTCACAAAACCAATTGTGTGTTCCAATTAATCAGTGCTAAGTAGTTACAGGTATTCAAATCAACAGAATGACAAGGGTACCCAAATTTTTGCATAGCCTATTTTTCACATCTGATTTAATTTCATAAAACTAAATATTGCTACACTAAAAATCTTTGTCTGGACAATACCCCAGTACTCGGCTTTTATTAGAAAATGAATGGCATGCCACTGTGATCATTTTCTGTGACGACAGAGTAAATTATTATGCAGCCTCAGAGGGGTGCCCAAACTTTTGCATACGACTGTAGATGATGTGGTGTTACAAGTATCAGGACTCAGGATAAGACCCAGATACAAACTGTTCGAATCACAGATGTTTATTACAAAACAGGGGGCAGGCAAACGGCAGGTCAAGGGCAGGAAGAGGTCAGTAGTCCAGGGCAGTGTGAATAAGGGACAGAACAGCAGGCAGGCTCAGGATCAGGGCAGGCAGAATCGTCAGAAATCCAAAGCAGCTTCAAACAGGTACAGAGCGGCAGGCAGGCTCAGGGTCAGAACCGGGAAGACTAGAAAACAGAAACTAGAAAAACTTGAAAATGGGAAAACACTCTGGTAAGACTTGACGGGACAAGACCAACAAAAGCAGGCATAAACACACAGTGGATAATGGTGACGATGGGAGACACCTGGTGGGGGGTGGAGACAAGCACAAAACAGTTGCAACTGATCAGGGTGTGACAGTCTGATGCAGTCTATACATAATTCTGGGTGCTTGTATGTTGTATTTTTTCATCATTATCTATTTGATGTATATCTATGAATCATCTGTAACGAGAGTTTGATGCATAACGTGAGATTAGTAACCGTGCACCAATTGGGAGGGAATTAATTATTCTCAATCAATAGACACAAAACTTACTTGGTTGTAAAGGAGATCCATGCTGCCTGTAAATGTCATGCCGGCCTGATTGATTCATTTTCTTTGCATTCACTATTATTAATTAAAAGGCCTTTATGTTGATGGAGGGTTCACTTATTTCTGAGATGCAGGCAAAAATATTTGGGGCATTCTATATAAGCACAAATACACGCACGCAAACGCACACACACATACACACACACAGGCTATTCTATGAAAAAGGCAGGTGGAGCTACATAGGTCTATCAATTCCTCCATCAGGATTTGAATTGAGCAGTCATACTCTTCCTCTGAATCCATCGCAGTGCCGTTAATTTCTTCCCAAAGTGGTACTTAGAGTAGGGACTTATGGGATCTGGAGAGCAGCCGAAATTGTAATATGTAACATCTGTTTAATCCTTGATTACATAACCTCCAGCTAAAAACATTGTTTTGTCTTAAAAAGCCAATATGGTTTTTATTCCTAATCTTTGAGAGCTTTTGCTGTACTGTATACCTATGCCAGGTCTACACACAATGACTGAATAGAAAATATGTGAATTCATTGAAACCAGTGATTAAGACAATCAATCGCAAATTGAGCAGCTGTTGACTCATAATTCACTTAATCTACAAGCATTTAGCAGGCAAACATATGCTAATGTACTGGAATTGGCCACTGTAGATTTAATTTCTATTGGAATGCATTCATTTCGTTTAACATACAAAAGATGAAAAGCGTTTTTGACTTTTTCTTACAGTATAGTATATGTACTTCATTCACTGTTGTGAATTAAACCCAAGGGAACTCTCAATTATTTATTGATTCACTGTGATGACGCAGCAATTTAAATTCATAGTATGTGTACACAGTACATACTGTATGTATCCAAGAAACAAAGCACATAATATATGTAAATTACACCTTTCAGATAAAAATGTTACACATGCTTTGTGCATTTATTTGCTACATAAGTGCATTATTTTCAAGATTTGGCTGAGAACTCACCTGTGCAGTATTTTCAAGCTTTTTTATGCAATTGTACATAAAAGCATTGCTCTAGAGAGTGGCTTTTACAAGCATGTGAGCTTCATCACTGTTAAAGGCTGTGCTATTCCCTACAGCTGGTCTGCCCCTGCCCCAGGGTTGGATAGGGCAGGATAGACACCTCAGCATTCCCATTGCCTCAAACCATCACCCCATCTGGACCCGCCCTGCCAGGCAGGGTGCCACAGCACTTCCAGACGGGTCATCAATGTTTCATGGAGTCAGCAGCCGGAACATCAACTCATTCCACACTGATGGACATAGTTTGTCCAGGAGGATGAGCAAACGGGAATATTGAAAGCAGCAGAATTCACTGAGGTAAAATGACACAGATAAAATGTATATTGAGTATGAGTAATGAGTATTGAGTATTGAGTATGAGTAATGAGTATGAGTAATGAGTATGAGTAATGAGTATTATGGGGTACTAAGTTAGGAATGTGTGCAATGTTTGCCACCTATAGGACTACTTTAATATATTCTGTAAAATACAGTATATAATGTTTCTTGCATATGTTTATTTAACCCTGTAAGACCCCTTGTTGTAAAATTACAATATTACCTTTAGCCATCCTTAAACACAATCTGTTATATTTTATCTTTTTACCACATTTACATAGTCATTGGGTCCTATTGTTCAGTCTCCCAATGCTATTGGATCATACTTTTGTTTATAAGTCCCGCCTTAGGGCCACAAACTCACACAACCTCTCAAGGTTTCCTTCGAACAACATCTCTTTGTTTCAATGGACAAGATTCATCAGATTCAAGTAAGTAAAATGTCTTTTATATTTTTTGGGGTTGTTATTATAATGTCTAGAGCATGTACATATGTAGTTATTATGGAATAGATGCATCAAATTTCATTTAGAGCTTGTTATATATTTGTTGCAATTATACAACACTGGGTGATTGTGGTAGTCAAAATAGCAGGCTTGTTCCAGTGGGTTCAAACAGGTTGTAATCCCTCCACTCCACCACTGCCTGAAACAGAGTATTTTCTTTATACATGGACAGTATACATTCTACACTTATGTTGAGTTCTGGTCAAATTTGACTGATTTAAAAGTTTATCTCAAGAAAATGTAGTTAATTTGATCAGACTGACCTAAAAACCCAGAGGATATCAACAGACAATTCAGTTCTGGGAAAGGTGAAAATGTTCCTGAATGTGGTGTGTGGATGTAAGTGGGGGTGTGAATGTTTTCCTTTTAGTATGATAATTAGAGAGCAAAACAAGCAGTATTGTTATGTCCAGGCAGTATTGTGTGACTAAATGGCTGGTGATTGGGATACATTTACATTTAGGGCATTTAGCAGACGCTTTTGTCCTAAGCAACTTACAATAGGCAGACAGTTTTGTCTGCCTGGAAAACATTTCAACTCTGACCACTTGGTCCACCACCCTATCTATTACTTCAGGTTATGAACTACAATATAAAAAGCATTATAATACATGTTAATTAATTGATATTTTATTTTCAGAATGCCACCAGCAAGGAGAGAGCAGGATGTGATTGATGTCATCCAAAATGGAGAGAGTGAAGTTGAGATGGAACTCAATGACACTTTGGGATGTTAATGGAAAACTCAAAAACTATATTTTGGCATTTGTTTCTTCAGTCTATTGTTGATATAGTTCCAAATTGTTTGCATGTCAGGAATCACATTTTCAAGATACTGTATATAACTTTCAAAATACAGAAATTATGCTCCATTTTGTATTATATGATGGAAAATGCTTCATACCGGCTGTATTTCTGTATTTTGATAAGGTTGTTGGCTATACCAACAATTGACGAATGAAACAAATACCCAAGTATAGTTGATGGATTGAATTTTCCTTTAAATGTACTCTCTCCAAGGACTAAAGTGAACCAGTTATATAACCTGTTGTAAACATTTTTACTTGACATATTATCTCCCAATTTTCCTTTAAGGTGCCTCTGCATGCCTTCTTTTACACCCCCATATATTTTCTTAGATTAAAAGAAATAGGACATATTGTATAGAGTTATACCAACAGCAGAGATGTCAGGGGGTTATGCAGCAGTAGTCTCCTTTTCTTGTCTCATTATTGAAATCTCCCCATTATACAGTGGGGAGAACAAGTATTTGATACACTACCGATTTTGCAGGTTTTCCCACTTACAAAGCATGTAGAAGTCTGTAATTTTTATCATAGGTACTCTTCAACTGTGAGTGACGGAATCTAAAATAAAAATCCAGAAAATCACATTGTATGATTTATAAGTAATTAATTTGCATTTTATTGCATGACATAAGTATTTGATACATCAGAAAAGCAGAACTTAATATTTGGTACAGAAACCTTTGTTTGCAATTACAGAGATCATACGTTTCCTGTAGTTCTTGACTAGGTTTGCACACACTGCAGCAGGGATTTTGGCCCACTCCTCCATACAGACCTTCTCCAGATCCTTCAGGTTTCGGGGCTGTCACTGGGCAATACGGACTTTCAGCTCCCTCCAAAGATTTTCTATTGGGTTCAGGTCTGGAGACTGGCTAGGCCACTCCAGGACCTTGAGATGCTTCTTACGGAGCCACTCTTTAGTTGCCCTGGCTGTGTGTTTCGGGTCGTTGTCATGCTGGAAGACCCAGCCACGACCCATCTTCAATGCTCTTACTGAGGGAAGGAGGTTGTTGGCCAAGATCTCGCGATACATGGCCCCATCCATCCTCCCCTCAATACGGTGCAGTCGTCCTGTCCCCTTTGCAGAAAAGCATCCCCAAAGAATGATTTTTCTTCCTCCATGCTTCACGGTTGGGATGGTGTTCTTGGGGTTGTACTCATCCTTCTTCTTCCTTCAAACATGGCGAGTGGAGTTTAGACCAAAAAGCTCTATTTTTGTCTCATCAGACCACATGACCTTCTCCCATTCCTTCTCTGGATCATCCAGATGGTCATTGGCAAACTTCAGACGGGCCTGGACATGCGCTGGCTTAATCCATGATGACGTAGTGTGTTACTAACGGTTTTCTTTGAGACTGTGGTCCCAGCTCTCTTCAGGTCATTGACCAGGTCCTGCCTTGTAGTTCTGGGCTGATGCCCCACGAGGTGAGATCTTGCATGGTGCCCCAGACCGAGGGAGATTGACCGTCATCTTGAACTTCTTCCATTTTCTAATAATTGCGCCAACAGTTGTTGCCTTCTCACCAAGCTGCTTGCCTATTGTCCTGTAGCCCATCCCAGCCTTGTGCAGGTCTACAATTTTATCCCTGATGTCCTTACACAGCTCTCTGGTCTTGGCCATTGTGGAGAGGTTGGAGTCTGTTTGATTGAGTGTGTGGACAGGTGTCTTTTGTACAGGTAATGAGTTCAAACACGTAATGAGTGGAGAACAGGAGGGCTTCTTAAAGAAAAACGAACAGGTCTGTGAGAGCCGGAATTCTTACTGGTTGGTAGGTGATCAAATATTTATGTCATGCAATAAAATGCAAATTAATAATTTAAAAATCATACAATGTGATTTTCTGGATTTTTGTTTTTAGATTCCGTCTCTCACAGTTGAAGTGTACCTATGATACAAATTACAGACCTCTACATGCTTTGTAAGTAGGAAAACCTGCAAAATCGGCAGTGTATCAAATACTTGTTCTCCCCACTGTATGTGTACAGAAATGGGCATTCCCATGACAATTCTCTAGATTTAAAGGTGAGGTCACCATGTTTAGACTTGACAGAGAGCTATTGTTTGCTGCCAAAGGGAAACATCCATCACACTGATGGGCTTCTGGCATATTTATTCTGCTTGCTGAGATAAAGCAGATACTTCCTGCTTCATTCTTGTTAGAGATAAATATATAGGATTTATGCAGATCAGATGAAGCCTGTTCAACCTCACAGCGAACCTTAATTTACAAGATCAGAAATAGTTCTGAAAATCAACTTAATTTATAGAGTAAAAAGTCAACTAGAGTAATCAGTAAGAGCCAATGAAGGGCACTGAATTAACAGGAGGGAATGATGTGTCATGCAGCCAGTAAGAGGCATGTCATCAGCTGTCAAAGCCATCCCTTTGAAGCAAAGTGCATGTGACTGGGACATGGAGTCAGTGTTGACATGTTCCACGAGCGTCCCTGTAGGGTTGGCAGGGTCGGGGAAATGAACAACCTAATGAATCACTGCAGACTCTGACAAGCAGCGAGAACAAGATACTCTGTGTATGACAGTAAGATGTAAACAGAAAATTGTTCTGCGAGGATATCCACGTGGATATACTGTTTGTTAACCTGGTTAATGTAAACAGGTTAAGATTTGGTTTGTAAACCGATATGATTAATTTACTATAAGACATTTCAATTTTAACTGCAGGCATGTTCCATCATCTATCCTAAACATATTTAGGGCCCTCATTGTGTCACTTTTTTGGTAGTAATTCAAAAGGCCATCAATAATGAATCACATGTTAGCATCTCAATGAGTTAGCATAATATCCAGGCTGGATAATTTAACGCATTTCACAAATTCCACTCTGCTTCAGTTTGAGGTATTCATTGAGTCAATACAGAATATACAGTACATATGGTGGATATGGCAGTAGGCATCACACGTTCAAAGAGAACATCTCCCAGGACTATTGCTTGGAACAATAGCAGATGTTTGTTTATTTGTCTGTCAAACTTGTTCCCTGACACTTGTGCGTTGTAAACAATGAACGACACGTTGAATATACATATATCAGTCTGTTTTGATTAGGCTGGTATTTCAACAACTCACAACAACACAATAAAAAGCTATGCATCAGTTCCAGAGAAAAAAAATAATTATCTTTAACCGTCATAAAAGCATCTCCCGATCCGCCATTGGAAATCAGTTAGAGCTTTTGTGATGCTTATGCATGCTCTTGCATGACTAAGGAGTTCCCTAAAATCACCATTGCTGTGTTGACTGTCACAAATAACTGCCGCTGACAGTTTCCCCTAGTGACGGCAGCTCTCTTCCTCTGCTATCTCACTGGCACAGCTTTACCGTCTATCATCACATGACGTGTGGCGGCGTCCCATCACTGCCGTCCTCAAAGGTAACCCAAACAGAGGGTCTGCTTTGTATCTCAACAGATGAAGCTTGTGAATCATGTGCTAATAATTTCACTACAGCTACACTGGAAGTATGACTGGGTAATTGTGCTACCATTAAATGTTTTATTAGGAAACGAATACTGCTGTTTTAGAGGTCGATTTAAACCTATGATATTCCAAGAAACACTAGTTTCATGACCATAGGGTAATATGGTGGGATTCATTCGATTTATTTGGGCACAGTAAGCATAGAGCCTCCATTTAGAATGCCATATATCAAATCATATCAAAGTTTATTTGTCACGTGCGCCGAATACAACAAACAGTGCAGTTTTTAAGTAAAAAATGAGTATTGGGTAAAAAATAGATTATTAAAGAAATAAAAAACAGTCAAATTATATATATATATGTAAAAAAAAAATATATATATATAGGTGGTATACTGTAAACAGGTGGTACCGGTACAGAGTCTGGTACCGCTTGCCATGCAATAGCAGAGAGAACAGTCTATGACTGGGGTAGCTGGAGTCTTTGACAATTTTTAGGGCCTTCCTCTGACACCACCTGGTATAGAGGTCCTGGAAGTCAGGAAACTTTGCCCCAGTGATGTACTGGGCCGTACACACTACCCTATGTTGTACCTTGTGATCGGAGGCCTAGCAGTTGCCATACCAGGTAGTGATGCAACCAGTCAGGATGCTCTCGTGCCTGGCCATGCAGTCATCGGTGAACAGGGAGTACAGGAGGGGACTGAGCAAGCACCCCTGAGGGGCCCCAGTGTTGAGGATCAGGGTGGCAGATGTGTTGTTACCTACCCTTACCACCTGGGGGCGACCCGTCTCCTTGAAGGCGGCAGCTCTACACTTTAGCTCAGTGCGGATGTTGCCTGTCATCCATGGTTTCTGGTTGGGGTATGTACGTACAGTCACTGTGGGGACAACGTCATCGATGCACTTATTGATGAAGCCAGTGACTGATTTGATGTACTCCTCATTGCCATCGGAAGAATCCCAGAACATATTCCAGTCTGTGCTAGCAAAACATTCCTGTAGCTTAGCATTTGCATCATCTGACCACTTCTTTATTGACCTAGTCACTGGTACTTCCTGCTTTAGTTTTTTCTTATAAGCAGGAATCAGGAAGATGGAATTATGGTCAGATTTGCCAAATGGAGGCCGAGGGAGAGCTTTGTATGCATCTCTGTGTGTGGTGTAAATGCGTCTCCTTCTCCTGCCAATGACAGGGATTTGGGCCTTGTCAGGTGTCTGAAGTACATCCTGTGCGCCCTGCTTGTTGAAGAAGAAATCTTCGTCCAAGTGTGATCACTGTCCTGATATCCAGAAGCTATTTTTTGCCGTAAGATACGATGGCAGAAACATTATGTACAAAATAAGTTACAAATATCACCAAAAAAAACACATAATAGTACAATTGGTTAGGCGCCCGTAAAACGGCTGCCCTGTCCTCCGGCACCATATGTAGATGGAGATGCTTTTCTGTACGTTTTTGCTTTTCCAAAAGCAAATACAAAGTAGAAACCTCAAACTAGTTGAAAGTTTGATAGCAACTACATGTATTAACTTCAGAACGTATGAGCCAAACATGTTTTTGACAGATAATATGATGTGTCATGTGTGAGTTGTGGACCTGCTAACAATCTCCTCCCCACAACATTCAGATCCTCCACATCAAGATCAAGTAAAGGAACACAGTTCGATCCAAATGTCTAAAGGTCAAAAACTGTTTCATTGGAAACCTCCACAGCTGAAATCCTGCTGTGTGATAAAGCTTTTCAGGAACTCCAACTGTCCTCAGAACACCCCTTTGTCTTAATGAACACAGTTTGAGCTGTCATTAGTGAACCAAGGTATTTTTGTGTACCAATCTCCTCTAACACTGAACCTCCCATAGACTACACACAGGGAATGAGCAAACATAGTAATTCTGGCACTGGCTCAGGCTCACTTAATCATCCATTATGATCCAGTGGAGACCTTTCATCCCGCCCTGACTCCAACAGCCGACCTTTGGTGTCACTGTTAACGGATGCAGCCTGTGTATCCCAGCTTAGGCAGGTACACAGACCTACAGCACATGAAATATGCATGAGGCCAAGACAATCCGCTGGGGAGGTGGGAAGGAGGAGAGGGGGGGGGTTGTAGACGTGGGGCGAAGTGCCCTGTCAGGGATTCAGTATTCCACCAGGAATTATATCCAGTGCCCTTGCCACACCTGAGGCCAGTGCTCATTGTTTTGTAAAGCCACACAAGGTGGAGAGTCAAAAGGTTGCCTCATTGTTAGCTTCTGAAATAAACCATAACAAACTGGATAACCATCTCCTCCATGATTTGGCCTTTTTGCTTTGAAAAACTGTTTTCAGTCAAAATATCTTCTACACAAAACTACAAAAAAGGTCATTGGTATTCTTTTTGATTGCTGAATGAATTAATTAATGAAATTCTGAAAGAAATAAAAAATATATTCAGGCCCATCTAAGATCATAGTTCCATCTAAGATCCATTATGATGGAGATGTGCAGCACATATGATTCAATTTCAGAGCACAGATAATATAACCTTGGGCCGGTGAAGTCAGACCAGCACAGTGAATCTTGACACAGGTAAACACTTGCAGATCAATTTCAAAGAGATGGGACTCCAATTGCTATTTCACACAGGACACTTTGTAGACAGAGACCAATTTATTATCAGTATTCAATGAGACACATTTGAATTACAGGCGCATGTCACAAATCCATTCCCATCAACTTTGGCAAGTCACTCTCCATCCAAGGGCCAATGTTGACTTGCTCAAAGAGATCAAATGCCAAAAAAGTACCTTAATACAGTATATTTAGTCATTGCAAAGGAGATTTTTCATGCCTTCCCTGTGTTTTTTTTTCTTCAGTCTTTATGAAAACTACTGAAGCAGTAGACACAGATTAGATTTGACACAGCCAAGCCCTTGTGCCAATCCAACTACTCATGGTTCGCATATATACTGTGCAAAGTCAGAGTGATCATACACACAAGTTGCTCAGAAGCAACAGATATCCACACGTCTGCAATCACTTGTCCCTGGGTTTCTGTCATGCATCTTGATAGTTTTTTGCTGGTTATGGAAATAATGGAAGCTTGCAATTTCCCTGTATGACGGACCAGGCTCATAATCATTATCCCTTACATCACCCCAGCAGGCCAATCAGTTCTCATTAATGGGGATATGTAGGGGTGATGTAACACTGCTCCTGTTTGGCTAAAAAGATCACAGAACCATAGCAGCCATGGCTGCCCTTCTATCCCTTCATGGTTTGGAATCATTTTAAAAAATCATTTCTCAACTGTAGCGAATAGTAAATATGTGTTTTTTTTTTTAAGGGAGAATATTTTCCATTATAAGCCAATGCCTTCACATCTTATCTCCATCTAATTATTCTCATGTGAGGAAACATTCAGATTTCCCATTATCAGATTTGTTCAGTGAGGACTGAATTGCTGTGATCATGTGCGTGTGTGTGTTTGTGTTTCTCACTGACCTCTGTAGTAGAGGCAAGTAGATAGCAAGCACACTATACTTCAGTTCAGTTAATTCCTTGCTAGCGGCGATAATCTTCATAGTAATTTTCGGCTTGGAGTGAACGAAACACTGCTGCCACTGAGAGGTATATCGTGAAAGGTTTAGAAGATGCCTACCCTATCGTTAATTGATGCTTGCAAACAAGAAGTGGACAGTTTTACAGACAACATATTGGATCAGAGGTTTAATAAGGGACAGCTTGAAAATTACTGGGAGCAGGGAGGGGTGACAATAGTGGTAGGTTGATTGCTTTCTATGCAATAGGCTAGCTAGCAATCATACCACATATAAAATCATTCAAAGTTGCACACATTTGTAATATAAATCCACAGGAACAAGGACAAAAAGCTAATATAGACATGAAAGAACAGTGAAGACATAAGACACAGCTCAGAAATCTCCCCTATTGATCTTGTTTAGGGACAATACAAATATCTAGAACTGGGTTTCTTGAACTTTTTCAGCTTGGGACACAATTTTGAAATTATGTGTTTTCCTGGGACCCAAGCTTATGAAAACATGCAAGTATATGTAATTATCGGTATATTTTATTTATTGCCCCATTAATAAATGCAACATAGACAAATGACAATTAACTGAAATACCCATATAAATAGCTATTCATGTTTGTTTCCCTGTCACGATTGTGTGTGTTGGGAGACCAAGGCGCAGCGCAGGGATAATAGTTCGACATGTATATTACAAAAACATATGACGAACTATACAAAACCGAAAACAAACACTATAGAAAAACATCACGTTCACAAAACACACTAATGGACGGACGTAAAGAAAACACACTTACTTTCACCGTGACTGCGAATTATAACAACAACATCAACAACGACCCACACCAGAGTGAAGGACAGACTTCATATATGGGATCCCTAATTAGAGACAATGCTGTGCAGCTGCCTCTAATTAGGGATCCAACCCAAACCCCACACAGAAACAGAAAAGAACGACCCTGTCACACTCTGACCATAACTACATAGAGAAGCCTATGCTTCTCTATGGCCAGAGCCTGACAGTACCCCCCCCCAAGGCGCGGACTCCCGGACGGCAAAAAAAAAAAAACACAAAACAAGGGGGGGTTAATTAGGGAGGGAAAAACTAGTCCTTTGGGGGCGGCTCTGGCTCCGGCGAAGTGGACAGTTTTTTTCCATGGCCCCTCCTTATAGCTGGGCCCGGACTGGGTACCGGTGGGACCAACGACTCCGGCCATGGAGAGGGGAAAACAACCGGGCCCGGACTGGGCACCGGTGGGGCAAACGGCTCCGGCCATGGAGCGGGACCATTAACCGGGCCCGGACTGGGCACCGGTGGGGTAAACGTCTCCGGCCATGGAGCGGGGAAAACAACCGGGCCCGGACTGGGCACCGGTGGGGTAAACGGCTCCGGCCTTGGAGCGGGGAAAACAACCGGGCCAGGACTGGGCACCGGTGGGGTAAACGGCTCCGGCCTTGGAGCGGGGAAAACAACCGGGCCAGGACTGGGCACCGGTGGGGCAAACGGCTCCGGCCATGAGGCGGGGAAAACAACCGGGCCCGGACTGGGCACCGGTGGGGCAACCTGCTCTGGCCATGGAGCGGGGAAAAAAACCGGGCCCGGACTGGGCACCGGTGGGTAAACGGCTCCGGCCATGGAGCGGGGAAAACAACCGGGCCCGGACTGGGCATCGGTGGGGTAAACGGCTCCGGCCTTGGAGCGGGGAAAACAACCGGGCCTGGACTGGGCACCGGTGGAGCGGACTGCTCGGGCACTGGGGCGGAGCAGACGGCTGGACCCGGAATGGACCCGGAATGGGCACCGGTGGAGCGTACTGCTCTGACTCAGGAGCGAAGCAGACGGCTGGAATGGGCACCGGTGGAGCGTACTGCTCTGACTCTGGAGCGAAGCAGACGGCTGGACCCGGAATGGGTACCGGTGGAGCGGACTGCTCTGGCACTGAGGCGGAGCAGACGGCTGGACACGGAATGGGTACCGGTGGAGCGGAATGCTCTGGCACTGGGGCGGAGCAGACGGCTGAACCCGGAATGGGCACCGGTGGAGCGGACTGCTCTGACTTTGGAGCGGAGCAGACGGCTGAACCCGGAATGGGTACCGGTGGAGCGGACTGCTCTGGCACTGAGGCGGAGCAGACGGCTGGACCCGGAATGGGTACCGGTGGAGCGGACTGCTCTGGCACTGAGGCGGAGCAGATGGCTGGAGGTTCCGGGCTGCTGACCTTCGCTGGAGGCTCAGGGCTGCTGGCCTTCGCTGGAGGTTGCGGGCTGCGGACCTTCGCTGGAGGTTGCGGGCTGCGGACCCTCGCTGGAGGTTGGGTGCGGGGAGCCGGCACGGGTCGTACCGGACTGGGGAGGCGCACTGGAGGTCGGGTGCGTGGAGCCGGCACAGGAAGCACCTGGCTAGGCACACGCACTGGAGGTCGGGTGCGGAGAGCCGGCGCGGGTCGTACCGGACTGGGGAGGCGCACCAGAGGTCGGATGCGTGGAGCCGGCACTGGAAGCACCTGGCTGGGCGCACGCACCGGAGGTCTGGTGCGGGGAGTAGAGCAGAGGTCCGGACCCGGACTGGACATCGGAGAAGCGGATTGCTCTGGCATGGAGGTGGAGTAGACGATCGGACCCAGACTGGGCACCGGAGGAGCGGATTGCTCTGGTAGGGAGGAGGAGTAGATTACCGGACCCGGACTGGGTACCGGTGGAGCGGACTGCTCTGGCATGAGGGTGGAGTAGACGACCGGACCTGGACTGGGGATGCTCCTCTTGGGCACCTTTAGAGCCAGCTCCCTCCTCTCGCTCTCACACTCCTCCATATTTAGCCAACATAGCTCCATGATCATCTCATACTCCTCCCTCCGTCGGTATTCCCCCACGTACTCAGTGTCTGGCGAATGCCACCTGGAAAGTGGGACTGGTGCCTCCTCTACCACTCCTGACTAGCCCCATAGCCCCCCCCCCCCCAAGATTACCTTGGGGTTGTTTGCGGGCGTTGCCTCGTCTTGCGCGTCGCGCATAACGCGGCGGCACCTCCTCTCTCACCCTCTCTCCCCAGTTACGGTGCTTGGTCTGGCTCTGGTGGGTCGTTCTGTCACGATTGTGTGTGTTGGGAGACCAAGGCGCAGCGCAGGGATAATAGTTTGACATTGTTTTATTATACTATGTAAAATTAAATACTATGTATATTACAAAAACATATGACGAACTATACAAAACCGAAAACAAACACTATAGAAAAACATCACGTTCACAAAACACACTAATGGACGGACGTAAAGAAAACACACTTACTTTCACCGTGACTGCGAATTATAACGACAACATCAACAACGACCCACACCAGAGTGAAGGACAGACTCAACATATATGGGATCCCTAATTAGAGACAATGCTGTGCAGCTGCCTCTAATTAGGGATCCAACCCAAACCCCACACAGAAACAGAAAAGAACGACACTGTCAGACTCTGACCATAACTACATAGAGAAGCCTATGCTTCTCTATGGCCAGAGCCTGACATTCCCCCCCCATTAAAAACACTCTTACATATCTGTCTAGGTGTCAGTATGGTTTCGGGATAGCGCGCGGAATGGGGAAACAGGCGCAGGGAGACAGGCGTGATGCGATACTGAATAAGGGTTTAATATAATGACGCACAAACACCATCTGACAATAAACAATCACGGACAAGAACCAGGGGGGAACAGAGGGAATATATAGCCAACATACAATTAGTGGAAATGGGAACCAGGTGTGTGAGGAACAGGACAAACGTAAACTGTGAAATGGATCGGTGGTGGCTAGAACAACTTCAGCCGAAGTCGTGACAGTACCCCCCCCTTTATGCGCGGCTCCGGCAGCGTGCCAACGTCGATCTCTGGGCCGACCTGGAGGACGAGGCGTCCCGGATGGAGGCGATGAAACTCCCTCAGAAGGGAGGGATCTAGAATGTCCTCCACCGGCACCCAGCATCTCTCCTCCGGGCCGTACCCCTCCCACTCCACGAGGTACTGGAGTCCCCTAGCCCGACGTCTTGAGCTCAGGATGGCTCGAACAGCGTACGCCGGGGCCCCCTCGATGTCCAGCGGGGGCGGAGGGACCTCCAGAACATCATGGCCTTGAAGTGGACCAGCCACCACCGGCCTGAGGAGAGACACAAGGAACGAGGGGGGAGCTGTTACCTATAACACCCCTCGTTCAGTCTCCTCAGGACTTTAAACGGCCCCAGCTTCAGGCAGGGCAGGCGGAGGGGCAGGTTTTGGGTTGAGAGCCAGACCCGGTCCCCCGGTGCGAACACCGGGGCCTCACTGTGGTGGCGGTCTGCGCTCGCCTTGTGCCTTCTCACGGCACGTTGCAAGTGCACGTGAGCGGCGTTCCAGGTCTCCTCCGAGCGCTTAAACCACTCGTCCACCGCAGGAGCCTCGGTCTGGCTCTGGTGCCACGGTGCCAGAACCGGCTGGTAGCCTAGCATGCATTGGAAGGGGGAGAGGTTAGTAGAGGAGTGTCGGAGTGAGTTCTGGGCCATCTCAGCCCAGGGAACGAACGCTGCCCACTCCCCCGGCCGGTCCTGGCAATACGACCTCAGAAACCTACCCACATCTTGGTTCACTCTCTCCACCTGCCCGTTGCTCTCGGGGTGGAACCCTGAGGTGAGGCTGACCGAGACCCCCAGACGTTCCATGAACGCCCTCCACACCCTAGACGTGAACTGGGAACCTCGGTCAGACACGATGTCCTCAGGCACCCCGTAGTGCCGGAATACGTGGGTAAACAAGGCCTCCGCCGTCTGTAGAGCCGTCGAGAGGCCGGGCAGAGAGAGAAGGCGACAGGACTTAGAGAACCAATCCACAACAACCAGGATCGTAGTTTTGCCCTGTGACGGTGGAAGGTCCGTCACAAAATCCACCGACAGGTGTGACCACGGTCGCTGTGGAAGGGGTAGGGGTTGTAATTTCCCTCTGGGAAGGTGTCTGGGCGCCTTGTACTGTGCGCACACCGAACA
The DNA here is from genome assembly GCA_023634145.1 of Thymallus thymallus. NCBI lineage: Eukaryota > Metazoa > Chordata > Actinopteri > Salmoniformes > Salmonidae > Thymallus > Thymallus thymallus. Next base: position 7,378,349 of record CM042378.1, on the reverse strand, counting down.
GGAGGAAACGTAAGCCCTCACGTCCTTAGCTAAAGTGGGTCACCAGTACTTTACATCCAGACAGCGCATCGGCCGCTCGATCTCCACCAGGCGGGAGGCAGGAATGATGGGAGTAGGATCGATGGGCCGCTCATCTGTGTCATACACCCGGGACAGTGCGTCTGCCTTCACATTCTGTGAACCCGGTCTGTAAGATAGTGTGAAATCAAACCGGGTGAAAAACATGGCCCACCTTGCCTGGCGAGGGTTCTGTCTCCTCGCCGCCCGGATGTACTCCAGATTGCGGTGGTCAGTCCAGATGAGAAAAGGGTGTTTAGCCCCCTCAAGCCAATGACTCCACACTTTCAGAGCCCTCACCACAGCCAACAGCTCCCTGTCCCCCACATCATAGTTGCGCTCCGCCGAACTGAGCTTTTTTGAAAAAAAAGCACAGGGGCGGAGCTTAGGTGGCTTCCCCGAACGCTGAGACAGCACAGCTCCTATCCCAGCCTTGGACGCGTCTACCTCGACTATGAAGGACCGAGAGGGATCCGGGTGCGCCAACACGGGGACCGAGGTAAACAGAGCCTTCAGGTGACCAAAAGCCCTGTCCGCCTTAGCTGACCATCGCAACCGCACCGGTTCCCCCCTCAGCAGTGAGGTAATGGGAGCCGCTACCTGCCCAAAGCCCCGGATAAACCTCCGGTAGTAGTTGGCAAACCCTAAAAACCGCTGCACTTCCTTTACCGTGGTCGGAGTCGGCCAATTACACACGGCTGAAATGCGGTCTACCTCCATCTCCACCCCGGACGTGGAAATGCGATATCCTAAAAAGGAGACGGATTGTTGGAAGAACAGACACTTCTCAGCCTTGACGTACAGGTCATGCTTCAACAGTCGACCAAGCACCCTGCGTACCAGGGGCACATGCTCAGTGCGTGTGGCGGAGTATATCAGAATATCGTCGATATACACCACCACACCCTGCCCGAGTAGGTCCCTGAAGATCTCATCTACAAAGGCTTGGAAAACTGCTGGAGCATTTTTCAACCCGTACGGCATGATGAGGTATTCATAGTGCCCTGAAGTGGTACTAAATGCTGTCTTCCACTCTTCTCCCTTTCGGATACGCACCAGATTACAAGCGCTCCTGAGAAAAAGCGCACCCCGTGTATCGATTCGATAGCACTGGCTATGAGGGGAAGCAGGTAGCTGTACCCCACAGTGATCTGATGTATTCCTCTATAGTCGATACACGGGCGCAGACCTCCCTCCTTCTTCTTCACAAAAAAGAAACTCGAGGAGGCAGGTGAAGTGGAGGGCCGAATGTATCCCTGCCAAAGGTCTACTATCTATGGCATGTACAGGAAAGGGGACACTCAGAGACACAATAGGGATCCCTAACCTATGGGCCAAAGCCCGGTCTATGAAATTTCCAGCTGCGCCTGAATCTACTAGCACCCTATGCTGGGAATGTGGGGAACACTCAGGAAAAACAATACACACAAACATGTGTGCAACAGGGAGCTCTGGGTGAGTCCGGTGCTGACTCACCTGAGAAGCACGACAGTGCTTTGCCTGCCGCCTCGCCTCCCTGAGCGCAGCACCTCCCAGCTCCATCGGTGTTGGAGTGGGGAGGCTGAAAGATGGAATTGACGGGCCCTGATCAGGACGTCCTCGGGTAGCCAGCAAGTTGTCGAGCCTGATGGACATGTCCACCAGCTGGTCTAGGCTGAGGGTGGCATCCCTACAGGCCAGCTCCCGACGGACGTCCTCCCGTAGGCTGCACAGGAAATGGTCGATCAGGGCCCTGTCGTTCCATCATGCGCTCGCCGCCAGAGTCCGGAAATCCAGGGCGAAGTCCTGTGCGCTCCTCGTCCCCTGCCGGAGATGAAACAGGCGTTCACCCGCCGATCTGCCTTCAGGTGGATGGTCGAAGACCGCCCGAAATTGGCGAGTGAACTCCCCGTAGTGGTCCAACACCACGTCCTCCTCGATCCAAACGCCGTTGGCCCACTCCAGGGCTTTCCCCGCCAAGCAGGAGACGAGGGCAGACACTCTCTCGCATCCCGATGGAGTCGGGTGAACGGTTGCCAGATACAGCTCCAGCTGGAGCAGGAACCCCTGGCAACCGGCCGCCTTGCCGTCGTACTTCCTCGGGAGCGAGAGCCTAATCCCACTGCGACCCGGGACAGGAGGAGGAATAAGGGGAATCGATGGAGGGGATGGTGGAGGTGCGGGTGGCCCTCTCGACTCCCACCGGTCCATTGTCAGCAGCACTCGATCCATTGCCGTTCCTAGGCGCTGGAGCATAGATTCGTGCTGCTGAACGCGCTCCTCCATGGGGAGCGGAGGGCTGGTCTCACCTGCTGCTTCCATGGTAAATCACGGTCCGTGATTCTGTCAGTATGGTTTCGCGATAGCGCGCGGAATGGGGAAACAGGCGCAGGGAGACAGGCGTGATGCGATACTGAATAAGGGTTTAATATAATGACGCACAAACACCATCTGACAATAAACAATCACGGACAAGAACCAGGGGGGAACAGAGGGAATATATTGCCAACATACAATTAGTGGAAATGGGAACCAGGTGTGTGAGGACAAGGACAAATGGATCGGTGGTGGCTAGAACTCCGGTGACGTCGTGACACTAGGCTGGAACTGTTGCTGTTAAAATACAATAAGTCATTTGAATTCTGAACTGATTGATCACATCACACAGATGTATAACAGAACACACACACAGACTCCGTTTTTGATAGTACAACCCTAAGTAACAGTACAGATGAAAAATGATCAGGTGTACTGTACATCTTACTGTAGAAATTATTGTTGAAAAAAAGCCTAGGTTGGAACTGATGCTGTTAAAATACAATAAACCATTTTTATGTTGAACTGGAATAAACTGATCGATCACATCACACAGATGTAGACACACAGTCCTAATGAGAGGTGTGTGACTGGTTGAAGTTTTCAACAAGCAGGTCTAGTCTGGGCTCAGTTTTTGACAGTGCAACCCTGAGGTCATGCTCAGCATTGAGTCTGTTAATCAGTTTATTTACTTGTTTCTTAAGTATGCCAGAGTTGAGAACCCTGACTCACATAGGTACAGTGGGGAGAACAAGTATTTGATACACTGCCGATTTTGCAGGTTTTCCCACTTACAAAGCATGTAGAAGTCTGTAATTTTTATCATAGGTACTCTTCAACTGTGAGTGACGGAATCTAAAACAAAAATCCAGAAAATCACATTGTATAATTTTTAAATAATTAATTTGCATTTTATTGCATGACATAAGTATTTGATACATCAGAAAAGCAGAACTTAATATTTGGTACAGAAACCTTTGTTTGCAATTACAGAGAATATACGTTTCCTGTAGTTCTTGACCAGGTTTGCACACACTGCAGCAGGGATTTTGGCCCACTCCTCCATTCAGATCCTTCAGGTTTCGGGGCTGTCGCTGGGCAATACGGACTTTCAGCTCTCTCCAAAGATTTTCTATTGGGTTCAGGTCTGGAGACTGGCTAGGCCACTCCAGGACCTTGAGATGCTTCTTACGGAGCCACTCCTTAGTTGCCCTGGCTGTGTGTTTCGGGTCGTTGTCATGCTGGAAGACCCAGCCACGACCCATCTTCAATGCTCTTACTGAGGGAAGGAGGTTGTTGGCCAAGATCTCGCAATACATGGCCCCATATATCCTCCCCTCAATGCAGTGCAGTCGTCCTGTCCCCTTTGCAGAAAAGCATCCCCAAAGAATGATGTTTCCACCTCCATGCTTCACGGTTGGGATGGTGTTCTTGGGGTTGTACTCATCCTTATTTTTCCTCCAAATACGGCGAGTGGAGTTTAGACCAAAAAGCTCTATTTTTGTCTCATCAGACCCCATGACCTTCTCCCATTCCTCCTCTGGATCATCCAGATGGTCATTGGCAAACTTCAGACGGGCCTGGACATGTGCTGGCTTGAGCAGGGGGACCTTGCGTGCGCTGCAGGATTTTAATCCATGACGGCGTAGTGTGTTACTAATGGTTTTCTTTGAGACTGTAGTCCCAGCTCTCTTCAGGTCATTGACCAGGTCCTGCCGTGTAGTTCTGGGATGATCCCTCACCTTCCTCATGATCATTGATGCCCCACGAGGTGAGATCTTGCATGGTGCCCCAGACCGAGGGAGATTGACCGTCATCTTGAACTTCTTCCATTTTCTAATAATTGCGCCAACAGTTGTTGCCTTCTCACCAAGCTGCTTGCCTATTGTCCTGTAGCCTATCCCAGCCTTGTGCAGGTCTACAATTTTATCCCTGATGTCCTTACACAGCTCTCTGGCCTTGGCCATTGTGGAGAGGTTGGAGTCTGTTTGATTGAGTGTGTGGAGAGGTGTCTTTTATACAGGTAACAAGTTCAAACAGGTGCAGTTAATACAGGTAATGAGTGGAGAACAGGAGGGCTTCTTAAAGAAAAACTAACAGGTCTGTGAGAGCCGGAATTCTTACTGGTTGGTAGGTGATCAAATACTTATGTCATGCAATAAAATGCAAATTAATTATTTAAAAATCATACAATGTGATTTTCTGGATTTTTGTTTTAGATTCCGTCTCTCACAGTTGAAGAGTACCTATGATAAAAATTACAGACTTCTACATGCTTTGTAAGTAGGAAAACCTGCAAAATCGGCAGTGTATCAAATACTTGTTCTCCCCACTGTATTTGGTGCCAAACTGTATCAGAACATCTACCGCGTCCTCAGCCAGGCAGGAGATCACTTCCTCCTGCTGTAGATGAGCAACCCTCAAAAAGAATAATGCGTAAATCAGTGTACATAAAAATTATTACTTGTATTTTAACAACAACCATTGTTTTTCCATCTTTCTCTGTACTGTTACTTAGGGTTGCATCATTAGCTAGCTAGCTTGCTTTGGCAAACGTTAGCTATTAGCTGTGTAACTTTACAAGGCCAGGGGATTGTTTGAAAGAGAAACACATCTACTACTATGAGATGACAAAAATGCATTGCTAGTGTTGAATATTTTTACAACAGAAGCTTGGAGATTTTCCACTGTTTAAATTAGAAGCCACAATAGGTTATTCAGTAAACTTATAGAGTAGCAACAGATGGCAGTAGAACAATAAAGGTTTTTAAATAACCCATAGAGTAGCAACATAATAGAGGTCAGAGCGGTTAGAACGGTTAGAGCGGTCAGTAAAGCCCAAGAAAATATCATCATATGGCCCTGTAGATTGCACTTAGACACGCACTAGCCACAATATATGCATGGGCATATTATTGGTACCGAAGGTCTCTCCAAATTTCGGGCTAAATGTTTTATCATCTTTTGATGTAAAAGCACAGAGTTTGTAGAAGTAACAAAATAAAAGCATGCACAAATGATTAATTAATCCATGAGAATTCCTGCCTTAATCACTACAAAAGGTTACCCGAAGTGTGTGGAACATATTGTAGGTTTGATTGGGTAGATGCAGAGTCCCTGTGATTCCTGTCATAGGATACATGCCAGCGGGTAAAAGTTACAAAAAGCAAGGTAACTAGATAGAGTCCATGTAGGTGAGGCCATAGATGCGTGCTGGGGTGTGTTGATCAGTTTGATTGAGGTCTGTACGGGCAGGGTAGCGTCTGTGATACCGCTCTATCTATTCAGGGGAATCCTGGATCAGAAGAGAAGGTTGGATTTGCAGGTCGCTTAGGAAAGCGTAAAAAGTTGTTGAATTGTTTAAAGTTTGTGGATACCGCCGCACAATAGAGAAAGGTGCGAGCTGCTCGGACAAACAATATAGTGTTTTGTAAAGACTGTACAGGAAGGAGAACTGTATTGTGAGTCTGTAGTTGAAGTTTATGTTATTTGTATTTTGAAATCTGTGTTGTAAGTTTGTGTTATTTGTCTTGTGAGACTGCAGTATAAACCGGTATACTTTGATAGTAGACAGTGTGATTCTGTGCTGTGGATTTTGTAGTTAGAGGGGTGTATTTAGAAGTTGTAGTTAAAGCTGTACATTTAGAATTATGATTTAGAGGTCATATTTAAATATTTAAAATGGTATACTGAGATTTGTGCATTTATAGAGCTGCATTTAGGGACTGCATTTAAAGCTATATTGAATTGTGACTTAGAGGATTATATGTAGAGTTACATTTAAAGAGGTATATTTAGAGTTGTGTACTTAAAGGTCTGTATTTAGAGATTTGTATCAGAGGAGTATTTAGAAGTTTTTCCAAATTTAGAGGGTTGCACATAAGGAGGTGTACTTAAAAGTTTATAATGAAGGTGTATAGTTTGGAGCTTTAGTGTGGACTGACATTTGAAGTCTGTGTTTTCAAGACTGAATTGTGGATTTGCACTATACATTTTAAGTAAATCCATACTGAGAGTTTGTGTTGATAGGGAAATTAATGCCAAATAGAATAATATGCATATCATCAGAACCATGGAGATATATTATATGGAAATGTAGAACAGCAGAACACACAGTAACAGAGAATATAAGAATAGTGACATATGAAGTAGACATACGGAAACGAACAAGTTCAGTACTTAAAAATGTAGAAAGAGGAGAGGTTAATAAATGTGGGTTTGAAAGACCATACGATAAAGAAATAACGTGGATATTAATAGGAGAAAGTAAGGTTTGGTCAAGATACCCTAGATAAGATGGGCCATTAGGAAAATTCTTAAGGACAGGAAAGCCAGAGTGGTTTACTATTGGTAATAATTTGTTATGAAGACATTGTCACGGTTTGGGTGTGGGAATGACCAAGGCGCAGCGCAGGGATTATAGTTTGTTCTTTATTTTATTATACTATGTAAATGAATGAATAAATACTCGGTATAAACAAAACAACGAATGACGAACTAAAAGAACACAAACAAACACGAAGCACAAAACGTCACGTTCACCAAACACGAAATGATCAGACGTAACGAATGCACACGTACTATCAACGTGACTGCGAAATACATCGACAACGACCCACACCAGAGTGAATGACAGACTAACATATATAAGATCCCTAATTAGAGACAATGCGGTGCAGCTGCTTCTAATTAGGGATCCACCCAAAACCCACACAGAAACAGAAAAGAAAGACACTGTCAGACTCTGACCATAGCTACATAGAGAAGCAACTAGGCTTCTCTATGGCCAGAGCCTGACAGACATAGAGTAGCCATATAGGGAATAGGCAGAGACAATAAGAAGGAACTAGATCATTTTAAAAAGCTTTGCTAAAATAAGATCAAAATAAAGGATTGTATTATTAAATACTAAAAAGATCATTAAATTACCTGAGATTGGCATTAGAAAAACATAAATTGATAAAACATTTGAACACAGACCTTAAAAAACACAGACCTTAAAGAAATGGCCAAAGGAAGGAACATTCTACATGACAGTGTGTGAAGAAATGGATACGATAATAAAAAACTACAAAGCAGAGAAAAAAAAGTAGAGAAAAGAAGACAGAAGAAGGAAAGAGAGAGAAAATCCAAGGATGTTTTGGGAAGAAGGCAAAGGATGGAGAGAAAGCATGGCTAAGGGTAGAACAATGTTGAAGGAAAAAGAGAAAGAAGGAAAGAAGGCTTGTGAAACTACATCTCCACCATTTGTGGAGGGAGGACAATATCCCCAGATTACAGGAATTGTAGAAATACAGGGATATGTAGAAATACAGGAAGGAAAGTGAAAGCAACAAACCTCTACACCAATAGGGAAAAAAGGACAGAAGCTAAATATGGACTATTATGGAGAAATAAGAGCTATGTTGACAGAAATAAAAAGGGGACAAGACTATGGAGTGAGAAGTAAGTGGAAGAGAGATGAGGAAGTAGATCAGAGGAGAAGTGTTATGTTTGAAAGAGAGAAAGTGTAATAGGTGTACAGAGGAATAAATGGGTGAATTTAGAGAGGCATTACGATCTCATGTGGAAGAAAGGAGAAGGTAAGCAGATGCTCAATGGGAAGGAAGGGAGCTAAGACCCAGAAAATATTTAAATTGGCCAGACCAGTATGAAACCTTTCTTCCTGTTTTGGTAAAAGGGACACAGATGCAGTATGTACCCTGGGGTTGCCAAGACCTGGAGGGCCTGGTAAGCAAACTGCCTAGCATCCATGATGGGGCTAAAAAATTGATTGGAACATTTGAAGAGCAAACAATGGGTAAAATGCTGGCGGTGGAAGACCTGAAGGCATTGCTGGTAAGGGTGCTGGGGATGGACAAAATGGAGGACGTGTTGCAGAGGTGTGGCCTTGGACGAGGGGGAACTGGATGGACTGACATTTGACCAGTTCAGACAGGAGCTGTGGAGGATTCTGAGAGCAGAGTATCCGGCCAAGGTAGACCCCAAAGCACTAACGGGGGAACCACTGGGGGATAAAGAAAACCCGGCAAGCTATCTGCATGAACAGCTGAAAAGATGGCGACAAGAAACAGAAAAGGACCCAGAAGGGGACCCACTGATGACAGCAATGTTCAGGACATCACTTCTGGAGGCGATGCAGATACCTGTCAAGAGCAGACTGGAAGATGTGGTGGGACTACATTCAAAATCCCACCGAGAGTTATGTGACAATGTCATCCATGCGGTGGAGAAGCACAGAAAGGACGAACAAAAGCTGGCAGAACAGAGAAAGCTGACACAGCTGCAGCTGGAGGAATATACAAGAATGGACTAAAAGAAAACACAAGCCTCATTGACTGTTGAACCAGCATCAGAAGGGGCCACATGGCACCCGTCACCCAGGGAGGCCTGAAACCACCACCTCAGCCACAAGGCCAAAGGTCAACCACCACACCAGTAGTGAATGTGTACACACAGCAACCCCCTGGAAATTGGCAGAATATAAATAATGGAAATGGACCCAGAAACCAGGGGTACCGGACCGGCCACACCAGCAGACACAACAATATAGAGGACCAAGAGGCCCTCCCGGAGTCTGTTGGGGATGCAATCAACCAGGACATGCAAGAAGGAGTTGTCCTATAAATCCATGGGTGCCCAGACAGCCACCACAGGGTAATTGGCAAGGAAATGGTCCCATCTCGGATGCATGGCAGCAGTCTCAAGCACAGGCTCCACAGGGACCAGTGAACCCCTGGCGAAGACCAAATCAAGGATACTAGGGATGCCCAGAGAATTCTAAAGGGGAGGGTCAGTTTGCGGCAATAACCATGCAGGCTGATGAAGAACCTATGCTGCAGGTTCAGGTGAATAATAGAGGCACACCCATGATGATAGATACTGGAGCAAAGTATTTGTGTGTATATCCAAATTTCGCCTCTCACCTCCCCATGTCAGGCAAATATGCTAAGACGGTAGGATTCTCGGGACAAACGAAGCTAATTCCTATGACAGCACCAGTAAAATTAGAAGCAGGAGGAAAAACCGCCTGCATACCCATATTGGTATCAGAACATACTCCAGTAAATCTGTTAGGAAGGGATGCACTATGTAGAATGGGCATTCAAATTAAATGTACATCAGAAGGGATCGTAATAGACAGGGAAGGAACATACCAACAAATGGTAATGACTACAAAACAGGCAGCAAATGTGTATTGGATAGGGGGAATAGAAGAACCAGTGCAGGAAGTGCTAGATAAATGAGGTACGTTTATTATAGAACAGAATACAAAGATGAGACGACCAGAGTTATGATTTCATTGTACATTACAATATGACCCTGATTTTGACATGATACAGAATTGGTTTAAGATACCAGGATCAGAGCCCCACATAACTTTGCTTGTGGCTGAAGGATACCAAGCAAAATATATGGGACCAATGATGAAGAGGGCTAAAACTGTGAAGTGGGAAAACAAAGAAAATCCATTGATTTTCCAGTCTACCGACAAAAACCTGATTAAAGTCCTCTGCTTTGCAGAAATGGTTGGAGAACCAAAAGAGGTGGAGATAAATACATGACTTCCATGGAAGCACCAATACCCAATGAGACCTGAGGCCGAAGCAGGAATTCAAGCTACAATAGAAGGACTGATAGAAGCAGGAGTACTGGTTGAGACCCAGAGTGATTGTAACACGACTGGCAAACGGAGGCCATAAAGTATCACTGAAGAAAGTCCAGTATTGCCAGCCACAAGTTGAGTACCTGGGAAGAACTATAGCCCAACAAACTAAGGCGATAGCACCTTCTCAGTTTGAAGGATGAGCAAAGCTCCAATGCCACAAACAGTGGGACAAATGATGACGTTTCTGGGGATGACAGGATTTAGTTCAGACTGGGTAGAAGACTATGCAATAAAAACATCCCCATTGAGAGAAATAATGAAGAATGCAGGAATAACAGAATTAAAGGCAATAATAAACTGGAACAGGGATGCAATATCTGCTTTTGAAACAATAAAACAGGAGATGCAAGTAGCTCCAGCGTTGTGAACTCCAGACTATACAAAACCCTTTTTGCTATATGTAGAAAATCGTTGTCAAGGTTTTGCAACAGCAGTGCTAATGCAGGAAACATGTGTAGGATGAAGAAAGCAGCCAATTGCTTTCTATAGCACTAAATTGGACTCAGTGGCACAAGGTTTTCCACCTTGTTACCAAGGGCTAGCAGCTCTACAGTATGCATATGATAAAGCATCCACAATAACAATGGGATATCCGGTGATAATCTACACCCATCACAAGATAACTGAATTGATTGAGCAGGGAAAGTTTGTATTGACAAATGCAAGGTTGCTGGAACATTTAACACTGCTTACCTATCCAGACATAACCATAAAAAGGTGTACCACAGTTAATCCTGCAGAGAGAATTCCAATAGAGACAGAAGGAGATCCAACTGATTGTGTAGCAGAATCATTGACATTTACCAAGTTACGAACATATTTGCTGTCAGTTCCAATTCTAGGTGCAACAGAGTTGTTTGTGGATGGATCCTGTTTTAGGGACTATGAGGGTAAACATGCTGGTTATGAAAATAGTAAGGAAAGGAATAGACAATCAATTTCATACCATAGAAAGTGAGAGTTGTGACCAGCCATGCTCTGCTCAATTAGCAGAGTTAAAAGCACTAACAACAGCGTGCAGCGAAGGAAGAGATAAAGTGGCAAACATTTACACTGATTCAGCATATGCACATGGAGTATGTCTCCTGTTTGGAGCAGTATGGAAGCAGAGAGGGTTTAGAAAAACAGATGGGAGTCACATCTTACATTTTGAACAAATACAGGAATAAATGAATGCTTTACTTCTGCCAAAACAGGTAGCAATCATTAAAAGCACATAAAAAGGGGAATGACTATGTTATCAGAGGTAATAATGCAGCAGATGAAGCAGCAAAAATAGCATCTAATTGTAAAATGGCGATTCAAGCTCCCCTTATCCTAGTTGAAGCAGCTCCAGTAATGGATGACATAATAGTGTGTTTGAGCAAAATATGTGGAACAAGAGAGGGGCAGTGCAGGATGCAAATGGACTATGGAGAGCACAGGAAGGACAACTAGTGGCGCCCACAGCGCTGTTACACTTACTTATTACTAATGCTCATGGGTTTAATCATTGTGCACGGGGAGAAGTGATGAGGAAAATTAAGAAGCAAGGTTTTTGGTCTCCATACATGCAGGCAACAGTAGATGCACAGTTAGCAGAATGTGAAACATGTGCCAAAAATAATATTAGGAAAGGGATAACATTACCAATTGGACATATTCCAGTACCAGACGGACCATTTAAACACCTGGTAATGGACTATATAGATATGATTCGGCCAGTGAATGGAAAGAGATACATGCTAGTGATAATTGATAAATTTAGCAGATGGGTAGAGGCAGTTCCATCTAAGGATGTAGGATCAGGAACAGTGTTGAAATTCTTATTGAGAGAATTGATGCCTCGATTTGGAATTCCTACCGAAATCAGTTCTGACAATGGATCTGCTTTCGTGCAGAAGACAGTGAAAACAGTGCTACAACATTTGCGTATAAAACAAAGAATGGGTTGTGTGTATCATCCCCAGTCTCAGGGAATTGTGGAAAAAATTAATGAAACTCTGAAAGCAAAAATTAGGAAAATCTGTGAGAGTACAAGAATGAATTGGGTGGATGCTTTGCCTCTGGCACTAATGAGTTATCGCATGCAAGCTAACCGAATAACGCATCTAACACCGCATGAAATGCTTACGGGTTGACACATGCCAGTGCCAGTTCTTAGAGGACCTTATGATGGTCCACCCATAGAACAATTAGAAAGAGAACTGAAAGAATATATTAGACAACTAACTGCCATACATAAAGTTATCTATCAACAGGAGAAAAACAGGGTTCCAGAGCCGAAGGTGGACCCACTACGACCGGTCGAGCCAGGGGACAAAGTCTACATCAGGGCCTTCCGGAGGAAGTGGCACGAGCCAAGATGTGAGGGACCCTACACTGTAACCCAGGCCACGCCGACAGCTGTTCGAGTAGAGGGAAGCTCGACTTGGCACCATCTCAACCACTGCACTAGCGTACCACGACGGGTACGACGACCCGGAGATGAGGGAGCAGAAGCTGCTGAAACACCATCTGGGGAAGAAGATGAAACAGGGACAGAAGAAGAAGGGGAAAGGGAGGAAGCTCAAGCAGAATCACCACTCTCTGCTGAGACTCCGGCGATGGGGGACACTGGCAACGTGAATGTTGCTGCTGAGCTACGTGCTCTGGTTGATGCCTACAGTACAGGGCCAGACACAGACAAACCCCAAAGCAACTACCATCAAGACCCCTCAGACCATTCAGACCATCCAGACCTACACACACCAGAACATCCAGAACTCCAAAACCGTCAGGAACTTCCTGAGCTTCGAGGTCTTCCAGAACTCCAAGATCTCCAAGAGCACCAAGACTACGCAGACTTCGAAGACAGTGGAGATTCTTCGCCTTTCACCACCATCAACTTCACAGACATCACATGGTCAGAATGAACAGGTGGAGACAGGTATCAACAGACCCACTGGAATAATAGAGACAATGGCTGGAACTACCAAAGACGTTCAAAAAAATCTAGAACAAAGGCATCCCAGCACAAAGTAGAAAAGTTAACTGTAAAATGTGTGGACTGGTAGACAATATATCAAAGGGCTACATTAACTATTTGTTTCACATTCACCAAAGAAAATGGAGATTTGAGTACAAAGCTACAACTGGATCAAGATGTGATGTGACAATGAAAGCTATTAAGTTATGGCATACTGAACTAAATGTGATCTGTAACAGCACTGTGTGTACAACAGTGACAACTGTGAGAATCACAACGGATTGGGAAATGAGTGAGGAGGTGGTCCCAGTCCTAGGGGAACCTGGACATTATGTATATTCTAATGGTAAACCATGCAACATCAAAGGTGGACCACTGGACTGCCCATATGGTAACCCTTAGTGCCTCTATGGCATAATTGCAAGTGGGAGATGGGCATATCAGGACTACGAGAGGCAACAACGACTACTGGACACAAGGGATGGAGATAACAATCTCCCAGACTTATGCCCAGTACAAGACTATATTAGGGATGATGATGAGAAGTTAGGAGTTCATGCAGCTCACAAATCATGACCAAGAAGGGTAACTGTAAATGGTGTTCTAAAGGACTAGAGGGTCCAGGAGTAGATGGACACTATCATCATTTTGAAACTCATGCTTATGCTATGTGTCAAAGGGCAGACTTTTATGAGCAAAAGGAAGCATGACATAACTAAATGATAATGGATAAATTAAGTTAGGCCTCCCTATTGTAATACTTCAGTAGTGTATGTATATAGAGATGGATATTCAGCTATACATGTCTACAGACAGGCTCTTAATCCCCTATGCAGGTTTTGCTTTAATTCAGAAAAGGTTGTTAGGGAGGTGTCAGAGAGGGAGAGCATGCATAACTACACCTAGTATTACATTGGGGAAAGGGTATCTAGGTATGGGAAATGGGTTTATTGATACCTATGGGGAAAATGTATATTGGAAACGTATATTGGAATTGATATATTGAGTTTATTTGTAATCTTACAATTGATCTATTGGGAACAACACTATGCAAGGCTCTGAGATGCACGCACATGCTTAATACACTGGTGATTTATGATCAATATATATATATTTATGTTTTTGTTGTTTTGTTGTGTATTGGTATTTTTTGTATATTTTTACTGAATTGATCTTATATTTTGGGGTATTAATGTTTTACATTATTTTCACCAGATTACCTGTGTAAGGGCTGGGTTGTGGTGAAGCCGCTGACTCCCACCAGGGGGGGGGGGGGGTAGAAGAGCCACAACCCAGTCCTCACATCAGGTAGGGGAGGTAAATTATCCCCAATCAGTGTTGTCTCTGATGGGGGAGAGTATTTAGCCATCCTCCACATCCACCTGTGTGTGGATCATTGTTCCTGCTTGTCTGCCTTGTAAATCAGAGAGCAAGTAAGTCACTGTGTTTAGTTAGTTTGTATTTTGTTAGTATACACTCCTTTGTTATTTTATGCCTTGTGAGTACATCTCATAAAATAAAAAGGATGACACTTCACCAGCGCTCTGTGTATCGTCCCATCAATCCAAACCGTGACAGAATGATCCACCACCCTGGGACGCAAAGGAGTTTGACATTGGGAGATATCCTCCTCGGTATGGGGAAAATTACAGAGGAGGAATACTCCCATTATCGTGCGGTGGAGGAGGGCTGGTGTCCGGAGCAGAGGCGCCGAAGACGGGGGAAACGTCACCGGGCAAAAGCGAAGGACCAGCCTGGATGTCAGAAAAACCCCCAAACTGATTTTTTTTTTGGGGGGGGGGCTATGGGGGTGGTCGGGGATCGAGGGAGAAGAGCCCCGACCACTGCACTCGTGGGGGTTCCAGGAGGAGCCCCTACAGCCGTGGGAGCAGGAGTACAGAGAGGAGTCGGAGGAAGACGACAACGATGTGCTTCTGTTCCCTCACTCGTGGGGGTTCCCGGTACGGCCCGTGCCTGCTCCTCGCACCAGACCAATGGTGCGTTCCCCCAGTCCGGTACGTCCCGTGCCTGCTCCTCGCACGGAACCTCCAGAGACGATCGACAGCGCAGAGCCTCCAGCGACGGTCGACAGCCCAGAGCCTCCAGAGGCCAGCACAGCTCTGTGGTTGGAAACCATCTCTGCTTCGGTGCCCAGGGTGGGTACGACGTTTAGCCCCGCTGTGGAGCAGGAGCTCCATAGCGTGTCGGTGCCCAGTCTGGGGCCGACAGCCAGCCCAACCACAGGGCTGGAAACCATCTCTACGTCGGTGCCCAGGGTGGGTACGACGTTTAGCCCCACTGTGGAGCAGGAGCTCCATAGCGTGTCGGTGCCCAGTCTGGGGTCGACAGCCAGCCCGGGGTCGACAGCCAGCCCAACCACGGGGCTGGAATTTTCCTCTGCGCCGGTGCCCAGTCAGGGGCCGGTAGCCAGCCCAGTCACATGGCAGGGGAGATTAGCTGCGCTGGTGCCTAAGCTGGGCACAGCACTTAGCATTGCTGGGGAGGCGAAGCTCTGTAGCATGCCAGTGCCCGGGCCGGGAACCAGCTTTTACATGTGGCTGGGAGCATCAGCGGGGTCGGGTCCCAGGCCAGGAAGGACGGTCAGAACCACTCCAGTTCTGGAGCAGTCCGCTCCACCGGTGCCCAGTCCGGGTCCGATCGTCGACTCCGCCCCCAGCCCGGAGCAATCCGCTCCACCGGAGCCCACTCCGGGTCCGGCCGTCTGCTCCACTACAGTGCCGGAGCAGTCCGCTCCACCGGTGGCCAATCTGGGTCCGGTCGTCGACTCCGCCCCCATGCCGGAGCAGTCCGCTCCAACGGTGTCCAGTCTGGGTCCGGTAGTCGAGTCCGCCCCCATGACGGAGCAGTCCGATCCACCGGGATCCGGGACCGGACAATACGTCAGCCCCTCTCCAGGGTCGAGGGCTCCCACACCAGGGTCCAGACAGGACTTGGTGAATCGCGGGAGTACTGAGGGGGGAACCATCGCGCCGGGGTCCGGACCGGACCGGGCGTGCAACAGGGAGGTAGGAAGAGAGCAGCTTTCACTGCCTGCGTCACGCCCGAAGCCGGAACCGGAGCCCCCACCAGCAACCACCTCAGTACCCCGTCATTTCCCCCCTGGTTTTGTATATATATATATATTTTTTTTTAGAGGGGGGATCATGTGCGAGGAGCCCGCACCTTGGAGGGGGGGTACTGTAAGGGAGCCCCTACAGCCGTAAGTCCTCACATCAGGTAGGGGAGGTAAATTATCCCCAATCAGAGACAGCTGTATAGTGTTGTCTCTGATTGGGGAGAGTATTTAGCCATCCTCCACATTCACCTGTGTGTGGATCATTGTTCCTGCTTGTCTGCCTTGTAAATCAGAGAGCAAGTAAGTCACTGTGTTTAGTTAGTTTGTATTTTGTTAGTATACTCTCCTTTGTTATTTTATGCCTCGTGAGTACATCTCATAAAATAAAAAGGATGACACTTCACCAGCGCTCTGTGTATCGTCCCATCAATCCAAACCGTGACAACCTGCACCTATATTGGGAACATATCTATATATGATTTGTACTTATTAATGCATGTGCACCATGTTTGTTATTTATTTAAATTGTTTGTTTATGATATGATAGATAGTATGATTGTTTGGTGATATTGGTTTTGTGGGACTATTTTAGACCCTAAGGGGGGATATGTTGAATATTTTTAGGCCTCTGTTCCAAAGAACATAATTGGAAAAGTATAAAAGAAGCTTGGAGATTTTCCACTGTTTAAATTAGAAGCCACAATAAGTTATTCCGTAAACGTATAGAGTAGCAACAGAGGGCAGCAGAATGATACGTCATTAAATAACCCATAGAGTAGCAACAGAATAGAGGTCAGAGCGGTTAGAACGGTCAGAGCGGTCAGCAAAGCCCAAGAAAAATCTTCATATGGCCCTGTAGATTACACTTAGACACGCACTAGCCATAATATATTCATGGACATAATATTGTTTGTCATATTACTATGGTGGCGACAGGTACTAAGCATAATATATGCATGGCTATATTAGTGTTTGTACTATTGCTATGGTTTCAACATGCACTAAACATTACGTGTGCATGTCTGTTTTATATTTTGCACCATTGCTATGGTTTCGCCACGATTGTTTCATATCCCAAAGTCTGAGTGCCAAAGGAGGATGGAAAAGGGCGTAGACAAACCAGAATTAAAAGGCTTTGAAACAATAGTGGAAGAAGGTTAAGAAGCGTTAATCATTTTACATATGAGGGAAGGTCTATGCATGATATGTAACCACAAAACTGTATAAAAAGAGCGAGAGTCTGGGAAAATCAGTAGTCTCCGAAGGCTCACTCGGCTGTATTACTTCTGTAATAAAGTCTATTTTACTTTTCCAAACTTTGAAAGTGCTTTATTTTAAAGGAAGAAGAGAAGATTTTCCACAACACTAGCTGACTTACTTTTTCACTGTCGAAGCACTGTTTCCTGAAGCATTCTGCTCTGTTCTGAAATAACTCCCTGGGTTTACCGCCATGCTACGGATGTTTGGTCAGGACCTGTTGTTTTAATGTGTTTGTTTTGAGAGACTCATTACTAAGCACTTCCCTACACAAAACACTGTGGGCGCTCCTCGTTATTTAAGTTTGTATTAAACCAAGAGAGAGAAAAACCAAGAGAGAGAAAATAATCACTGTATTTGCGTTTCATGACAATTGAGCTCAGTCAGAACTTGTGGCTAGGCTGAGTCCATTCGATGACAACAGCGAGTGGGAATGACAAGCCAGTGGCTGACGGCGCAGATGACGCCGTTTATCATCTGCTGCTGATGAACAACAGCACTGCAGCCTGTGGGTCACGGTGGGATCTTCAAGAAAACTGCTGAAATTAGATCCGGTAAACAGTGAAGCACACGGGCATCTTCCACCGACTCGTGCAGAGACACTGCTAGAGCGCACTGAACGGATAACGCAGTTGCACTTGGCCAAAATCAATTCCAGTACATTTACTCTGACACGTCGCGAACCACCATTAACAGGTCCTCGACCCACTTTGGGTCGCAACCCATACTTTAAGAAAGGCTGATCTAGATTATCCTACAGCACCACTGAATAAATTCATTATTGTTTTTAAGTGAGCAGATAATTCTACTAGGCTGTAAACTGCAGTGAAAATGTTATTTGAATACTAGTGCAAAAGCCCTCTGACTTGAATGTTTCATTCCATTTGGATCATTTGTGGGTCTACTCTCGACAGTTGATAAGGTCTAGAAAGGCCCAGTAGCGGGCCAGTCTGGCTGCATTTTTGCTTCTGGTACTGAGATTCGCTGCCTGTTGCGGATCATCATTCTCCCAAGTCGTCCTATAATATTGTAGCCACATATGCTCCCAGCAGGTTATTCAGGAAAGCTTAACCTCTCCGATCGGCTATTTCTCAAAGATGTAATAGCTTTTATGTGTGGCATAAACTCAACCAGTCAAAAGTCTCCTTAACTCCATGCCGAAACGCCTGTATATGCTTCTAAAAACCAATGAGGGGATGGGAGAGGCAGGACTTGCACCGCGTTCTGCGTCACAAACAGAACCAACTTTGCGCGTGTGGGTGGAATGATTGAATAACATGTATGTTTACATTTATTTTGCAACGCTCGTGCACGCAACACGTACAGTTTGGGTAGCATGTTAGGCAACCTGCGCATGTTCATTCAAAATATAATTTCAGCATCCAAACTGTGCATTGGCCACACCTTTTGATGAATGGAAAAAGGCATGTTACAAAACACCAAAAAGTTGAAAGACATTCGGAGATTGTCAAGCCAAGCTTTTGATACTGGGTACATGGTAGGGAGGGATGCATTTTCTGTTTGTTGAGATTGACATATAGTGTGTTTGATTGTGGTGTTGAAAATGCAAACCACGATGTTGAAACTCGGTGTGCTTTGCTTATTGGTTGAGTGGTGCATTGGCACAAAAACATGTTAGTGGAAAATGTGTTGCATATATTTTATAGCATAAAACATTTACAAATTGGATTTCCCCCTAGCTAGACATTATATGCAGCTGGCGCCGATCGTAGTGTAATGAAACAAGCATGGAGAGTGAGCTCAGCCGTGGTGGTAGGCAAACCCTTATCCTTCTGGCCCATAGCCCTGCGTGGCATCAACTGTGCCACAAAAGCATGCTGAAGTGACAAAGTCGATATCCACGTTTATAAACACAGGGTCGTTACAGTTATTGTTATTTTTGGTCTTAAACATTATTTAGTTCATTCAGTGAGGGAGGGATGGTGTGCACATTTTGTATATGTGTACACCAATGAGGAGGAGGGGGGTCATGTGAAAAGTTTTCTGGTGTTCACCTCGAGTTGGACCTCTGTTTTCAATTGCCAGCACCGGAATTATATTTGCAAGTAAATCTGGGAAAGCTTAATTAAAGAGCTTATCCCTTGGCTGCCCTATCAGCCTGGAGATATGAGCCGCCGGGGCAGAGGAAGGGCCGAAGTGGTTGAAGATGATCGTCCGTGAGGAGCATGAAGCAGAGAGGGATTAACACACTGTTATCAGGGACCTAGCTACACACACACTACACACACACTCCTGATCAAATTAAAATAAAATTAAATACTACACCAGCTAACATGTGGAAATATGAATTGCTTGGAGTGTTCGCCTTTTATGAGCTCTATGAAATACTTAATTTAAATCTGCTAGGTTATAATGCTTCATAACTTATTACAAGTGTCTATTAACCCTTTATAATGTCTTCTAATACATATTTTACTATGTTTTAGTTCACCTCATGTAACCCCACACATAATAGGTCCCGATGGCGGTAAATCAATGTCTTACCTGTCAGTGTTGGATATAGGCCTATCCAGGATTTGGACTATAATGTTATCTTGATGTTCGATAATTTGAAAGTCGAGCATCAAGCTAACTTCACTGTTACAAGTTGTGATTATCTGAAGAATGCTCCCTGAAATATAATTGTATATTGGTTTATCTAGTAATAATGTTTGCCAACTATAATAAACATTTCACTCATGCATTCTAAGTGATCAAACCCATATATTATTAAACCAAATATGAGAGGAGTTCCAGTTTGCGATAAATATTTAATGAATTCAGATGGCGGCTTTGTTTTGGATTTGAGTGTGTCAATTAAATTAAATATGAAGTGTAAATGTTTGCTGAGGACTAAACACTAACTAATATAGCCAGACTATATCTACCTACCTACCTACCTACCTACCTACCTACCTACCTACCTACCTACCTACCTACCTACCTACCTACCTACCTACCTACCTACCTACCTACCTACCTACCTACCTACCTACCTACCTACCTACCTACCTATCTATCTATCTATCTATCTATCTATCTATCTATCTATCTATCTATCTATCTATCTATCTATCTATCTATCTATCTATCTATCTATCTATCTATCTATCTATGCCTCATCTTGGAGTATTTGGTTCCAATACCAGGCTTGTTTTTCTCGCTGTCTCTCACTCTCTCACATCCTGACTTCCCCTTCACCCTTTCTCTCTGTTCTCTTTTATTTAATTGTTCCTATAACGCCCCTCTTCTCTCTATGTCACTCTCTCCCTACACTGTCCATTATTTCTCTCATATTCTTTCTTTACCTGTCTTCTCATGTGTTTGTTGTCCACTAGACTTCTTCTTCCTCCCTCTCTCTTCTCTCTAGCCCTTCGCTCTCCATCTCGTTTACGCAGCCCTCTGTAATTCATAGCTATTCATGCTGCCTGCCGAAAGGTTGCCTGCCTCTCCCACAATCAATCATAGCTCATTTCCCTATGCGTGAGAGACCTGAACAGCGGCCCTCTGCAGGAGAAGGAGAGAGACTCTGCTTCTGTCTCACAATCACACAGCTCATACAAACACCTGTCTCTCTTTCTCATTGATATTCTCTCTATATCCCATCATCACATCTGACACACGTAACTTTAAAACAACATCCAACCAATGCATTCAGATTCAGGGGTAAAAGATAGAGGACACAATGTATTCCTTTGGTAGTTTAAAGGATACTCAGTTAGCAAAATGTTCGGAGCTTGGTGAGAAGGTGGTTGTCCTATGGTTATTGTGCATACAGCTTTCTGGGATTGGTGCAGGATAGTTGCTTGGCTTTGGAAAATTTTTAGCACATTTAAGAAATTTGACAGAAAACGTTTCCTAAAAGTTCAAACATTGCATTTAATTTCAATTTTGGTAATGTTCTAGGAATGCTCTCCAACTGGTTTGACATTGGGAATGTTCTCAAATATTTCAGAGAACGTTAAGAAACAACATTCTTCTGTGGAAATTTCAGTACTTCAGCATAACATTTCCTACAGGTTTCCTCAATAGTTCTATTTAAAGTCATGTTCAAAAACTGTTCCAAGGACATTAAGTCCTTAAAAACCACAAGAAACCTTTAGCAACGCTCAGAGCATGTTCTAAGAATGTTATTTAAAAACATACATTCCGTTCTCAGAACGTGAAGAAACTCAGAGATTAGGTGAAAAATCTGCCGATGTGCCCTCGAGCAAGGCACTTAAGTCTAATTTCTCCTGTATGTCGCTCTGGATAAGAATATCTGCTAAATGACTAAAGTAAAAACATTTAAGAAAACTTTACATAAAAAAACACAAGAAAACTTTTAGATCATTCAGAGAACGTTCTAAGAATGTTATTTAAAATCATATACATTCTGTTGTCTTCATCAACAAAACTCCTCTATCTTGTTAAGTGTGTTGTCCACGCAGAGCTGACTTGAAATGTCAGGTTTCAGACCCCACATTTTTGTTGGAGTTACCCGTCACATTTTCTGGTCTACCCAGACAAAGAATCGATTTTCTCTTTCTCTGAGTGAGTGAGCCCAGCCTGTAAGACGGCATATGAACGGTGACAGTCTAGGGAGGATGTGATGATATTCTCAACATGACAAAATATGAAATAGTGCCAATATTGTATTTTCACTAAGTATAATCATATTTATTTTACAGTTATACGAAATTTGAAATCTTACAGTAAGTCGATTATAATTACATTTTTCATAGTTTCATATTTTCATAATATTGTACTATATACTTGAGCTTGTGTCCTCAAAAGTCAACTCTGCAACATTACCAGTTATTGTTTATAGCCATCTCATGAAAACAAATATGTCTATTTGAATTAAAACATTTACCGTCTGGGGATGTCTCCAGGCAACTCCATCCCACCAAAACAGGCTGAAATTTCAGGCGCTATTTTCAAACAGCTCTTACACTAAAAGGGCATAATCCTAATTTTCACAATTTCACAGTATTATTTTAAGCTAATAGTGTGGAAATATATATAAAACACAGGAAAATCATGTTTTTGATGGCACTGGGCCTTTAAATAAGTTATTTAAAAAAACTCAAAATAACCTATAATTTCCATTTTCAGAGCGTGAATAAAACCTCCCAGGAAAACTTTCAAGGAACAAGTATAAAACATTCTCAGAACCTCCCTGCAACCTAAAAATAAATGTTCCCAGAAAAGCCGAAATGTTCTCTTCTGTTCTCAGAACATTTAAAAAACCTTCCTTTATACCGGTCAGGAGAACCCTTTGAAGAACCCTTGTTGCTTCCAGGCAAACCTATTTTGGGTTCCATGTGGAACCCTCTGTGTAAAGTGAGATTGGAGAACACATTGGCAGGGAATCTTAGACCATTCCTCCATACATAATCTTTCCAGATCTTTGATACCCTTCGTCTGTGGTTATGGATTGCCCATTTCAATTCAAAGCACAGATTTTCAATGAGAGCCATTTCAAAATGTTGATTTTGTGGTCAATGAACCATTCCATAATAATAGAAAAAAAAAGTTTTTAGCATACAATATAACTCAGTATTTGTATTGTTTATTTTATAGTCTTTTTTAATAATCTTTATCAAGGGATCCAATAACTCTGGACCCCACTGTAAAGACAGAGTGATAGATGCATTGGCAGTGTTCAGTCTGACTGATGTGAGGAGGTAAAATCCAATGGCAGATTGATCCCCATCATCAAACCCTGTCTTGCCCCCCAGCCTGCTCTGGCTCGACCCCTGACAGGGTGATTTGCAACTCATGTTAACTCAACTCGGCTGGGCACTTAGGATTTATGAGAGGAATGTACAGTGTATGTATTTGTTCCTTCTATAGGGTAACATATCGTGCAGGGGAGAGTGGGGTAAGTTGAGCCACCCTTGTTTCTAGGAAACCATACACAAAATTAATAATTTGACCAAATATTTATGAAGAGGTCGTCATTTCATGGAGTCTGTGAAGGAAGAAACCACATGGAAAAAGTGGCAAGCAAGTTAGGTCCAAAAAACGGATTTTCACCAAGTCAAGTTAATTTATTATGTTAAGAGTTTTCATGATGCTTGTATAGTATCTAATCCAAAGCAGATCATTTTAAGAATGTTCTATACATCAGTTGGGGTCTCTATAAGCTTCAATATGAGGTTCTGAACCTAACATGAAAGTACATCCTTGTAGCTGTGTGAGATAATATATTCAAAATGTTTGCCTTGGGGTAAGTCGAGCAAATGGTTGAGGCAATGTAAGTGTTTTCTTCCCAGGCGTAATGCAAGGAATTATCGCTGGGATATGAGGTAACAACAGGGCCTGCATATGTAAAAAATATGTAAATGCTTCAAATTATTAAAAGACAAAAAAGTGATTATGATTGTGTTGAATTGTGTTTGGCAAATAAAAATAAACATGTTCTTAAGGTAGTGGTAATATTTAATTCAGTACCGAAATGTGTAGGAGGCTTAACTATCCTGTCCCGGGGATCAACTTACCCCATACATAAGTTGTGTCAAGAGACCCCTTTTTTCAAAAGTGTAATGTTTACATAAATTCTTATTATTTCCAGGAATACACAACGTACTGAAATATATGTAGATATATTTGTTAGAAAGAATACTATATTTCCCTTGACGGAGTGATCCTGAATGTAAAAAACGGCTCAACTTACCCCACTCTGCCCTACAACAATCATGTTGCGTCTGCCTCCTATACATGTAGATGGTCGTTCCCCAACCACACAAGATGGCTGCTGCATTGTGGCATGCTGTGTTATTATTTTCATGTGTGCGACTGTGTCTCCAGCAGAATTCAACTGTTTGCAGGGCCAGAGGGCAGCATCTGTACTGGGATGAAGGGCTGCCATTTAGCACTGAAGTGGATCCAACCGCTTTGCACCACATCACATCACCTGCTCTTCAAAGACCCCCTCAAAATGCAGCAGTGCACGCTCCACTTTGAACTTGTTGCCAGCTTTACACTTAACCAGCCTCCCATTTGCTCTCTTGCCGTGAAAAAGGCACTTGTCTCAGCAGACTTGTTAGCAGAGATGCTAGCTGCTTGAGTGCCGAGACCACCAAATCCCTCCACGTTTGTATGTGTTGGCGGGCAATCGGCAGACGTAACCCATTCAGGCTTTCATTTGCATAGTTGTGTGCCCTGTATTAAAAACCTATGTTTAGCCATATAAGCCAAATAAATACCTTGGAGTGTTTGTAGATGTTGAATGTTGGGGGCAGTGTGCTGTCGTCCTCATGCAATGTTTCCCTAGGATAAGCTTTGCGTATGAAATATTCAGGAGGGTGGAATAAACCCCTCTTTTAATTATTTGTTCATGTGCTCTGTTTGGGTTTGGGAGTTTGGCTTTTACTCAAAATAATTGTGTTCTTCAAGCTAAACGACGTGCCAGAGAGAAAATAAAATGTGTAAAAAAATTGCTTCTAACTTCTGTGTGTGTGTCCCTCTCGCTCTCTCGCTCTCTCTCTCTCTCTCTCTCATCCCTTTCTTTGCCCCCTTTTTCTACACTGAACACAAATATAAATGCAACATGTAAAGTGTTGGTCCCATGTTTCATGAGCTGAAATAAAAGATCCCAGAAATGTTCCATATGCACAAAAAGCTTATTTCTCTCAAATTGTGTGCACAAATGTGTTTACATCCCTGTTAGTGAGCATTTCTCCCTTGCCAAGATAATCCATCCACCTGACAGGTGTGGCATATAAAGCTGATAAAATTATATATATATATTTTTAAATTTAACCTTTTATTTAACTAGGCAAGTCAGTTAAGAACAAATTCTTATTTACAATGATGGCATACCCCGACCAAACCTGGACGACGCTAAACAGCATGATCCTTACACAGGTGCACCTTGTGCTGGAAACAATAAAATGTCTCTAAAATGTGCAGTTTGTCACACAACACAATGCCACAGATGTCTCAAGTTTTGAGGGAGCATACAATTGGCATGCTGACTGCAGAAATCTCGACCAGAGCTGTTGCCAGAGAATTTAATTCCCATTTCTCTACCATAAGTAGTTTTAGTGAATTTGGCAGGATGTCCAACCGGACCGCAGACCAAGTGTATGGCGTTGTGTGGGCGAGCGGTTTTCTGATGTCAACTTGTGAACAGAGTGCTCCATGGTGAGGGCGGGGTTATGATATGGGCACACATAAGCTACGAACAACGAACCCAATTGCATTTTATCGATGGTGATTTGAATGCACAGAGATACCGTGACAAGATCCTGGTTCTTCTATGGCCTGCATACTCACCAGATATGTCACCCATTGAGCATGTTTGGGATGCTCTGGATCGACGTGTACAACACTGTGTTCCAGTTCCCGTCAACATCCAGCAACTTCACACAGCCATTAAAGAGGAGTGGGACAACATTCCACATGCCACAATCAACAGCCTGATCAACTCTATGCAAAGGAGATGTGTCGCGCTTCATGAGGCAAATGGTGGCCACACCAGATACTGACTGGTTTTCTGATCCACACCACTACCTTTTTTTTTTTAAAGGTATCTGTGACCAACAGATGCATATCTGTATTCACAGTCATGTGACATCCAAAGATTAGGGCCTAAGAAATACATTTAAGATGACTGGTTTGCTTATATGAACTGTAACTCAGTAAAATGTTTGAAAGTGTTGCGTGTTATGTTTATATTTTTGTTCAGTATATTTATGTATGATTGCATGTGCAGATGTATGTGAATGCTTGTTGTTCTGTTTATTACACCCATGTGAGTTTGTATTTGTACTTCAGAGCTCGTCCTTGTCTGCTTCTGCCAGTTGTGTTATTAATTGGTTGTTTGTGTTCACACTTTAGTAAACAATGATTCTTTACTCTGGAATGAATGGGTGATTCCAGGGAATGTTTCTTCACAGTGACTTGTAGCCTACTGTACGTTCAACGGAGATAGATTTCTGTGCTCTATCACAACAGTAGGACTTCTACTATATTACTGGCATATCTAAGCTATGTGTACGATTGGCTATTTAGTGGAAAGGAATTTCTATATTTAATTATTTACTATACTGCGTCCTTTACATTTCATGAATATAATTACTTTAATTTTGACAGATTCTTATGTTGCAAACACTTTATTCAAAATAATTTAAACATTAAAGGGTTATTCCACATTTGAAACAAACGTTGTCCATATCCCACTGCATCCATACATTCACAAAAAACGGTGTCGTTTTAATTCCCAGAAGGAAAGGTAATTACAACGAAACAAACAAATCAAACAGTGTTCTGCGGGACCCACATTTCAGAGATGAATATTTTCACAGTATGCAATGAGACGATTCAGGAGGAGATTAAAACCTATTACAGTCAAACCTAGAAGAATCCCTTCACTATTCAGTTAGGCATGCTGAACTGTTTTGCAAGCCAAATATGGTCTTCAACTATTCTTGTTTATATGCCCCAAACGACGTGATTTGGCTCTAAGGTGATCTATTATTGGTGAGAAGACTCAAGGATTTCTCACCCAGGTATTCTCTCGGTAAACAAGCTCTATAAACATTGACGATTCTAGCAGAGGATGATTAGAAAAGAACCCAATCTTTAAATCTTTACTCTTTCATCAAGCGGTACAATCTTATACATGCACACGCGGGTGTACACACAGACTTGCGTGCACAAGCAGGAGCCAATTGTCTGAATCAATCACGGAGATTGAATCAAAGTACAGCGGATGTTTTATCCCACGGGAGTCACCAGGAAGTCTTTGAATGAGAATGTGGGGGTTTGGGATGAGATGCTCCCTTCTCTTCCCTCTGCTATCACTCTCCTCTCTTTATAGCCCTATAGTGGACACAGCAAACACAGACATATATCTCATATGATACAGTGTAGCCCGGGTCGGCGGAAGTGATATACTATATGAGGTCAATGTAATTCAAATAGAGACGGTGAAACAGACTAAGACAAAAATAAGTGCGTTTGTCAAAGCTAGAGAAACCAGTCATTCAAAGAACATAAAGCGCATTCGGAAAGTATTCAGACCCATAGACTTTTTCCATATTTTTTTACGTTACAGCCTTATTATAAAATTTATTAAATTAATTTTTTTACTCATCAATCTACATACAAAATCCTATAATGACAAAGCGAAAACAGGTTTTTAGAAATGTTTGCAAATTTATTAAAAATAAAAAACAGAAATACCTTATTTGCATAAGTATTCAGACCCTTTGCTATGAAAATTGAAATTAAGCTCATGTGCATCCTGTTTACATTGATCATCCCCTTGATTGGAGTCCACCTGTGGTAAATTCAATTGATTGGACATGATTTGTAAAGGCACACACCTGTCTATATAAGGTCCCACAGTTGACAGTGCATGTCAGAGCAAAAACCAAGTCATGAGGTCGAAGCAATTGTCCGTAGACAGCAAGACCTCAGACTGGGGAAGAGGTTCACCTTCCAATAGGACAACGACCGTAAGCAGACAGCCAAGACAACGCAGGAGTAGCTTTGGGACAAGTCTCTGAATGTTCTTGAATGGTCCAGCCAGAGCCCAACCTGACAGAGCTTGAGAGGATCTGCAGAGAAGAATGGGAGAAACTCCCCAAGTACAGGTGTGCCAGGCTTGTAGTGTCATGCCAAAGAAGACTTGAGGCTGTCATCCCTGCCAAAGTACTGAGTAAAGGGTCTGAATACTTATGTAAATGTAATATTTCAGTTTTGTTTATTTTCTAAAAACCAGTTTTTGCTTAGAAATTATGAGGTATTGTGTGTAGATTGATGAGAAAAATTTAACAATTTTAATACATTTTAGAATAAGGCTGTAACGTAAGAAAATATGGAAAAAGTCAAGGGGCCTGAATACTTTCCAAATGCAATACCATTTCCACAGTATTAAATCATATTCTGGGTGTTATGTAACTGTAATTATGTGGATCACAGGACCTATACTCTATCTTCTAAAAACAGAAAAGGGGATAGGGTTCTACCTAGAACCTTTTTCATTCCAAGAACCGATTTTAGAAGAAATTATTATTTGGAAGGCAAAAGGGGTTCTACATAGAACCCTTCTGAATCTGAAAAGTTTGTTTTCAATTTTAAAAAATCACATTAAGATGTAGAGCTTTCGATTTGCCTGCTAGAGGGCAAGGATACCTACAGCTCAGCTAAAACTATTGGCTACTACCTGCCGTTTTCAAGGGATTGTTAAATAAATCTATTTGGTTATAATATCATCACCTCTTGAAGAGCATAGTCACACCTACAAATGTACCATTATTGCATCAGAGTTATACAGCAAGTAACTGCATGCTTTTCCAGATCAGTACACATCAATTGATCATGTAATTTCAGATATGTAGGGTAGCCTCACGATATCTCTCTATATTGGCCACCAATAATTGGATATTTGAGTGTGAATAAAAATGAACTATACCTGATACTTATGAGTGGCTAAGGTTAATTTCAGAACTTTTGTGGGCTCTGCCTGTCAAGCAGCAGAAGGGTGCATTTGAGGTGGTACTGTTAGCTGATAATGTTTACTTTGCAAGCTACCAGTAGAAACTTTGTATAGTTGGCTAAACATATAGTGGTAAGTAAGCGTAATGTACTTTTTTATCCAACCAAAGTAGGCCTACCTAGCAAAGTTAGCTAACTAAGGATCGGACCCTTTTAAAAACTTTTCACCTAAAATGACATATCCAAATCTAACTGCCTGTAGCTCAGGACCTGAAACAAGGATATGCATATTCTTGATACTATTTGAAACTAAACACTTTGAAGTTTGTGGGAATGTGAAATTAATGTAGGAGAATATAACACATTAGATTTGGTCAAAGATAATACAAAGAAAAAAACATGTTTGTTTTCTGTCACATATTTGAAATGCAAGAGAAAGGACATAGTATTACTTAGGAGTCCAGTTGCAATTTAGATTTTGGCCACTAGATGGCAGCAGGGTATGTGCAAAGTTTTAGACATTTCCAATGAACCATTGCATTACTGTTCAAAATGTTGTATCCTTTCTGCCCATATAAGATATGTCTATGTCCTGTGAACATATGTCTATGTTCTATGTTCTTGTTACTTACTTATTTTCTTGTCATGCAAATTACATTAGCGCACGTTAGCTCAAGCATCACGAGAGCAGGACACCAATCCTGTAGAGGTTAATTGCTGCTGACAGACATGATACAGGCTACATTGATTGATGGACCACGTCAAATTGGCTAGCTAGTTAATAACAGATCTCGTCAATATGGCTAGTTAACAAGCAACCTTTCATGGGATAAACTAGATGACTATATCCAAATACTGTTTGACTTGCTTTTCATCTAGAGTGGTGATGACAGTAGTCTGACTGACAACTTTACCAGGACAAGGACTTGCCGATGACAAGCTCTTTCCAAAAGCCTAAATCTCTGTTGAAGTAAAATCCATGCCTATTTGATAGGCACCTTCACTTATCTTATTTGATGTTTACTGATTGTTATAGTGTGGACACTATATAAATAATTACATTGAATATGTAATTGTACTTATCTGCAGTATAGTATGATTTATATTCGTGTGTGCATGGTTATTATTTGCATTGGCCTTGAAAGTAATATTGAATTGTGTCTGGGCATTCCTTGTCAAGTTACTACCCTTATCTTGAAAAGCATGCAGTTACTTGTTGTATAACTCTGACGATAGAGCTAAATGTGCACAATTGTTTTGCATGGAATAATCAGAAATATGCAGTTCTGTTAATGCTCCAATAGGTGATGATATTAAAACCAAATAGTTCTAACAATAACTTTAAAATCCCTTGAAAACAGCATAATTGTTTCAGTGGAGCTGGGCGTCTCCTTTCCCCACAATAGACACATTGAAAGTATTGTGACGTTTTATTGAAAACAACCTACTGTATAAGCTATTTATTGTATTTTAAAAAAAAAAAAATTTATAGAGTGCCTGCGTATTAGTGTTTACTTCAGTGTTTAAACTTGAATAAGTTTAAAAAGATAGGTGTGGGCGTGTTTTAAATTGTACCTACAGTATCTGGAATTCCCTTAATCATTTTACATATAATGTACTGATATAGTTCATATCTTTGCCATGATTTTTGTCTTTCAAATGAGTATTTTCTGTGATTTTTTTTTATCAGAGTGTAGGAGAATAGAAGGGAGTATGAACCAGCAGTGTATTGTATACAGTACACAGTATACAATACACTGTATTGTATTGTATACAGTAAATTGGGCAGTTTTACCTAGTGTTGATTTTTCAGTGTAACATGTATAGTGTTGATTCAGGAGTTAAATTAACTTTGCACTCAGTAGTGTAAAATAACCCTAGTGTTGTGGTTAATAACCAGAGTTGAGTGTCTACTCTGTGTTGAGTAAAACACACTCTGTGTTGAGTAAAACACACTCTGTGTTGAGTAAAACACTCACACCATGTTCCTCATTATCACATTTCCCAGCATGCTCTATTGCAGGTTGATTTTCAGAATTGTTCCAATATCTGTGTTTTTTGCATGTACTGATTGGTTGATTAATCTTATGCTAAATAAAGATACATAACATATTCTAAACAAATCAAATCAAATATGTTATTAGTTACTGAAATAGTTGTTCCAGTTTAGATGATTTAGGTTGTCCCAGTCATTCTGAATGCAGATAATGGGTGATTAAAATCTGGCTGGATTCCAATATGAATTATACATGACTTTGAAAGCCAGCATAATGTGACTTGTTAACCAGGAATTTACCAACACCAAAGGCCTTGTAACTTATGTAATGTATTGTCATAAAGAGTTACATTTTAAAGTCTAATAAGGCTGGTGGAAATGTTCATAAAGGGTTCTAGGAAGAACCTTTCAAAGATTAAAGGGTTCTCGGTATAACCATTCATAGAGCGTTCTAGGAAGAACCTTTAGAGGATAAAGGTTAGTTAAATAAAGGTTAAATAAAAATGTAATTAAATTAAAAGAGAATAAAACAGTTCTTGGTAGAACCGTTCATAGAGGGTTCTTGGCAGAATGCTTCATAAAGGGTTCTAGTTCGAACCATTTACAGGTTCCCCTATGGAGGAATAACGCAATATGGTTCTACTCAGCACCTTTTTTTTTCTGAGAGTGTAGTTTTGAATGTGTACATTTCAAATGGTTAAGACAAAACTGCTTGAAGTTGAATTGGCAGAAAATGTTACAGTTTATAGTCATCATTCCATGGCCTCTGAGGTTTAATGTTGTGTCAACTGTTTTGTTACACACTTTGTATGTGAGCACAGCTACTTCCCAGGTTAAATATTTTCGTATTCACAACGCGGCTGTCTTGGCCTCATTTGTTTGGCCTGCAGCTCTTTTAATCCTTTCCCAGGTTCCTCGTCAAGTCGCAGGGTCATTTCTTCCCTCCATTTTTACCGGTGTCCTGTGAATTCACTTTACACAAGAAAACTGCTGATAAAAGCC
This sequence comes from Thymallus thymallus, assembly GCA_023634145.1. Taxonomy (NCBI): domain Eukaryota; kingdom Metazoa; phylum Chordata; class Actinopteri; order Salmoniformes; family Salmonidae; genus Thymallus; species Thymallus thymallus. The sequence goes on along the minus strand of CM042378.1, from coordinate 7,346,617 downwards.
AAATTTGGAGGCTGCCTCAAGACCGCAGCACCAGAACTGCAAGTACCAGCAACTACCGTCTTTAAAATGAGACACTAATTGCTATTCTGTAATAGTTCCCATGGGACTCCTAGGCCTCATCTTCACCTAAATTCCAGAGGCTATGATATTTCCAAATGATAGCCCTAATTGAAGCACACAGGTCTTTTGCTGACAGGCAGATTCAAAGGCTTTGACTGAAGTAAGGTACATACGCACTCATAATTCACAATCTGGAATTTTTGTGCTCAGCATCGGCTCTGCTGCACTATTATGCAGGTCAATTGGAAAAACAGTTTGTTTGTCTGGAGGCTTATTATAATACATAATCAATAATGCATTATGTCATATTGCAGTGTGCTGACACAGGGTTATCAGAACCCATACAGTGATCTTAAATTCCTAGCTCCTAGAGTCTTACCATTAGCTCCATAATGCCAAATCCCATTCTTTATTGAGCTACTTTTCCATTCCGTCTCGCTCGTCTCCGGCGGTGGGATAATAGAGGCTTCATTAAGCTAGCAACTTGCTGAGCTTCTTCTGTTTTCTACCTCACCACTGCTTATATGGGTCATGTATATTGTTCCTAGGGGGAGCAGGGTGTGATGCATCCAGCCACGTGTGGGTCCTGTCGGGCAGCCGAGCGTACATTTTCATGCATTTTCTCCTTAATGGACACATTATGGAAATTTAGAGATGGAAATGATCCATTTTGGACTTGAGAAGTAATGCTCGTTATGAATGATTTAAAAGAAATGAGGCACATGCAGTTTCCGCAACTTTACCCAAGTTAGAGGATATAGGCTGAGGACCGGCACAGGAGCCCTGGTGCGGGGAACCGACACTGGGGATACTGGGCTGGGGACCGGCACAGGGAGCTCCGGGCTGGGAGCCGGCACAGGAAGCTCCGGGCTGGGAACCGGCTCTGGTGCCCTGGTGCAGGGGACCAGCACTGGAGGTACCGGGCTGGGAATCAGTGCCAGCCAAGCTCTCCACCACCGCTGATCTTCCATTGTTGGAGGCCGAAGAGTTCCTCCGTCTTCCTCCTTCTCCAGCAGGTCCCGGCTCTGCAGGGGCTCATCCAAGAGCCCCCACGAGTTGGGAGACAGAAGCCTCACTATACTTCTGTTCACATGGCTGCAGGGGCTCTTCAATGAACCCCCACAAGTATAGCGACAGGGGCTCTTCACTGAACAGGGGCTCTTCTTCTTTGCACATTGCAAATCAGACTGAACAAGATGGAACACATCAATATAATACAAGTTACATCATTGTATGTATACAGCATGTGTCATTTTCACAGTATTGTATGTGTACAGTATGTGTCATCTTCACTTCATTGTATGTGTACAGTAGGTGTCATCTTCACATCACTGTATGTGTACAGTACATATAATCTTCACACCATTGTATGTGTACAGTACGTGTCATCTTCGCATCAGTTTGTGTACAGTACATGTCATCTTCACATCATTGTATGTGTACAGTACATGTCATCTTCACATCATAGTATGTATACAGTACGTGTCATCTACACATCAGTTTATGTGTACAGTACATATCATCTTCACATCATTGTGTGTACAGTACGTGTCATCTTCACATCATTGTATGTGTACAGTACGTGTAAACTTCACAGAATTGTATGTGTACAGTACGTGTCATCTTCACAGCATTGTATTTGTACAGTAGGTGTCATGTTCACATCATTGTATGTGTACAATACGTGTCATCTTCACATCATTGTATGTGTACAGTTCGTCTGTGCTACTGTTTTACGAAGGTTTTAGCAGTCCTTTTTATCACTGAGGCACATTTTATTTTTCACAGCGCCGAACATACACGTGAGTCCTCAATTATTTACAACCGAGCCCAGCTCCTCGATTTAGCACACGCAGTGCTGCTGCATCCCAGCGAAAAGTTAGATATTTCAGACGAGTTGAAAAGGCGATGGCGTGGAAGCTGAGGAAGTACAAGCCGGCTATTCCGTCTATCATTATGGGCAACGTGAGATCGCAACATAACAAGATGGACGTGCCTCAGGGTCTGGTTCATTGACAAAGAGACTACCGGGAAGCGAGCCTATTGTGAGACTTGGCTAAATGATAACATCCCCAGAGAGAACGTCACTATCGGCGGTTTCCGGACCATCAGAGTGGACAGGGATACCGTTTCTTCCGGTAAGGGTAAGGGAGCGGGGCTGGCTTTAATAGTTAACAACAGATGGTGTAATCCGAGCCATATTACTCTTAAGGAACAGTTTTGTAGCCCGGACATTGAGCTGTTAGCCGTTAGCTGTTAGCCGTTACTATTTGCCGAGGGAATTCACGGCGGCCATTGCTGTTATTGCTGACGTCATCCACTCTGTTATCGCGAGGTTACAGGCATCGCAGTGCTTTCTTTGCCATTTCGGGGCATTTTAACCACGCAACTCTCTCTTCAGCGCTGCTGAACAGGTTTGATACTGGCCCTGTCCACCTCCCCTCCAGCTCCCCAGGCCACACACCCTCACTGCTGTCCCACCCCCACTTTGCTCACAACACCTCTGTTGAGACAATCAGCGACCTCTGGACTGATCCTCAACACCCCCTTTCCCCTCACCTCCCCACCTGGACTGGCTTTCGCCAACAACCAAGTGAAGAGAGAGCTGGAGAGACTACATCAGTGTAAAACGGTGGGCCCTGATGGCATCAGCACAAGGGTACTTAGGGCCTGTGCTGACCAACTGTGTGGAATACTCCAGTGTCACTTCAACCTTAGTCTGAGCCTAGAAAGGGTCCTTGTGCTGTGGAAAACATCCTGCCTCGTCCAAGTGCCCAAGAAGGCACATCCCACTGTCCTGAATGACTTCAGACCTGTAGCGATAACATCCCACATAATGAAGACCCTGGAAAGGTTACCTCAGACTCCTCGTGTGTACATCACTGGACCCCCTGCAGTTCGCATATCAGCGCAACATCGGGGTGGATGACGCAATCATCTACCTTCTGCAGAGGGCCTACTCTCACCTGGACAACGCAGGTTGCACTGTGAATGTTATGTTTTTTGACTTCTCCAATGCCTTCAACACCATTCAGCCCCTGCTACTGGGTGAGAAGATGAAGAGGATGAAAGTGGAAGCACCCTTAGTTTCCTGGGTCATGGACAACCTGACTGGTAGGCCACAATAAGTGCGACTACAGAGCTGTGTGTCAGAACGGGCAGTGAGCAACACAGGGGCCCCCCAGGGAACGGTCCTGTCCCCCTTCCTGTTCACCCTCTACACCTCGGACTTCAGATATAACTCTGAGAAATACGGACTTTCAGCTCCCTCCAAAGATTTTCTATTGGGTTCAGGTCTGGAGACTGGCTAGGCCACTCCAGGACCTTGAGATGTTTCTTACGGAGCCACTCCTAAGTTGCCCTGGCTGTGTGTTTCGGGTCGTTGTCATGCTGGAAGACCCAGGTACGACCCATCTTCAATGCTCTTACTGAGGGAAGGAGGTTTTTGGCCAAGATCTCGCGATACATGGCCCCATCCATCCTCCCCTCAATACAGTGCAGTCGTCCTGTCCCCTTTGCAGAAAAGCATCCCCAAAGAATGATGTTTCCACCTCCATGCTTCACGGTTGGGATGGTGTTCTTGGGGTTGTACTCATCCTTCTTCTTCCTCCAAACACGGCGAGTGGAGTTTAGACCAAAAAGCTCTATTTTTGTCTCATCAGACCAAATGACCTTCTCCCATTCCTCCTCTGGATCATCCAGCTGGTCATTGGCAAACTTCAGACGGGCCTGGACATGCGCTGGCTTAAGCAGGGGGACCATGCGTGCGCTGCTGGATTTTAATCCATGACGGCGTAGTGTGTTACTAATGGTTTTCTTTGAGACTGTGGTCCCAGCTCTCTTCAGGTCATTGACCAGGTCCTGCCATGTAGTTCTGGGCTGATCCCTCACCTTCCTCATGATCATTGATGCCCCACGAGGTGAGTTCTTGCATGGTGCCCCAGACCGAGGAAGATTGACCGTCATCAACTTCTTCCATTTTCTAATAATTGCGCCAACAGTTGTTGCCTTCTCACCAAGCTGCTTGCCTATTGTCCTGTAGCCCATCCCAGCCTTGTGCAGGTCTACAATATGATCCCTGATGTCCTTACACAGCTCTCTGGTCTTGGCCATTGTGGAGAGGTTGGAGTCTGTTTGATTGAGTGTGTGGACAGGTGTCTTTTATACAGGTAACGAGTTCAAACAGGTGCAGTTAATACAGGTAATGAGTGGAGAACAGGAGGGCTTCTTAAAGAAAAACTAACAGGTCTGTGAGAGCCGGAATTCTTACTGGTTGGTAGGTGATCAAATACTTATGTCATGCAATAAAATGCAAATTAATTATTTAAAAATCATACAATGTGATTTTCTGGATTTTTGTTTTAGATTCCGTCTCTCACAGTTGAAGTGTACCTATGATAAAAATGACAGACCTCTACATGCTTTGTAAGTAGGAAAACCTGCAAAATCGGCAGTGTATCAAATACTTGTTCTCCCCACTGTATCTCATTGTGTGTGTACAGTTCGTGTCATCTTCACATCATTGTATGTTTACGGTACGTGTCATCATCACATCATTGTATGTGTACAGTACGTGTCATCTTCACAGCATTTCTTAGAAAAGTGTTTGGAGCTCTGCCTAAGCTATTGCGTCGGACTGTTCCCTATAAAATTTGTTTCGATTTGATAAGAGAACCCAGTTACATAGATAATTCTTATCTCTCTCTCCTATCTTTCTCTTCTCTCACTCTATCCATCCCTATACTCTCTCTCCCCTCTAATCTCCCTCTATTTATCAACTCTTTTTCTCCCTTTCTCTCTTTCCCTCTCTCTGATGACCTAGATTTCACAAAGCTACAGTGCGTCCTCTGCAGTCCCGTCCTCCTCCGAGAGCAGTCTCAGACACACGTTGTATACTCTAGCTTGATTTATTCATCACATGGATGCTTAACTGATGGACTGTATCGCCATCATGAGTTCCACACTGCAGTTCGGTCAAAGGTCTCTGTTCCCTCTGTCAGGTCTCTCTGCATTGTTTTAATTCTCTTATAGAGCATCGTTATCTTTTTGAATAGACCAAATAGACGCAAAAAGACCAAACATAAAACATTTTTATTCCTAGTAGTTTTCGTCTTTCTGTTAGTAGTGCCTTTTCTTTATTAGCTAATTTGGGGTGCAAAACAGTATTTGTGAAACTCTGGATATGATTCAACAGCATCTAAGTTTACATTTGGCAAGATTTTACTTTGTCTCTATGTGTGACAAAGTAATGACAAAGATGTCTGAAATGTCCATAAGGCTTTGGTGAACTCAGCACCATTAAGTTTAATGCACTCATGGCCATGTGCTGTAATCATCTCCACAGTTTATTAATCAGAATTTTTAACATACTTCACTGTATGGTCAAAGTGTCCAGAGCTTTGATCTTAACAGTTAAATCCAGCCTTGTAGGGGTATAATGTTGATTAATGCATACTTTTGCTTGGCCATTCATACCATGCCTTAGGCCAATGCATACTACAGCACCTACAAGTGAATTTATCACATAGGGCTTTTGAGGAAGGAACTCTTGCAAGGAATCTGAAAATACAACATTTCAGAAAGGTGGATATGACTAAATTGAAGATATGACTCAACATGTTCAAATGTATTATTGTCAATACTGTTGGAGGCAATGCCTTCCTTTCTTAGTGCATGTCTTGCAGGGTGTCACAAGCCTAAAGTATGTGTATCATTCCATTCTTACCAATTCTACAAGTAAAAGGAGTTAAATATCATGAATATCTAAATGGAATAAAGGTCACTATAATAAATAATGTAAGTTGCGGCCAAAGATATTAGCACCCTTGCACTTTTCTGAAATAATTCTCTATTTCTTCTCAAATAAGTTGAAATAAAACATAAAAACTGTTTGTTCTCCGCACCCTTTTATTGGATTTTCAACATTACAGAAGAAGCTATTTTACTTAAATCAGTGGAATGCCCGGTGGAAGCAGAGAGATGATAGCCAAATGTGTAGAGAGTCCAAAAGAGAACACAGAAGGCTTTTGTATAAAACACCTGTCTCTGGATTACATCTTCAAACTAAGGGCAACCAGCGTTCATCCATGTATATGGGTAAGAGTCTAGCTACATTTTCTGAAATGCTGTCAGAAAGTCGTCATTGCAAGTTAAAGCCTGCTGTTAGCTAGCTAACGTTAGCTGATTGGCTGGCTCGCTAGCTAACGTTACGTGTATGGTCTGTGTAGTAATATTATTTGTATCTCAGAAATCCATTTGCATTGCTATTTAAAGCCTAGTCTTAGCTAGCTAGCTAACATTGAACCATTAGCTACCTGCAGATTCATGTATGGTGCATGGTAGTATGAGTTGAAATTATGGTTTAATGTTTAGCTGGCAAGATAGCTAGCTAGCTACATGTCTAAACAAAAAATTATAAAGTAACCATTTCACTGTACCATTTACACCTTCTGTATCTTGTGCATGTGACAAATAAACTTTGATTTTATTTGATAAAGTGTGTGTTTACCAGAGATGGTAATGTGAAGAACAACATGACCTGCGCCAAAGTCAGATTAGGATATAGGCCAAGGACTAGATAAAGTGTATTTTCACTACTACTTTTTGTTACTACTTTCACCATATTTAGTCTTGAAATCTTTGGTTGTTTACTACACTACATCATTCACTCTGTTTAGCACATGGCCTCACATGTAAATCCTTAAAGAGATGGGTGGGGCTAAGGCTTTAGAGGGTGTGAACAATGTTGAATGGGTGTTGACAGAGAAGACCTCCCCAGTTATCAATGAGCAATTGGGAGGCCACTTTCACAACTTATTTTTATATATTTGTATTATTTAAAATACATTGTCATGTCTATTTGAAAAACGGTTTGTGATTACTTGTAAATAGGTATTTACAAGTTCTGTAAATGATTGTGAGTGCAAAATATATCAGAGGGCCAGTCCAGGTTCCCTGGATCAACAGGTGACAAAAAATGAATCCAGTCAAATCAAATCTTATTATTTATTGACAGATTAAAGATTAAACCAAGATAGCCTGTATGCATATACTGTAGTATGGACATTGTTTGCCCATCTGCAGAATAATTAAAGTATATACCGTACCAGTTAAAATTTTGGACACACCTACTAATTTGGACTCATCAGACCAAAGGACATATTTCCACCGGTCTAATGTCCATTGCTCGTGTTTCTTGGTCAAAGCAAGTCTCTTCTTCTAATTGGTGTAGTTGTTTTTTTGCAGCAATTCGACCATGAAGGCCTGATTCATGCAGTCTCCTCTGAACCATTGATGTTGAGATGTGTCTGTTACTTGAACTCTGTGAAGCATTTATTTGGGCTGCAATCTGAGGTGCAATTAACTCTAACAAACGTATCCTCTGCAGCAGAGGTAACTCTGGGTCTTCCTTTCCTGTGGAAGTCCTCATTAGAGCCAGTTTGATCATAGCACTTAGTGGTTTTTACAACTGCACTGGAAGAAATGTTCAAAGTTCTTCAAATTTTCCCGGATTGACTGACCTTCATGTCTTAAAGTAATGATGGACTGTCGTTTGTCTTTGCTTATTTGAGCTGCTCTTGCCATAATATGGACTTGGTCTTTTACCAAATAGGACTATCTTCTGTATACTACCCATACCTTGTCACAACACAACTGATTGTCTCAGACACATTAAGAAGGAAATAAATTCCACAAATTAACTTTTAAAAAGGCACACCTGTTAATTTAAATGCATTCCGGATGACTACCTCATGAAGCTGTTGTGAGAATGCCAAGAGTGTGCAAAGCTGATTCTTCTCCCCTGTGCGCCACCTTCTCCCACCTTCTCAATCGGAAGCCCCTTTCAGATAATGGGTGACCTGAATCTGGACCCCTTTGTCCATGGCATCCCAGGTTGCAGGGTCCTTCTGAATGGCTCCTATACACAAATAAAGAACATTGAGTTACATTTGAATTTCAGGGTTCTTCCGAATGTCTCTTATACACAAATGAAGAACATTGAGTTACATTTGAATTGCACAAGGTCTTACACAACAAGCTCCAGGTCTTGCCCATCCTCGTTAATCTCAATGACATACTGTGCAAAATAGGGCAGATAAGTGAATGGGCTAAGTGAATGTACTAAATATCTCCATGGCTGTCATCCACATGCTGCTGTGGTGAATATGATGCTGTGGAATACAGTGGAGGCTGCTGAGGGCAGAACGGCTCATAATAATGGCTGGAATGTGTTTGATACCATTCCACCTATTCTGATTAAGCCATTACCACTAGCCCGTCCTCCCCAGTTAAGGTGCCAACAACCTCCTGTGGTGGAATATAATGCTTATCCTAATTTAAAGACAGATTACATGAATAAAGGGGCTTGTTTCTCCTTTGAAATTCCATCAATATTTGGCAGGACAGAATACATGCTCCAATGGATTTTTTCCATGAATAATGCTTCACTTACTTGGATTCGGACTGTTGGTCCCTTGAAGTGGCTATAGGGGAGACAACTAATTCTAAGAAGAAAAAGACGTAAGTACATTGACCATCAAAGCTGATTATTGTTCAGAAATTGAATTTTGCAATAAAAATAAAATATTTTTACATACCAGCATTACAATGTTTTCATGGTTCGATAGAGACTCCTGATACAGTGGGACTGACGGTTTATCTGGAAGAGTAGACTAATCTTCACCTTCATCAGAATCCTGGGATGGGTACTTGTTATTTGCAGTTCTCAGTTTTTCAACACTGGAACTGGCTTGGAACCGTTTACAATACATCTGAGCCGTCTCCCAATTGTCTAGACCAGTGAATAATAAGGTAGAGGCATGAATTATCCCACAAATCACTGACTTTCACATCAGTTAATTACACTAACAGCCAAGTTCATGTTGTTAGCTAGCATTGATTGTTAGCAAGCTAGCTAGCTAAGTAACTTGCAAGGACACAAGCCGATAGTAAGCTAGCCAATTTAACAACACAAGTTGCTAGCTAGCAAGCTAACATACCGCCACACTAATGCAAGCAAACCATCTAACTTTAGCAAACTAGCTTGCTAACAATAAGTAACTCGGCTAGCAAGGACAAAAGAGCACTGACATAATTTAGAAAACTTAGTACATTTAGTAAAAATGCCAATGTTACCTAAGTTAACAAAGCTAGCTAGACAACTTGCATTAATGTTACTGTCCTAAAAATAATGCAGTGAAAAACGTATGTACTTCATCGAGTTTAATTTTGCAAGCTTAAATTGTTAATGTCACTGTTTGAGCAAACAATAAAATCAAACAATCTTAAGTTATCAAAGTTGGCATTAGCTATGACAATAGTCTGATAACATGTAACACAAGAAGAAAAGCTGTAACGTTGCTTACTTGAGCAAACATTCTGAGTCGCAGTAAAAAAACTATCAGTAGTAGAGAAGAGTTTTTCCCAGAAAATGTCGCCCCCAAAAATTGCCGGTTGGCATCCAACATCAATGAAAATGTATGAACTCCAACAACAATGAAAATTAATGGATTGGCGTTGAAGATAAAGTGGACGCGACAAACCCACTAACCAATCAGAGTAGACCTTTTGATTTCTGCGTGGAACTGTCAGGCTCTGGCCATAGAGAAGCCCATTTGCTTCTCTATGTAGCCATGGCCAGAGTCTGACAGTTCTATTCTTTCGGTTTCTAGTGGTGGTTTGTGTGGGATCCCTAATTAGAGGCAGCTGTAGCGCATCGTCTCTAATTAGGGATCCTACAAAGGTTTGTATGTTTCACACTGGGTTGTGGGTCGTTATCGTTATATGTATATTTCGCAAGTCACGGTGACAGTAAGTGTGCTTCGATAATTACGTTTGTTGTATCGTGTATTGTTTGTTCAGTGGTTCATCATTTGTGTTTATTTATACATAGTAATTATAATTAAGTACATAGTATAATAGATATCCCTGCGCTGCGTTTTGGTCTCTCGCTGCACCCTCTCATGACAGGAACATGGGGGTTTTACTCAAGGACCAATGGAATTGCCCAAATTGGCTTCAGTTCAAATATATAACTAATCATAAAAATATTTATGTTAAAAAGATACTACCACCGCCATTTTTCTATAGCTACTACATAATTCGAGGGAGGAATGCTTACTACAGTCGTATGCAAATGTTTGGGCACCCCTGACAATTTCCATGATTTCCATTTATAAATAATTGGGTGTTTGGATCAGCAATTTCATTTTGATCTATCAAATAACTGATGGACACAGTAATATTTCAGTAGTGAAATTAGGTTTATTGGATTAACAGAAAATGTGCAATATGCATCAAAATGACATTTGACAGGTGCATAAATTTGGGCACCCCAACAGAAAAATCACATCAATATTTAGTAGAGCCTCCTTTTGCTAAAATAACAGCCTCTAGACGCTTCCTATAGCCTCTAATGAGTGTCTGGATTCTGGATGAAGGTATTTTGGACCATTCCTCCTTACAAAACATCTCCAGTTATGTTAGGTTTGATGGTTGCCGAGTATGGACAGCCCGCTTCAAATCATCCCATAGATTCTCAATGCTATTTAGGTCTGGGGACTGGGATGGCCATTCCAGAACATAGTACTTGTTTCTCTGCATAAATGCCCGAGTAGATTTTGAGCAGTGTTTTAGGTCGTTGTCTTGTTGAAATATCCAGCCCCGGCGTAACTTCAACTTTGTGACTGATTCAACATTATTCCCAATAATCTGCTGATATTGAGTGGAATCCATGCGACCCTCAACTTTAACAAGATTCCCAGTACCGGCACTGGCCACACAGCATGATGGAACCCCCACCAAATTTTACTGTGGGTAGCAAGTGTTTTTCTTGGAACGCTGTGTTATTTTGCCGCCATGCATAACGCCCCTTGTTATGACCAAATCACTCAATCTTTGTTTCATCAGTCCACAGCACCTTATTCCAAAATGAAGCTGGCTTGTCCAAATGTGCGTTTGTGGCGTGTGTGCAGAAAAGGCTTCTTCCGCATCACTCTCCCGTACAGCTTCTCCTTGTGCAAAGTGCGCTGAATTGTTGAACGATGCACAGTGACACCATCTGCAGCAAGATGATGTTGTAGGTCTTTGGAGGTGGTCTGTGGGCTGTTTTTGACTGTTCTCACCATCCCTTTGCCTTTGCCTCTCCGATATTTTACTTGGCCTGCCACTTCTGGCCTTAACAAGAACTGTGCCTGTGGTCTTCCATTTCCTCACTATGTTCCTCACAGTGGACACTGACAGCTTACATCTCTGCGATAGCTTTTTTGTAGCCTTCCCCTAAACCATAATGTTGAACAATCTTTGTTTTCAGGTCATTTGAGAGTTGTTTTGAGGCCCCCATGTTGCCACTCTTTAGAGGAGAGTCAAAGAGAACAAAAACTTGCAATTGGCCACCTTAAATACCTTTTCTCATGAATGGATGCACTTGTCTATGAAGTTCAAGGCTTAATGAGCTCACCAAACCAATTGTGTGTTCCAATTAATCAGTGCTAAGTAGTTACAGGTATTCAAATCAACAGAATGACAAGGGTGCCCAAATTTTTGCATAGCCTATTTTTCACATCTGATTTAATTTCATACAACTTAATATTGCTACACTAAAAAAAACACCCCAGTACTCAGCTTTTATTAGAAAATGAATGGCATGCCACTGGATAATTTTCTGTGACGACAGAGTAAATTATTAAGCACCCCCCCCCCCCCCTCAGAGGGGTGCCCAAACTTTTGCATACGACTGTAACTTCCTGTTGATGGGAGGAATGCTTACTAAGTTCCTGTTGATGACATTTGCCTTTCCGGCTTCTTCTGAGGGTTTAAGAGATGCCGTAACCCACTGTATGCAGTGCACATTTCTATTTACATACAGTGCTTTAGGAAAGTATTCAGACCTCTTGTCTTTTCCCACATTTTGTTACGTTACAGCCTTATTCTAACATTGAATAAGGTTGAACTCTTTGGCCTGAATTCCAAGCGTTATGTCTGGAGGAAACCTGGCACCATCCCTACGGTGAAGCATGGTGGTGGCAGCATCATGCTATGGGGATGTTTTTCAGCGGCAGGGACTATAAAACTAGTCAGGATCGAGGCAAAGATGAACGGAGCAAAGTACAGGAAGATCCTTGATGAAAACCTGCACCAGACACTCAGGACCTCAGACTGGGGCGAAGGTTCACCTTCCAACAGGATAACGACCGTAAGTACACAGCCAAGACAATGCAGGAGTGGCTTTGGGACAATTCTCTAAATGTCCTTGAGTGGCCAGAGCCCGGACTTGAACCCAATTGAACTTCTCTGGAGAGAACCTGACAGAGCTTGATAGGATCTGCAGAAAATAATGGGAGAAACTACAAATACAGGTGTGCCAAGCTTGTAGCGTCATAACCAAGAAAACTGGAGGCTTTAATCGCTGCCAAAGGTGTTTCAACAAAGTACTGACTAAAGGGTCTGATTTTTCATGTAAATGTTATCATTTTTAAGTAAATTAGTAAACATTTCTAAAAAACTGTTTTTGCTTTGTCATTATAGGGTATTGTGTGGAGATTGATTAGGGGGGAAAAAACTATGTAATCAATTTTAGAATAAGACTGTACCTAACAAAATGTGGAAAAAGTCAAGGGTCTGAATACTTTCCGAAGGCACTGTCGGACCGTATCCAGAGGGTAGGTCACAAATGATTAGGTTGCACAGCCTTTGGCCAAGATAACTGCAGATAACCCCCACCATGCAAAAACTGGTTGAATCAACATAGTTTCCAGGTCATTTCAACCCAAATGATCAATGTGATGACGTTGAATAAACGTGGAAAACAATTTGGATTTTCAAAAAGTAATCAACATAAGGGCATCAAAAAGCAATCTGAAATTAAAATGGTTCAAGAAGAAACGCTGAACTGTTCTGGAGTGACAAATGAAAAATCACATCCATAACCTCTGGCAAGAGCTGAAAACAGAGGTTGAAGAATTAGAGCCGTTTGCTGAAATGTGGGCGAAATTGCCAGTTGAAAGGTACTGGCAAGAAGAGTTTATCTGCAGTTATAGTATCTTGGCCAAAGGCTGTGCAACCAAGGACTAGCTCCGGGGAGCCAATAATTTTGTCCATGCCATTTGTCTTTATTTTCTAAATTATTTTTATTTAACCTTTATTTAACCAGGCAAGTCAGTTATGAACAAATTCTTATTTACAATGACAGCCTACCTACAGGATCAGCCACTGGAGAAAATGAGGGTTAAGTGCCTTGCTCAAGGACACATCAATATGTGCCCTTTCAGTTACTGGCCCATCACTCTAACCGCTAGGCTACCTGCCACCCTAAAAATTGTAGATTGTAAACTTAAGTTTGTTTAAAATCCAATAACAAAGTGTCCAATAACAAAGACCAATGTTTTTAAAAATGGTTTTATTTTATTCATGGTGTTAAGGATTGACTACAATTCAGGAGAAAGGACCTGACTTGACAAGTTGCCTTGAATGCAACTCCCTAGCAACTCAACAAACACCAGCTGCTAACCATTGCCAATTAGCCTCAACTACTGTTTGTAACACTTAACTAGTTGCCTTGACCGTAACACCTCAAACAAGCTCCAGCTGCTACTAACTGCTAATAAGCCTCACTCTCCTTAATCACCACTACCACACTACTTAAACCTGACCAAAAAAGGTCATTCCTCCTCTCTGTTTTGTGTTGCACCCCTTTGCAGTCCCTCCTTCTTGTGCCTTTTAATGAGGTTTTGTCAAGGTTCTTCTCTGGGGGAATGCTTTCACCACAGCAGTCTAACTACCACGGCCTGATGGTGATGTCTACCTGAGACTCCAAGCCAAACCCTACAGCGTCAACTCCTCCGGATCCTTCATCTGCAGCCCTTGGCTTCATCTGGTCCATTCTCATTTCCCCAATGAATCATCATTCTCACATCTGTTCCATTTCCTCAATAAATATTCTAAACCCATTAGAACTTAACTTCAACTTTAACTTAAACTTCAATACAAATAGAGAATAAAAAGTGAAAGGGTGCCAATATACAGTATTTTGCTGCAACTGTACGTTGAAGTGCTTCCAAAGAGCCAGTCCGGCTGAAGTCTATAGGCTTTTCAGCTCTGCAAGAAGGACTTATATTGCTCCCTGGAGATACAGTGAAAATATGATGTCCATTGTGACTTATTCAGTTGAAAAAAAAAAAAATAGGCCTGTTCTCTTATTTAGTGATGACATGGGAAAGCACGTTTTGGTGCCGTTCAATAAAAAAAAAAAAAAGAATGCTTTTTTGGTATGAATATAGGCCTACCAGTTATGTGCAGGTCAGTGGAAGGACATAATCATCCATGGCATATGTCAAATAATTGTGTTTTTTATTACTCCTCATAATCATCACAGCACAGGTTTATGTACCTTTCACAGCTCTTTACAGCTTTTAAAATTGATTCACAAGCTGTTACATAAAGAATAATAACTGACTCAGAATGTCAGAACATCTCAGTCCTGTAGTCCGAGGAGTCTTGTTAGGGCATTGAAGGAAACAAGAAACGTGCAGGTGCGAAAATTGATCCACTAAAAAAACCCTGCGCCAGCAAACCTGGGGTGACAAAATTCCTCTCAGAAGAGGAAAAGGGTTGAAGCATCAGAGGGGAGAGCTTCTCTGGCTCAAAGCAGGGTGGCTGACCAACCATATCACACCAGCAGGATTACTAGGAGTGGGTTCCCTAAGGGGACAGAAAGCACATCTTCTGCTACAGAGGTACAGGCATCTGTCCACATCTGATGTTTCCACGCAAACACTGCTTGGGTAAATCCTGTCATGAGTCTGCAGTCGCAGCCAAAGCCATCAATACATGAGTCAGGTTTCCTCTAAAGCCTCTGTCTTCCAGGCCACAGAAAATATCAGGGGACAGAGGTGGTCAGGAGACCAACAGTGACCAAAGCTAACAAGCTAACAAAGAAAAAAAAACCAGACGGGACAAAAATGATTGCACAGCTTTTCTGTCAAATTACTAAGCAATGGATACTGGGGATATACTGTTGTGAGAATAGATTTTAAAGCTGAATTGTGTAATTGAGATGTATGTTGTGGTGTAAAATACTTAAGTAAAAATACTTTAAAGTATTACTTAAGTAGTTTTTTGGGGTATCTGTACTTTACGATAATGGTCCAATTCACACACTTATCAAGTGTGTTGGAGTGTGCTCCTGGCTATCCGGCTATCAGGTTTGCTTAATAAGGAATTTGAAATGATTTATACTTTTACTTTTGATACTTAAGAATATTTGAGTTCATTCCATTTACTTTTGATATTTAAGTATATTTAAAACCAAATACATTTTAGACTTTTACTCAAGTTGTATTTTACAGGGTGACTTTCACTTTTACTTGAGTCATTTTCTATAAAGGTATCTACTTTTACTAAATTGAGGACTTTTTTCACCACTGACTGGTTTTGGACGTTTTGGATTTCGCTACTTTTCAATATTAACCTTTCAATATTCTAAAACAATTTAAACTTCTACATCCCCTCCAGCATGAGACTTACAGTGGAAACGTTAACACAAAACATTGTCTCATCAGTCTTTCTGCATTGGCCAAATGGGATTAAACTCAATCATATATCAGGAGCAGATAATGTCTCTTTTAAAATCATTTCAAAATTCTTGCTTGAGGATATGAGCTCTTTTTATAACTGATACACACTGCTGCCAAACGGGGGCAGATTGACACAGACCATGTACTCAATGTTCTCTCTATTCAATAAAACACTGACACAATGGCAGAAAATAATTTCAAATAGCAGAACATTGTTGTTGGTTGCCCATTGGAGATCCTATTTACAACCACATTTTATATGGTAGCAGTGTTGTGTTAATTGGATGACAAGTCCCACCTGGTTGGTATCTACTGCTATAGTTACAAAAAGGGAATGTTGGGTAATATGCTAATGAGCCCTCATGGCTAAAATACCGATAACATACATACATTTTTATTCACCTTGTTACCACATCAACTGCTGCCAGAGCACTACTAAACAGTGCTGTGATACAGATAACTAAAAGTGGAGATAATGCAGGGACTGTACATTGGTGCTGAAAGCTGTCCAGGTTTTTAATTGGTTGACCTTATTGGGTTGTAGTGCATTTATGTAAAGTGATAGTCTTTAGAACCATAACTAAAACCTGCATGAACTGTCGTTGAATAAAACATGCAGAGAGCAGGTTGGAGTTATTTCTGGTAACACTATTCAAAATCTGTGCATAATTGTCTTCACACATGGCACACTTCTGATACATTTTTTATATATACTGAATAAAAATATAAACGCAACATGCAACAATTTCAACGATTTACTGAGGGGAGATACTAAGATACAGTTCATATAAGGTAATCAGTCAATAAATTCATTAGGCCCTAATCTATGGATTCCACATGACTGGGAAGGGATGCAGCAATGGGTGGGCCTGCGAGGGTATAGGCCCACCCACTGGGGTGCCAGGCCCAGCCAATCAAATGATTTCTTCCCTACAAATGGGCTTTATTACAGACCAAAACACTCCTCAGTTTCATCATCTGACCAGGTGGCTGGTCTCAGACAATCCTGCAGGTGAATAAGCCAGAAGCGGAGGTACTGGGCTATCGTGGTTACAGTGTTCTGCAGTTGTGAGGCAGTTGGACGTAAAGCCAAATTCTCTAAAACGACGTTGAAGGTGGCTTATGGTAGAGAAATTAACATGATTAACAGCTCTGTTGGACATTCCTGCAGTCAGCATGGCAACTGCAAGCTCCATCAAAACTTTTGACATCTGTTGGATTGTGTTTTTGTTCAGTATAGGTAATGGAACACATCCATGCTTCTCTGCACGAGATAGACTACAGTCTGCCTTTTTCATCAGCCCAAAATCTCCAACTAGAATATCCATATTAGTAAATCAACTAGATGCGCTCTACCCCCTGGGATAGATATTGCAGCTTGAACAATCACTCTGCCATAAATCATTTCCTTGATCGCTCTGGATGTGTTACATAATAATTCTGTACAGAAGGTATAATCAGTCATTTCCTTGAATCCTTGTGACAGTCAACTGGCATGTTGATTAGCATGTCTGTTGTATTGCAGTACTGCTGCTGCTGTTGTTGCTGTGGAGGAGAATTAGGTCATGTTTTACAGTTCCCTAACGGCTCAAACTCACTTCCCCTGCCATGTTCATGCTTAAGGCATGGCTGACAAAAGCAACAATTCCAGCATTAAACAAAGTTTAGTTGGCTAGATGTGATGTGGAATATACAGTACCTCTAAATTATAGCCTACTAGGCATAAACTCTGGACTAAAGTACCAGTCAAAAGTTTGGACACACCTACTCATTAAAGGGATTTACTTAATTTTTACTATTTTCTACATTATAGAATAATAGTGAAGGCATCAAAACTATGAAATAACACACATGGAATAATGTAGTAGTGTTAAAAAATCGAAATATATTTAAGATTTTAGATTCTTCAAAGTAGCCACCCTTTGCCTTGATGACAGCTTTGCACACTCTTGGCATTCTCTCAAACAGCTTCATGAGGTAACATGCGCAGATCAGCTGGCAGGCATATTCACAGTCATTTTCAACCTGTCCTTGTCCCAGTCTGTAATCCCCAAATGTCTTAAGAAGACTACCATCATTCCTGTTCCCAAAAACTATAAGGCTTCATGCTTTGAAAGGCTGGTTATGGCACCCATCAACTCCATCATCCCAGACACCCTAAACCCATTCCAGTTGCATGCTGCCCCAACAGATCCACAGAAGACGCAATCTCTATTGCACTCCACACTGCCCTCATCCACCTAGATAAGAGGATTACCTATGTGAGAATGCTGTTCATTGACTACATCTCAGCGTTCAACACCATTGTCCCCTCCAAGCTTAACACCCTGGGATTGAACACCTCCCTCTGCAACTGGATCCTAGACTTCCTGACGGACTGACCCCAGGTGGTGAGGGTAGGCAACATCATCTACGCCACGCTGACCTTCAACACGGTGGCCTCACAGGGATGTGTGCTAAGTACCCTCCTGTACTCCCTGTTCACCCACGACTGCGTGGCCACACACGACTGCAACACCATCGTCAAAATTGCTGATGACACAACCGTAGTAGGCCTGGGCCAGCCACCCAAGCGATAAAAGGTTCTCTCTGCTTCCACCCGGGAAGCGTTACCGGTGTATCAAGTCTGACACAACAGGCTCCTGAACAGCTTCTATCCCCAAGCTGTAAGACTGGTAAAGAATAGAATGACTACACAGACTGATCTGAGTTGACCCTTATTTTGTTTGTATTTTGTAGTGTCTCTATGCACGCTCACAGGACTCTACACACTCACACTCCTACACACATAACATGCACACACATTTATACTGAATCTACACACAAGCACACAAGCATACACACTCACATACAATCTTAATTTATGCTACTGTTTATCATGCATCCTGATGCCTAGTCACCTTATCTATCAAATCAAATCCAAATCAAAGTTTATTTGTCACGTGCGCCAAACACAACAGGTGTAGACCTTACAGTGAAATGCTTACTTACAAGCCCTAACCAACACTGCAGTTTAAGAAGAAAATAAGTATTATGTAAACGAAAACAGTAAAGTGACATTAAAAAAATATATATATATACAGGTAGTACCGGTACAGAGTCAATGTGCAGTTGCACCGGTTAGTCAGGCTAATTTGAGGTAATATGTACATGCAGGTATAGTTAAAGTGACGATGATAAACAGAGAGTAGCAGCAGAGTGAAGAAGAGGGGTTGGGGGGGACAGTGCAAATAGTCCGGGTAGCCATTTGATTCCATTTGATTAGCTGTTCAGGAGTCTTATGGCTTAGGGGTAAAAGCTGTTGAGAAGCCTTTTGGACTTAGACTTGGTGCTCCGGTACCGCTTGCCATGTGGTAGCAGAGAGAACAGTCTATGACTGGGGTGGCTGGAGTCTTTGACAATTTTTAGGGCCTTCCTCTCACACCGCCTGGTATAGAGGTCCTGAATGGCAGGAAGCTTGGCCCCAGAGATGTACTGGGCCGTACACACTACCCTCTGAAGTGTCTTGCAGTCCGAGGCCGAGCAGTTGCCATACCAGGCAGTGATGCAGCCAGTCAGGATGCTCTCGATGTTGCAGCTGTAGAGCCTTTTGAGGATCTGAGGACCCATTCCAAATCTTTTCAGTCTCCTGAGGAGGAATAGGCTTTGTCGTGCCCTCTTCACGACTGTCTTGGAGTGTTTGGACCATTCTAATTTGTTGGTGATGTGGACACCAAGGAACTTGAAACTCTCAACTTGCTCCACTGCAGCCCCGTTGATGAGAATGGGGGCATGCTTGGTCCTCCTCCTTTTCCTGTAGTCCACAATGATCTTCTTTGTCTTGATTACGGCCTCCCTATAGGTTGGCTCGTCGTTGTGGGTGATCAGGCCTACTACTGTTGTGTCATCTGCAATCTTAATGATGGTGTTGGTGTCGTGCCTGGCTGTGCAGTCATGGGTGAACAGGGAGTACAGGAGGGGGCTGAGCACGCAACCCTAAGGGGCCCCAGTGTTTAGGATCAGCGTGGCAGATCTATTGTGACCTATCCTGACCACCTGGGGGCGGCCCGTCAGGAAGTCCAGGATCCTGTTGCAGAGGGAGGTGTTCAGTCCTAGGATAATTAGCTTGGTGATGAGCTTTGAGGGCACTATGGTGTTGAACGCTGAGTTGTAGTCAATGAATAGCATTCTCACATAGGTGTTCCTTTTGTCCAGGTGGGAAAGGTCAGTGTGGAGTGCAATTGAGATTGCATCATCTGTGGATTTTTTTGAGCGGTATGCAAATTGGAGTAGGTCTATGGTTTCTGGGATAATGGTGTTAATGTGAGCCATGACCAGCCTTTCAAAGCACTTCATTGCTACAGACGTGAGTGCTACAGGTCTGTAGTCATTTAGACAGGTTACCTTAGTGTTCTTGGGCACAGGGACTATTGTGGTCTGCTTGAAACATGTTGGTATTACAGACTCAATAAGGGACTTGTTGAAAATATCAGTGAAGACACTTGCCAGTTGGTCAGCGCATGCTCGGAGTACACGTCCTGGTACACGTCCCAGTGGCCTTGTGAATGTTGACCTGTTTAAAGCTCTTACTCACATCGGCTACGGAGACATCGGCTACGGAGAGCGTGATCACACAGTCATCCGGAACAGCTGGTGCTCTCATGCATGCCTCAGTGTTGCTTGCCTTGAAAGCGAGCATAGAAGTAGTTTAGCTCGTTTGGTAGGCTTGTGTCACTAGGCAGCTCTCGGCTGTGCTTCCCTTTGTAGTCTGAAATGGTTTACAAGCCCTGCCACATCCGTCGAGCGTCAGGGCCGGTGTAGTACGATTCAAACTTAGTCCTGTATTGACACTTTGCCTGTTTGATGGTTCGTCGGAGAGCATAGCGGGATTTCTTATAAGCTTCCGGGTTAGAGTCCCGCTCCTTGAAAGTGGCAGCTCTAGCCTTTAGCTCAGTGCAGATGTTGCCTATAATCCATGGCTTCTGGTTGGGGTATGTACGTACAGTCACTGTGGGGACCACACTTATTGATGAAGACAATGACTGATGTGGTGTACTCCTCAATGCCATCGGAAGAATCCTGGAACATATTCCAGTCTGTGCTAGCAAAACAGTACTGTACTGTAGCTTAGCATCTGCTTCATCTGACCACTTTTTTATTGATCGAGTCACTGGTGCTTCCTGCTTTAATTTTTGCTTATTAGCAGGAATTAGGAATATATAATTATGGTCAGATTTGACATGGAGGGAGAGGGAGAGCTTTGTACACGTCTCTGTGTGTGGAGTAAAGGTGGTCTAGAGTTGTTTTCCTCTGGTTGCACATTTAACATGCTCGAAGAAGTGAGGTAAAATGGATTTTAAAGTCCCCGCCACTAGGAACACTGCCTCTGGATGAGCGTTTTCCTGTTTGCTTATGGCGGAATACAGCTCATTGAGTGCGGTCTTAGTGCCAGCATCGGTCTGTGGTGGTATGTAGACAGCTACGGAAAATACAGATTAAATATCTCTGGGTAGATAGTGTGATCTACAACTGATCATGAGATACTCTACCTCAGGCGAGCAAAACTTCGAGACTTCCTTAGATATCGTGCACCAGCTGTTTAAAAATATTCATAGCCCGCCACCCCTTGTCTTACCAGACGCCGCTGTTCTATCCTGCCGATACATTGTGTAGCCAGCCATCCGTATGTTGAATGTGTCGTCGTTTAGCATAGAATGTTAAAGTTTTTAAAGTCCCGTTGGTAGTTTAATCTTCCTCGTAGGTCATCGATTTTATTTTTAAATGATTGCACGTTAGCTAGCAGAACGGAGGGAAGTGGGGGTTTATTAGATCGCCTACGAATCCTCAGAAGGTGGCCCGCCCTTCGCCCCCTCTTTCGGCGTCTTCTCTTCACGCAAATGACGGGGATCTGGGCCTGTTCCTGGGAAAGCAATATGTCCTTCACGTTGAGGTCGTTGGACTCATTGAATGAAAAACAAGCTTCCAGCTCGTGGTGGTGAGTAATCAATGTTCTGATGTCCAGAAGTTGTTTTCGGTCATAAAAGACGGTAGCAGCAACATTATGTACAAAATAAGTAAAACAATAAGTTACAAACAATGCAAAAAAATCACAATTGGTCAGGAGCACGTAAAACATCAGCCATATTATAACCACTCCAGTATCCTTGCACATTGTATGGTATTGGAACTGACCAAGTATATAGCTTCTTACTTTCTCGTGTTCTTCTTGTCTTATTTTTTATTTATTGTGTGTTTTTGTTCAACCTCATGTTATTTTTAGTGCAACTTTGATATTGATTACTGCTTTGTTGGATTTAGAGCTTTCAAGAAAAGCATTTTACTGTATTTGTGCACGTTAAAACTTGAAACTTGATAGGCAATCTAAACCATCTCGGAATTTGACAGAACATGGGTTCCGCTCGCACATCATTAAAGAGTACAGACGAACTGTCAGGCTCGGTAAACTATCTCACGCAGAGATGCCATAGCAGTTCCTTCATCCTCCCCACCTCCGTTCTTTCATCCTCTCCACCTCCATTCCTTCATCCTCTCCACCTCCGTTGTTCTTCTTCATTTGCGACCTGGCCAAGATAAAGCAAAGCAGTGCGACAAAAACAACAACACAGAGTTATACATGGGATAAACAAACGTACAGTCAATAACACAATAGAGAATCTATGTACAGTGTGTGCAAATGTAGTAAGAATAGGAAGGTAAGGCAATAAATAGACCATAGTGGCGAAATAATTACAATTTTGCATTAACACTGGAGTGATAGATGTGCAGATGATAATGTGCAAATAGAGATACTGGGGTGCAAATGAGCAAAAATAATAATATGGGGATGAGGTAGTAGGGTGGGCTATTTACAGATGGGCTGTGTACAGGTGCAGTGATCGGTAAGCTGCTCTGACAGCTGATACTTAAAGTTATTGAGGGAGATGGTAGTCTCCAGCTTCAATGATTTTTGCAATTCGATCCAGTCATTGGCAGCAGAGAACTGGAAGGAGTGGCGGCCAAAGGACGTGTTGGCTTTGGGGATGACCAGTGAAATATACCTGCTGGAGCGCATGCTACGGGTAGGTGTTGCTATGGTGACCAGCGAGCTGAGGCGGGGATTTACCTAGCAAAGACTTATAGATGACCTGGAGCCAGTGGGTTTGGCAACGAGGGCCAGCCAACGAGAGCGTACAGGTCACAGTGGTGGGTAGTATATGGGGCTTTGGTAACAAAACAGATGGCACTGTGATAGACTACATCCAATTTGCTGAGTAGAGTGTTGGAGGCTATTTAGAAAATGACATCACCGAAGTCGATGGAGGATCGGTAGGATAGTCAGTTTTACGAGGGCATGTTTGGCAGCATGAGTGAAGGAGGCTTTGTTATGAAATAGGAAGCCAATTCTAGATTTAATTTGGATTGGAGATGCTTAATGTGAGTTTGGAAGGAGAGTTTACTGTCTAACCAGACACCTAGGTAGTTGTAGGTGTCCACATATTCTAAGTCAGACCCGTCGAGAGTAGTGATGATAGTCCAGTGGGCGGGTGCAGGCAGCTTTCGATTGACGAGCATGCATTTAGTTTTATTAGCATTTAAGAGCAGTTGGAGGCCATGGAAGGAGTGTTGTATGGCATTGAAGCTCTTTTGGAGGTTAACACAAGTCAAAAGAAGGGCCAGATGTATACAGAATGGTGTCGTCTGTGTAGAATTGGATCAGAGAGTCATCAGCAGCAAGAGCGACATCATTGATATATACAGAGAATAGAGTCGGCCCAAGAATTTAACCCTGTGGCACCCTCATAGAGACTGCCAGAGGTCCAGACAACAGGGCCTCCGATTTGACACACTGAACTCTATCTAAGATGTAGTTGGTGAACCAGGCGAGGCAGTCATTTGAGAAACCAAGACTATTGAGACTGCCGATAAGAAGGCAGTGGTTGACAGAGTCGAAAGCTTTGGCCAGGTCGATGAAGACGGCGGCACAGTACTGTCTTTTATCGATGACGGTTATGATATAATTTAGGACCATGAGCGTGGCTGAGGTGCACCCATGACCAGCTCGGAAACCATATTGCATAGAGGAGAAGGTACGGTGGGATTCAAAATGGTTAGTGATCTGTTTGTTAACTTGGCTATCGAAGACTTTAGAAAGGCAGGGCAGGATGGATATAGGTCTGTAACAGTTTGGGTCTAGAGTGTCTCCCCCTTTGAAGAAGGGGATGACCGCGGCAGCTTTCCAATCTCAAGGGATCTCAGACAATACGAAATGGAGGTTGAACAGACTAGTAATAGGGGTTGCAACAATTGCGGCGGATAATTTTAGAAAGAAAGGGTCCAGATTGTCTAGCCCAGCAGATTTGTTGGGGGGGGGGGGCTTGGGCAAGTTGCTGTGGGTGGTGCAGAACTGTTGGCTGGAGTGGGGGTAGCCAGGTGGAAAGCATGGCCAGCCGTAGCAAAATGCTTGTTGAAATTCTCGATTATCGTAGATTTATCATTGGTGACAGTGTTTCCTAGCCTCAGTGCAGTGGGCAGCTGGGAGGAGGTGCTATTTTTCTCAATGGACTTTACAGTGTCCCAGAACGTTTTGGAATTAGTGCTACAGAATGCAAATTTCTATTTCACCCCACTGTTTTCTTTAATTCCGCATGGAATGTAGATTCTGTTTTCACATGAATGCAAAATGAACAGAGGCTCACAAATTGGCTTGCTTAAACATTCACCATTGATATGAAGAAGGACATCTGAATGTACCAGTTTCAAGAAGAAAGTAAAAAATGTTTGCATTTGGAGGGTAAAACATTACATTGTAATTAAATGCATTGGGACAGCTATGAATGCATGCCTTGAATTAATCTACCATATTCAAAGTGCATAACATGAGACTGATGCAGACAAACATTGGAGCAGCACAGTAAACTATGGTATCTTTACACATTCAGACAATTGTTCCTGATTTCCCTAGTGGTACCAATCAAAACTATATGTTCTAGAAAACTCAAATGATTTAGTAAATATTTTCTTAAGTCTATTCCGTGAACTGCATTGTTGGTTAAGGGCTTGTAAGTAAACATTTCGCGGTAAGCATTTCACACCTGTTTTGGCACATCTGACAAGTCAAATTTAATTAGATTTGAAATCCTATATTCTGAATCAAAAGAGGATAGAATCAGGTCAACAGACGGAAAAAAGGAAGCAGACCATTGTATATGTAGATGTTGTAAAACAGCCTCAGAAAAATCAATACCTTGTCTAAAACAGGTGTTGACTAATCAAATATCAAATGAAGTGGGGAAATGTCATCTTTTCAGACAGGTAATAGGCTTTTTTGCTGTCAAACAAGGCTTTGGGGAATTGGAAGAGCTGTAAATAGTGTAAATATCAGAACACAGCTATATGTACTGTAGATTATCTTGCATCCCCATGTTGCCTTGGAGGTAGCGTTAGATATTAGAATCCTAGCTAGAAGGAGGTAATGTTGGGTGTATTAGGGTCAACGTCACAGTTTGTTCACTGACTACTGCACTATGCTATAAACAGCCACCATATGCATAACTAAGGCTGGATCAACAGCCTCAGGATGAAGATGTATGCACTAGCCCAACTGTCAAGACTTCAACTAAGCAGACCTGTCATGCCTCATCCACCCCCTGAGAGCAGCCATACCGCCACGCTCCCCTCTGCTCCCATCCCACACATAAAGTTGTCATCCCAGCCTCAGAACATTAACATTTCATCAAACTTTGGAGAGACAAAACTAGAACTTATAAAACATTCATCGACATGGCGGCAGGTGAGCAATTCTCCTTTTCCTCATGCAGCACAAAACATAAATGGAAAACGGAAAACGAGGTGCAAAAAATACAATTCAGGGGACATTTCCACATATCCAGAATATTGGGCAGCATTCCTGGACAGGGTAAGGTGTGCACTAATCACTAGAAGAAAGCACTTGTTGATGTCACCACTCAGGTGAGGGATAGTCACCTACTCTATCTATCTCCAGAACCCTTTGAATTGTAAATGCTTTAATGTACTATCCATCCCTTCATTCTATGTGGTTTCCTGTGTTTGCTGTTCTTTTTGTGTCATAAAACAGAGGGTGTGGATGATGCTGTACTTAGCCATCGAAATGGCCTGCATTGTATGAATCATGTCTTATTGTGTGTGATTGTTACCCAAAGGGAATAGGGAGTACACTGCAGTGGATAACCTGAAGTGTCTCCAGGGGATGCCTGGAAAATGCTCTGTTGTTATTTCCAGCTGAATTTAGGATAGAGAAAAGTCTGGGGTTCTTAAGAGATCCTTTTTCACTCAAAGTCAAACAAAAAATCAGGACTGTACATTTCAAGATCATGATTCCTCATCCGAGCGAGGCGGACCGTCTGGCAGCACCACACCAATTCTCCCTGATATAGTAGTCTGGCAGATAAGATCAGTATATGAACAAGCCCTAAAGCTTTAATTAACCATGAGCTGAAATGTAACCTCTTGGTAGCCTCGGAGCTGTGAAAGGAGCACCACTCTCCCTAGTCCCTTGTCAACACCATAGAAAGGAGACATGGGCTGTACTTCAAACTCCTCGCTTGCAGCACAGCTATTGTTAGAGACTATTTTTATAATTGTGGAAGAACGATGAGCAATGGATGTGGGGGTATTGACATGGGCCCGGTTTCATGGCCTCCTGAGTGTCGCCACGGTCTAAGGCACTGCAGTGCTTGAGGCGTCACTACAGATTTGGGTTCGATCCCAGATTGTGTCGCAGCTGGCCGCGACCGGGAGACCCATGAGGCGACGCAAAATTGGCCCATCGTCGTCCGGGTTAGGGGAGGGTTTGGCCAGCCAGGATGTCCTTGTCCCTGACACATTGGAGCGGCTGGCTTCTGGGTTAAGTGAGCAGTGTGTCAAGATGCAGTGAGGCTTGGCAGGATGCATGGCTCACAACTTTCTCCTCTCCCTCGTCCGTACGGGAGTTGCAGCCATGGGACAAGACTGTAACTATCAATTGGATATCACAAATCTGGGGAGAAGTAGGGGTAAATTAAATTTTAAAAAGATATTGGCCCGGTTTCCCAAAATCATCTTAAGGCTAAGTTCATTGAATGGCTCTAACAATTAACTTAGCCTTAAGATGCTTTTGGGGAACCGGCCTTAGTCATTATTAGCTCCCTAGTCATTATTAGCTCCCAGGACTACTTCCATCCTCTAACCACCATCCCCACCCCCGGCACTTTGCATTCAATGCTGACCTTAGAATGTAATCCCTTTACAATATATTGGTCTGTACCCCATAGTCAATCCATGCATATACAGTATATCACCATAAATCACAATTCATTACCATATTAATGTCATTCAGTTTGAAAATAAGTATTATGGTAAATGTCGGTACCCAATGCCAGTGGTTGGATTTGATTGTATACAGGGTGCAAGATTATACAATCATTGTTCAAGAAGAATGTTACTGCCATTTACAGTATTTGTCAAGCTTTTCATTGTCAGATTCCTTCTGAAAATAGAGTACAACGGTCACAAACATGTTGGAGACACAGGCCTCTCTGGGAACCTTTAATGCTGGGAACATTCTGCAGCTAAGGCCTTGGCAAAACAAACAGTCAGAAAAAGTTTTCTGTTGCGTAATAACAGAAGCCACTACATGATGTACAGCGTTATAAATACTTCCTGGCAGTAGCCTTGCATCACGGCCTAGTGTTTCCCTTCAACCCACTCAGCTTTGTTCAACCCAAATATCTCCCTCTTTCTCCGTGCCTCGGCACCGTCTTGACAATGGCATAGAAAGCCCTTGCAGGCTGGCAGCTCTCCCTGCATTTTGTCCCACCTCCCCCTAGTTTTTGGAATGTTGTGCAAGGGGCCTCTATGGACTGGAGACGCCTGACCTTTTGTCTTCTGTGGATCTGCAAAAAATGTCCCTCAGGGCTAGGGTTGCAATCTATCACAAGACATCTAGTGGCCCTTTTGGGTACTTCAGATTATCACAGGTGTCTTTAATCATCTCCGGCCCACTATGTGGCTTTATCACAGGTAAAATATATGAAATCATTGAATAAGATGATTTTGAGATCAACAAAATAGAATGACAAAGCTGTAAAACATTATCCTAAATACTTACAGTATAGTTGTTTAAGTTATTCAAGTATAAATTGCCTTAGATTTTCTGTTAACTACAAAGATTACTGAAAATGATGGTAATTTTTGTAAATTACTGGTAGCTTGCAACCCTAGTCATGGCTCACCCCTCCATTCTATAGCATAAGAGAGAGAACACAACACTGCCCTGTTGAGTTTGATGCGACTTATACATAAAGTGTACAGTACCACAGGACGTGGCTCATCACTTTGTTTGGTCTCTCACATCATCCTTACAGACGGCATTTTACCGCCAGGGAATTGGAGATGTAGTAATACACAGATCAGGCATACAGGCACACACAAGAACATGCACACACAGCCCTTGCCATTTTGGATGTTGATGTTGTGATTCACAGAAGAGGACATGTTTTGTTTGTGTTCAGGGACTGCTATACTGTACTGTGCACAGAAATGAAAATAGTTGATAAAGTAGGAAGAGATACAATATGAAGTAGTTTCATATGCTGACACTGATTAAACATGGTCGCTGAGCTACAACCACATAACTAGGTACAGTACACAATTATAATTTACTGCTAATTTAAAAATGTCAAACCCTTCATCTCACATATTTACCTCAGAGAAAGGATATCTCCCCAAGTATCCTATTGTCGCGGCCAGTGGTCAGAGGTTGTACTTGTTTTAGACTTTAAAGTCAGGAACAGTTCTGACCGTAACCCTTGAAAATGTTGTATTGGAATTTGCGTAGACTTTTAAACCATCAAAAAGCCTATAGACATCTCTCCACCTGACACTGTGTCACGTCCTGCTCAGTGGCCGGAGCCTCCGCCTAACCCTTCGCCACAGACAGCTCCGGGGGCGGAGCCTCTACTGACTCGGGGACACCAGGCTCCAAGGGCGGAGTCTCCACCTCTACCAGGGCCTGACTGTAGGGAGGCCTCTAGACATCTCTATGATTGTCTGTTGGTGACTGTCAGGGCTTGACTGTAGGGAGGCCTCTAGACATCTCTATGATTGTCTGGTGGTGACTGTCAGGGCTTGACTGCAGGGATGCCTCTAGGTATCTCTGTTTGGTGTTGTGATTGTCCCCAATTGGAGGCAGCTGCCCTGCGTTGTCTCTAATTGGGGATCCTATTTAAGTTTCTGGGTTTCCCACCTACCTGTGGATCATTGTTTGTGCTACATGCATTTCAGTTCGTGGTTGCGTCCTCTCCTTTTTTGTTGTTTTTGGTAACCAATAAAGGAATGTTTATCTACTACTGTTCTGCGCCTCGGGTCCTGCCTTCCAGCCATGACAATAATGCAAGATAGGCCTAGTTAAGTTAATATTAATAAAATATGATACATTTGTGTGTCAAAATAGGAATATTAGAATGCATGTAATTTTATGCATTTACAGTTTATATGCTTAGAATACCAGTAAAATTATATGTACTGATTTACATTGTGAGATATAGATTTGAAAGGATTTTTGTATTTGCACAACAAAAAAGTCCTATAACAATATTTCTCCATCGGCATTTATCACTAGCTTCAACTTAATAGCATTACTTGAATGTGCAACTCAAGCACCTGGTAGAGCATACTTTTCAAGAGTTCCTAAATTTGTAAAACAACAACATATTTTAGAGGTCAACAACATTTTACAAAATTGTAATTTACCATTTTATACACAATTAGAAAACACAATGTGTGGTAAATTAGGTTGGGGTTTGCCTCATACCATCTTTAAATGTGTGTTTAAAAAAATAATGTCTGATAGTGAAAACCATATGATAAGTTTACTAAATGGCATTGGTTTAGATGATAAAATATGCCAAACAATGTACGTTTAATTTAATTTAAAATTGGTAGTTCAAATTTGCTCAACCGCAAGGTTGTTTGTTAAATTGTTATAGTCCCGCACTGAAAATGTAATTTATCTCTGTAAAACTCAGTGCAATGCTTCAATTCACCAAATTCTCTTCCTGTATACCCATGAAAGAGGAATTGGAGAAAGGAAACCCTATCTTAGAGAGAGAATAATGATGCAAATGATGTGCATACATTACCTCAGTGAAAGGGCTTATCTAATATGTTAGATAATGTAAGTGAATGAGTACCATGTATCTAGCCTTCCGGTGAGTTCTGCCATGCATTTCCAAGACTGTAATGAAACAATATATCACCTCCCCCGGCCCACATATCGGGTTTCAGGAAGCGCTTGCTCACACTTCAACTTTCATCTTGGAGACGTGGGTGAGAGAATACATAGTGTAAATGCTACTCGTCTTCATATCTACTGTGAAACAAATCCGAGAAGCTGAGGAAAGCTAACACCAGTCTGCAGAGAGTTCACACACACTGGCCAAGAGCATACAGTTACCTAGAGAAGTGATTGTGATGCAAATACATTCCTCAGAGAGCAATTCAT
This sequence comes from Thymallus thymallus, assembly GCA_023634145.1. Taxonomy (NCBI): domain Eukaryota; kingdom Metazoa; phylum Chordata; class Actinopteri; order Salmoniformes; family Salmonidae; genus Thymallus; species Thymallus thymallus. Next base: position 7,316,485 of record CM042378.1, on the reverse strand, counting down.
TCAACTGTATTTAATAGTGCTAATAATATTTGTGGGGCCTCATCTTTTTCTCTGGGTGTTTCTCTGCCCTTGCCTTGCTTGCAGATCAGGTGTTGGGTTCAGAGGGTGATTGGGAATCTTGCAAAATAACAAAATGATAAGAAATGCTGATAAGGCATGACAGACAAGCCAATGTTTTGGTTGACCTTGCAATCTTAAAGCGTGAGTAGATCCCTGAAGATATTTATCTTGGCAGAAAACATATTTTATTAACGAGGTGGCAGCTTTTATTTATACCTTAGCCATTTGGTTGGGCCCAAAGGGTAAATGTCATGGCCTGTGATGATGAGAGCCAGTAATCACAGGTGTGAGGTCAGTCCCCAGTTTATAGTTTACAGTGCAGATCTAAACACAGCTGCTCTTTAAAGCTCAGTTCCTTGTGTTTACTGGTCCTTTAACCCACAGCCAGGGAAAGCTAAGTGAAGACGTAGCTTAACAGGCTTGGAATACAGAGGCCAATGAAAGTCAGTTTATCTGCTGGAAAGGCTGGGTCAGTGTTTGTGTTCTTGTCTCACCTGTGAGCACTCCAAGTGTAGACCATTTATCATAGGAAGAGGGTTGGATGACAGTGCCTCCAGCAATACTAGGCTACCACCCACATAATGTACAAAGAAAAAAACGTTCATACGCATGCATATAAACATGAAGATAAGACACACACAGATACACGCGTAAGCGCACGCAGGCACACACACACAGCAGTGCTTGTTCAGCACTTTTAGACTTTACACAATTCCTAATCCCTATTGTTTTTTATTGTGCTGACTTTATTTAGAAAACCTTTGTATCCAGAGGGTATGAACATAATAGATTATACTGCATACTTTATTTATGTATGATGCTGTCTGACAGTAATTGGCTTTGACCCCACGACAAATAGCTTCATTGCAGTTAGCATATAAATAATTGGAATGAAGGTCAACTGGGGGAAAACAAACAAGTCAACGCTTTATTTGTGAACACTTCAACTGGAGTTTGCTTTGAAATAATGCAGTTAGGGCCTCCCTCCCGAGTGGCGCAGGGTCTAAGGCACTACATCACAGTACTTGAGGTTTCTCTACAGGCTCGGGTTCGATCCCAGGCTGTGTCACAACCAGCCGTGAATGTGAGTCCCATAGTGTGGCACATAATTGGCCCAGTGTCGTTACGGGAGGGTTTGGCCGGTGGGGCTTTACTTGGCTCATTGTGCTCTAGCGACTCCTTGTGGTGGGCTGGGCACCTGCAGGCTGACTTCTGGGTTAAGCGGGAGGGTGTTAAGAAGCGCGGTTTGGCTGGTCACATTTCGGAGGATGCACGACTTGACCTTTGCCTCTCCTGAGCCCTTTGGGGAGTTGCAGCGATGAGATTCATTAGATCAAATCTATATGGAAGTGAACCATATGGATATTTTGCCACTGAACTGATAAACCAATTGTTTTCTTGTATTTAAAAAGGTTTGAAATTTTTTACTATCTGCCATGAATTGTGCCTCAGTCGCTGCTCGATTAGACCTGGACCTGGATTATAAAGGCAGAGGCTTTCTTAATCACATACATCAGCAGAACTGCTTCTCTCTGGTACATTGTTTGTAGAATTTGCGGATTTGGGCCGCAATTATACTCTGGATGAAAGAGAGTGTTTGTAGTTCGAGGCGAGCTCAAGGAATCTCATAATGAGTGAACTGCTCCCAAGTGGCGCAGTGGTCTAAGACACTGCATCTCAGCGCTAGAGGCGTCGCTACAGACAACCTGGTTCAAATCCAGACTGTATCACAACCGGCCGTGATTGGGAGTCCCATAGGGCGGTGCACAATTGGCCCGGCGAAGTCTGAGTTTGCCGTCAAAGTTTGTCAGTTGAGGCTGTCATTGTAAATAAGAATTTGTTCTTAACTGACTTGCCTGGTTAAATAAAATAAAAACTGCAGAGAAGCACTAAACACTTAATTTGCCAAGAAACCCCTGATAAACAGGGGTTTAAACATTCACCTTGACTGTGATGAGATGTTGGAAACAGAAAATAACTTGAATTGTATGTAACTGGCAGATTGAAAGAAGAGGCTGAGTTGCTAGGATTAAAGGCTGTCCAGGGTTGCTGCAATAAGGCATAGGGCCACAGGTGGTGCTGAGTGCACAGCAACACTGTGTGACTGTACTGCGTGTGGCTCTACTCTGTGCGGTTCTGAAATGTCAATTTGAAGGGTAACTCTCAACCCCAATTTCAGCCTTTTGCCCAACCCGTTAACATTTTCTACATATGCATTTAGTTGAGAAGATGTGGGTGGGACTATAACTCACACCTATGAGCCAACAGTTTTAGCTGACTGTGATATCAAACAGTTACAGTAGTTAAAAAAACTACAACAACTTGACCTGACAACTAGTGTAATCTGTTTCTTGTTAAAATGGATGTAGATAAATGCATTATGCTCATAGCCTACATGTTGGTTTCTTCGTAAAAGCACATACGTAGATGTAAAGGCTTTTGAATTTTGTTGTTTCACTATGTCGTGACGTGACTTTCATTAATGTGATGACTGTTATTTATCGAATCAACTATGTTTAATTATTACCCGATTTAAATTAATCATGTAACAATTAGCTCATTATGAATTTGGGGCACCACGGAAGAAGTTGTTTAACGAGTTACCATCTCCCGAAATATAACAATTTTAGAAGATATATAAGTTATACTGTATATCGATAACAGTCACTTAATCATTATCTCATATCAGTCGTCATTCTGAATGGTCGGGGAATTCTTGAATCCGCAAGAACCATAACCTTACTATCATTCCATACCACACAAATTGTTTTAATTATTTATTTACTAACTAACTAACTAAATAACACAGAATACATACACACTTAATACATGAGAAAAAGTTATTGATTAGAAACGTAATACAATAGAAACAGGTCCCTAGTGGACTAATAATAGCATGACTGCTTGGTTATAAAAAGGGGAGGCGTAAAGAGAAGGTGAGCGAGTGGGATAAAGAGACTCAAACTTATGGTACATACATTTGGAAACTACACTCACACTAATCAGAATACTTAGCACCCTAACCACTGCCCATTCAGATAAGAAATGCAATTTATATATTTACGCGTAGATCGCGTTTGTTCATCGTCTATCTCTGTTGAACCAATCAACCCTTCTATTGGGACGGGGTAGTTCACGCTTTGGTGTAAGACTCGGCTTGTCCACCAGAGGTCACCATGTCCTTCTTCTTAGCAGAGCTTCTTTGGTAGTGGAGTGTTCAAAAATAACATATACTTCAGATGCAACAATGGCCATCTGAGATGGGATCTTCTTTCTTCCCACCTTGTGTCTTTAGTCAAAGTCTCCAACCATTTCAACATCTGGACCACGGTCTCACGTCTTCTGGTATGGTATGTTAATTCTTAGCAAGTCCTTTTTTAATTTTTTATTTAATCAGGCAAGTCAGTTGAGATCAAATTCTTATTTACAATGATGGCCTACCCCAGCCTCACCTAACCCGGATGACGCTGGGCCAATTGTTAGCCACCATATGGGACTCCCGATCACAGCCGGTTGTGATACAGCCCGGAATCGAAGCATGGTCTGCAGTGACACCTCTAGCACTGAGATGCAGTGCCTTAGATGCAGTGCCACTCCAGAGCCCTTTTAAGCACTCTGGTCAGAAAGGGCGGATCCATCACAATGACACACTCTTCTGACCTCATTCGGGGAGTGGGTACTTAATGTGCAAAGGACATGAAAAAACATTATTGCATCTTATCAAAAACAGTTTAACTGTTCTTCATATTGTATTCACAACAGATTGGATGAAAACCTGACAGCTAAAGGGGTTTCCTTCCTAAGTTACAGTATTTGGTTCATACAGTTTTTAGTAACATCACAAAATTAAAAGTAATATGACATGATTATTCTTTAGGTCCCCACTGACCATTCCAAACATTCGGATGTCAGAAATAATGTTCACTCTTTTGGATAAAAAGTTTTTGGCGGCAAAAGTCTCTCTCTAGACAAAGCACAGATTCCCCTCCTCCCAAATTTACCACAGAGTGTTAAGGTGTCAAAACCGCACAGCCCCACATCTCCTCTCCTGTGGGAAAGGGTGGGGGGTCTGGCTATCTGTCAGCCATTTTACAAGCTTTTTTGAGGTCTTAGATCCTTAGCCAACTACAACTAAGCCTAACAAAAAAAAAATCATGAAAGTTACTCTAACTCATTATTTGTGGTGCTGATTCAGCACGTTGTCAATGTACAGTTGCAGTCAAAAGTTTGGACACCTACTCATTCAAGGACTGCAAAATGCTGTGGTAGCCATGCTAGTTAAGTGTGCCTTGAATTCTAAATAAATCACTGACAGTGTCACTAGCAAAGCATCCCCACACCATCTCACCTCCTCCTCCATGCTTCACAGTGGGAATCTCAAATGCGTAGATCATCCATTCACCTACTCTGCGTCTCACAAAGACACGGAGGTTGGAACTCAATCTCAAATTTGGACTCATCAGACCAAAGGATAGATTTCCACCAGTCTAATGTCCATTGCTTGTGTTTCTTGGCCCAAGCATGTCTCTTCTTATTATTGGTGTCCTTTAGTAATTGTTTATTTGCAGCTATTCGACCATGAAGGCCTGAGTCACACAGTCTCCTCTGAACAGTTGATGTTGACATGTGTCTGTTACTTGAACTCTGTGAAGCATTTATTTGGGCTACAATTTCTGAGGCTGGTAACTCTAAATAAATGTATCCTCTGCAGCAGAGGTAACTCTGGGTCTTCCTTTCCTGTGGTGGTCCTCATGAGAGCCAGTTTCATCATAGAGCTTGATGGTTTTTGCAACTGCAATTGAAGAAACTTTAAAAGTTCTTGAAATGTTCCTGATTGACTGACCTTAATGTCTTAAAGTAATGATGGACTGTTGTTTATCTTTGCTTATTTGATCTGTTCTTGACATAATATGGGCTATCTTCTGTATACCACCCCTACCTTATCACAACACAAATTATTGGCTCAAACGCATTAAGAAGGAAAGAAGGCACACCTTGCATGTAAATCTTGGTGGGGCAAACAACAACAAAAAAATGTTTGATGCAGCCAGCAAAGCCACTACACAACACAACACTAAACAATACATTAATTGCACTATAACGGTGACTAACGGTGCCCAGAAACTGTTATGGCATACATAAAAGCTGTCACAACAGCAGAGTCCCAACAGCAGTCCCAACACTTTACCACTGCTACACCTGGTTATCAGCGGAGCCTTGTCTGGCAGCAAAACCATTCATTCATTCTCATTTACTGCCTTTAAAAAAAAAACCTAGCTTATATGGCTGACTTGCTTAAACAAATGTAGTTTCTTCTGACAATTGAGATGTACAAACTATGGCATAAGGGGACGACAAGCGGATAAGAGGCTATCCGTAATTTTAATTAAGACATTAATGAGCGAGCTAGGATGGACGCAGTCAATATAACTATTTGTTCAGCACTTTTGAAACGTACAGCGACAGAATTCAGAACATGGGCCGTTCTTACAGTGTTCTCCCTGTACACCAAGTCAGAACCGTAGGATAAATAAAGGGGGCATATAAGCAGACAATGAAAGCTCTTATAATATTTGATGATTACATTTCTCTAAAACAAGTTATATGTTACATGTGCACCACCAAGTTAGAACAGTAGGCAAAATTAAGAGGTGAAAATAGACCAAATTATTAGGGTGAGGCACATGGGCTCGTAACAGCTTACTACACAACGTACACTTAGTATTACTTTCTTAGCTACAGTATACAAATCTCCCTGGCATAGTTCACAATTTATGCATTTTTTCATCAACTTAAAGTCGGGCATTCTCTGGATTTATGGTGCTTTCAACACAACTGGGAACTCTGAAAAAAATAAGGTTGAATCATGATGACGTCAGTAATCTTCAGGTCATAGCTCTAGAAAGAGGCCCTGGTTGGGTTTTAGGGTGGTACAAATCATGTTTAATTGACAGCATGGCCAACGTTGAATGCTTATAATTTCAAACTTGGAAAAGAGATCCTTAATCCTAGACTTCGGACCACACAGCCATTCCACTGAATAGCAGGCTAGTGATTGCGTTGTAATGCTTGCAGTTAGCCACTGATTCCTTCCAAACCAGTCATTGTTGAATTTGCAATTTCCAACTTGTTGTGTAATGTTTATGTCCAATTGCCGATGAGCACGATATGTTTTATCTATCATTTCTCTTCATTATTTCTCTTCATATGACAAGGATTAAAATGAATTTGCCAGTAGATTGTCGACTTGATTCATGATGATGACTGCTAGCTAAGATTTTGAAAGTATGATGTTGACATGATCAGTCCAATCAAAGCTACTGTAGATACAGTGGGGAGAACAAGTATTTGATACACTGCCGATTTTGCAGGTTTTCCCACTTACAAAGCATGTAGAAGTCTGTAATTTTTATCATAGGTACTCTTCAACTGTGAGTGACGGAATCTAAAACAAAGTAATTAATTTGCATTTTATTGCATGACATAAGTATTTGATACATCAGAAAAGCAGAACTTAATATTTGGTACAGAAACCTTTGTTTGCAATTACAGAGATCATACGTTTCCTGTAGTTCTTGACCAGGTTTGCACACACTGCAGCAGGGTTTTTGGCCCACTCCTCTATACAGACCTTCTCCAGATCCATCAGGTTTCGGGGCTGTCTCTGGGCAATACGGACTTTCAGCTCCCTCCAAAGATTTTCTATTGGGTTCAGGTCTGGAGACTGGCTAGGCCCCTCCAGGACCTTGAGATGCTTCTTACGGAGCCACTCCTTAGTTGCCCTGGCTGTGTGTTTCGGGTCGTTGTCATGCTGGAAGACCCAGCCACGACCCATCTTCAATGCTCTTACTGACGGAAGGAGGTTGTTGGACAAGATCTCGCGATACATGGCCCCATCCATCCTCCCCTCAATACGGTGCAGTCGTCCTGTCCCCTTTGCAGAAAAGCATCCCCTAAGAATGATGTTTCCACCTCCATGCTTCACGGTTGGGATGGTGTTCTTGGGGTTGTACTCATCCTTCTTCTTCCTCCAAACACGGCGAGTGGAGTTTAGACCAAAAAGCTCTATTTTTGTCTCATCAGACCACATGACCTTCTGCCATTCCTCATCTGGATCATCCAGATGGTCATTGGCAAACTTCAGACGGGCCTGGACATGCGCTGGCTTGAGCAGGGGGACCTTGCGTGCAGGATTTTAATCCATGACGGCGTAGTGTGTTACTAATGGTTTTCTTTGAGACTGTGGTCCCAGCTCTCTTCAGGTCATTGACCAGGTCATGCCGTGTAGTTCTGGGCTGATCCCTCACCTTCCTCATGATCATTGATGCCCCACGAGGTGAGATCTCGCATGGTGCCCCAGACCAAGGGAGATTGACCGTCATCTTGAACTTCTTCCATTTTCTTATAATTGCGCCAACAGTTGTTGCCTTCTCACCAAGCTGCTTGCCTATTGTCCTGTAGCCCATCCCAGCCTTGTGCAGGTCTACAATCTTATCCCTGATGTCCTTACACAGCTCTCTGGTCTTGGCCATTGTGGAGAGGTTGGAGTCTGTTTGATTGAGTGTGTGGACAGGTGTCTTTTATACAGGTAACGAGTTCAAACAGGTGCAGTTAATACAGGTAATGAGTGGAGAACAGGAGGGCTTCTTAAAGAAAAACTAACAGGTCTGTGAGAGCCGGAATTCTTACTGGTTGGTAGGTGATCAAATACTTATTTCATGCAATAAAATGCAAATTAATTATTTAAAAATCATACAATGTGATTTTCTGGATTTTTGTTTTAGATTACATCTCTCACAGTTGAAGTGTACCTATGATAAAAATTACAGACCTCTACATGCTTTGTAAGTAGGAAAATCTGCAAAATCGGCAGTGTATAAAATACTTGTTCTCTCCACTGTATATCGTGACTTGACGTCATTTTATCTGTGGCCAATGACCTTGAGCCTTCTTGTATGTGCACTTCTAATGTAACTCAATGGCAGCACCAAAGGGACTTGAATTTACGATCTCTACCCTTGGACTTGGCCGTGACATAGTGTCCCCATGAGTGACAGAGCACTGAGCTAATCACGGCGCAACGTTCCACATTTTCCCCTGGCTGCCCCATCACCACAGAAAGCACTGAGCTAGGCTGAAACATCTGCATTGTGGAGCTGCCTTACTAAAGAAAACAAAAAGAGAACATATTTTTTACATTGTTCGCAAAATTATATGTGACACGTATACAACATTTTTTTGCTAAAAATGTGGGCTCAAAACATGTGGGGCATTGCCCCACCTGCCCTGAATGACTGGTTGACAATGTTTCAAGGTGGCTACCTCATGAAGCTGGTTGAGAGAATGACAAGAGTGTGCAAAGCTGTCATCAAGGCAAAGGGTGGCTACTTTGAAAAATCTCAATTATTACTTATATTTGTTTAAAGCTTTTTTGGGTTACTACATGATTCAAATGTGTTATTCACAATTATTCTACAATGTAGAAAATAGTAAAAATACTGAAAAACCCTCGAATGAGTAGGTGTGTCCAAACCTTTTGATGGGTACTTTGTGTATTATTCACTTGAACCAACTAATTAACTGAATAATAAAAAAAAACACTGTCCTTTAGACTTGGTCTTGAACAACATTAAAAAGGAGCTCATAATTCCCATGCCAGAAATATGCAGCTGTTGGACCAATTCAGAATAATGCTTTGAGGAGTTGTTCCCTTTATTTTGTTTTTTCACTGCGAGCAGCACATTTTTAAGCCTGCAGTAATCTTTATTGTACAAAGACAACAGTGACATGAAAAACTAAGGATTGGCACACCAAAAATCTATTTTCTATTATCACAGTTGCGCCGTGACGATCACTTTCGAAAATCCTGTTTGGTTCCGGCAGCTTCAGCCAAAAAATAAGAGGATATTTTCACTGTGACATGGTCCAGATCAGGAACCATCAGAAATCCTTCTCACAACCACAAACCACCTTTGGGTTACTTAAACAAGTGCTACTGGTTGGCACAAGTTTACTGAACACATAGCACATATTGCATGTATTCCAGCATCCATATACTACAATTTTGATGCAAGTGGACAGATGAATGTCCTACTATATGTACTTTATGTCAGTTCTACAAACAATGTCTTATCTTGTCAAAAGCATGTCACATGTGCAACAGACGACATGGGATGGTCATTGGGTTTGACAGTTAAAGGACAAGGTGTTACAGACGAGGTGGACAAGGTGTATGGGGTAATGGGATTCTACCTTATCTAACTCTAATTTAGTAGCTCCTTCCTTCAGGACTATGGCTAAAAGTCTTCAAGGCAGCCAGACAGCCATGTTGCCCCTGAAAACCACCTACTAAGCCGTCGGTGGAGTGACATCCACTCGTCAGTGTGACAACAGCGATCGGAGACACACATTGGCATGAAGCCAGCACACTGCCACTCTGCCCTCGTTATTGTAAGTTAGTCTGGACTAGGCTTGGGCAGAATACTGTATATATCGTATACCGGGGTATTTGTAAAAAGCCACAGGGTGTTTTTTGAATACTGTCAATACAGTTGAAACTACAATATTTATTTTGAAGTTTATTTTTTATTAATTTGAATATTTGTAGCTACTTTTAAGTAATCATCTGCAGTCCACTTGTGCAGTACATTATCACAGATAGGTGTTAATTATGAAGCTTACCGGTAGTCCCCAGTCACGTGGTGTTTGTTTACAAGCACACGATGAGAGACCGGAGCCTTGTGAGTCACTCACTGTTGTGTATCGAAGGGATCTAGCTGATGCAGTTTAATGTTTACCAGCTAGATATCTTATAACTATTCCACTAACACTAACAGTTTTGCATTTGGTTTGCTAATTTAGTAGCTAGTTACTTATCTAGCTAAGTGATCAGAGTCTTCCAAAATCAAGTTTCGCTTGGTAACAATCCTCTCCTGTATCAAGAGCCTTGCGGTCTAATATTAGTATTTTTTAGTTACTTGTATAACTTTATGAGCTTGGATGTCTGTCCTGCAAATACTTTAAAAATAAAACAAATTAAATACCTTATTTACATAAGACCCTTTGCTATGATACTTGAAATTGAGCTCACCTGTGGTAAATACAATTGATTGGACATTATTTGGAAAGGCTCACACCTGTCTATATAAGGTCCCACAGTTGACAAGGCATGTCAGAGCAAAAACCAAGCCATGAGGTTGAAGGAATTGTCTGTAGAGCTCCGAGACAAGCTTGTGTCGAGGCACAGATCTGTGGACGGGCACCAGAAAATGTCTGCAGCATTGAAGGTCACCAAGAACACTGTGGCCTCCATCACTCCTAAATGGAATTAGTTTGGAACCACCAAGACTCCTCCTAGAGCTGACCGCCTGGCTAAACTGAGCATTCAGGAGAAAAGGGCCTTGGTCAGGGAGGTGACCAAGAACCTGATGGTTACTCTGACAGAGCTCCAGAGATTCTCTGTGGAGATGGGAGAACATTCCAGAAGGACAACCATCTCTGCAGCACTCCAGCAATCAGGCCTTTATGGTAAAGTGTTAAAGGGACCAGACGGAAGCCACCCCTCAGTAAAAGGCACATGAGAAAACCGCTCTCTGGTCTGATGAAACCAAGTTGAACTCTTTGGCCTGAATGCCAAGCGTCACGTCTGGAGGAAACCTGGCACCATCCCTACAGGGACTGGGAAACTAGTCAGGATTGAGGGAAAGATGATCAGAGCAAAGTACAGGAGTGGCTTCGGGAAAAAGTCTCTGAATGTCCTTGAGTGGCCCAGCCAGAGGCCGGACTTGAACCCGATCAAACATCTCTGGAGAGAACTGAAAATAGCTGTGCAGCGACGCTCCCCGTCCAACCATTATCCCAGAAACCCCAAACCCAATCCAATTTGCTCACATCAACACGATTAATAAGGAGATGATTGTGGACTACAGAAAAAGGAGGACCGAGCACGCCCCCATTCTCAGCGACAGGGCTGTAGTGGAGCAGGTTGAGAGCTTCAAGTTCTTTGGTGTCCAGATCACCAACAAACTATCATGTTCCAAACTATCAGGCTGACAGTTGTGAAGAGGGCACGACAAAGCCTATTCCACTCAGGAGACTGAAAAGATTTGGCATGGATCCTCACATCCTCAAAAGGTTCTACAGCTTCACCATTGAGAGCATCCTGACTGGTTGCATCACTGCCTGGTATGGCAACTGCTCAACCAACCTCCGACTGCAAGGCACTACAGTGGGTAGTGCGTACGGCCCAGTACATCACTGGGGCCAAGCTTCCTGCCATTCAAGACCTCTATACCGGGAGGTGACAGAGGAAGGCCCTAAATATTGTCAAAGACTCCAGTCACCCTAGTCATACACTATTCTCTCTGCTACCGCACGGCAAACGGTACCAGAGCGCCAAGTCTAGGTCCAAAAGGCTTCTTAACAGCTTCTACCCCCCAAGCCATAAGACTCCTGAACAGCTAATCAAAGGGCCACCAGATCCCTCTTTTACGCTGCTGCTACTCTCTGTTTGTTATCTATGCATAGTCACTTAAACTCTACCTACATGTACATATTACCTCAACTACCTCGACTAGCCGGTGCCCCCGCACATTGACCCTGTACCGGTACTTCCTGTATAAAGACTCGCTATTGTTATTTTACTGCTGCTGTTTAATTATTTGTTACTTTTATTTTCAATTTTTTACTTAACACATTTTTTTCTTAACTTCTTAAAGCATTGTTGGTTAAGGGCTTGTAGGTAAGCATTTCACTGTAAGGTCTACACCTGTTGTATTCGCCGCATGTGACAAATACAATTTGATTTGATTTGAACCTGACAGAGCTTGAATGGATCTGCAGAGAAGAATCCGAGAAACTCCCCAAATACAGTTGTGCCAAGCTTGTAGCGTCATACCCAAGAAGACTTGAGGCTATAATCGCTGCCAAAGGTGCTTCAACAACGTACTGAGTAAAGGGTCTGAATACCTATGTAAATGTGATATTCCAGTTTTGTTTTGTATTTACAAAAATGCCTAAAAACCTTTTTTTGTTTTGTCATTATGGGGTATTGTGTGTAGATTGATGAAACAATGTAATACATTTTAGAATAAGGCTGAAACCTGGAAAAACATGGAAAAAGTCAAGGGGTCTGAATACTTTCTGAATGCACTGTATCACAACCGGCCGTGATTGGGAGTCCCATAGGGCTGTGCACAATTGTCCCAGCATCGTCCGAGTTTGGCCGGTGTAGGCCGTCATTGTAAATAAGAATTTGTTCTTAACTGACTTGCCTAGTGAAATAAAAAAATTATATCTTTGTAATTGGATGATTAAACACAAGCCATCTTAGTACTGTGGCTTTTTGCAGTAGTCAGTTTGAACTAAGTATTCTCATGACTGTATCTGGGAGAGTCAATGCAGAAGCCTGGCTTAATGTTAGCACTTAAATTCCCAGTAATGAATCCACACTCAACCTGTGAGAAATTACAACTGAATGTATCGTAACTGTACTGCACTCTGCAGTAATCTTGGAGACAGGGATATGATTTATTTCCTATTCATCTAGTGTCTGAGATTGTGTGTCTGGATCCAGAGCTCGAAACACTTCAGTACTTCCCCCAATACTTTAAAGTGGCAAGGAAGGTTTTACAAAATGGCTTTGAGGAGGGTGAAGTGGTCTGGGTAACAAGGAGAAAAGAGAATATTCCGTTATTCATGGGTAGTCCCTGAGAGACGGAGTCTGTGGTCAAGCTATGATGGTTTCAATATATTGTGACAGGGCAGTGGCTTTTCCACACCCTCCCTTATCAGGGAAGTTAAGACTTCAGCATAAGGCATGTCAGTCTGCCTGACAAAATTCTCAATCCCTTCTCCATTGGGAATTGATGAGATGTCACCCATCAATTATATATATATATCTCAGTGAACCAGCTTTGTGTCGTTTTGAATTCAAACAGTGGGCTATGAGGGAGAGGTTTTACATTGTGTGGGATGGGCATGTCACAAAGCTCTCCCTTACTCTTTCTTTTTTGAGAAAGCACATAGTTTTTGGGCATATTTATTCAAATAAGCTCTCCCGACAGCATTAGAAGTTTAAATCCCATTATTATGTATTCATGTGAATTCTCAGTGGCCTCAACACACCAGATCCAGTGATGTGTCAGTTTATCAAAGTCATCTAATGTAGCCGGTTAAATTGCAGTTGAGTGAGAAATGTCCACAAAGCGAGTAATAGCGTTCGATATTATTTTATACCATTAATGGGTTCTCTGTCACTACCTGAGTCTCATGGAGAGTGGGAGAGAGACAGAGAGTGACAGAGAGAGAGGGAGAGAGAGAGGCTCCATAATTAAGTCTGAAGTACCACTTTTCAAACATTTGTCTGGTTGTCAAAGCAAGGTACAGCGGTACACATACCTGAAACGCTATTATATTAACGACATTTACACACTTAATACAGAAAGCGAGAATATAATTGGTGAATATAATTATGCTGCACTCAGGCTGGTAGACTCGGAGTGACAGTAGTGAGTTCCAGATTGGAACATTTCTATCTCTTTCTCTGATCACTGGTAGAAGGCTGCTCATCTCAGGTCTGTGTGTGTGTACAAATGTGTCTGGCGTATCCTCAGTCCCTTGATGACACTTTGAATATTAGTAAGAAAATCCAGAGTAATATTTAAGTGAAAAAATTGTGTCCAGAAAATTGTGATTTATGTTTGTTCCTGAACCGGCCTGCAGAGTGCTGTGTTAATCCACTCTAGCATGATAAATACTGTGTTTCCCTGCCAGGTACCTGAGCTCCACTATCTACATCAATTTTCTGGATGAGTGCATCTCAGCTAAGGCCCAGTGGCCTAGTACTATATGGGCTAAGGCTGCTGGGCTTGTGCATTTTTAACCATATAACATCTAACCTACTGTATATCATACAGTACTCTAAACTTGAAATAAGCTTGGTATAGAGGTAAGGAACACGACAGGTTACACATATACAGTACGTTAAAAAAAACTCCATTGCCCTCTGAGGTACTGCTGAATAACACTAGGCGGATTACATAAGCTGTCTGTTCTTCTTTTTCCACAACATTTCCCACAGAAGCTCAGTTCTAATGGTGAGATGATCCACTTTAAAACTAGAGCTAGCTCAAATGCAAATGCAATGTATAAATTACCCAAACATAAACCCCATTGGCTACTTTGCATCTGGAGTAGGCTGGAAGTCTGTTATTCTGTTCCAGTGAGTGTCCTCTCTCTTAATTGAGTTACCATCATTTACATTTCATTTCATAAATGAGATGTGAACAGAGTAAAGGCACCTGCGGATAAGACATTAATCATGTGTTTAACCCTATGAGAGCTTCACCGTTGCTCTCGACAAACCCTCAGCTTATCTCCTGGCCCATCGCTTGTGCAGATAGCTGGTTAAATCACTCAATTTGAAGCTTGACTGCACTGCGAAATGAGTGTGGGAGTGGGTCTCCCATATCAGCCTATTCGGCTCCAATTAAGCCTGTTATCACTCCAAGGACAGTACATCCAGGTCAATGCTAGGTTCATGCATCGCCTACGCACAGGAGTAGGGGTGCCAGTATTGTCACAGCTGTGTGGTGGTATTTAAAAGCCTTGTACTGCATGTTCTAACACATTCATGACCAGAATATACACTACCGTTCAAGTCACTTAGAAATGTCCTTGTTTTTGAAAGATAAGCACATTTTTGGGTCCTTTAAAATAACATCAAATTGATCAGAAATACAGTGTAGACATTGTTAATGTTGTAAATGACTATTGTAGCTGGAAATGGCAGATTTTTAAAGAATACAGCGGGTGAAAAAAGTATTGAACACGTCACCATTTTTCTCAGTAATTATATTTCCAAAGGTGCTATTGACATGACATTTTCACCAGATGTTGGTAACAACCCAAGTAATCCATACATACAAAGCAACCAAAACAAATAAGTTCAGAAATTAAGTTATGTGTAATAATGTGAAATGACACAGGGAAAAAGTATTGAACACACTTACTGATATTTATTTAATACTTTGTACAAAAGCCTTTGTTGGTAATGACAGCTTCAAGATGCCTCCTGTACGGAGAAACTAGTCGCATGCATTGCTCTGGTGTGATTTTGACCCATTCTTCCACACAAACAGTCTTCAAATCTTGAAGGTTCCGTGGGCCTCTTCTATGAATCTTGATCTTCAGTTCTTTCCATAGATTTTCAATGGGATTTAAGTCAGGTGATTGGCTGGGCCATTCTAGCAGCTTTATTTTCTTTCTTTGAAACCAATTGAGAGTTTCCTTGGCTGTGTGTTTGGGATCATTGTCTTGCTGAAATGTCCACCCTTGTTTCATCTTCATCATCCTGGTAGATGGCAGCAGATTTTTGTCAAGAATGTCTCGGTAAATTTTCCCATTCATCCTTCCTTCAATTATGTGAAGTTTGCCAGTACCATTTGCTGAAAAGCAGCCCCACACCATGATGTTCCCACCTCCAAACTTCACTGTTGGTATGGTGTTTTTAGGGTGATGTGCAGTGCCATTTCTCCTCCAAACATGGTGTGTATTATGACATCCAAACAGTTCAAGTTTGCTCTCATCTGACCACACTATATTCTACCAGTATTTCACTGGCTTTTCCAAATGTTGTGCAGCAAACTTTAAACGAGCTTCAACATGCTTTTTTTTCAGCAATGGAGTCTTGCGTGGTGAGCGTGCATACAGGCCATGGCGGTGGAGTGCATTACTTACTGTTTTCTTTAAGACAACAGTACCTGCTAATTTCAGGTCTTTTTGAAGCTCTCCACAAGTGGTCCTTGGCTCTTGGACAACTCTTCTGATTATTCTTTTCACTCCTCTGTCAGAAATCTTGCGAGGAGCACCTGGTCGAGGCAAATTTATGGTGAAATGATTGTCTTTCCACTTCCGTATTATGGCCCCAACAGTGCTCACTGGAACATTCAGAAGCTTAGAAATGCGCCTATAACCAATGCCATCATTATGTTTTGCAACAATTAGGTTGCGAAGGTCTTGAGACAGACTCTTTGCTTTTACCCATCATGAGATGTGTCTTGTGTGACACCTTGGCAATGAGACCTTTTTGTAGGCCATCAGTTGGGACTGAACCAGCTGATATTAATTTGCACTGACAGGGGGCTGGATTGCTTTTTAATTACGGATAGTTTTCAGCTGTTGTCTTGGCTTTCCATGCCTTTTTGCACCTCCCTTTCTCCATGTTTTCAATACTTTTTCCCTGTGTCATTTCACATTATTACACCATTTCTGAACTTATTTGTTTTGGTTTCTTTGTATGTATGGATTACTTGGGTTGTTACCAACATCTGGTGAAAATGTCATGTCAATAGCACGTTTGGAAATATATTTACTGAGAAAAATGGTGACGTGTTCAATACTTATTTCACCCGCTGTATCTACATAGGCGTGCAGAGGCCCATTATCAGCAACCATCACTCCTGTGTTCCAATGGCACGTTGTGTTAGCTAATCCAAATTTATCATTTTAAAAGACCAATTGATCATTAGAAAACCCTTTTGTAATTATGTTAGCACAGCTTAAAACTGTTGTTCTGATTCAAGAAGCAATAATACTGGCCTTCTTTAGACTAGTTTAGTATCTGGAGCATCAGCATTTGTGTGTTCGATTACAGGCTCAAAGGGTTTTCTAATGATCAATTAACCTTTTAAAATGATAAACTTGGATTAGCTAACACAACGTACCATTGGAACACAGGAGTGATGGTTGCTGATAATGGACCACTGTACGCCTATGAAGATATTCCATAAAAAATCTGCCGTTTCCAGCTACAATAGTCATTTACAACATTAACAATGTCTACACTGTATTTCTGATCAATTTGATGTTATTTTAATGGACAAAAAAATTGCTTTTCTTTAAAAAACAAGGACATTTCTAAGTGACCCCAAACTTTTGAACGGTAGTGTACCTCTCTGGATGGCTCTGGGGAGGATTAGTAAAGGCAGCCGACCCTCCGCCGACCTCCTCCGTTGTTGTTGGCAGCACATTTGCTATACATTCCCACACGTTACTAGAGTGAGTGGCTGTTAATGTTGAATGTTGTCACATACAGTGGGGAGAACAAGTATTTGATACACTGCCGATTTTGCAGGTTTTCCCACTTACAAAGCATGTAGAAGTCTGTAATTTTTATCATAGGTACTCTTCAACTGTGAGTGACGGAATCTAAAACAAAAATCCAGAAAATCACATTGTATGATTTTTAAGTAATTAATTTGCATTTTATTGCATGACATAAGTATTTGATACATCAGAACAGCAGAACTTAGTATTTGGTACAGAAACCTTTGTTTGCAATTACAGAGATCATACGTTTCCTGTAGTTCTTGACCAGGTTTGCACACACTGCAGCAGGGATTTTGGCCCACTCCTCCATACAGATCCTTCAGGTTTCAGAGCTGTCGCTGGGCAATACAGACTTTCAGCTCCCTCCAAAGATTTTCTATTGGGTTCAGGTCTGGAGACTGGCTAGGCCACTCCAGGACCTTGAGATGCTTCTTATGGAGCCACTCCTTAGTTGCCCTGGCTGTGTGTTTCGGGTCGTTGTCATGCTGGAAGACCCAGCCACGACCCATCTTCAATAATCTTACTGAGGGAAGGAGGTTGTTGGCCAAGATCTCGCGATACATGGCCCCATCCATCCTCCCCTCAATACGGTGCAGTCGTCCTGTCCCCTTTGCAGAAAAGCATCCCCAAAGAATGATGTTTCCACCTCCATGCTTCACGGTTGGGATGGTGTTCTTGGGTTGTACTCATCCTTCTTCTTCCTCCAAACACGGCGAGTGGAGTTTAGACCAAAAAGCTCTATTTTTGTCTCATCAGACCACATGACCTTCTCCCATTCCTCCTCTGGATCATCCAGATGGTCATTGGCAAACTTCAGACGGGCCTGGACATGCGCTGGCTTGAGCAGGGGGACCTTGATGTTTTAATCCATGACGGCGTAGTGTGTTACTAATGGTTTTCTTTGAGACTGTGGTCCCAGCTCTCTTCAGGTCATTGACCAGGTCCTGCCGTGTAGTTCTGGGCTGATCCCTCACCTTCCTCATGATCATTGATGCCCCACGAGATGAGATCTTGCATGGTGCCCCAGACCAAGGGAGATTGACCGTCATCTTGAACTTCTTCCATTTTCTAATAATTGCGCCAACATTTGTTTCCTTCTCACCAAGCTGCTTGCCTATTGTCCTGTAGCCCATCCCAGCCTTGTGCAGGTCTACAATTTTATCCCTGATGTCCTTACACAGCTCTCTGGTCTTGGCCATTGTGGAGAGGTTGGAGTCTGTTTGATTGAGTGTGTGGACAGGTGTCTTTTATACAGGTAACGAGTTCAAACAGGTGCAGTTAATACAGGTAATGAGTGGAGAACAGGAGGGCTTCTTAAAGAAAAACTAACAGGTCTGTGAGAGCCGGAATTCTTACTGGTTGGTAGGTGATCAAATACTTATGTCATGCAATAAAATGCAAATTAATTATTTAAAAATCATACAATGTGATTTTCTGGATTTTTGTTTTAGATTCCGTCTCTCACAGTTGAAGTGTACCTATGATAAAAATGACAGACCTCTACATGCTTTGTAAGTAGGAAAACCTGCAAAATCGGCAGTGTATCAAATACTTGTTCTCCCCACTGTAGCTGTCACTGTGTTCTGGAATGTTGTGGAAGGTTGTATTCCCCAGTCTTTTTGCACTGCCAGTCAGTTATATTGTGTTTTTCTAACTGCAGTCGATGCCTCAGCAATGCACGTGCCTGCTGTCGTGTGTCTGTGGTACTGCACTGTACTGTGGTGCTGTCTCCAGAGGTATCGTTGTTCCCACCTGTAGGACTATAGGGAGATATATCCACTAATCACAGCTGATCCTGGTTCATACCGAGACAAACATGACGATGAGATGTACATACATAGGATCTTAATTTGAGCCAGTTTGCTACAGCAGGAAAAGAATCCTTAAACAACAGGAAATGTGAATTAGTATGTGGATTATAATGAATGGACATTTTTTTTGTAGGGCAAATCAAGTCTGACATTTTAAAGGGAAAATTACAAACTTTAGAAGCCTTTTTAATACACAAGAAGTTTGCATTTCCTTCTGTGCAAGAAAATAATGTTTTTTTCCTCCGATTTGTTTTCCCTCTTTCCTGTAAAAAAGAAGCATGATGAAAATTCAAACCCTGTAAAGTGCACAAACTCATGCCTGGATGCTGAAAAACGTGATGAGTGTGAAAGTTTTTTACTTCAAATACAGTATGTGATACGAAATTGGACGAATAGTAGTATGTATACTTTAGAATATATTCCCCCACTACCAAGGCTAAACAGTCACTAAACGTTGCATATTTAAAGAATAATTGAATTATGCAAGGCATTACAAGAACTGAGCCCTAAAATATTTATTAAGCAATATTTTGTGTGGCTTAAATGTGGGCAATTTCCCATGATCAAGGTTCTTATTCATAATTTCCAAGAACTAATTCTGCAATTATTATATATATTTTTGTATTGTCATGTTCCAAGTATTGTTGTATTGCACAGAAAGATGAAGACATGTTCTGTGATACATTATACTGTACAACTATGGGTTAAAGAGGGTGAAATGTGGAAATGTGTTTCATTCACAGGAAACATGTAGGATCCAACCAGGCACCGTGGCACAGTACAGGGATTTGTCTGGTCACTTTCTTTTGCAGGACAGCAAGCCTTTGTACAGCAAGTCTTGTAGAAAATGTACTGTACTGCAAACCATGTATATTTCATCATTGCCTGTGTCTACTCTTCAATTTGAGAGAGACAGAATAGGGTGGGGGTAATGTGTGGTTGACTCTGTGCCCCATCCTCTTCATCACCCCAATCTCCCTTACCCTACAGTAGACTGGATTATCTATGCTACTGTGCCCCATGTGTGACTCTAGCCTCAATACACAATTGATGCTCACCCTCAAAACCAGCTTCATTCAGCAGCTCTGACAACCTTGAAGACGCAATTTCCAACACATAATCTCAAAGAAAGGTAGAATTTGAAAGGATTCACTTCAGTTCTGGACCAAATAGAATAATCAAATGATACCTATTGACACAGTGTTAAACGGTCCTGCCTTGCTCTCCCCTCACTTCATGACTATTGAGTTGATTGTGATGTTACATCTACTGCCTGGTATGTATGAGCAGTGCTATGGAATGGTTGAATGCAGCATCTGGATCTATTTCTTCTCTGACTAACGCATGAGACTGCGATTCATCACCTAAACCACAACAGCTGGTATTAATTAACTGTGCATCTGAATCTATGCATCTTTTGGCAAGCTATCTTTACCTTCCAGTCAACAAGGTGCAACTCAATTTACAACTGTGGATGAAATCAATTTCAAGTGACAGGCGATAGATGTACAACAGTGTGAACAAACACACACATTGGACAACAAACACACACGCTTGTCAATTTAGATTACTGTTTGCTAATTGCATAGTATTGTATATAGTTGACAAGGACATGGTAGCATAAAAGGCTATACCCACACCTCTACAGTAATTGTCCCAAGAAGATTCCCATGGAGTCCCATAGTAACTAACCTCCTCTCCATAAATACCTCCTCAAGTGCAGATTAGTGTTCTCTCCCTCTGCATTCATGTGTCTATCAGCAGTTACACAGACAGAGGTTTTATGACTTTGGGAGATGTTGACAGTTATACCAGCGAGAAAGAAGAGGAAGCCCAAAAATAAAATCCTAGATGATCCCATTTACACGTTAATCTCAGCACAAAAACAGAGATGCAAGCAAATAATGTGATTAAGAGGCACTTTGATTAAAATTGGCAGCCGGCGAATTTCTTTTAACACGCTTTACACCTCTCAAGGAGGACTGTATTTGAAGCTAAATAGGATCCAATTACTAGACAAATAGTCTGCAGACCACACTAAAAAGATCCACACAAAATTAGAGGAAACTGAATATGATAAAAGCTACAATGACGGGACTTACAATTATCTGTGGTCTGGAAATATATTACAACTAGGCCATTTAGTTTGGTGAAACATTTACATGCAGAGAGAGCAAGAGAGAGCGAGAGAGAGAGAGAGAGAGAGCCAGCATGCCAGCCAGCCAATGGCTGAAACCATTGAAATGGAAAGAATGCTGGGTATTTAAAAAATTGTGAGTGATTGCTAATGCTGAATGTTCTGAGCGGTGTCCCACTACTACGTACCTCAATCATCATCATCACGCTCCACTGGAAATAGCCAGCAAATCTAGGCCTATGGCACTGCAGCAAAATAAATATGAAAGGAGGGCGTAGCTCTCTTGACGTCGACCTTCTGTTCAGCTCCTGTGTTATTTGTAGCCATCCACAGGGGGTGTTCTTACACAGAGAAAGGGGGATGTTTTCAGGGAATAACGAAAGGTAATTACATTGTGGGGGAGCCCAGCTAGAGCAGTCACAATGGCTGACTGACAGCCTCTCCTGGTTCCATTAGACTGGTGGACCATCAGTAGGCGGAGTGGGCCATGGTCATGACCCATTGTCAGGAGTTCCTAATAGGGGAGAGAAAGGGAAGAGGCAGACTTGGGGGGGGGGGTTGATTTCATACTGATTACAGGCAGGATCCCCTGCTGTGTCTGTCAGGCTCTGCTGAGGGTTTTGATTCGGATAGTTTACGATTTACACTGTTTACTCCTGGATTAAAGATGGGATTTAGAAACCCAGAGGTTAGGAATTCTGGTGTGTACCCAATAATCAAAGGCTTGATTTGGACACCTGGAGGGTTATAAGTCTAGTGCTTACTCAAGAATCAAAGGAATAAGATAAATAGTAATTTGAGTGTTAGGTCTTTGCTTGGATCAAAGGTGTAATTGTGCAAACAGGTTTTGGAGGCTTTATTTTATATGTGCCCAGCATACGACAGGTTTGACATGTCAGCTTTTTCTGGAGTTAGCAGCTATATTGCATTTGAATAAAACATACAGACCTTACATCTATGCTGTGGATGTGCTGACTCCCGTGTTCCCCTCTAGGGGTTAGACAAATGGGTTAAAACTAGTCATAACTGCAGCCCTCCTACTGTCAACATAGGACTTTTTCTTTCACCTGGCAGCCATTCCTCAAAAGCAGTTTCACACACTATTTTTAATCACAGCTTTTCCTCTTTCCTTTCCTTTCTAAAGTGACTGGCATGTACATATTGCGCACCTTTCCATTGCCTTAAAAACCTGACTTTAATATGAGCAATTACTATGATGAATTGCTTTCCATTGACAGCTTGTGGAAATGGCACTTTTGAAGGAATTTGATAAGAGGGAGTGTGGCGTAACCGAATCAAATGAGGCAGAGAGTGAGGAAGATTGAATGTCCTCATATCAAACACAGTGTAACTTCAAAGGGAGCGCTCTGTGCTGTAAACCTCAGCAGGGACAGGAAGGAGGCAAAGGATCAAATCCACTCACTCACTCACTCACTCACTCACTCACTCACTCACTCACTCACTCACTCACTCACTCACTCACTCACTCACTCACTCACTCACTCACTCACTCACTCACTCACTCACTCACTCACTCACTCACTCACTCACTGTCTTTCAAACAATATGTGCAGAGCACTCTATTTGACTCACCAAACCACTTAATTAACTTCATTTGAATGTCGAATAGTGTAAAGACTACTTTGCATACATTAAGAATTGAATTGTAGGGTCAAGTGCCATACAGCATGGCCACTGTACTCATAATGAAGGTATATGTGGTTAAAGATTAGCTAAAAAACATTACCATGTATATTTCATGTTGTTTGACCCTCTCTGAATATCCAAACACCTAAAGTAAATTTCTCTGAAGGGAGAAAAAATTATTGATACCGCTATATCAGTGGAGCACACATACTCTCTCCATACTCTGTCCTTGTTTGGCAGTAAGGGCCCCACAAAGTCATCCTGTGAATGCACCAAACAGATAATTGACAGCATGGTCATCCACCCACTCCATAGGAACCACGGGAGGTAGTCTTCCCCTGCCTTTCAATCTGTCAATTAGACTCCTACACCAGGCAACCCGGCATCTCAGATACATGGCAATTAATGGCACTGAAACAAACCCGAAAAAACAAAAACCCTTCTTCAGGCACTGAGCACCATCCTTCAGGTAATATATTTATTTGTGCCGCAGTTCACCTGGGTAAGGAGTTATAATAGAAGCGAGATCCTCTGATGACCCGCTGATGAGATAATGCACCACGTCGGCCATTTTGTTGACTCAAAACACGCTCAGCGCCGGTTACTGGGCTGCTGAAGGCATAAATCAATGGTGTTTTACAAGAGGCTCTCTTCCATTAGAATGACAGGTTGCTATTTCATTATCATTTACTGGGTATATCAAGAGGCAATGGAGCACCTCACAAATTTAGAGCTTCACTGAGCTTCACTGGTGTTTCACCAAACAGAACGGATCAGAGGCTAATCTCTGGCAGAGGGAGTTTGGGTCCTCCTTAATAACGAATAGTGCCAAATTTACAATATACTGTAGGCTACAGTAAATCACAGTTTTGAAGCAATGGCACAGAGTGTGAAAAGAACTGCAGTGCATGACTTTATAATTTGACCCATTTTTCAATCTTCCTCCCATTCCAAATGCTGCACTGTTGCGGCCTGAGACTACCTTCGAAACATTTCCGATAACAGTCCTTAGAACAAGATTTTCCCTATTGTATCTTGACTGTCACTGTAATCTTGTTTCCCCATTTATTCCGGGTATTTCAACCTCTGTGCCAACAGGTTCGACAACACAGACCTTTTCTCACACCAATCTGTTTCATCTAATCACCCAAAGAATTCCCTAAGCTGGCTTTGACTCAAAAAGAAGCGGAGAGAGAAATGTTTTCTTGCTGTCTGAAAAATCACTGCCTGCCAGCTATTCCAATCTGCGTGAGAAATACCCAATCTGCTCCACAATGATTAAAGTGAATAGCATTAGCCTAAAAAACGGAGAGCTGCAAAGGCTAACGCCCATGTTCTTATTCATGCATGAGACAACTGTGGCAGTGGAGGAGAATCCATGTCTCCTTGTTCCATGGTTGGAAGCCATGATAGAGATATGATTACCTTGCATCACGAGGTAGTACTGGCTAGCCTGCAGCAGTGGACCAGTGCCAGGAATGGCCCTCCCAAGGTAAATGAGGCCAATTTGAATATATAGCAGATCATCCATTCCGGTTGCGCTTATTTCCTAGCATTTAGGGTAAATAAAAAATGAATAAATAAACAATTTTTGTCTGCAGTATCTCTTTTTTTACTAAGTCTGTCAGTTTTTTTTTTTGAGTCAAGTAAATTTAATGAAACGAGGTCAATGTAAATGTATTCTTATTGGACGACGATCTCCAGCAGATCAAGCTTCCACAGATCAAACATCACTTCTCCCTATTTAAACAGATGGGAAAATTATCACTGTTATATTCAAATGAAAGATTTACGAAGATGAGCTAGAGAGAGCTGAGCATGAGGGGAGGGGAGGAGAGGCAAGGCCCCACCAGAGTTTAGTCAAAGTTAAACTTCATCTCAGGAGTTGTAACTTGAGATAATCCAAGCCTGGTCTATCACCCAGGAGATGCCTATCTATGGAAAAATATGATTTGAGTACGACAATCACAGTATACTTTGATTGAGATGTGAGTGCCTAAGGCCAGAGCTGTCCCAGACGCATGTCTCTTATCAGTTATTGGACAGATGGCTGGATGTCTGTATGTGCTGCTGTCCCAGCTCTATTCTTACACTTTACTTTTTCAAGTTTCTCTTTTTATCTTTATTGCTTTGTAAGCCTTTCTTGGATTAATCTAAAATGGAGTCCATCTCATCAATAGATGGTTGGGGTAATAACTAAACAATATTCAGGTTCATGATTCATGTAGAAGGGAATCGATACAGAAGTTGTATCTGATCAAAAAACTTACATCGATAAAATTCAAAGACGACCTTAGCCTGAGGTTCAATGTGAATTTGAAGCAGAACCTTCACTAAAGGTTTTTTGGCTAAAACAAAATAATCACATTTGAAATCTTCAGTTCAGTCAAAGTCAGTTCATGTTCCAAACTGAGTTTGCGTATTTCTATGAATGGTTTATTATTCACATCAAGGTTATCCGATTGCATGGAGTCCTGACTCCTGCCTGTTTCAGTTTAGCATCTAATTTGGCTGAGTTGGTGATTTGAAAGACTGACACTAACATTCATGTGCATACTATCATTGATGCTTGTCTGATTTCACAATAAATAATCATAAAACCAACACACAGACATTCTTCAAATCATTGTTTATAGTAAAGCAAACAGCAAATGAAGTAAATGAAAATGTACATTGTTCAGATAAGCCAGGCATCAACCCACATCCACTCTGTAGATACAAATAATATGAAGGGAACTATGACAACCCCCATGTCCAGATGTTATCCTATTGCACACATGCTATACCATTGTCCATCCTGTCAATCCTTTCCATTGTACTTCATATTATGAAAGAACTGCATTGAAAACTACATGGGCTCTAAAAGACACCACACACGTCAATCACAATCATTTGAGGGTTAAAACGTTATGGAGGTTGATGACAGATAAATTCCTTTGTGTCGAATTTCACATGCAGTCTGATTAAAAAACGCCCTCGCTTTCATTCACTTTAGAATAAGTGAAGGTTAAACCAAGCCTTTCAGAGAATCTCCCAGAGCATAGAGTACACAGTTATGGACAGAATTCCCAAAGAGAAATGAGACAATACACTATTGTTTTGAGTATCACACCTTCAAGAAGTGATCCAAACCAATACTCCCACTCCCACACAGAGCCTCAATAGAATTATAAACTGAAAGTCACATACTGTTGCAGACACAGGACTCAATGAACTCTTAAAATCCTCGTTGATGATTGACTGATAACTTTGTCATATTATGTGAACAGAAAGACCTTGGTATATCCAGCCAATTGTCATTTATAATCACCCTCTTCATATCCTTATTAACTGAGAAAGTATTTAATTGAGCTATACAAAAAGTCAGCTTTCTCTTGATTCTTGGTTAAACTATCTTATTGCTCCTCTCTGATTCTTGTCGTCTTCTTAATTCTCTTTCCATCAATCTTACCTAGCAGATGTGTCCACTCCATAACTGCTTACCCTCTCTGGCTCCCTCACATTTTTGTCTAATTGTAACATGTCACAGGGTACAACTAATATACGGCCTCCTTATGTTGCAGAAACAGTAGGGTAGCGCCTTTCATGATTCACCCGATTTTCCTGTAGATTTTCTTTTTTTAAACTCTGTTTTAATCATTCTGTAAAATTCCAGAAGAACCTTGAATTATGATCAAAGGAATATTTTAGCATATTTTGCAGATTGCATGTCATTTTTGTAGCGACACGTTAAATAAAGTGCACAAGAACTACTTGATAAACGCCCCAGGACTTGTAATTAAAAGAAGAATGTTTTGTTCACTTTACATTCCTAATCTACATCTCCCATCACTTTGGTAGGCATAGCAGGTCTACATGACGACACAAAACAGCAACTCGTCCTCTCGTCAGGTCCTCCATCTCGAGTACTGAGATCCCCGGGGCTCTGAAATGGAGTCCTCAAGCCCGGATTGTTTTTACTCTAGGTAATGAGCCCATTGACGAAGTCCAGGGGACTTAGGTGCTCACAATGAGGTGGCAGAGGATCTAGCGAAGCGACGTGCGACAGCGGTGTTAGTACGTTAACCACCTCTAATCACAGGGATAAACCTGGCAGAAATTGATAGCCAGGGTCTACAGGGACTCCTGTTCCATCCCAGCTCTCCTGTTCCTCTCTGAACAGCTTTGTTGGCATGGCAACTGGTGTGTAGGTTTTGGGCTGACTTTTTTCCAGTACCCTTTTATTTTGTCCATGGTGTGTGTGTCTGTCCATGTGTAGTAAAATAGGAGGGGGGGGGGTTGTGCCTCTGCTAATTAGACAACTTCCTTTTCAGATGGCCTAATATCTGACATATTCTCTTCCTTATTATGATAATTATTGTCCTATTCTTCTCCATTATCAGTTAACGAGCATGTACAGAATTTCAAATTGTGAGCAGTTTCTTGTTCGAAACAAGACAATCCCCGCCATACAAATGTGGCCATTGATGTGTAGCATAATTTGCTTATGTGAGAAATCTCTTTATGCAAACCATTTTCCTGATCAAGCGACATCAGAGCTTTTAGGAAATTGTTGAAATCTCCTTAGCAACACACAAACACACAGAGTGCAGTTTGTCAATCAGGCCGAGATGATCTGATGGGATCCAAGGATGCCGAGTGGCACAGCGGTTTAAGGTACTGCATCTCAGTGCTAGAGGCGTAACTACAGACCCAGGTTTGATCCCGGCTGTGATCGGGAGTCCCATTGGGCGGCGCACAATTGGCCCAGCGTCGTCCGGGTTAGGGAAGAGTTTGGCCGGGGTAGGCCGTCATTATAAATAAGAATTTGTTTAAAACAGCCTTGTCAAAATGGAACCATTCCATCTTTTCTACTTACGAAATTGTAAGCATGAAGGTCCCATTGGACTTACTGTAGATTTCAACTTGATTCTAAAAGCCTCCTCTCAACAGGAGTGTGTTGGGGCATCCATTTGCCTGTGTTGTTTGTGCTTCGCCCTTGATGTGTCAGTAAGCTGCGCTGCCTGCCTCCACTTGGGATGTTTACATAACTCACAGACGCACAATTAACTCCCAGAGCAATCTGCTGCTATCGCAGCACCCGGATTAGCTCCTCCGGCCCCGCCCTTACACTCCTGCTGCCTTATCTGAAACGTGCTCGGGCACAGGGATGAGACACAAACCAGACTGAGAGATATAGTCCCCAGTGGTGGTGTGTCTTTGTGATGCAACAATCGTGAAGGTTACCATGTCTCTGTTAAAGGATAAAATGGCCTCCGTCCCCTTATTCACCATAGATAATGATGTAATTTGTCTGTCTGCGCAGTTGGACTCACATCCCGGTTTGTTTTCCTTCATGGTCATTGTGTGTGTGTGTGTGTGTGTGTGTGTGTGTATATGTATGTGTGTATAATAAATAAAGGTTAAATCAAATAAATAAAAGTATGTGTGTGTGTCAGTGTTTTGTTCAATTCGAGGACATATGGCCCCCTCTGACAGAACACCTCTGAAAAGCTGAAAGTATAATAATTTAAGTTTAAGAACAGGTGGATTACTCTTTATATAAGCACTGGAAGAGATAGATAGATAGATAGATAGATAGATAGATAGATAGATAGATAGATAGATAGATAGATAGATAGATAGATAGATAGATAGATAGATAGATAGATAGATAGATAGATCGCTGCATATTGCGGCAGTTTGAAAAAGTATAAAATGACAAGAAATCTGGAGTGCAAAACGCTATACATAGTTATAGAGTGTCAGGTGAAAAAATTATACAATTATTGCAAGTTGATATAAATAATTTTTAAAAATTGCATGGTTTACTATACAGGTCGATGGCAGAGAAAGATACTGAAATAGCTAAATGTGCGTATGACATAAGTGAGGGTAATAATAGTTTACTTAATATACAGTCTGGTTAAATGTATAGGTAAATTAATATTTGCATGGTTAAACTAACTGTAGGCCTACAGGTAAATGACAGGAAGAGATACTTAAATAGCTAAATGTGCATATGATATAATTTAGGGTAATAATAATAATTCCCTTAAAATACAGTCTTTAGTACAGGGTTTAATTACAGATAAATGCACATACTGCACATTCGATATACTAAATGCAATGAAAAAAATAAACAATACTACGACAGGATACTAATATACAGTCCTGAGTGAATGACTACATAAGTTAAATCCAAGAATGACTTACAATATTGCACGTGATATGATATAACAACTGTACAAGAATATGTATATACAGTCCTGATTGAATGAGTGCTGAATGAATAAGTCCTGAGTGAATGAGTGATGAGAGAGTTACTCACAGATCTTTCCAGGGTCTTCATGATGTGGGAGTTTAGCGCTACGGGTCTGAAGTCATTCAGGACAGTGGGGTGCGCCTTCTTGGGCACTGGGACCAGGCAGGATGTTTTCCACAGCACAGGGACCCTTTCTAGGCTCAGGCTAAGGTTGAAGTGACGCTGGAGTATTCCACACAGTTGGTCAGCACAGACCCTAAGCACCCTTGGGCTGATGCCATCGGGGCCCGCCACTTTCCACTGATGTAGTCTCTCCAGCTCTCTCTTCACTTGGTTGGTGGTGAAAGCCAGCCCAGGTGGGGAGGTGAGGGAACGGGGGGTGTTGAGGATCCGTCCAGAGGTGGGGGGAAGGGAGGTGTTGCAGATCAGTCCAGAGGGAGCGGGGGGGTGGACGGGGTCGCTGATTGTCTCAACGGTAGTGTTGTGTGCAAAGGGGGGGTGGACAGCCATGAGGGTGTGTGGCCTGGAGAGCTGAAAGGGAGGTGGACAGAGCCAATATCGAACCTTTAAAAAAATTGGTTCAGCTCATTGGCTCCGTCCTGGGTCCCCTCCGTCTGCCCACTGTTTGACTTTTTGAAGCCAGTGATATTTCTCATACCATTCCACACCTCTCTCACCTGGCTCTGCCTCAGCTTGTCCTCCATCTTCTCCTTCCCCTCAGCAATCCGCAACTTCAACTCCCTCTGGACACATTTCAATTTGTCCCTGTCCCCCTCCTTGAAGGCCCTCTTCTTCTCATTCAGAAGGACCTTCAGGTCGCTGGTGACCGAGGGTTTATTATTTGGAAAACAGCGTACCTTCCTGGTGGGTATGGTGTTGTCTACACAAAAATGTATATATTCTGTTATGCAGTCTGTAAGTCCATCAATGTCTTCCATCAATGTCGTTGTGATTGTACCATCTGAACCTCACACACTCTCCTACTGCATCATATCAATATAAATTATTTAAAAAATCTAAATGATGCAGGACAGATTATACACATAATTGCAGAAATCTGCCTAGCATTAAAATCTTTTTAGTATTATAAATTACAGATATTACATTTCATACGCACAAAAGCCTTCCATTATGAGCAATGAAAAATGAAATTCTCAAAAAGCGAGATGTGATGATATCATTGTGTCTGACCAGCCTCATTGACTGTAACTCGGAATGGGTCTGCTTTCATTACTTTGGCTCGTCCATTAGAAGCTCACGAGATCCCATTCATCCAGTACCCTCCTTTTAACAGCCATCGAGTGAGCAGCTAGCATAGCCAAACCTCAGAGAAGACACAATTAACTTTTCATAACCCCGTATATGGGCTATTGATTTCATAATGCAGGACCTAAGGTTGCGATGCATTAGCTTGCCTGTCTATACCCGCAACCATCCCGATGGCCGCCTGTCCGCTTGTTTAATAAAGGAAGTGCTCCTTACATTACTGGCGTTGTTCAGGGATCCGTTCACAGATAATTCATATTCTATTGACGTACTGTGTGGTCCAGGGTTTGTTTGGTAATGGCACCAAGTGAAATGGAGCAGCGTCTTTGATGGAGTGACTGTGGGGCACGTTTCACAGTGAGGCTAACAGGACCTGTCTCTTGTCCTTTAAATGTAGTCCCTACAGGCAGAGAGCGAGAGAAGGTCACCAGTTGATGGGTTGGTAGACTGATGGGTACCGATTTAACGGACATCAAGTGTGTTTTTGCATGCAAGCACGTTCTCACACACACACACACGTGCCTGCATGCACATACATAGAATCACTGTCAAGTACAAACAAGTAAACACTCTCACCGTCACAAGCATGCACACATGCATTTGCACACACACACACACACACACACATCCAGGCCAATTTTTCATGCCACTGTCATTTCGATCCCTTGAGTCACTGATGCATGACACAGGTTCAGTTTCTCATGAGATGTCTTAACAGTGAGGAAAATGCTGCTTAAAGGTGCCTTTGTTTCAAAATCAGACAAAATTTGAAATCGTGCTGCTTTCATCTAAATGCTGCTCTTGGGCCATTGTTTTGAATTCTATCTTCTATAGCTTTTATACAGCTACATTACTCTAATATATTACCACTCTGAGACAGAAAACACTTTTTAAAGTGCAGGGAAAAAGCCCAAATGAATACATCTTACTTTGAAGAGTCGGAGGCTCTTTGAAGAGGGGAGCTCTACGTGTCATTTAGGGGGAAGACTGCACTAGGGCCTAAACCTGTTCAGAGTCTGGGCCCTAATTTACAGACATATGAGGAGACCCATTTTTTTTACAAGAAATTAATTCAATAAGGATGGCTTTACATTGGCACTCAGCAGCTGACTCAACAATTCCCTGCACTAGGAAAAGTGGAAAAGCAGAGAGGGGGAATTAGAACCTCAGACAAACTCCCCTTTTTGCCTGGTCACATCTCTTTCAATGTTAGCATTTCTCAGTGGGGGAAATGTATTCTATTACATGAACCTCCACAGTGTGCTTAGTGGCAAACGAAAAAGAAAATAAAAACCAGTTTTCCCTGATTCACCATGGTGTGTGTAGCAGGTCTCTTCCCGCTCTATGGTTTCCTCTCTCCTCCCTTCCCCTTTTTGCCTCGTTCTTATTTCAAGTCTCTCCTCTGTATTTCCCCCTTTTCTCCCATTCACCTTCATCATTTCTTACTATCTACCTCCTATTTATGCTGTTCTTCTTCTCCTCTCCCCAGTCAGTCTTTACTGCCCTTACCCTCCTCTCTCCCCATTTTCACTCTCTCCTCCCTCCCTCTTTCATTTTGTGGGGAATAGTCAGCAGGGAGGTGGCCTGATAAACGTACACTTCGTTTGCTTTTCTCTGCTGGCTTGAGTGGAACAACAAAAAGAGAAATCCAGCCAAAGGCTGATCAAACGCTCCGCTCCTCCAGTTCCGTCTCCCAGGGTGGATTTCTAAATCCCCCCATCCCTCTGCTGCTGCCCCCGAGCACGGCTCTCCGATGGCATGCTCCTTGGCGTCAGCTCAGCCAATCAGCATGTGGGGTTTGTTGACTTTGATGGCCATTTTGCTTGGCTCTGCCCCACTGGCCCTTTGCATGGAGTAGAAGACAGCCTCTCTCCCTCGCTCTGTCCGTCCCTCATCCCCGCCATCTTTGGATGTCTTCCAGGTTGCTTCACACAGGTGGGAGTCCCTGGTGTGGAAGGTGGAGGAGGAGGGCTACAAACGCTCCATGCCTTTAGAAAGAGGTCATACAGAGTGCTCACTGTGCAGAATTCAAAAGAAAATCAAGTGAAAAGGCTCGCATTAGGCCTGCTTTATCGCATTATAGACATCCTCAGCTACTCTGTGAACTCCTCCTCCTCCTACATAAGCAGTAATGTCCTGCTGTACCTCCCTAGTATTATGGTAATTATTGATAAGTGTTCACCTTTTAAAGACTCACCAGAGCAATTCAAAACTCTGCACTTCCCCTGTGATCTCACTTCATGAGGCACAATTTTTCATAATTTATCTCTTCTTGCACTTTCAGATTAGATTAGGAAGGTGGGCAAGTAAAGTGGTGATCTTGTGGGCTTTAAATCACTCCCGAGTGTCACAACGGTTTAAGGTACTGCATCTCAGTGCTAGAGGCGTCACTACAGACCCTGGTTTGATCCCGGGCTGTACCACAACCGGCCGTGATCGGGAGTCCCATAGGGAGGCGCACAATTGGCCCAGTGTCATCCGGGTTAGGGAAGGGTTTGGCCGGGGTAGGCCGCCATCGTGAATAAGAATTTGTTCTTAACTGACTTGCCTAGTTAAATAAAGGTAAGGTATTTTATTTTTGTTATGCTTTAAGAGCAGGCATCACACCTTCATAGGGTAAAACGTATTTCCCTTAATCATATCACAATCAACTTTTACCAGTTGAATGTAAACAAAAATATACAACTTTTTGAATTCACATTTTTTAAGTAAGTGACATCTCATTAAATATGCACATATTTGCATATTTAATAGTATTTTTCTGAACACTTGATGAAGTCAGTCTAAATATTTTGGTTTCATTTTGTTAAGACATTCCAGGACCAGACTTGTACCGAGCAGATTTTGAATAAATACTTTTTTCATCTTACTTTCTGTAAAATACAAAAGAAATGCACGGAAAAAGCATTTTTTATAATTTTTTAAAAAAAAAGACAATATATCAACAATTCCCTCTGAGCAATAAAACCACACAGAATGTGGTAAATGTGTTGGCGTGGTAAGAGTCTGACCTTTGGTAAATGGCAGTTAAAGACAAGGACACTGAATTTAGATGCCAAACACCTATTTAGACCCAATCACCATACCTTAAAAGTAAGTTACTAAATAAGGTCATTTTTGTAACATTCTCTATGAAATGGGCTTTGAAATGATGTCCACTTTAAAGTGGTTCAAATTCATTGAAATGTTCATAACGGTAGTATAATACACTAAAGACAATATACATTTTCATCAAGTTTTTTAAAATATTTTTATGTTTACTAACACATTTCTAAATTGATACAGTGGCTTTAGAAAGTATTCATACCCCTTGACTTATTCCACATTTGTTACAGCCTGAACTCAAAATTAATTAAATAGTTTGTTTTTCTCGCCAATCTACACACAATATATGAACTTAGCTCTATTTGTTTCTTTTTATCAAAAAAAAAGCTCCTCTAGTCCTTGCTGGTGACAAGCATACCCATAACATGATGCAACCACAACCATGCTTGAAAATATCAATGTGTTGGATTTGCCCGAAACACTTGTATTCAAGATATAAAGTGAATTTCTTTGCCACATTCTTTTCGGTTTTACTTATTGCAAACAGGATAAATGTTCTGTAATTTTTTTATTCTGTACAGACTTACTTTTTTTAACTCTGGCATTGAGGTTAGTATTGTGGAGTAACTACAATGTTGTTCCATCCTCTCCAGCAACCTGTATCTTTGTCGTGACTGGGTGCATTGATACACCATTCAAAATTATAATGAATAACTTCACCATGCTGAAAGGGATATTCAATGTCTGCTTTTTCATTTGTTAACCTTCTACCAATAGGTGTCCTTCTTTGTGAGGCATTGGAAAACGTCCCTGGTCTTTGTGGTTGAATCTGTGTTAGAAATTCACTGCTCGACTGTGGGGTACAGGGATGAGGTATTCATTCAAAAATCATGTTAAACACTATTATTGCACACAGTGAGTCCATGCAACTTCTGTGACTTGTTAAGCAAAGTTTAACTCCTTAACTTATTTAGGCTTGTTATAACAAAGAGATTGAATACTTCAACATATTTCAGCTTTTCATTTTTTATTAATTTGTAAAAATGTCTAAAGACATAATTCCACTTTGACATTATGGGGTATTGTGTGTGTAGATCAGTGACACAACATCTACATTTAATCAATTTTCCAATTCAGGGTGTACCACAGAAAAATGTGGAAAACGTCAAGGGGTGTGAATACTTTCTGAAGGCACTATAAGTATACTGAACAAAAATATGAACGCAACATGCAACAGTTTCAAAGATTTTACTGAGTTACAGTTCATATAAGGAAATCAGTCAACTGAAATAAACTCATTAGGCCCTATTCTATGGATTTCACATGACTGGGCAACGGCACACAAACCAGCCAATCAGAAGGAGTTTTTCCCCACAAAAGTTCTTTATTACAGACAGAAATACGCCTCAGACGATGTGGAGATCCTGGGTTGGCGTGGTTACACGTGGTCTGCGGTTGTGAGGCCGGTTGGACATACTCCCAAATTCTCGGAAACGACGTTGTAGATGGCTTATAGTAGAGAAATGAACATTAAATTATCTGGCAACAGCTCTGGTGGAGATTCCTGCAGTCAGCATGCCAACAGCTCTGGTGCAGATTCCTGCAGTCAGCATGCCAACAGCTCTGGTGCAGATTCCTGCAGTCAGCATGCCAACAGCTCTGGTGCAGATTCCTGCAGTCAGCATGCCAACAGCTCTGGTGCAGATTCCTGCAGTCAGCATGCCAACAGCTCTGGTGGAGATTCCTGCAGTCAGCATGCCAACAGCTCTGGTGGAGATTCCTGCAGTCAGCATGCCAACAGCTCTGGTGCAGATTCCTGCAGTCAGTATGCCAACAGCTCTGGTGGAGATTCCTGCAGTCAGCA
The DNA here is from genome assembly GCA_023634145.1 of Thymallus thymallus. NCBI lineage: Eukaryota > Metazoa > Chordata > Actinopteri > Salmoniformes > Salmonidae > Thymallus > Thymallus thymallus. Next base: position 7,281,302 of record CM042378.1, on the reverse strand, counting down.
TGCCAACAGCTCTGGTGCAGATTCCTGCAGTCAGCATGCCAACAGCTCTGGTGCAGATTCCTGCAGTCAGCATGCCAACAGCTCTGGTGGAGATTCCTGCAGTCAGCATGCCAACAGCTCTGGTGGAGATTCCTGCAGTCAGCATGCCAACAGCTCTGGTGGAGATTCCTGCAGTCAGCATGCCAACAGCTCTGGTGGAGATTCCTGCAGTCAGCATGCCAACAGCTCTGGTGGAGATTCCTGCAGTCAGCATGCCAACAGCTCTGGTGGAGATTCCTGCAGTCAGCATGCCAACAGCTCTGGTGGAGATTCCTGCAGTCAGCATGCCAATTGCACGCTCCCTCAAAACATCTGTGGTATTGTGTTGTTTGACAAAACTGCACATTTTAGAGTGGAGTTTTATTATGCTGCTTAATCAGTTTCTTGATATGCCACACCTGTCAGGTGGATGGATTATCTTGGCAAAGGAGAAATATCCTTTTGTGCATATGGAACATTTTTGGGATCTTTTATTTCTGCTCATGAAACATGGGAGCAACACTTTACATTTTGTGTTTATATTTTGTTCAGTATAGACGCAAAAAATTAAATTACAGCTTATTCTTCATTTGGCTCCTCAGAATACTGTTACTCTCACTGCTGTTTCCATGCAAAACACTAAACATCCCTTTCTCACCGTTGTCAACTTCTCAACAATAAGGTTAATTTCACAAAGAACCTCATTCTTCAACTCCGGAGTTATAGCACCTGACATCCTTGAACACTTAATAGACTATTTTCCATTAGAAACTAAACGAAACAATCTGTTAAAGTGGGAAAAAAGAGAGGCTGATAGTGTTTCAAAGGTTTGCCAAGGTCTTTAACAAGGAGGTTAATTGTGTGGAAATTACATGGCCCAGTTTTATGCCAACCAATCCACTATGCTGAAAGAAAGAATCCAGGAAATAACTTTGAAAAAACTTTGGGGGATATTGTGTGAGCAGTGAATTTGGTGACAAAGTTCATTGTGATAGTTCTATCATCCGCAATACATTTCCAGACAATGAAAGGTTTAACATGAAGATAGCCATTAACCTTTTCACAATTCAGTTCAAAATATCTCTAACGGTCTCCCCAGCGTGAGTTTTTTTATGTGCATGATGTCAGAATACACTCACTGTTCCAAAATGTGATTGTTACGCAACAGGACAGTTAAACCACGTTGCCCTCAAACCAAGGCATGCTACCTGCTAATTACCTATAGGCTATGTTTCAACTTCAAATTCCAAAACGTCTCTCTTTGAGAGCCCAAAAACAACGTTTTTCCACTCTGGCACATTTTCCGGCTGACGCCCACATTGCCTTCACTACTAATAATAACGTTGTGTATTCCTATCAAAGTAGTGCCGTAGATAGATAGATAGATAGATAGATAGATAGATAGATAGATAGATAGATAGATAGATAGATAGATAGATAGATAGATAGATAGATAGATAGATAGATAGATAGATAGATAGATAGATAGATAGATAGATAGATAGATAGATAGATAGATAGATAGGTACTTTATTGATCCCCCGGGGGGGGAAATTATACACTATCATTATAGTTTCTGTATATCAGGGTTGGGTTGGTTACTTTCTAAATGTAATCTGTTACAGTTACAAGTTACCTGTCCAAAATTGTAATCAGTAATGGAACATTTGGATTACCCAAACTCAGAAAACGTAATCTGATTACATTCAGTTACTTTTAGATTACTTTCCCCTTAAGAGGCATTAGAAGAAGACAAAAATGTATGTTACCAATTGAACGACATCTATTGCAGGATAAATCAATGTTAAAGTTTACATCGCTGGCCATATATGAATGTTAAATTGTACTTCATGGATTGGTTATGTAGGCTTCTTCTAACCCATCACTTTCTACTACATATAATAACACGATTCAATTATATCTTTACATTAAAAACCAAAGTCTATCAGAATTCCAGTCATTCCAATAAATGTTATACCCCTTGATCTTCAAGAACAGGACTCGGATATATGGAAGTATAGATTAGCCAAATTGTTTTACCTGAGCATGACCCCAAAACTAATGACTGGGCGGCAGGTATCCTAGCGGTTAGAGCATTGGGCCAGTAACCGAAGGTCGCTGGTTCGAATACTCCGAGCCGACAAGGTGAAAAACCTGTAGATGTGACCTTGACCCTAATATGCTCCAGGGCCTGACCCTGAAAGTAGGCCGTCATTGTAAATAAGAATATGTTCTTAACTGACTTGCCTAGTTAAATAAAGGTTAAATAAATACATTTGCCAGCCCTACTCTGTTATTGATGATTTTGTTTTCATAGAGAACTGATTGGGCTCATTGAATTGAGTTGGAAAATAAATGCTGCACTCATGGAATGGCATGCTTGCCAAGAGTGTGCAAAGCTGTCCTCAAGGCAAAGGGTGGCTACTTTGAAGAATCTAAAATATATTTTGATTTGTTTAACACTCTTTTGGCTACTACATGATTCCTTATGTGTTATTTCATAGTTTTGATGTCTTCCTTATTATTCTACAATGTAGAAAATTGTAAAAATAAAGAAAAACCCTTGAATAAGTAGGTGTGTCCAAACTTTTGACTGGTACTGTATATATAATTTAAGTAAAATAAATTGGTGTAGCAACTACAGATTGCCCCTTTAAGTTTATCAAAAGTGTGCACGTTTGAGCATCTGTCCATTAGGCCTATGAATTTTTTTTTATCTGCATGAATTAGATTGAGCTATAAAAGCCCCACTTTTATTCCATAGGCTTGGATCAGCACTACATTTACATTTACGTCCTTTAGCAGAAGCTCTTATCCAGAGCGACTTACATACATTTTCATACTTTTTTCATACTAGTCCCCCGTGGGAATTGAACAGGTAAGGTAGAGGTGATATGATCCTTGACTAGCCTCTCAAAGGATTTCATGATGACAGAGGTGAGTGCTATGGGGCGATAGCCATTAAGTTCAGTTACCTTTGCCTTCTTGGGTACAGGAACAATGGTGGCCATCTTGAAGCATGTGGGGACAGCAGACAGGGATAGGGATACATTGAATATGCTTGTAAACACACCAGCCGGCTCGTCTGCGCATGCTCTGAGGACGCGGCTAGGGATGCCATCTGGGCCGGCAGCCTTGCAAGGGTTAACACATTTAAATGTTTTACTCACGTCGGCCACGGAGAAGGAGAGCCCACAGTCCTTGGTAGCGGGCCGCGTCGGTGGCCCTGTGTTATCCTCAAAGTGGGCAAAGAATGTGTTTAGCCTGTCTGGAAGCAAGACGTCGGTCTCGGCAACGAAATTGTTTTTCCTTTTATATTCCGTGATTGTCTGTAGTCCCTGTAGTCTTGTGTCTGAGCCGTTGAATTGCGACTCCACCTTGTCTCTATACTGACGTTTAGCTTGTTTAATTGCCTTACAGAGTGAATAGCTACACTGTTTATATTCTTCCATATTCCCAGTCAAGGTTAAATGCAGTGGTTCGCGCTTTCAGTTTCGCACGAATGCTACCATCTATCCACGGTTTCTGGTTAGGGTAGGTTTTAATAGTCACAGTGGGTACTACATCTCCTATACACTTCCTTATGAACTCAGTCACCATGTCCGTGTCGACATCTAGATTATTTTCGGTAGCTACCCAAAACATATCCTGGCGCGTGGATTCCGATTGGTCAGACCAGCGCTGAATAGTCCTTATTAGGGGTACTTCCTGTTTGAGTTTCTGCCTATAGGAGGGGAGGAGCAAAATGGAGTCGTGTTCAGATTTGCCAAAAGGGGGGCGGGGGAGGGCTTTGTAACCTTTCTGGAAGTTTGAATAGTTCAAATCCACAGCTAAAATAAATGCGGCCTCAGGATATGTGGTTTCCAGTTTGCATAAAGTCCAGTGAAGTTCTTTGAGGGCCGTTGTGATATCGGCTTGAGGGGGGATATAAACGGCCTTGGCAATGACGAAGGAGAATTCCCTTGGGAGATAATACGGTCTGCATTTGATTGTGAGGTATTCTAGATCGGGTGAACAAAAGGACTTGAGTTCCTGTATATTACTGCAATTACAGCATGAGTCGTTAATCATGAAACACACCCCTCCACCCCTCTGCTTTACGGAGAGATGTTTATTCCTGTCCGTGCAATGGACTGAGAATCCTGCTGGCTGCACCGACTTCAACAGAGTATCCCGAAAGAGCCATGTTTCAGTGAAAAAAATTATGTTGCAGGTCCTGATCTCTCAGGAAATGAATCCTCGCCCTCAGTTCATCAACTTTGTTATCCAAAGACTGAACATTGGAGAGTAATATACTCTGAAGGGTTGGGTGGTGTGCGCGCCTCCTGAGTCAAACCAGCAGGCCGCCTTGAGGGCCTCTCCTCCGCCGACGATGTTTTCGGTCGGCCTCTGGAATAAGTTAAATCTCTCTGGGGAGAGTGAACAAAGGATCTGCTCCAGGGAAGTTGTATTGCTGGTTGTAATGCTGGTAGTTCTGGTGAGTTACCGTCGCTCTAATATCCAATAGTACTTCCCGGCTGTATGTAATAACACAAAACATTTCCTATTATGGTTTCTGCCAGCCGAGAATTAGCTAAATATGACCACTTGTGTTAGGTCACTCTTTCCTCAGTTAGCGCTACAACTAATGTAGCCTACATTTTCCAGTTTGGATGAGAATTGTGCTATGCTGCCACTACTTCTGTGAATGTCTGAACATTACATCCAAAAATAAACTGCTCACATTGAGGACATAACGTTGTAAAAACTGTGTTAGTGCAAAATGTGAAAAAACTGTGTGGCCAGCTCAAATACTGACTGTTGCGTCAATCGTAACTGAACGTTCTAAAGTGTTCTAATCACATCGGTTTGAGCACCCGAGTTTTCCTATGTGTCAAAGGGTTTTAAGTAACAATTTGTTGTCCCAATCTGTATCTAGCCCACAGAGGCAGCATCAATATTGCGTTAAAGCCAGTCTCTTACTATAGCTAGGTATGCTACAGAGTTTAACATCACTTTCAAGAATGAAAATCATCCTTTCACAGATGGACTAGCTGATAAGTGTCGATTTTCTTCTATGCCCATTGCCCCCATTTGCAGAATTGAGCATTACTGTTATCGACCCACAAAATGAATTACTCAATAAAGAAATCCAATAGACATGGCCTTTTACCATCACCTCTGTCTCACATTCCATTGACTGGAAACCAGTACTGTCTGTGGTGGGGGAAAAAATAAAATAAAATATATGGTGTATGCGAGAGAGTCCAAAAGAGAGTTTCCTGACTTAGTGTCCCTCCTATACGTATTTCAAGCGGACCTTAACTCACTGATTGACTGAGGTTAGCATTTATTTTCTGCTGGGCAACCCCCTATCTCTGCCGCTCAATGTTCCCCTGTATTAATGACAGTGAGATCATTCGATCTCATGCCAGGAGGAAATACTGAGGATTACTCCATTTTATGATGTACGTAATAACAGCATTATGATGATTTAGCACAATGGCAGACAGTATCATTACTCTCATGGAGCCTATATCCCAGCAAGCCTTTAGGAAAACTTTGGGATAGCTATAAAACAGCCATAAAATCCAGGCTCTGGCACTTGAAATAAGATATCCAGCTCACACAAAGCATTCTGTCGATTCAATGCCTGACTTGGATCAGATTCACTGCAACAGAAGGTGAAAACCACCACAAGAGATTCTGTGCAAATTGCAGTGTTTAAAATGTCGGCTTTGAGGTTCAGGGGGAAAACATAAAAAGAAGTCAGTGGAATTGAGTTTTCAGAAATTAAAGCCTACTACAGTAGGTGGGGGAGAGAGGCTAACCCTGATGCTGATGAAGAATACCTTCATTCAGAGAAGGCTGTATGACTGGTGGGGTAATATATATATAGAGAGAGGGCTCGGCTTGACGCTCTGGGATGATTCAAACCTAATTTATTTTTACCTCTGGGATCCCTTTTTCCCTCTAAAGTAATTTGGATTGGCTGCCGTTGTGCTACAACCATCAGGTAACACAGGTTATTGGCTTTGTGGTGCCACGAGGCAGAGATGGGCGAGGCGGGGATACGGTGTGGGTGTAATAGCTTTGTATAGGGAGAATGCAAGAGGAGGGGATGGAGAGAATAAAAGATGAGAGAAATAGGTGTAACAGACGGTACATCATCAGCCACAAACAGGCCTGTTAGTCTCTAGGGAATGAATCCACTTTTTTCTTTTTATTCGAAAAAGTTCACACACACCATAAAAATTACATGTACAAAACTATAAGATTTGGAATTGCGTTATGTACAGATACAAAAGATACAGCCAAATAAAAAGTGATGCAGAACACAGAAGAAGGTGAGTCCCCAGCTCTGAGCGTTTTGTCTGAGTCTGTCTGATTCAGTTCTCACTGGGTTCGGCTCAAAGGTGAAAAAAAACGCAACACAGGGTGATGACGACCATGGTGACGAAGAGGTGGTGGTGATGCACAGACATGCGGTTCAGTTTGCTTAGTCCCTGTTAGTTGAAGTTATTTATATATCCTTTCGTCTTCGGAGTCTGGATGGAGGAAACATGGCACATACCTGCAGAGAGAGGAGAGACAGTGAAATCAGTGAGGATTATGTTGTATTCTGCCCGAACATCAGTTACGGTTGACCAAACATACAAGTCCACTTAATCCAGGTTGATCATTGAAAGGGCTTCATGAAGATCAGCCACCATTGTAGCCCCTGAAGTATGGTGATGCTGGTTCTCCTTGACCAGTGTTAGAGTCATTGAATCCCTGCCATACTAAGGCTTTATGTAATGAAACAGAGAACATCCAAACATTTCCATAATTACAACAGACCAAAGTACATCAGTTTAATAACCTGTGTGTCTAATACAAACACAGGAAGCTTCACAAACACTGGCAGTCAAACGACCACCGTACTTGGACAATGCCCTCTGTTGGGATCCGTGTTGCGCTTTACTGATGTTTGATACAAATGTAAATGACTGGCAGACATGACTGGCAGCCTCCCTCACAGCACTGGCCAAACCGTGGTGGGCCTGCCTGCGTGGCCATGAAACAAAACAGGATTATAAAACAACAAGCCAGTGCCATTAAACAGCCATTGAAGTGACCAGATGCTTTTCCAGTATAGTGCAAGATTACATTTGGGACTCCTCGGCCATAGACACATCCTGAATGTCTCACGCACTGTCCACAAAACAGTGATAGGAGCTAAGCCGGTCAGCTCAGACAGCCCAGCCCTCACGGTAGCCTGACTAAGCCTCCCTTGGGTTGGGAATATCATGGCTCTGGATGCATGGCAGGTGGTGAGCTGAACACAAGCCTGGCAGACATTTTAAATGAACACTTCTGCTTACATCTATATATGGAACTAGGCACTTTGAAAAATGGTGCTGGATATAGGCTCTCTGGTGACGTATCACTGCATATGGCACCTGGATATAACTGGCTAGCTGGCACTGAGAGGAGAAGAAGCTGAACCGGTGCGAGAGCAAGAGCTACAATGATGGATGCCATTTTGGAAATGCTGTTCCCTTGTGTTAGGCTAACATGTTTTACGCTAAAAGCCCTGAGTGGACTGAGGCCTATAAAGAGTTGAGAGGGTACTTATTTTTGCTTCTCAGTTGGCTGAACATACTAGCATGATGTTTATGTCAAAAACATAACTGCCTAAAAGTGTTTTCAGGCACTTTATGCTGATTTCACAAGTCATAAATAGATTATCCATTCGAAGCATAAAGGCCATTACACCTTCACCCCAACCCTTTCAAACAAACAATTTGTTTTACAATAACAAAGTGTACTGTAACCAGTGACTTTTTATTCTACATTCACATTCAATACATGTTCTGGACTAGTCTATAGCAGGTTTTATCCTGTGAAAAATGTATGGCTTTAAGCGTGATGTATTCTGCTCCAGGACCTTTGTGACCATGGGAGTTCTCTGCCTCTCCCTCCCAGCATGGGAGCGTTGATAAATTCAGATAGCATCTACACAAAGCAGAACATGTCCATCTCTACTACTTGGAACAGCGGGTATCTCTCTTAAAGCACAACCACATCTTATGAAGCTCATATTATATCTTCTGTTTCCTTAACCACTTTAAAACTGTAAGTATCAAACTGAGTAAGGGAGACTTATTTGTACACTAGATTATAGCATCATACTGTAGCTTACTTTCCATTAGATCTGCCACCTGCTCTAAATCATTCATGGTGCTGCATAACAAACTATCTCTAGAAACGCTATTGACAGCGATTGCACACGAAATAGTTGAATTTAAAGCTATTTACAAACAAAGCATGTTTCATTGTGCTGAGCATGCACTGGACTGTTGAGCTATGGCTGCGATCTTCTTCACCATCCAGGAGAAAGGATATTGGACCTGAATGAGGACACGGCCAACATCGCTATCACAGGGTCATGGCTTAGCGGCACTCTGGAAATGTCCTGAGAAATTTGACAATAAGGAAATGGAGTGGTCAGTCCGATACACATTGTCAATACTATTTTTACAACCCTAATTATGATTCCCACCATCACACCTATTGATTATGCAATTAAATGTGGGATGGTTAAACTATGGATTGAACACCGCCCCCGGGGCAATGACCCAATCATCACCTGATATGAATCACCTCAGTGTGTCTGCCACACAAATCTCTCTCCGTACGCCATCCACTGCCATCCAATGCCTGCCGACCCAGACACTGTTCAGGGGGCAGACAGTAACGTATTCTCCATACCACCTTTCATCATCTCATCTTTTTACATGTTGTATTTAGTCACCAGAACCGTCTGTTTAATAAAACCAGAACTGTGGTATTGTGAATCTCAGTAGCCTCATCTGCATTTGCCCTGCTCAGAAGAACATGATAAAGTGACACAATGAAAACAAAGAGCCTACAAATGTCCCCTGCCACCTCGGTTCTGCCCCATGATATCTGAGTCGAGCATCATTCCGTCTCACAAAAAACAACAAAGGACGTTTTTGCACAATGTCTGCATAGTGATGCCATAGTTGAGCTGTCAGTTCAGCACAGACCATTTAGCCCCCTGTTCTTGACTTCGAGAGACCTCTGTGATCTCACTCTACAACAACCTGTTTATTGATGCCAGGGACCTATGATCTTCAGGCGCCATGCCGCTGCTGATACACTGGGTAACAGGCTCATCGCTGCGTCATCAGTATGCAGCAATGATTAGCCACATAACAGTCCTTTAACTGCCAGAGAAATGAGGCTGGAGGCTTGACAAAACGTAATGATAAGTGTGGGAGGATGGGAAGATGGGTGCCATCAAGCCTTACAACACGTCATCATTGATTTCTCCCAGGCCTATTTTAGCCAAATGTTGATAGCAATCTAAAACCTGCTGTGGCCTCATTCCGGGAGGAATTTTATTTGTTGTTGTGATAATTTTTTTTGTCTCCGGAGCAATAAGGATCATAGCACACGCAGCTAGAAAATACAATTTTAAGGAGGAGCAGTCAAACGGCAGCCCCCTAACTCGATTCTGTTCTCGCTCAATACAAACGCGAAGAGACAACAATGGAATTGCCACTCGGTACACAAACATATTTTTCTGGGCGCAGACAGGCTGTGTGACAAAAAGAAAACCGAATCAATGCCTTTGCCACTGTTTTGGAATTAGTGCTGAGTTTAAATTGAGCTGAAACGCGCCCCGATGCCCAGTGCTTCACACACACAAAAAAGAGAAACTACGGTCCTGATCAAAGAAAACACACAGCAATGGCAATAAAGAAAGCTGAAAAATGTGCTAAATGAATTCCTCTGCTGATATTTGCCGGCCTCTTGGTACAGTAGTAATTAATTACAATTGCCAGTGGTTGTGATATGTAAGCATCATCTGCTTTTTGTTTTTGTAATCTTGTAGTCTCCTAATCTCCTACAAATTTTGTTTTGTAGGAGGGTGTTCTCACAACAAACAAACACACACAGGCATGAACACACACACGTATGTAGGAAAACACACACAGCCCGCACACGTATCCTACAGATTGCCTCTACATCGCCCTTGCTTTGATTAGCAAACACTCATTAGGAAATAACGCCAGCAGCAGAGTTACGATCCAACGAACAGTGGTTCTGTGGTTTACAATCCTTATGTTATTTTTGGGAGACCGAATATTGACGATACCAGGCTGTTTGAACTCAGTTTTAGATGAAAGACACATCATCTTGGCCTCATCTCATCTCTTTCAAGTCTAACCTTAAACCAGTCTCATTTCTAAAACTCCTGCTTGATGGTGAGATATGGCTGATCAATAGTGATTTCATGGCCCAGGCCTGGATACTGACAGCTGGCTGAGCCTTTCCATTTGTCCCTGTCCTCTCTGGGAATGGTGAGGGCTTAGAACAATGGGGTCCCCTGATTTCACACATCACTATACCTCAACCCTCTCCACATTAATATCCAACAGAAAATACAAACAAAAGCACCTGTCCACCAGCCACTGATTTTTATTAATCAGACAGGCACAAAATTAGTTTGCTGATAAAATATATGAATGGTCAGTTTACTCTCAACTATCAAAGGCTGAAGCCATCAGAGTGAGAGTATGGTGTAAATATTTGCTAGGACATACATTGATGCACCAGAGCAAGTTAACTTTGCACTGTCCTCTTGTTAATTTCCCCTCCCTTCTCGACACGCTTGTGTGCTCTCAGATGTTAGCAGGCAAAATAAAGACTTCACAGGGAATTGATGGCAAGGCTAACGTCTGAGGCTGCAATTATCAATTATGCATACCTCCCTTTCTGCCTTGTTTCAGAAAGCTGATATGTGGCTTTTAGTATATCCAATGTGCAATATGTGCAGTTATCTGTAATTAAACCCTGCGCACTAAGGACTGTATTTTAAGGGAATTACTATTATTACCCCAAATTATATCATACACACATTTGGTGGTGGACGTCAGGAGAACCAAGGCACAACTGACTGCAGTCCCTATACAGGGGAGGATTGTGGAAATGGTTGGATCATACAAGTTCCTGGGAGTCCATATGGACAACAGGCTGGAATGGGCTGGTAACACCGGGCCCTGTACAAAAAGGGCCAGAGCCGACTCTACTTTCTGAGGAGGCTCAGGTCCTTCAACGTGTGCAGTAAACTACTGCATACCTTCTACCAGTCTGTGGTGGCCAGTGCCATCTTTTTTGCAGTGGTGTGCTGGGGAGCAAACATTAGAGCCGGTGATGCTTCTCGGGGTAAATAAGCTGATCAGGAAGGCTAGCTCTGTCCTGGGGATGAGCCTTGACACTCTAGAGGAGGTGGCGCAGAGACGGATCCTGGCCAAACTGCTGGCCATCATGGACAACGTCACCCACCCTCTGCACGCCATGGTTATGACGCAGAGGAGCACCTTCAGTCACAGACTGATCCCACCACGGTGTGCCAGAGAGCGCTACAGGAGGTCCTTCCTGCCGGCGGCTATTAGACTATATAATGCCTCACCGGGGTGCCGTGCCATCGGCAACATAGATCTGGAACTGTTGGGGTGCTAGGACCTAGTTTAACAATTATGCATCCATCCGTGAGTAACTCGTGTCCGTCATCACTCATTCACTCAGGACCTATTTATTCATGCAGGTCTGTATATACATACTCATGTACAGTTGTTATATCTTATCACATGCAATATTGATAGTAATTCTTGGACCTAACTTACTTAGGCATTCACTCAGGAATGCATATTAGTATCCTGTCAGTTGTATATTGAATGTGCAATACGTGCAGTTGTCTGTAATTAAACCCTGCGCACTAAGGACTGTATTTTAAGGGAATTACTATTATTACCCCAAATGATATCATACACACATTTAGCTATTAAAGTATCTCTTCCTGTCATTTACCTGTACAGTTTGTGTAACCATGCAAGTATTCACTTATCTGTAAATATAACTGTATATTTACCTGTACAGCTAATTTAACCATGCAAAATATTCACTTACCTGTTCATTTAGCCAGTCTGTCTATTAAGTAAACTATTATTACCCTCGCTCATATCATATGCATTTTTAGCTACCAAAGTATTTCTCTGCCATCGACCTCTATAGTATAGTTAACCATCCAACATCCACCAATGTATAGTGTACATATTCAGCCAACCACCCATTCTATGCAATGTCGTTTTATAGCTTTTTTTGCACTCCAGATTTCTTGTATTTCTTTACTTTTTCATACTGCCGCTCTATGTATCATGTACCGTGTATCTGTCTTTTGTGTACTTTCGTTGTGGCATTTTGCACCTGCCCTGTGTTTTGTTGTTGTAGCTGCTTGACAAAGAAATGTCCCCCTCGGGGATCAATAAAGTACCTATCTATCTATCTATCTATCTATCTATCTATCTATCTATCTATCTATCTATCTATCTATCTATCTATCTATCTATCTATCTATCTATCTGTCTATCTGTCTATCTGTCTATCTATCTATCTATCTATCTATCTATCTATCTATCATTTAGCTATTTAAGTATCTCTTCCTGTCATTTACCTGTACAGTTTATGTAACCATGCAAGTATTCACTTACCTGTAAATATAACTGTATATTTACCTGTACAGCTAATTTAACCATGCAAAATATTAACCTGTCTGTCTGTCTGTCTGTCTGTCTGTCTGTCTGTCTGTCTGTCTGTCTGTCTGTCTGTCTGTCTGTCTGTCTGTCTGTCTGTCTGTCTGTCTGTCTGTCTGTCTGTCTGTCTGTCTGTCTGTCTATCTATCTAATAGCAGAGACCCTTTCACTGCAACATACCTCCTCTACATCATAGGGCGAGATCAGTGCGTAATCACCTTGTTGTACAAATTGTAGAAAGGCCATCATAGAGAACCAAGCCTGTCTGAACACAAGGTGGGCGAGGGTAAGAAATCAACTGTAATGAGTTGTGGGATCAAAAGTGATTGGGACTGATATGTGTTTGCCTGTACTATGGTATACTATGACCACTGCAGTGATCTAAGATAACATAGACCTAAGCCATGACAAGATGACTGGATAAATCTCTAGAAAGCACAAACCTTTCATTGATGTGAGAATAATTAAGCCTCCCGGAAATGACCACCCACATGCATTCCCTCCAACTAAGGTATTGGTTGACTTAAGTAAACAAAACGTTTCATGTCAGGACAACCAAACACAAAAAAACACACCATTACCCTAATGAACACAGCCATAGCCTCACTCAGCATGGAACTCTACTGGTTGGTTTACTCAACATGCTGAAGTAAAACCGGGTTTGTGGCTGTCTAGATCCCTGCTGTTTGTTGTTTAAAATCTTCCCTGTGACCTGCCCTGTCTGGAACTGAGAGGAATAACAGCGTAACCTCCGTTGCTAGCTACCATGACAAAGACCAAAGCTGCAGCTGTCCCAGAACAGAGGCATGTTTTGCTCTTCATTGTAATCAGAGGGCTAATATTTATACTATGCATGCCAGTCTCTCTTGGCTAAGAGTTGAGGAAAGACTGACAGTTTTTTTGTTTTTTTGTCGAAAATTTGAGATTTTTTTGGTTCCAACTGCAGTGTCTTTGTGAGACGCAGAGTAGGTGAACGGATGATCTCCGCATTTGTGGTTTCCACCGTGAAGCATGGAGGAGGTGTAATGGTGTTGGGGTGCTTTGCACTAACCCATCTGGTTCGCGCTTAGTGGGACTATCATTTGTTTTTCAACCGGACAATGACCCAACACACCTCCAGGCTGTGTAAGGACTATTTGACCAAGAAGGAGAGTGATGGTGCGAAATCAAATGACCTGGCCTCCACAATCACCTGACCTCAACCAAATTAAGATGGTTTGGGATGAGTTGGAACGCAGAATGAAGGAAAAGCAGCCAACAAGTGCTCAGTATATGTGGGAACTGTTGGAAAAGCATTCCTCATGAAGCCGGTGGAGAAATGCCAAGAGTGTGCAAAGCTGTCATCAAGGCAAAGGGTGGTATCTAAAATCTAAAATATTTTTAACACTTCTACGACTAGAAACTAGTAAAATTAAAGAAAATCCCTTGAATGAGTAGGTGTGTCCAAACTTTTGACTGGTACTGTATATCAAAAGTATTTTGTCTGTAATGTCTTTTCTGTTATGTGTGAGACCCCAGTAAGACGGTGTCTGCCCAGTAAGACTAGCCGATCATAATACTTTTTTTAAATAATTTGGGTACAACATATTGAATGGAGTGGGTTGAGAGAGAGAAAGTAAGATTAGTCAAATCCAGACAGATCTAGTGATGAGGCTGGGATTCTCTCCCGCTGTGTTCCTCCATCAGTGTGTTCGGGACCTAATTGAGCTGATCGCTTACCAAATTTGACTCCTTAATTGCCTGTCTGCCCATAATTATCTCCCGTCCGTTTAGCCAGGTTCTTAGTTAAGCCAGAGGAACCAGTGGAGTGGGCAGGGAGGAGACCGGGAGGGAGATGGGAGGCAAACACAAGATGTTTCTGGGACAAAAATTGGGTTGAAGTGGTTTTCCTCCTCCAGAATAAGCCCATTTTATCCTCCAACACCCTCCTTCTCCTGTCTGTAGCCACAAGCTAATCAGACTGGGGCTGTCTGGGGCTTCTAACATGGTTGGCTAAAAGCAACACAGAATACACTCACACACAACCCTAAATTAGCTTCCTGATTTGAGGTTCATTTTTCATCACTCTCCTTCATCTCAGAGCTATCTGTGGCTGGCTTGATTGAAATATATTGTGAACTTGGTTAAATCATGAGTAAGGCCTAGGGGGTTTTCTGAAATTGTGACCAGACCAGGAAGTGTTTCCTGGTCAACCCATATAGAGTACATGATCCTGTGTACACTCACCTTTGGCTGAGTCCCCATCCTGAGTCTGAAGACAGTCAGGTAAAGTAAGGTACGAATGAGCAGGTCCAGGAATAGATCCAGGTGCATGAAAAGGTCCAGGTATTGGTAAGTCCTGGTCCAAGTACAGATCCAGGAACAGTAGTAGTGCTGTGGTAATGACAGCGGATACACAGACAGTCTGAGCCACAGAGGGATACAAGGCAATACGTTTCAAAAGCCACTGGCATGGACATTGGCCCGTCTAGCTCCACTCCTATAGATTATGATGTGAACTGTGTCCTTATTAAATCCATTTACGTGTGTTTTCATGGGGGGTCCATGGATACAGTGTGAATTCCGGGGGACGCAAGGAGGAAGTCTGACAGGAGTCCTAAAATTTTTCCTGATTTATAATCCAATCTCCTTGATTCCTGGAACAAAAACATGAGCCATGGTTACATATTGAGTTGATGCATGACATTAACAATCAAATCAATGTTTAAGCTGAATGCACGATATCAATCACAACTGATCTTGAGAAATTTGAAATAGTTTGAATGGTAATTTGACTTTTAATGATTTTGACTGGAAGGTGGATCAGATTATTTGTTTATTTGTTTGTAATTGCTACTGTGCTATGATCGGTGTTGTATTGCTACTACAGTGCATTGGTGTAGGATGAACATTTAAGTAACTGTAATTCACGCTTCTGCATTATGCTGTTTGGATGCCGGGTGCTTTCAAAAGGGCAGCACTGAGTGTTAAAGGTGTGTGCTCTGCAATTAGTCTCGCTGAATGTGCCATATGTGTGGGAACAGACTCCTGAGGGAGGTCTCTGGCAGTAACGTGGCTAGCAATATGTTAGCTCTGACTAAGTGACATTTTCTCTCAGACACAGCCATCTCTCCGTCTCAGTTTGTATCTATTCATCTATCTTACACTAAAGCCCCCACCTCCCCTCTTATCTTCTTCTCTCATGTAGATGAATGGAGAGGAACAGGGAAAGAAGGGCAGCACCATTATTCTTGGAGGTTGATGGCTGCTTCTCACCGAGAAGCAGAAGGAGTCATCAAATTTTAAAGTCGCTCCAGTCTCGGTGAGCCCTCTTGTCGTCGTCGTCGGCAGCCACAGGCGCCGGCGTGTCTGGTGGGAGAGACAAATAGAGGTGAGGGATGAGGGGGGTAGAGTTAGTGACAGCCAGGCTGGACGCGGCGCAGTGCATCCTTCACCCTTTATCTCAGGGACATGGCACTCGGGAGCCTGCGGACATGGCCGTGGGAATGTGATTCATGGCCCATTGTCAGCTGTACCAAATTGGCACAGTTTTGTCTCACACAGGGTAGCTACACAGGTTTTTGGCACAGATCTGATATGGGTTGAGGGAAAAGTGACTCCGATCACATGGTAGCCTTGCTTTTACTGGTTGTGTGTCTCATATGATTCTGGTGGTAAAATTCAATTGTGATTACAGAATGTACTGTAAAAGTATAGAGTGATTGTTTACTGCAACACCTTTTGGGAATTCATTATCTGCATTGCAGTGCAAAGTGTGCATTGCACAGCAATAAATGTGAGAATGTGGTTGCCCACTGCAAAGGTTTTGGTCAGATTCAAGGGCAGCCAAACTCAACCGTTTTCATTTACAAATTGTCCTCAGGCTAAATTGATCATTTTGATTGTCCCTTAATTTCCACCAAAATCAATTTTGTAGCTGCACTGGGTGATTGACGTTATTGAAAGAGAGGGCCTGTCTCTCCCTGACCCGGATTTAATTCACCATATTGATTTAGTGATTTACTAGGCCAAGGCTCTGGAAATCCATAGCCATTCATTCAGAAAGTGCAATTATCCGATTAGAACAACGTATCCAAGTTTCTCACTCTGGAGAGGCTCTTTAAAATATACTTGGCTTTGGTCCATTGAGTCAGTTGAATAGTCCTGTTCTTAGCGATTGCTGTTTTGTCTGCTGCAATGAGGTGTGCTGGGTTAGGTTATGCAATGGGTTCATGTTCAGTGGCAGGGCTCTGCCGATACCTACTGTAGATCACAGAAGGCATAACAATGGCAGTTGTTTCAGACATGCCATAGGGATACCACACTGAAAACGGTGAAAAATGGGGTCATTCACTCCCATTCTCTCATTCAATCCCATTCACAACCATTTGTATCTGCCTCTATCTCTCAAGTACTTACTTCCCCCCACATTCACGATGGTGGCCTCTTTGGGTGTGAGCGAGGCTCTCCTCTTCATCTCAACGGCAGTCCTGGAGTGACGTCTCTTACTGGGCGAAAGCAGGTTGTCAGCAGTCATGTCTGATATCTGCACCGCCTTCTCACAGTCAACCACTAGCTCCATGGTGTTAGAGTCCTTTTGGGTGGCATTAGGCGATGCCGCTCCACTCACACCCCCTCCTCCCTCTGTCCCTGGTCCCACTCCCACCCCGGCAAAGGCATGAGCCTGCTGCTCCTCCTGGCTCTCTGTAACTTTAGACCCAGAGTGGGACACCTGTCCCCCAGCCTGTCCTCCGTTGGTCTGGGCACGGATGTTGGCCAGGGTGCCCACCTTGCCTGTGTCCATGCCCTGGTGGCTGTAGACCTTGTAGCGGATCATGAGGATGATGATGAAGACGAGCACGGAGGCCACGATGATGCCGCCGATGATGATGATCATGGTGCCGCCCAGGAACTGGCTGTGGAGGGCCTGGCACTGGCTGTACTCGGTCTCCGTGATGAACTGGACGCAGCCCACCTGCCGTGTAGCCGTCAACGAGGTAATGCCGTCTTCGTACACCGCCAGGACACAAAGGTTGTACTCACGCCCTGACACCAGGTCACGAACCAGGAAGTCCTGACTGGTGGATGGGATCATTCTATTGATTAGAGAGAGGAACATGTTTTAGGATTGATGACTGACAATATATATACAGGAAAATAAATCTGTAGATGGGACATATTTTGACAATATTATTATTTCTGAGTAATGAAAGGTAGTGTAGATACTGGACTTGTCTATTGGGCTATGTGAATAGATATGGGTAGTTCAAATGATTATAATATTTTTGAATATTTTATTCAACTAGGCAAGTCAGTTAAGAACAAATTATTATTTACAATGACGGCCTACACCGGCCAAACTCGGACGACGCTGGGCCAATTGTGCACCGCCTTATGGGACTCCCAACCACGGCCGGTTGGGATACAGCCTGGGCTGATAGATAGATACAGCCAAATAGACCGCTAAGACATTCGTTTTATTTTAAGCCATTTTTCCACAGTATTATAATAGCATTATGGTACACCCCTTGGTTTGAGGTGAGCTGGTACAGCCCATTGGGCTTACTAGTAGGACCATCATAATGATAATCCTCAAAATCAATATTAAAGGGCCATATAAATGGATTTACCAGAAATGTATAACATGGAATATAGTGTGGATTAAAGTAATCAGTGCAAGGGACCCTCTGCAGAGAGCTTGTGCGTTACATTCACAGTCAAATCCCCTAACCCTGTTCCAATGAGTTTGTAGAGAAAGACTATATTGAGATCAATGTCCATCCAAGGAGTAAAGCATCTGCCCAACAGGTGTCAATATTACCAGATAATAGGGTGCATATAGGCTTCAGAAGCACAGTGGAACATATCAACATCAGGAAATGCTGTATGTTGCTCCAACACAAGCAACTTCATGTTCCTTTTGGTACCATACCATTTCATTCTAAAATCACCCCTTCAGCACTAAACTGAAACGATGTAATATGATTGGACTACATTTGTCAGGTGGTTTTTCAGGATTGCTCCACTTTTCTAGATTATGTCAATGATCTTGTCCCATTCCTTTAGCTGTACAGCACTATCATGGGCAGGGTAAACAAATATATGAACAAAGAGAAAATGTAACTATGCAGTCAATGGCAGACACCGTTCCCTGTCATAATAGTCTGTTGAATCAATGAAGTTGGCAACACTGTAGTGTAGACCATTGAAAGGCACTGTGGCAGTGTGTGATTTCTGACAGTATAAGTGAGCAGTGGATTATCTGTACACATCCCAAACTCTTTCACTGGGGAAAAATGAGAGTATGACATTCATTAAAAGTGATGCCAGCGACATCTTGAACTGTGATTAAATGTCAGTCTCCATTCACACATTTTCATACTTCAAATACATTTTCTATTAGCAGAGAAAGCTGTTATGCAAACCAGGCATATTGACACAGTAATTAAATAGGAAATATTCTCTGAGTTGTTTGCACCAACTTCCAAAAAATCTAGTGCATACAAGAAAATTAATTCACTTAAGTGAATTGACAAAATTAATGACATGGGAAAATTAACAATAATCATAACTCAGACAGAAATGTTATTACTGCCACTGCAACCTCTTGCTAATCTTTATTCACCCAGGTTATCTTTGCATCTTCTTCTAGAGGTTTTTTCAATCCAGTACCAGCTAGAGAAGTGGCGTGTCAATTACAAGGTTATGAAATGTTCAAATCCACATTCTCCATTCAGACAATCAACCAACCATAACCTAAGCCTTGGTCTTAACCCCATTGTTTAAGAGTCATTGTAGCTAATGCTCTTACAGACAATCTTTGCTATAATAATATCAGACGTCTGAGTCCAAGGGATTTCCTCTTTCACATGTAATACAAAGGCTTTATAGGTTTCCATGACAATGCATCACATAATCTCATCGGGGATTGAATAATATAAGAATATAAATAGGGTTTAGCATTCTTCCATTTATCTTGGTCAATGTTCTTGTTTCAACATTCTTGTTTGAATCAATATCAAACTTACGTTGGCAGGGAATTGGTTGAGTGTATTCCTATTAAAGGTGAAAGACAGTGCTAGAAGACGTGTGTTTATTAATTGCGGATCACCTCAGGTGGCCGTTTTGCTTGGGTAACTCTTCCAATCTATTGACTACTAAAACGAGAGCACATGTTTGAGGAATCATTATCCTAATCCAACTAGGATCACTGAAAAGTCTTTAAATTAGTCCACAAGTCTGCAAAGACAATTTTTCTCTCTTTCTCTGTCCCTCTCTGTCTCCCTATCTTTGTCTCACTCAGTGTGTCACTCTCTTTCTGTCTGTCCCCCTTTCTCTCCTCCTCTCTCCTTTGACAGTTAATGTATGGGGAAAAGAAGCTGACCGTGCAGAATCCTGGATCCTATTCAAGCGTGGCAGGGAGAGGGAGGTGCTTTCTGTCTAGTCACTTTAAAGGTTCTCTGAAGTCCTCTCATTTTACTCACCTTTGCCTGTTAATTTGACTGGAAGCACAGAGTCTGCCTCAGTCTGTCTCTCTCTCTGTATAGGGATGACGTCCAGACTGCCTTTACAGAGAATCATTATGGCACAATGCTGAACAAAGTCGCCTTGATCATGGAAAACAAGTGTGTAGCTGTGTAGAGGACCTTTATCTGGTGCTTCTGTGCTTTGGTTTATTACGGGACTTATCATGGATGTGGCGGCTCTGGAATAGGCTATCAGACATGAGACACTTTAGGTGTTCGGGGCGAGTAAAACACATGAACATAGTTGCAAAAAGGAATAGAAAAAGGGTATTGGAGCGATGCAGGGGGACCGATTCCTGATTCATGAAACATCCTCGCGGCAGATACCCCAAATTAAATTACTCCACATTGAAGCCGGGTGCCGATTGTGAATAGTGAAGCAAATTATTCTCTTTGTTGGAAATTTAGGGCAGAGAAATGAAACTGCTATTTTTTTGTTTTATATATTCTTCACGAGGCTGATTAAAACTCTAAGTGAAGAGCCTGATGAGATGAATGGAGCTTGAAATGAAATGCTGCTTCTTGGTAAATAACCACGACAATCAGCTAGTTGATCCCAAAATGCATCCTAGGATCACTAATATTGATAAATCTGTTTATTTGGAAGGTGTTAAAAAACTATTTCCTAATAGAATGATTCAAAAATGCCCCATACACACACACATCCTCTCAACAACATATAGTATACAAAATCGGCCAATAGTAGGAGAGGTCTTGATCCCATAGACGGGAGGTATGAAAGAGCATGTTTTAAATTATATCTACAGTATATACTGCACTTTGTCTGGTATAGAGGGATAACAAATTATTTGTGATAGAGGTGCAGTCTATATCTGTAACATGCAGTACACTGTTATTTAAATTGTCATAATATTGGTAGTCCGCTCTTACTAAAATCAGCATCCATGTTTTATCAAGAGGAATGCACTACCGTTCAAAAGTTTGGGTTCACTTAGAAATGTACTTGTTTTCCATGAAAACATACATGATATGAGTTGCAAAATGAATAGGAAATATAGTGAAGACGTTGACAAGGTTATAACTAATGATTTTTAATTGAAATAATAATTGTGTCCTTCAAACTTTGATTTCATCAAATAATCCTCAATTTGCAGCAATTACAGCCTTGCAGACCTTTGGCATTCTAGTTGTCAATTTGTTGAGGTAATCTGAAGAGATTTCACCCCATGCTTCCTGAAGCACCTCCCACAAGTTGGATTGGCTTCATGGGCACTTCTTATGTACCATACGGTCAAGCTGCTCCCACAACAGCTCAATAGGGTTGAGATCCGGTGACTGTGCTGGCCACTCCATTATAGACAGAATACAAGCTGACTGCTTCTTTGCTAAATAGTTCAGGCATAGTTTGGAGCTGTGCTTTGGGTCATTGTCCTGTTGTCGGAAGAAATTGGCTCCAATTAAGCGCCGTCCACAGGGTATGGCATGCCGTTGCAAAATAGAGTAAAAGCCTTCCTTCTTCAAGTTCCCTTTTACCCTGTACAAATCTCACACTTTACCACCACCAAAACACCCCAAGACCATGACATTGCCTCCACCATGCTTGAAAGACGGCATCAAGCACTCCTCCAGCATCTTTTCATTTGGTCCGTGTCTCATGAATGTTCTTTTTTGTGATCCGAACACCTCAAACTTAGATTTGTCTGCCCATAACACTTTTATCCAATCTTCCTCTGTCCAGTGTCTGTGTTCTTTTGCCCATCTTTTATTTGTATTGGCCAGTCTGAGATATGGATTGTTTTTTGCAACTCTGCCTAGAAGGCCAGCATCCCAGAGTCGCCTCTTCACTGATGACGTTGAGACTGGTGTTTTGTAGGTACTATTTAATGAAGCTGCCAGTTGAGGACTTGTGAGGCGTCTATTTCTTAAACTAGACAGTCTAATGTACTTGTCCTCTTGCTCAGTTGTGCATCGGAGCCTCCCACTCCTCTTTCTATTCTGGTTAGAGACGTTTTGTGAAGTGAGTAGTACACAGCTTGTTTCTGGCCATTTTGAGCCTTTAATCGAACCCAAATGCTGATGTGTCACGAGAGGGTGCATACATCGACCAAGACGCAGCGCAGGGATTGTAGTTCGACATATGTTCTTTATTTATACAATGTATAACTACGAATATTATACTATGTATAACAACAAAAACCAGAACTACTCAACAAACAAACATGAATGAACAAACGTAATAAACAAAGCACACTTACTGTCACCGTGACTTGCGAAATATAATGACCCACATCCCCGGTGTGGAACATACAAACCTATGTAGGATCCCTAATTAGCGATATGCACTGCAGCTGCCTCTAATTAGGGATCCAACACAAACCACCACCAGAAACAGAAAGAATAGACCTGTCAGACTCTGACCATGGCTACATAAAGAAGCAAATAGGCTTCTCTATGGCCAGACACTGACAGTACCCCCCTAACCCCCCACCCCCCAAGGCGTTGACTCCCGGCTCCGGCCATGGAGCGGGGAAAACAACCGGGCCCGGACTGGGCACCGGTGGGGCAAATGGCTCCGGCCATGGAGCTGGGCAATTTACCGGGCCTGGACTGGGCACCGGTGGGGTAAACGGCTCCGGCCATGGAGCGGGGGCAAATAACCGGACCCGGACTAGGCACCGGTGGAGCGGACTGCACAGGCACTGGAGCGGAGCAGACGGTCGGACCCGGACTGGGCACCGGTGGAGCGGACTGCTCTGGCACTGGAGCGGAGCAGACGGTCGGACACGCAATGGGCACTGGTGGAGCGGACTGCTCAGGCACTGGAGCGGAGCAGATGGCTGGACCCGGAATGGGCACCGGTGGAGCGGTAGGTTCCAACCACAGAGCGGTGCTGACTTCGGGAGGTTCAGGGATCCGGACCTTCGCTGGGGTTTCCGGGCTGCGGACCTTCGCTGGAGGTTCCGGGCTGCGGACCTTCGCAGAGGGTTCCAGGCTGCGGACCTTCGCTGCGGGTTCCGGGCTGCGGACCTTCGCTGGAGGTTCCTTGCTGCGGACCTTCGCTGGAGGTTCCGGGCTACGGACCTTCGCTGGAGGTTCCGGCCTACGGACCTTCGCTGGGGGTTCCGGACCTTCGCTGTAGGTTTCGGGCTAAGCAGTGGGAATTAAAGGCGAATCACTAGTGAGGTGTGTATGCTAACATGCTAACACCCCACGCTAATTTATTTATACAATTATCAGAGCTAGCTGTAGTCTCAGACACACCTGACTCTGTTACTAACGAGCCCCAATTGACTGAGGGGGAAGGGGGGGTGGTAGCGTATGCAACTTTGAAACATTGCACGTGTGCACACACATTCTCACAAGGCTGTGCTACCATTTTTTTTTTTACATTTCCCCAAATGGTGAAATATACAGTCAATTTCTCAGACTCTCTTGTGTTGTGCCATTCATATCAGGTGATATGATATGGTGATAGGTCAGGAGGCCTCGGAATGGATTTCAGATATTAAAATATTCGGCAGTTAGCTTAGCGGTTAGAGCGTTGGGCCAGTAACCGAAAGGTCGCTGGTTTGAATACCCAAGCCGACAAGGTGAAAAACCTGTCTGTGTCCTTGAGCAAGGCACTCAACCCTAATTTACAATGATGGCCTACCTACAGGGGCTGACCCTGTAGGTAGGCCATCATTGTAAGTAAAGAATTTGTTCTTAACCGACTTGCCTA
Source organism: Thymallus thymallus (assembly GCA_023634145.1). Lineage (NCBI taxonomy): Eukaryota > Metazoa > Chordata > Actinopteri > Salmoniformes > Salmonidae > Thymallus > Thymallus thymallus. Next base: position 7,257,513 of record CM042378.1, on the reverse strand, counting down.
GTTAAATAAAGGTCAAATAAAGGTCAAATAAAAATAAAATAAATAAATAATTGCTAGCTATATTTTAAAAAGACTAGTTACTGACTATTAAACAGTTTTTGTCAAATTACTTAATTCCCCTGCCTCTTTTTTTATGTATTTGGAGACTGAACAAGTTGGCAATATTGCTAAATGCCCCTCCTGATTTTACTGCGAATACGCTGTGTTGATTTTTATATAACTTGTCTGACTAGGCTTGTGCACATTTATCTTAGTGTTTCATTAGTTAGCTAAGTTACTGACTGACTAGGCTAATACGTATTCATGTTGTTGTTGCATTTCAGGTGGAGAGGGAGTTGGGTCACAGAAAGCAGCATGTTGCAGACAGACCTGGGCCAGTATTCACAAAGCACCTCAGAGTAGCAGTACTGATTTAGGATCAGTTTTGCCTTTTATATCACAATGAATATGATTACATTGACAAGGGGGAGCTGGTCCTAGATCACTATTTCTACTCTGAAGAGGCCGCTAGAGGTATTACAGCCAATGCTTATGAAACTAACAAATGGGTTAAATTGTTCAGCAACATGTGCAGTAAATGCTAACAAGGCTTTGGTGAAAGTACAAATGCATTTATTGTCATGCTGTCTCATTGGCCTGGATGGTGACATGCATCTTCAAGCTGCCTGACTGAATACTGGGGCCTTCAGTGCTGTCAGAAGCAAGGGCCTTACCTGGGAGCAAAGCAACAGGCTCTTTCACACTGTCATTCTGTCAACAGGTATTGTATGTAACCACTCAAATTTATACAAAGTACTATGGGCAAAAGCACTGACATTCACTTTGTCCATTTGACTCATTCTTCAATCTTGACTGGGATATACAGTATATTTTAGTTGACCTGTGTGATGTGTCTGATATAGATGAATCAAAAGGTAATTGAAGTGCTGTCTTGATGTTGAAGTTACCACAGGAGTAAAAAAAATAAAATGACCAATGTGCAAAACAATGTTATGAACAAGTTATTGCTTGTAATCTAACAATTGAAAAAAATGAAAATGAGTTGTTTATACAAAACTTTATTGCATTTGGTCAATCACAAAATGTGGCCATTAAAATGGTTAGTTAGTTGCATCTTTCCTAAAGCAACAGTCTGCAGATAGTTGACAACAGGGTGGCAGTTCTTTTGATGTGCTGCTCTAGAGTTCCATAGCCCAGCAGACTCACCTGGGGATAGGGGGGTGGACACATGTTAGTTTTTATACAAGTCTGGGAGACTTTTACAGGGAGAAGAGATAATTAGTTGGAGTGAGTACATTAAATCCAATCCAACCAGTGTACCTGGACAATATGCTATGCAATCACACAGGCAGACTGCCACAGTAAAGGAGATTTAAAGAGTGCATCAAGTATACTATTTTGAGTGGAGCTTACTTCTCTGTGCTCTGGAGAGATTGCAGGTAGCTGGTCAGAAGGCTCTAGAGGTCATTGGACCATTCTGTCTCTGTAGCACCTGGAGAGAAACAGATAGAGTTGTGCTTGAAATACATTTGAACATACAGTCCTCCTACTGGCCCTGGGCCTCCTACCTAACCCTCTAATCACAGTCTCTCTGACAGAGAATTACTCCAGGATTATACAGGTGTTTTGTGCATAGGACTTCTCCACTCATATGTGTTGAGTATTAGTACTCTTGATACTCTTGTAATAGTATGATGCAATGTAAAGGAAAACAATATTATGACTTACTAACATGGAGTTCTCCATGTTCCTGCTGGTAGCAAGCCTCAGCCTGGGTGCATATAAATGTCCTGCCTTGTAGAATGGCGGCATCTGTCTCCACCAGGCTCCAAGAAATCAGACGACAAACCTGCAGAGATTAACAAAAGAAAATGGTACCTACATTTAGGATTCATGTATCGGTTTGACATTTTCCTGACTCATGTCTGTAAATAACAATAGAGCTAATAAAAAAAATATGACATGCCATCCAATTTAATTATATTATGGCACCAGGTCTCATATCACTAGCAATTGCTACCTCAAGTTATTCCATCATGACATCATGCACTTCCTTAATGTACTGTAGCTAGCTAGCTGTTAACTTAGAAAACTGTGTTTTTTTACACCCAATTTTGCAGCCAAACTGCCTCAAATATGGTGATGCCGGAAAAAAATTGCCTAGGTAACTAGCTAGCTAGTTAAGTGACAACCCTATTAACTCTATAAGTATCTACTCTATTGCTTAAGTAGGGTACACCTCCGAGTTACATCTGTAGGCTATAACTGGCTAATGGGATCTAGCTAACGTGAAGTTTGCTTCTGACACGTGTCACGATCCTTCTTGCTTTACATCTTACATATATAGCTACAGTAGGTAGCAAAAAATAAAGGTTTAAGAAAATGGTATAGTTTAGTTCATTATCTAGCTAGTTATGTGTAATACTGACATATTCTGCCTGTAAAATGCAACAAGTTAGCTAGCTAGCTTGCTAACCAACAAGCTGGCTAGCTACTGTAGCTAGCTTGACACTCACTCCTTAATGTTAACTTACCATGCTTTTCAGGACAACTCCACATTTTTCTTGCCAATCCCCATCGACTCCTTCTTGCCTACTGCTGTCTCTCGGTCTTCTTTTAGGTTAAAAACTTCATGACTGTAGACAGACCTTATTGTCAAAAAGCAACGAACTCGGTAGACAGCCGCCTGGTGCAGTCAATGGCTCAGTGTTCCAGAGCTGTTCACCGGCACAGTCACATCGTTTTTATCTCAAATTTTCAATCTTGAATAAAACAAACGTGACATCATATTGATACATATATACACTACACATTATTGTTTGGAGGGTGTTAATGTGAAACATGGCATTTAATGAAAATGTTAATGTAGAACAAACGGTCTGTCTTTAGTGTTTCCCCATGCGTACAATAACGATTGCGCACAGGGCTTGAAATCATCTCCCTAGTTTAAGCACTGCTTTTGCCTAATCCTGATTCATCCAAATAATCAATGAAGAAAACCCAAAACCAGGAACTAAGTTTAATTTATTCGCACCAAAGAAAATAAGTGAATGACAAAACAGTACAGATAAAACAAAACTGGTAAAAACGGTGTGCAGGTGAGGTTGGAAGGCCAAAAGGGCTTAAATGAAAACCACACCACACATATAAGTCCATATAACTACTGCTGCTCATAATCACATAATTCTACATGGGTCTTGACAGATTCTTGCCATTTACACGTGAATCTGTCCACAAAAAATTAGCACGCACAGAACACGCCCAAGGCCTCCCTGCCTGAGCTGGCGCCTGAGCCAAGCAGAGAGAACTGTGGTGAGGGGAGAGTAGGACAGGCATGACCAGCCTCTCAAACAGACAGCAATTATTTCATAATTTATTCATGGGCTAACCTCGGTGCCCTCTACCTTGTGGAGAGGAAGCGCTGGAAACCATGCCAGGTTTCCCCACCATGCTAATCAGAGTAAGCGCTTCAGCGCTGCATCATATGATGAGCAATACTCAATAGGGGTCGACAACAGAGCTCTTCAAGCTCTACAACATGCGCTTTAGGTAAATAGGAATAAATATGACTGGTTAGAAAATGAACTCGTGTGAATAATTAATTTCCTCAGCCCTCAACGCAAAATAGCTGCACAATGACCTTTGCCCTGCAACCTGGTTCTGTCGGTCTGGCTCAGAGTGGTGTGTCAGAGTCCACTGGCCATGCAGACGGTAAGTGTGAGAATGCTATGCTTTTGTATATGAGCCTAAACAGCTAGGTTGTAATTCTCCCTACAAGCTATTCAAGATGCTGACATTTCTCTCCACACCACCTCTTTCTCCTCCATCTTAAAGACAGAGCCCGTGTTGTGATACTTTGTCTTATTTTTGTGTGTACCAGAGCCATCTCGCACAGAGTGGATAAACGGCTTCAGATGAATATCCAAAGGTTTCTCATTTTACTATCCCTATGACGCCGGCAATAAAACATTGACCTCATCTGTAAAACAGACAGATACCGCTTATGTCTTAAACACATACTCTCAAACCGGGAAACACTGCAGTAAATATCTATCCAAGATATTACCGGATTTTAATGTGGAATCTATCAACCCTCATAATTGTCATGTGTCCCATTCCCAGTGCAGATGATGTATATACTATAAATTATTTTAGTATGCACCAGAAGATAAAAGCACCAGAGATATATAGGATCCAAAGGAATCGGTGCTCCGGGTGGAATGTTCTAAAATGAGCAAACTCTGCCTGCCGGTGGCACCTGGCCATGCCAAACGAACTCGACCATTGTCACAATGCTGCAATGCAACCTACCAGCAAGTGATAAACCTGATCAACGCAGCAGCCTTGAGATCCCACAGTCTACCGCCATTAACAACAAAACATCTCCATTTACCCAGTAGCCTCTCTGCCATTCAGCATTTTATCCCCAGATGAGACACTGTCAGCTACTGTCTTTAACGAAAAACAAACCCAACCGCCAGTCTAAAGAACAGACAACAGTCAGGGATAAAAAATGTAGGATGAATGGAATTTTGATGGCGTATCAGTGCTAAGAATTGGGAGCTATTTATATTCCCAGCACCCTGCCTCGTTCCCTCACCCCGGTGTTGGACGGGGCTAATTCCTTGTCTTTATGGAAGAGGAAGGGATAATAAGACCCCCTGTAGAGGATGCGAGATCCTTTTAGCTCTAGGTAAACAGTGTGGCGTCAACTCCGCGGCGCTAGCCTCGTATCTTCACAGGGGCAGCCAGACTAATTTGGGGGATTTAAAGAGCCCCCTCAGTGACAAACACATGGAACACACAGGCATAGAGCACGCTGGCACAGTAGACCAGGGCTACGATGATTGGATTGTGATGACAATGGCACACAAAGTGAAAGACAAAAGCGCACATTGGTTACAGTAGGGGACTTTGGCAAAGGAAAGGATGTACATTCTTACGATTGGGGGATCTAGGTGAGATGTGTGGTTGGATGTGTGTTGCTGCCCATTTGCCAGTGTCATTCCTCCCCTCCCTCCATGTGAATAATCTATGGACTGAGATTGCTGTGGTCCTGCGGGCTCACGCCATCCTGATAAGAGTTAACTCCCTCGCACACGCTCTCCCAAGCACCGGCCACGGACAGACAGGTTACCGATACAGAGGGGGGAATCACAGAATGGTTTGCCATACTCTGAGCGAGTCAGAACTGTCTGGTAACGCCTCAGGATAATTGTCATGGCCATCATCCTAATTATAGAGGCCAATAATGTAATTACTGATATCAGTCATTACTTTCAATCCTGTCATGTACTTCATGCTTCTGGTTTTCTCCATCAATAGCCATCACAGTCGTCATGACTGTCACCACCATATGAAAACTCCATTAATAAAGTTGTTTTCAGCAGATCCATCGTCATCTGTACGCCCTCGATATTGCCTAATGCATATGCACCCGCAGGTAGAGTAAAAGCTAAATTTAACATGATCTCTCATTTCCATTAAAACGAACAACTAATTATACCTTTGTAAAACAGTTAGTGTATCGCTCCTTTTCTCTAATGTATTGTACGCCACCACAGCATTACATATTAGTAATGGCTAGTGATGAATGCAGCAGATATCGACAGTGTAATCTCTGGCTTTTATTCCACTGGAAGAGGAGGACATTTGTGTAAGTGCTAATTGTGCGGTGGCTGACATAATGGAAAATACAGTACATACCGGCGGGATGAGAGATTAAGAAGAACAGGGGGTATAAAAGTAATGTATCTTTCCTTTTCTGCAATCGCTGTAGGCGGTCATGCTAAGAGGGCACATTTATGCAATTAATGTCTCTGCGTGTCGTACTGTATGCAAGAGACCCTGCTGACAATGCATTTAGCTAGCCTCGCTTCACGAGATAGGGAGGCAACTTTATTTACATGCCATTAAGCTGTGTAAACTGAATTGTCATGCGCAACACCATTAAAACAAAGCAAACATGATCTCTTAATGTATAACTAACAACACATCACTTTACAACTTACAATACTACTCATCGCCATGTACTAGTTCTGCTTACTATGCAGTCACCCTTCAATGCACTACTAATGTGTCTGTTCTTTTTGTGATCAAATGTCTTTCATCAGTCATACGCTGATGAAAGAGCAGATATGTTTCATTCCCTCGCCCCATGCATACGTGCTACAGACATTTCCATCTATATAATTTCCATGAATGATAGCAGCCATTGCTGTCTGGTTAAAGAATGAGGAGTATGCCAACGTGAGGCTATCATCTTCTTGGCTGCTGTTAATCCAGCCAGCCAAATACATTGCTGTCTGACAAAGAGGTCTGAACTAGTTTAACAATAAAATAGATGGTGAACATGGTACATTTCTACAGGATGAAATACTACTCCAGAAACGTAAAACCTCTGGACTTATGAAACCATACCAAACCATATGAAAAGAATGTGCCAGGAGCCCCCTGAGGGCACAGTGAGCACTTTGGGGATTGTCTAGCTTTCATCTTCATTAGTTTGCATTGTGTACAGTACATTCTAAAAGGGCAGAACTTGTGTCTGTCCTGTCCTATTCACATTCCAGTATGATATGACTGTGAAATGCCTTATCATAATACTGGAGTCAAGATCTTGATCATCGTCAACCACTTTAATGATTCAGGGTGAAACTACAATAAAGAAGAAATACTCAATCTAATATGATTGACAATTAAGAACTTCATGTGTAAATACAGAGCAATACATAGTTCAAACTCCAAAGTTCATGATACAAAAGAAAGAGCCATCATACAATGTAGTATATGGAGTCTAACAGAGGAAACATAGCACCATTCCACTTAGCCCAAGATGTACTCTTAAGGAGCTTACCGTTACTCCTTAAGGTCCAAGGATCTTATTTTATTTTCAAAGGTAGACTGGCTCTGGCAGCCAAAACTCCATCTAAACGTGAATCGATTCTCAATTGCGATACGATTCTAGAAACATAAAGCCCTCTACTTTAATAATTTATACACTTATTGTACACTGTTTTAACCGGCTTTAACACAGTTGCAGCCAACAGTATTTTTCAGTGACAACACGTATCTGACGGCCTTCTCTTGCACAGAGGTGTTTGGCGCATGCTCGATCGCTAATAATTTAACCTTTTGTTTTTTGAAAATTATTTCCTGCTGATATGAAATATAAGGTCCTTATGCTTTCAAAACCGTACCGCAAACGATGCATGTTACTGTTCTGACCGAGATCTTAACACCCCCAGCCCCCCTACAGAAAACGCCTTCGTCCAATGACGTATGTGTAATGTAATGGAACAGAGAGTCATGAGCAAGGGCTACATCCCACTAGTAGCTAGCTACCATAGAATTTAACAAAATGTAACAATTCTTACGCCTTCACGTCATCACACTCCCTCCAAAAGGCCTCTAACCTTGTCACATGACATGAGTCAATAAAAGGAAGGCACATATCTGACCACTAGAAGGAGAGAAGCCACAGAAACGTCTAACTGGAAACATGACAGTGGCCATGTGACTACCCTGGTTGAAGTCAGGACCTGATCTTTGCAGCACCTGAGTCACACTGGGTCTAGTAGCACTGGCAGTTACTCAATTTCTACTCTTCCCCAATGTGAGTGTGTGTGTTTGTGTGTGTGTGTGTGTGTGTGAGAGAGAAAGGGAGAGTCACAGAAGGTCTTTGTTGTGTGTGTCACACACACATCCACTCACACCCAGATGCACACACACAATTGTCCAGAGCACCTGCTTCCCTCTGTCAAGTCCTCAGGTGGCAGACAGGGCTAGTTCAGCCCACTTACACTGATGGCCATCTGGCTTAGGCTATATAAAAGTGGCCAATAACACATGGCAGAGAGACTCCCTGCTAGGCTTCCCTCAACCCATGGTACACACTCCCGCAACCACTCAGAGTCTTGTGATTTGCATGTTCATCTAGTGTCCAAAACCCAAAGCCTTCCAGCCATCTCAAACTGCCCATACATTTTAGCAGAGCCCCAAGATGGAGACCATATCTCTCTCATTGTTTCCAAACATACAATACAGAGACGTAACTGTACAACAGCAACGAAAAAAACAGACCTACAGTAGGAGTCGCTCAGACACAAAGAACAAAATGACTGTATAAATCTCTCTACGAACGCGTTGCGGATCGATAGATTTGATAAATGGGGGATAAATATGGCACTGCAAGTGGCTTCCTCAAATCTGCTCAATTACATGAAGTGGCTCTGAGAGGGTGGAGGGAGTGTGGGGCTCAGAAAACCTTAATGCCTTTCAGAGAAATCCCAGCCATCCACAATCACGAGGGGGCTTAACTACCGGCTTTGAGAAGAAGCACCCTTAAGCACCCGGAAACACCCCAAGAGCCTATAGGAATGGATCTACTATCAGCGGTCCTCTCACAAGCATGATTGTACATTGGCTTACTATAATTTAGTATTTCAGGAATTAAATGTACTTGGAAAACTTCCTAAAATGAATGTTTTTTTGGGAGAAGACAAGTGGACAGAGTCAGTGTATAAAAGTACATTTGTTTTGTTTTACTTCACAGTAATGGCTTGTGTGCTTCGCATGAAATTAGTATTTGCGTCAAACTGTTTCTGTGACTGATTAAAGTATCAGGAGTGTACTTTACTAATACTTCTTATAACATTACTGCTAACCAAATTAAAGTAATGCTTAGTTAGGTATGTTCTAAATAAACAGAGTAAAAAATCTCACAGACGATTAGTAAAGCTTAATCCAAGTTTATTCACCCATCGGGTCATACAACTGCGTAAGACAAAAACATATTTCCACCAACACAGATATACAGTATATTCTTCAATCTAGGTGTACTCCTCCTTCTCCCTAAACATCACATCTTTATTGCTAGGCAGGAAGTTAAGTGATGTGGGTAATAAACTGTTCCTTCTCCCTTAACGTGACCTGACCTGACCTCAACCACCTTGATCACTGATCCACAGTTCTCCACCATTATCAGTGACTGCAATCATGTGATTGCCTCTCCTCTACTCAGCACCTCCCAAATTTTATTTTATTTATTTTTATTTAACCTTTATTTTACTAGGCAAGTCAGTTAAGAACAAATTCTTATTTTCAATGACGGCCTAGGAACAGTGGGTTAACTGCCTTGTTCAGGGGCAGAACGACAGATTTCGAGGATTCGATCCAGCAACCTTTCGGTTACAGGCCCAACACTCTAACCACTGGGCTACCTGCCGCCCCAAAGGCCCCCTGGCTCCTATCCATCCTTACTTGACCCCACCATATACATTCCTCCTACAGATAACCATTAACTTCTGTTGTAGGAACCAGACTATATCACTCCTCATGTCTATAGTATAACTGATAATTAACAATATTTTCAAGTTGAGAAAACCGAACCCAACAGGTCTAAATAGCTAAATGAGTCCAGCAGAGTTCTTTCAAACAAATTAAAACCTCTATTTGACGCACCATGAACAACAGCATCCAATAGATAACTGTATTGATCTATGATACAAAGTATATTGTTTGAAAATAGGATAATTGGATGAGTTGTGTGTCTGTGCTTGTGAGAGAGAGCGTGAGAGAGAGCAAGAAAGAGAGAGAGAGAGAGAGAGCATGTGACTGTGTGTGTGCGTGTGCAAGTGTATGTGTGTGCACGTGTGTGTCAGGTCCTGACCGTAGGGAGGCCTCTGGCTTCTCTATGGCTGTCACGGTCAGGGCCTGACAGAAAAGTCCTATGTAACTCTATGGTTGTTCCACCTGTGTTGTGGGACATTGTTGTGTTTATATTCTCTTGAGCTCACACACACGTTATGGTTGTTTTGCTCTGGTTTATTGTCTTTAAATTTCATAATAAAAATGTCAAACTACTACAGTGCTGCGCCTTGGTCCTTTCCTACACACAGCCGTGACAGTGTGTGTGAATTTGATATTTGCGTTCAGATGATGGACTGTTCATGAAGACACCAAACAGTGTTCATATTACCACACGGTAATGAAAAATGCATGGCATTTGCCCATCATTTCAGGTACATCAATACAACTCGATCCATCCTCCCCATCCAATGATGTGTTCACCACCGTTATGGTGGTCTATCAATAGTTAACTCAACGGCATTTCTCTCACGAACGGCTGCTGCTTTCACTCCTTTATAACAAGAGCGACCTGTTGTCGGTGGCCATTTAAAATCACTCACTGGGCCAGCGCCTCCCTCCCTGCCTCAAGCCCTCGTTATCGCATGTCTATCTGCTTAATTAATCTACACACTCTCAGAGATGGAGGAGGTGTCAACGCCCATAATTAAACATTGATCTGGGGCACAGAGAGGATGATGAAACCTCTGAGCGAGACGCCAAGGATCAGCGCAAGAGTACGCGTCTGGGGATGTGACAGGACCTTTCGCTGAGCTCGGCTGGATTTGGACCAGAGGAGAAAGAGAAAAGTACTGCGATAACTGTGCAGTACAAAAGGGCCTCACTCACGCCCATGTATCTAGCTAGAGCCAAGTGGCTCTTGGAACTGCAGCGCTTGATTTCATTCATTATTTTTAATGGGTTGAGTATAATTGGCAGTCATTGGAGCAGGTATTTGGTACTTGTGTGAATGCCCAGTTGATGTTAGAGGGTGTAATCCAATTAGGTAATACTAAGTGAATCATTGAATTAGAGAACAACGGACCTAATGGTTACCTAAGTGCGTAATGCCCTTTGTGTGTACAAACAAAGTAAATAACGAAGGCATGAGTCGTAAGTTAACTTACTACTGGCAAGACTCCGACTCAGTAGACGATTTATGGAGAAACACAGTGCTTAGACATTTTCCTATTGATTGATAAAACATACTATGCCTAGGGTTACAAAGCTACTGGTAATTTACCAGAGTTATTGTAATATTCAGTAATTTTGGTAGTTAACAGAAGGTCTATGGCAATCTATTGTAACTTTGGTAATTTATAGTTATATAACTTTTAAAAGATTTATTCATATGAATTATTTTGATTTGTATCCATATTGTCCATGAGATTCTAGTAGATAGTCCCTATAGTTGAAGAAATAGCCTAATTCATTAAAGAAAGCATCCAATCAACAAAGGCATTATTTTCAACTATTGACTTTTCACAACTGACACCAGTTTGACGCAAAAACAAAAAGTATTGACAACAAATACATATTGACATACTAAAATAAATAAATCATATTAAAACCCTAACAGTATTCACTAAATTTATATTCAGATATTCTGAAATACCCAAAAAGGCCACTAGATGTCTTGTGATATATTACATAAAATCCTTCAAAGATACCAACATTCTGGTAGTTTACTGGTAAACTTGAAAGTTTCCAGTAATTTACCCTCCCTTTCCAACCCTAACCATGACACAACATTCCTTCTTCTTTAAACTTAAGTTCAGGATAGAATTGGATCATTCCAGAGTTGAAACAGGAATGCCAGTGTGTGGTTTTAGGGTTATGGGTAATCCTACCACATAATACATACCCTGAAGCCTTCCAGCAAGGAGACGTCCTCTCATCCCATCAATCTTTCACGATGGGGGAGTCACAGGCTTGGAGGGGAAGACTATCTTTCTAGGTTATTTTCTGCTACACATTCAAGTTTGGAGGGGAGAGTCTCTTCTCCATGCTATATACCAGTTCACACATTAACCATCTGCCAATCTCCTCTGATGGAGTGCAGCTTCCAGCACTACTATATGGAGCCTAACGACACACTGCACTTCCTCATCTCCATGCATGGCCTTGGTTAACTCATTGTCACGAGATAAAGGTCTGGCTTCAAATTGAAAATATCCTCTATCACCCACATTAGAAGTTAAAGGAATCGGTCCATAATTTCATGTTGATTTAAAACACTTAATCCCCAGCAGTTCAGTCGTCTAACCGGTTGTAATCCCTTTTCAGAGTTAACTGTTATTTATTTTGCAGCATAATGGTAGTCAGGTAAAGTAGGGTGGTTTGATTGATATGCAGCCCCAGTAGCACGCAGATGACCAGGCCTGTATACATTTAGGGAGTTTAGTTTTTTTGGGGGCGGAAATGAGACACCCAGATGGATTCATGTCTGGGGCTTCTGGTTGGGGATAAAGCCAATCGGCCCATTGTTGCCCTTTCCAACAGAGGCATACGTGAGGAGAATCCAGTAAGATGGATAAACCTGGAAAACGGGGAACATCACCGGATTCTAAGATTCCAGTCATTGAAAATATGAGCGACGAAGAGGAAGAAGGAACACTTAACATAAAAAGGCTAAGCTTAGAGATTTAGAGTCAGACATTGTGTGGTAGTTAGAAGAGCAGTGTGTGTGTGGTAGTTAGAAGAGCAGTGTGTGTGTGTGGTAGTTAGAAGGGCAGTGTGTGTGTGGTAGTTAGAAGAGCAGTGTGTGTGTGTGGTAGTTAGAAGAGCAGTGTGTGTGTGGTAGTTAGAAGAGCAGTGTGTGTGTGAGTGAGTGAGTGAGTGAGTGAGTGAGTGAGTGAGTGAGTGAGTGAGTGAGTGAGTGAGTGAGTGAGTGAGTGAGTGACTGAGTGAGTGAGTGAGTGAAAGTGTCTGCACACTTGTATGTCCGCGTCTCTGACTTTGCTTGCACATGAGTATAAGTGTTGTGCACATGGTAACGTCCACCTGAATCTGTGTGATATCACAAACACCAGTTGAAAGCTTCAGCACTGTGTACGCATACAAATGAGATATCACACGTGATGGCAGCCTATCAGAATCCCCACCTTCTTTTTCATGCTGTAAATAACTTAAATGTCGTAATGGCGTATAACCTTGAAGAAAGCGTTGAGGTGGGCAGGCGGCAGAGGAAGAACAGGTTGGGATAACCATCTGTCCCACATCAACCTTCAACACAACGTTTCATTTGTATTGGCAGGCCTTAAAATTAACAATTACTATCTTATAGAGATTCTATAAAGCCTTTGTTTGTTTCTTTTTATCAGTTCAATAGGCTGATATGGACATATGGTCCCTTAACCTTTAAATATGTTTTTGGGTTTTGACTCAATCTTCGACAGTCGATTTATACAAGGCGTGTTTCCACAATCATCTTACCTACAGTTTGTTACACTTATTGGCATCTGATAACAGCAAAAAATTATTACGTTGCCATTCTTTGTTGATGTAGGCTATCAAAAGACAGGCAACTCTAGACAGGATCTCTATTCGAGATCTCCAATCTTACATACTATGTGAACTGGATGAGTCATCCATTAAGCTAAAGTTTTAAAACCCTGGCCAGTTAGGAGGTTAGTTCCAATGCGACAAAACACTGCGGACCGTAATGTAAAGAGTCGTCAACAAAAGAACGATGTAGGCCGGCTTGTTTCCTCAGCCAAAACCTACATATTTCGCTTTTTGTATATCTAGCCATCTCTGTACAGGAGTTATCCTGCACCTTGATTCACAGTGAGGCAGCTACGTTGATGGTTATACCCATTACTCAGGAGAAGCTGTGTACAGCAATGTAATGCTCTTATGTTTGATTCTATTTTGATTTCACACGAGGCAAGGCTCTGAACATGTCATTGTGGTCTCTTTGCAGGGGGCCTTCAAGTACAACACCAAAAGGAAATTACCTGTCTGTCATGAGAGGGTGCATACATCGACCAAGACGCAGCGCAGGGATTATAGTTCGACATTTTTATTATTTACTATGTATATAAATATCCAAATGAAGGAACTATACAAAACAATACAAACACGACAGACAAAACGTCACGTTCACCAAAACAAACACGAATGAACGGACGTAACAAATGTGGCACACTTACTGTCACCGTGACTGCGAAATATACGACAACGACCCACATCCCCGGTGTGGAACATACAAACCTATGTAGGATCCCTAATTAGAGACGATGCACTACAGCTGCCTCTAATTAGGGATCCACCACAAACCACCACCAGAAACAGAAAGAAAAGAACTGTCAGACTCTGACCATGGCTACATAGAGAAGCAAATAGGTTTCTCTATGGCCAGAGCCTGACACTGTCACGTTTAAAAATACAATGAGCTTATTTTATCAAAACCATGACTCTGGGAATTCACTTATGCCATGCTCCGTTTTCACTCCACACATCATACATTGAAATTGACGTGGAAACAACGTTGATTCAACCAATGTGTGCCCAGTGGGATGGCTTTGTTTCTCTGGGAGGGCTTTGTTTCTCCCCAAAAAAATGTCATTCTCAGAGAACCAACAAAGACATCAAATAAATAGGTGATGAATGTTGGTATGTATACTAATAACCACTCAAGTATAAATGGATCCAAGTCTGTCAAGTGAGTGGATTGGTGAGTTCGTTAGTCGTCACAAAGTATTAAAACAACCAATAGTATAAGTGAGCAAACAGTAAACGCCTTCCTTCCTTCCTCTGAACTGAGTCCACCTGCACACAAGTGGATTTTCCCAAGACAGAGTCTATTCAACTGCTAATAGTAGTACTTACACATTCTGAGCCGACTCCCTGATATCAAGTGACAGAACAAACTTCCACCCCTTAGTAATATTGTTTAGCTGATAATCATGATATCACAGTTACAAAATATCTGCTCAACTCAATCTTTCTCTCTTCACTTCTTCCTTTCTGTCTTTCACTATCTGCCCCTACAGTGCTCTTTCGCCCATCCCTAATAGAGCCTCCTGCAGAGATGATTTAAAAAGCAGAGCATGAATGGAGTGTGCGGTGCTATTCCATTGTGATGGAACCTCTATTCACCGGGGCCCCACCACAGAGAGGTTTGAGAGGAGCTAAGAGGAGTCAGTGCGGCAAATAATCCTGTAAAGTATAGGCGTTAAGAGGTGTTGAAGAGGAGTCACTACTGACTAAGTCCAGCTGGATCCCATTGATTCTGGGTGACACCCCGCATGGATACACTATCAATGCCATCGATGGGCCCCGCCCAATTGACTGTGCCAACAAATATACAGTGGACCTTGACGGTCCTCACTGCTGGTCCCGGGTGCTTCAAGCTTAACTCGTCTGATATGAACTATCAATCACTTCCTACATCAGAGGAATGGCAAGGGCCATATCCCAATACTGTCGGATACCATCCTTTAATAGTCTAATTTTCTTTCTGGCCATTGACATGTGAAAGGAGGACATTGATTGACACTATCGAATACATCGGTCAAGTCATTTCATATCAGTGGTCATGAAGGAAAGGACTATCAGGCCCTATTGGGCAGAAATTAACATTTGCTAGAAACATTTGTTCTTAGATTTTTTTTTACAGAAATGCCTAAAATGATTTAAGGACATATTTTGAGTAGGAGCTGGAACAGACCAAAGAGAACATAGCAGCTAATTTGGCCAAATCAGCAGAAGGGTACCGGCAGACATATCCATAGCTCTAATGCGTAGCGAGCTGGCAGGCTGGACCATTCGTTTGGTCGACCCAGTTCCTGTGGGCATTATACTGATTCGCTCTTAATAATTTTTGGGCTGCGGTGTGTTGTGTACTGGGACCTGGCTGTTACACCATTCCTTCGCACAGCTTTAAAAAAAAAAAAACGGTCTATAAATTACAGCTTCAGGGTGTTGTTGTTATCTTGAGCTCCTCGCCTCCGAAACAACATGTCCCTTTATGCACATTCTTCTCTTCTTCCAAATCAATATGGAAGACAGAGGCAGAATTTAAGCAGGCGTTGCTGCCCTAGAGTCGAACAAAACCTATGATTCATCTAAAACAAAGAAATATGCTTTTTTATGACAAGCTGTTTAAGAAATGTACTGTACTGTACCTGCTTCGTTTGTGTGGGTGTGTGTTTGTATTAGTGTATTGAATTACTATGTGCTCATACCCTTCAGTGGGTGTGTAAACAAGTGCAAGATACATACTGTAATATGCTAGGTTTACATAACTGTGTGTGTGCATATGTGTGTGTGTGTACGCGTGCTCACTGCTTGCCCCCACCAATAAGACAACTAGTCAATAAGGAACAGGTTTAGGTCCTTAGTACTAGGATACATTCCCTTATAGTAAACATCTCTCCTGTCCCAGTCAGTTAATTAGCTGCCATGTTCATTAGTTTAGGCTCCCCACAATATCTGCTGAGAGACATCTTCTGTGCATCAGAGCACAGAAGAATCGGTCTATAGACTGTGTACCTGCTCTAAAACCACAATCAAAACTGTGTCTCTCAGTGCATAATGTTCCTCTACTTGTTCGGCATACAAAATCATCCCTCCTACTCCCGTGACACCGCTTGGGGATTACAATTCCCCTATAACCATGATTGAAAACACCAAAGAAAGTGAAGTTCTCTCTTTCTCTCACTGTGGCTGTGCATTTTCTACAGTGGGACAGACCTGCCTTTCTTCAGTCACTAAGAGTTGCCACCAGAATCTCACGGTGGACGCCCTAAATGATATCCCAAATCAATATGCTCCCTTGGTGACCGCTACCATTGATCAGAGCAGAAAAACAAGCCATCTGCATACAGCACTGGGCCAGGCCCTGTAAGACAACGTTAGGAGACTTGAATGAAAACCAAGACTTTTTGATTACCAAAATAATTAGCGAGAGAACAGTGAATCAGCATCTATCAGAGCGATACAAACTCGACAAATTGATATAAATTGATGGTGGACCTGGCATACGCAATGACGGAAGCATCAAAACGAAAAATTACAAATAAACCTTGGATCAAGAACAAAGGAGGAAAATAAGAAGAGAAGAGAGGAAACGTGTTTTCTCATAGCAACTTATCTTGCAAATAATGATTAGTAATTACCACCTAATTATCAACTCATTATAATTACATACATTTGTACAATATGAAATGTTTCTGGTGTTCTTATGATTGCTACTGTTTAGCTGATAGACATTGTGTAATTGTACATCTGAGTCAAAATTGTATTTAAATCATAAAACCTTGAGTAGGTCATTAATACAAAAAACACATTTGAAAGTTATTAACTCATTCTAACCAAGAGACTGAAGCTATTTCCCCTCTTCATTTTACACATCACCCCTGTTTAGATCCCTATCCCTCCTCCCCTCTTCATTTTACACATCACCCCTGTTTAGATCCCTATCCCTCCTCCCCTCTTCATTTTACACATCACCCCTGTTTAGATCCTTATCCCTCCTCCCCTCTTTATTTTACACATCACCCCTATCCCTTCTCCCCTCTTCATTTTACACATCACCCCTGTTTAGATCCCTATCCCTTCTCCCCTCTTCATTTTACACATCACCCCTGTTTAGATCCCTATCCCTCCTCACCTGTAGATGAGCGTGTCATCCAGGGAACTGTTGTACTGGACCTGGTATATCCTGATCCCAGGGACGTGGTTCTGATATGGCCATTTGATCAGCACTGAGCTAGCTGTCAGCTCCGCCATCAGCACCCTCCCCTCCTGGTTCCTCCGTGTGTCGTTGCCCGTGGCCGTGGTGGACTTGGCCGAGGTGAGGATGTCTGAAGGGCCAGGGTCGTGCTCCCATAGCCGGTTGGTGTTGTTGGCCATGGGGTGGAGGATGTTGACCACTAGCTCCACCTGGCCCGTGGACTCCCCCGCCGCATTGGAGGCAATGCAGGTGAAGATTCCAGAGTCCTTCAGGGAGGTGATGTTGATGTCCAGACTGCCGTTGCTGAAGGTAATAGTCCGTGACGTGTTGGAGATCAGACGGCCCTCGGGGGAAATCCAGTGAATCTCTGGTTCCGGGTCTCCGTTGGCCTTGCACTTCAGACTGGTGGGCTGGCCCTCGACGGTGAAGGTCTTTGCAGACTTCCTGATCATGACCGGAGGGTCACAGATGAACTCCTCCTCTGGGATAGTCCAGAAGTACTTGGCTGTGAGGTCTGGAGGAGAGGCGCAGGTCTCCAGGTCGTCTTCTCTGGTCAGCCTCCTTAGCCACAGCAGCTCACAGTTACAGTGGAGCGGGTTTCCGCCAAAACTCATCACCAATGATGACTGAGGAGATCCTTTGGCTTTAGCGTAGACAGGGATGCGCAGAAAAAGTGGATCCGGTGGGATCTTCTTAAGTTTATTAGACGTCATGTCTAGACGCGCCAGCTTGTGCAGGTTGGTGAAGATCCCTTGGGGCACATGCTCTATAAGATTATGGTCCATGTTAAGGGTGTTGACGTTGGTTAGACGACCTATTGTCTCCCAGGGGATGTCCACCAGGTTGTTGTATGACAGATCCAGGTCTTCCAGGGTTCCTGTGAAGTCGTCAAAGGCGTGGGGAGAGATATTGTGCAGCTGGTTGTTGGCCAAGATCAGGTGCCTAAGGTTGGTGAGCCCCCGAAAGTGGTCATCCCTGATCACACTCAGCCGGTTGCTGTCCAGGTGCAGAGCCCGCAGCCGCTTGAGGTCCTCAAAGGTGTAAGGCATGATCTGGCTTATGGTGTTGCGGGACAACGTCAGATGGATCAAACTAGTCATGTTGGCAAAGTCCCGCCTTCTTATGGCTGTGATATAGTTCTCAGTGAGCCGCAGCTCCACGGTGCGCCGGTCGATGACGTTGGGCACGAAGAGTAGGCCCGTCTTAGCACAGAGGATGGCCAGCGAGGGAGACAGGTTCTGGCACATGCATCGCTTGGGGCAAAGCTGCCCCCTGGTGGCGACTGCCAGCATCAACAGGGAGAAGATCAGCCAGTCCATCCTCCCTCCGGCTTTCTGGAAAACTGCAAGGCAAAGGAGAGAGGCACTGGTCAGGACATGTCAGGATGTGGGACTCCAGGTGGGGAATTCAATAGGTGAATAAGATGTATACCAATTTTCTTAAAGGCTTGCATCTTATTTTCATCCTCATAGGAACTTTGATGTTTAAGATGTTAGGGAATGATACACATGGCGTGCTAATACGCCGAATGAAGAGATAAGGACAAAGAATAGGCGTGTGTAATTATAGCTTAGCAGATCATTTAACTCAACATGCAATCCCTGGACAAAGTTAGTTGGCGGGGTTTATAAGGGGTTTATCACAGCGGGTCTACCTTCTGTGCATTCTCTAAAAGCCAGTCTTTTAAATAGCGCCATACATCTCCAATATGAGTGAAAACACAAATGTATCTGTAAAGAAGACGCCAACTGGCAATGCATATACAAATGTAGCAAAAGCACGCAGTCATCCACCCACACACTTGCGAATACATTTTCTTTATGTCCTCTCTAAAAACACACACACAGGCAAAAATACAAAAAGCAATGCACAGATACAGTTTTTGTCTGAAATGAAGATTGGTAGTCCTATTACAAATAAAACAATAGGACAGATTTGAAGTGCTATGGACTGACTATGGCCGAGATGTTCTCATCACCAAGAGATCTCTCTCTCTCTCTCGCTCATGCGTATGAAGCATATCCATGAAACAGTATGTATTTAATGTATTTATCGTGGTAATTCCTTGTTCATGCCGAAGTACCCTAAACACACACGCTCTATCTGTATTTATGATAGCATTTCTTTGGTTACAGTTTTCAGCTTTACAACTTTACAACGCGCCAGGATCTGCATGGGATTTGTCAAATGCCATTAAATAGGCATTTTGTTTCCTCTCTGTGAATTTAATAAAACCAGGGAATGGAAATGGAACGGAGATGTATGGCGTGTTTGTATAGCTTCTCTCGTGCGACGAAGTGGCCATCAGCCATGCAGTATCAACAGAAACAGAGCAGCTGCCCATATGCTTCTCGTTTCAGCAACCCATTTCACAGCTGTACCTTGGATTATGGGGCTAATGCTATGATGAATACCAAACGAAAGTAAAGCCATGGAAGCCACGTTGGAAGCCTTGAAAGCGGGATCATAGCGTTTTAAATTTTTTACATGAATTTGATTTTGCAGAACGCATTTGATCTTGTGAATAGACGTGCAGTAGGCACTGGTGCGGTTACTCTCAAGATCAAATCACTGTGTGAGACATTTAGGCTACCATACCGTACATACCATAGCCTACATAGCATCAGTGGATGAAATAGGGCAGCATGGGAAAAGGAATTAACTGTACTGCCAGACAACAGAAAAGACAACTTAGCTTCGATCAAGTGATATTCTGTAGTAATTAGTGAGCGGCGGCAAAACAAATCTGTCCTTTTAAAGACATGTCAGCAGCTATTAGCAACGGTAAATTGCCGTTTTGCTGGGAAGGAACAAAGAAATACAATAGATACAAATAAAGACAATGAACATACAGATGTGTTGCTCCATTGTTGAATTAATAGCATTCAGGCTGCTTTCAACTTGGTACAAAGAAATGCAGGTAAACGCAGGGCCGGCTCTAGCTATTTGGTTTTCGGGCCCCCCACCTCGCAGGTAAAACTTTTGGTGGTCCCCGTCTTGACGGTAGAGAGAAATCTTTTGTACATTTCCTGTAATTCTCTCCATTTTACCATGAGGCATAGAGAAAATGGTGTGGTTTTAAAGCAAATTGAGGGGGGGTTGGGGGTCCTAGGGGCCCTAAGTTGCTAGGGGCCCTAAGCGACTCCTTATATCGCTTATGCCCAGGGCTGGCCCTGGGTAAATGGCAGAACAACATGGCTGCTGTTCAATTTCCCTCTTTTAATCAGCTCTCTCTCTCTCAACTCACTCTCTCTCTTCCAATATCAGTTGTTGTAAGACGACACCATCTGCCATCATCTAAAGGTAAACAATCTGCCCTAAGAATGGCCTGAATTCCAGCTCCTCTCATGCCATGTTTACTAAAACGGCAGCAGGAAGGGCAGCAGGTAGCCTAGCGGTTAGAGTGTTGGGCCAGTAACCAAAACGTTGCTGATTCGAATACCTGAGCCGTCAAGGTGAAAAAAAACCTGTCGGTGTTCTTGAGCAAGATACTTAACCTTGATTTGCTCCAGGGGCTGACTTTGTAGGTAGGCTGTCATTGTAAATAAGAATAGGTTAAAAAAATAAAATTAAACAAAACCACACCTGTGGGCTGTAGCAGGACACATCATTACTGTATATGGACAGAACTTGCCAAGGTAGAGGGCTTGAAATGCCAGGCAGCTAACCATCAGCTCTATGGGGAATCTGGTGTGGAGACTGAAAACAGTTGACATCCCAGAGCTTATTTACAGGATGAGCCTCTGCTCAGACAGAATTCTCTGACTCATGTAGCTCTCCACAACGGAGATGGATTAGTCTGTCGGCTATGGAGTGGAACGGCCTGCAGTGCCCCAGGGGCCCAGGGAGGGCCCAGTCAATAAGAGCTGCTGCCCCGCCGGCTAAGGGAGAAGAGAAAAGGCCCAGACCTGCTCACTGCGCACGGAGTAAAGACAGTCAGGGGTGACACTTGATGGCTGCCGTTTCATACACTCTGAGATAAACAGAACACGGGATCGCTTGTCCCTCTGTTATTCAGGGAATCAGGCTTCTGCTTACTGTCAGTATGTTTTCACTTTAATGCTGAAGAGTTGTACAGGAGCACTAATGTATTCTGGTCTTGCTAGAACAAGACAGGCTACAGGCGTGTGCAAATACCAAGTAATTAAAACATGAGCATCATTCGTTTTTAATCATATAAATTACCAAGTTTCTACAGTATAATGTGAAACACGAGGTAAGATGAAAGGAGCCTGGTAGAACGTGACGTCAGTAAAAAACCGATGCCCTTACATAGAGGACGAATACAGGATTATATCAGGGTGATTCTTTCTCCATCTCAGAAGGGCCTACCACATAACCTGACTGAGAAGATCTAGCACATAGATGTTTGTTGTCTCAGCTTGTCATCCGTCTTTAGAGCAATAACTTCATTGCTATGACAATCGTATCGGTTTGTGATATGAATCATGTCGCATGACATGTTCATTTGTCATGGCAATGTGGCACCACATCCTGTGAGTCTGGCTGACATGTTTTGACAGATGCGCACTCATGTCATTGTTTTCTGTGGAAAGTAACGAGTTAAGCATCACGGTAGTGTTTTTTCTCCTACTTGATGGTATGACGCTGATATTCAAACAGAAGAGTTCTATAAATAGTTTTGGGATAAATAGACTATTCTGGTTTGTGTGTTTGTTCAGAAAGCGGCTCTGGTCTGGAGCTTTTCCATTAGGGCCACGGACCAAAGGCCTGTCTCCCACACTCCATTACACATCACCACCACCACTCTCCTCCTCAGATGAAGGGATGGACAGGAACGAGAGAAAACAAAGTGCTTCAGCAAGACGCTGAGCCATGCATCTCTATTATTGGTCAGGGTGACCCTCAGAGCATGCTCCAAGGTGTTCATCTCATAGCAACCGTAGATGAACAGGCATACTAGGAAAAGGAGGTCTAGGAGAAGGAGTTGGGTTTCAAAAACCTGTATATTGTGCATTTGGAGACTTGTGTTGTTTGTGCTTGGGTCTGCAAGGATTGAGATGGACTGAGGCGGTGCTCAGAAGGAGGGAGACCGCAGAGAATCAATCATTTGACACACTGCCTCAGCTACTGACTTATATCAAGAGACACAAATACTGAGGGGGAAATGACCAATCTATCCAACATAGTAAATGTTCAGTATGCTAGTAGATACCCAAAGACTTCCAGTAAATGTGCTAACGCTAGTTAGCATTGGCTCGCAAAACTACCTCTTTCATGCTGGACACAGATACATCAAAATGGAATCCATGACTCTGGAGAAGTAGATGAAGGGCCTCACTGCAAAAATCCCAAAGTATCCCTTTAACCATTAACTCCGGGGTGTGACATCAACTATGCGGTGTTAATGGGAAAACAGGGCAGTTTCTCACCATCTGTGCTTGTCATAAAATAAATAACGCACCCATTGCACATTTATAGTAACTGGGTGTTGTTTAATGATGGATACTGTAAGGACTTTCCTAGAGGGTATTTTGGAGCCATATTCAGTGTTCCAGTGGTTAAGTTACAGTACAACATTACGTGATTATTGCAAGGCAAACAACCTCGGGGTTTAGTAAACTTACTGTACCATAAACCCAGTAAGCCTTCAAAGAACCAGCTTTGACAGGAGACTTAGAGATAAAATATTTTGCAGTCAAACCCTAAAATCAGCATTATACCTCAAAGACGACGGACCCTCTCCACACATCCCCATATTGGCCGTGACACACTACCAAGATCTAAGCCACACAGGGAATACAGTGTATCTAAATGGGCTACAGCCGCTAACACATAGCACTGTGATTGAATGATTCTCTCGCAACACCTCTACAGCATACTACAACCATAACGCATGCTATAAGCATCACCTAACATAACTGATCCTAATTTGTGGGTGTGTACATTGCCTGCGGAGTCATTGCAGCAAGCCTTAAATGAACGTGAAATCAAAGCGCCAAGAAAATGCTCTGTTGGCTGTGGACTTTATGTGATGACACTGGCAAGCTGGGTTCCCTTTGAAAGCTCCTTTTAGCTGGAAGAGGCGATGCGGGGGCCCTACTTGGTAGTCAGCAGTGCTAACTGAGCTCCATTCATGATCACTGCATGCAGCTGTCCCTCTAGGGCTCCTCTATTTGAAGAGATAAGACAAAACTGTTTAAAGATATATGCTGCTTATAGGATGTGGGACTATCATGCTCTTTATTTCATTTGAATATTCAGTTTCTTAACCCCGCGTTGCGGTGTTCACTGCCTCCATGTGCCAGCATCAGCCGCATACTGACAAGTTAGAGGAAAATAGTAGAATTGTAGAATGTCAAGTGTATATATTGTTTTACATTGAATCAGGCATGGTTATATTTGCACTTCACAGTCACAATTTTTCTGTTCGTTTGCCTACTTCTTATCCCTCCATCATGTGAAAAATATCCAGTCCTTCAGCCTTATGTTTCATCGAAATATCCTATGCAAAACTAGCTGAAAACAGGTACTCCATGGTCATACCGTATGTAAATCTATGCTATCTGCCTAGTACTACTAAACCTACAGAATGCATAGAGAATGTATGAATTCCTCCCTGTCCCGCAGTAGCAAATGTTCTTCGGTTTTTGCCTATATTTTCTTTAATTATAGTTTTGCTGCATGGTTGCCCAAAGGAAAAGGGACTCTGCAGTCTGTGATGGGATCCAGTACAGTATGTTAGAGTCTGATTTCAGAGCCCCTCTCTTCCGTCACAACTCCCCGGAAAGGGTTTGAATAATCTCTGGCAGCTTCAGCAGACTTGCTCCATTTCACAGCAACCCCAGTGAATTACCACTGGAGAAGATACACTCCCACCCTGGATATATCTGCCTAGAGTCATCCCTGTCTCCCAGAGTCACTGCCCCACTGAACCCATCTATACATGTCCCTCATCTACATCCCTTTATATCTCTCATGTTTTCCTAAACTTCCATATGCATCCATCATAATCTCCAACACAAGATATGGAAAAGAATCATGAAAATCAAATAAGAATCTTAAATGGCAGAAGATCATTTGTACAAAAATATAATATAAGTTATCTAATAAGAATCTGGTGAGATTTTGTATGTGTTGCCTTATATGTCAGTGGTGTATTTTTTTGTGTTGACTTACATTGCCTTCGGAAAGTATTCAGACCCCTTGACATCTTCCAAAATTGTTAGGTTACAGACTTATTACATTGTGTTTCCCCTCATCAGTCTACACACCAATACACCATAATGCAAAAAAACATACATATACACACACACACACACACACACACAGATATATATTTATACAGTTGAAGTCGGACGTTTACATACACTTAGGTTGTAGTCATTAAAACTCATTTTTCAACCACTCCACAGATTTCATGTTAACAAACTATAGTTGTGGCAAATCGGTTAGGATATCTACTAAGTAATTCCAACAATTGTTTACAGACAGATTATTTCACTTATAATTCACAATATCACAATTACAGTGGGTCAGAACTTTACATACACAAAGTTGACTGTGCCTTTAAACAGCTTGGATAATTCCAGAAAAAGATGTTTACAAACACCATAGCCAAATACATTTAAACTCAATTTTTCACAATTACCGACATTTAATCCTAGTACAAATTCCCTGTTTTAGGAATTTATTTATTTCAGCTTTTATTTCTTTCATCACATTCCCAGTGGGTCAGAAGTTTACATACACTCAATTAGTATTTGGTAGCATTTCCTTTAAATTGTTTAACTTCGGTCAAACGTTTTGGGTAGCCTTCCACAAGATTTCCACAATAAGTTGGGTGAATTTTGGCCCATTCCTACTGACAGAACTGATGTAACTGAAACAGGTTTGTAGGCCTCCTTGCTCGCACACGCTGATTCAGTTCTGCCATCAAATCTTCTATAGGATTGAGGTCAGGGCTTTGTGATGGCCACTCCAATACCTTGACTTTGTTGTCCTTAAGCCATTTTGCTTGGGGTCATTGTCCATTTGGAAGACCCATTTGCGACCAAGATTTAACTTCCTGACTGATGTCTTGAGATGTTGCTTCAATTTATCCACATAAATTTCCTTCCTCATGATGCCATCTATTTTGTGAAGTGCACCAGTCCATCCTGCAGCAAAGCACCCACACAACATGATGCTGCCACCCCCGTGCTTCACAGTTGGGATGGTGTTCTTCGGCTTGCAAGCCTCCCCCTTTTTCCTCCAAACATAACGATGGTCATTATGGCCAAACAGTTCTATTTTTGTTTCATCAGACCAGACGACATTTCTCCAAAAAGTACAATCTTTGTCCCCATGTGCAGTTGCAAACCGTAGTCTGACTTTTTTATGGTGGTTTTGGAGCAGTGGCTTCTTCCTTGCTGAGAGGCCTTTCAGGTTGTGTCGATATAGGACTTGTTTTACTGTGGATATAGATACTTTTGTACCGGTTTCCTCCAGCATCTTCACAAGGTCCATTGCTGTTGTTCTGGGATTGATTTGCACTTTTCGCATCAAAGTACGTTCACCTCTAGGAGACAGAATGCCTCTCCTTCCTGAGCGGTATGACGGCTGTGTTGTCCCATGGTGTTTATTCTTGCGTACTATTGTTTGTACAGATGAACGTGGAAATTGCTCCCAAGGATGAACCAGACTTGTGGAGGTCTACACATTTTTTTCTGAGGTCTTGGCTGATTTCTTTTCATTTTCCCATGATGTTGAGCAAAGAGGCACTGAGTTTGAAGGTAGGCTTCGAAGTACATCCACAGGTACACCTCCAATTGACTCAAATTATGTCAATTAGCCTATCAGAAACTTCTAAAGCCATGACATCATTTTCTGGAATTTTCCAAGCTGTTTAAAGGCACAGTCAACTTAGTGTATGTAAACTTCTGACCCACTGGAATTGTGATATAGTGAGTAAGTGGAATAATCTTTCTGTAAACTATTGTTGGAAGAATTACTTGTGTCATGCACAAAGTAGATGTCCTAACCGACATAACAAAACTATATTTTGTTAGCATGAAATCTGTGGAGTGGTTGAAAAATTAGTTTTAATGACTTCAACCTAAGTGTATGTAAATTCTGACTTCAACTGTATTTATATATATATATATATATATATATATATATATATATATATATATATATATATATATATATATACACACACACACACACACATATACACACATACACATATATATATATACAGTGGGGAGAACAAGTATTTGATACACTGCCGAATTTGCAGGTTTTCCTACTTACAAAGCATGTAGAGGTCTGTAATTTTTATCATAGGTACACTTCAACTGTGACAGACGGAATCAAAAACAAAAATCCAGAAAATCACATTGTATGATTTTTAAATAATTAATTTGCATTTTATTGCATGACATAAGTATTTGATCACCTACCAACCAGTAAGAATTCCGTCTCTCACAGACTTGTTAGTTTTTCTTTAAGAAGCCCTCCTGTTCTCCACTCATTACCTGTATTAACTGCACCTGTTTGAACGTGTTACCTGTATAAAAGACACCTGTCCACACACTCAATCAAACAGACTCCAACCTCTCCACAATGGCCAAGACCAGAGAGCTGTGTAAGGACATCAGGGATAAAATTGTAGACCTGCACAAGGCTGGGATGGGCTACAGAACAATAGGCAAGCAGCTTGGTGAGAAGGCAACAACTGTTGGCGCAATTATTAGAAAATGGAAGAAGTTCAAGATGACGGTCAATCTCCCTCGGTCTGGGGCACCATGCAAGATCTTACCTGATGGGGCATCAATGATCATGAGGAAGGTGAGGGATCAGCCCAGAACTACACGGCAGGACCTGGTCAATGACCTGAAGAGAGCTGGGACCACAGTCTCAAAGAAAACCATTAGTAACACACTACGCCGTCATGGATTAAAATCCTGCAGCACACGCAAGGTCCCCCTGCTCAAGCCAGCGCATGTCCAGGCCCGTCTGAAGTTTGCCAATGACCATCTGGATGATCCAGAGGAGGAATGGGAGAAGGTCATGTGGTCTGATGAGACAGAAATAGAGCTTTTTGGTCTAAACTCCACTCGCCGTGTTTGGAGGAAGAAGAAGGATGAGTACAACCCCAAGAACACCATCCCAACCGTGAAGCATGGAGGTGGAAACATCATTCTTTGGGGATGCTTTTCTGCAAAGGGGACAGGACGACTGCACCGAATTGAGGGGAGGATGGATGGGGCCATGTATCGCGAGATCTTGGCCAACAACCTCCTTCCCTCAGTAAGAGCATTGAAGATGGGTCGTGGCTGGGTCTTCCAGCATGACAATGACCCGAAACACACAGCCAGGGCAACTAAGGAGTGGCTCTGTAAGAAGCATCTCAAGGTCCTGGAGTGGCCTAGCCAGTCTCCAGACCTGAACCCAATAGAAAATCTTTGGAGGGAGCTGAAAGTCCGTATTGCCCAGCGACAGCCCCGAAACCTGAAGGATCTGGAGGGAGGAGTGTGCCAAAATCCCTGCTGCAGTGTGTGCAAACCTTGTCAATAACTACAGGAAACGTATGATCTCTGTAATTGCAAACAAAGGTCTCTGTACCAAATATTAAGTTCTGCTTTTCTGATGTATCAAATACTTATGTCATGCAATACAATGCTAATTTCTGTTTTAGATTCCATCACTCACAGTTGAAGAGTACCTATGATAAAAATTACAGACTTCTACATGCTTTGTAAGTGGGAAAACCTGCAAAATCGGCAGTGTATCAAATACTTGTTCTCCCCACCGTCTGGCCACTCTACCATAAAGTCCTGATTGGTGGAGTGCTGCAGAGGTGGTTGTCCTTCTGGAAGGTTCTCCCATCTCCACAGAAGAACTCTAGAGCTCTGTCAGAGTGACCATCAGGTTCTTGGTCACCTCCCTGACCAAGGCCCTTCTCCCCCGATTGCTCAGTTTGGCCGGGCGACCAACACTAGGAAGAGTCTTGGTAGTTCCAAACTTCTTCCATTTAAGAATGGTGGAGGCCACTGTGTTCTTGGGGCCCTTCAATAGTGCAGAAATGTTTTTGTACACTTCCCCAGATCTGTGCCTCGACACAATCATGTCTCGGTGCTCTACGGACAATTCCTTTGAGCTAATGGCTTTGTTTTTGCTCTGACATGCACTGTTAACTGTGGGATCTTATATAGACAGGTGTGTGCCTTTCCAAATCATGTCTAATCAATTGAATTTACCACAGGTGGACTCCAATCAAGTTGGAGAAACATTTCAAGGATGATCAATGGAAACTGAATACTCCTGATCTCAATTTCGATATCAGTAAGTAATAGCATTTTGTTAGAGATTGGATGACTGACAAATTGTCGCTACATTTGGGACAAAAGTAATCAATATTTTTTTGGAACAAAACGTATGCTTTTGGTCTCCCATCCAGGGTTTAACCCAGATTGGTTGACTGACAACTGTCACAACTTGCCCTTTTCAAGTTTACGACCCCCCAATTATCTTCCAGGTGAAAATGTCTGTTCTTATTTAAATAATATTATGTCCAATCAGTTGTTGTCTAAAATATTAGACCTAGCCACAGGATGGCATAATCCATATCTTGGAAAGGTTATCAGATAAACATGTAATTGTGGTACAATTTAGATGTTTGAAAATTAAACTATTTGTGAAAAGATTAAATGTAATTTTAAGTCTTCTAGAATTAAAATTGTTGTACATCTTGTGCCAAAGCAGTGGCCACACCCAAGTGAACTTTTATTGCTTTTACTATGAAACACACCCTTCTCTGTGTCTTTACAAAAGCCTTTGTGATGCCATTCACGTCAGACTAAGCAAACCCCTGCATGAGCTGTGGTTAAAAAATGGTTGTACTTTATGTAACGAAATCTACATGCGAAGACTGGATGCGACGACTGACATGTTAAAACTGAATTTTGATTAGACCAGTCAGAACATAGCAGTAGCAGGTTATTGCAAATTGCTATTAACTTTGATTAATGAGGTAGCGATTAAATAATTGATTGCTATTGATATTAAAGATCTTCAGATCTTTAAGAGAGCGGATTCGGGAGACAACCGCTCTATATAAGTTAATGCTTCCGTGGTGCCTCATCTATTAAACGTTGAATAATCTATATGATAAAATAGCATGTCTCACATTTAATCAAAGCCAACGTTACGACTAGGGTTGCAAAGGCTCTGAAAATGTAAGGTACATTTCCAGATTTCTTTCTGAACTTTTGGGAATTTTGCTTAAATTCATTAAAAAGGTTAGCTTATAACAGTGAACCTTCTTTGTGGAATACACATAAGGAAATTCTAGGTCTTGTGGCATATTTTGGTTAAACTATCCCCAATTCAATGGAATTGCAACCCTATGCATGCACAGTGCATTCTTCCATCACATGTACAGCTGCATCTCAAGATCTTGCACACTAATGAGACGCTATTGAGCCCACACTACTACACCGTCTGAGCCAAGTAAGACATGCTTTCTGGTAAGTTTTGGGTGGGGTGAATATTTTATATGACATACATGATTTTTTGTTAACTAGTAAATAGTAGCATACTGCAAAGTGTGTTTAAATAATGTCTAACTTGTTAACAATTAATGCTAGTTAGTTTTTGCTATCATGTGGGTTTTAGCTTGCTTGATCCTGCTAACAGTGTTAATTCAACTGTTTCCATACATTACATCTTTTTAAAATATGTATCTTACAAATGAGTTGTTCAATCTAACTGCTTAACTATTTATCTGTATATGGAATTGTATTTTATTACATTTTATTTTGGGAGAAAGTGGTAAGCAGCCTGAAACTCCTGAAACCTATAGCAGTAGCCATTGCACGGATTTAGGGAGACAATGCCATCCTACATCAGACTCTGCTTGCAGATGTAAGAGAAGAAATCCGTACTGCCCTGCCCACTTCACTGTTGCTCCAAGCAGAGGAAACTGCAGATCTGAAATACATAAAAAAGCGTGAAGACTTCTGCCTGAAGCCCATACACGCCGCAGTGTACATGTTGGACCCCAAGTATGCTGGCAAGATCATCCTGTCTGGTGCAGATATCAACAAAGCCTATGGTGTCATCACTACAGTGTCTCGCCACCTTGGCCTGGATGAGGGCAAGGTTCTTGGCAGTCTTGCAAAGTACACTTCCAAGCAAGGGCTTTGGGATGGAGCTGCAATATGGCAGTCTTGCCAACATATCTCATCAGCCACCTGGTGGAAGGGACTTTGTGGATCTGAGCCTTATTTGGGAACACACACACCAAAGCATGCAATTGGCTGACCAATACAAAGATTTAAAAATTGGTGGCCATCCGGGCAAATTTTAGGCTTTTTGAGCCTGACAGCAAGCCAGCCATCCTCAACAAGGTTGGAAAGTGACAGTGAAGATGAGGCCTCAGAGTGTGATGTTCAAGAGGTGGACATTGAGGAGGTCCAGGGAGAAGACATGGAAGCCTGAGAGGAAGACAACCAAAGCTTTAGTTTCTAGACTATCATTTTACGGATGTTGAAAACATTTTTGGGAGATGTGATTGATCATTGGGGATCATTCAATATTCCCTTTCTTTTGTTGTTCAGTGAAATCATCCCATGTGAAGAGTCAACTCATTTAATTAAAGTTAAATTCGTAACTAAATAGTTGTATTTTTATTTATATTCAAAGGATTTAATCATTTGCAATTATGTCTACTTATGTTAGTAAAATGTTTATGTTTCTGTCTACATATGATAGGGTAAATATATCCAATGCAAAATATCTACATTTAAATGGTATTAATATATTAATTTGCATATATGTCCTTTGATTCCCATATATTCCCGTTAATTCCCACAGAAAGTTTCCACCTCTGAATATTCCCGAAAATGTGCAACCCTAGTTACCACACAACAAATTGACGCTACATTTGGGAAAAACTGAATCGATTTTGTTTGGAACAAAACTTAGATTGCTTAGGGCTGACAAGATAAAAGGTCAACTGTGCAGGCAAGGAGATTGAATCTAAAACAAGTGTAACTTATATTGGTGTGTCCCTAGATCAATCCCTTTCTGGAGACCTGATTGCTGCTAAAATTATTTTTAAAATGGCATACAAATTGAAGTTTTTAAGTTTTTATTGAAGTTTTATGAAGTTTTTTATTGTCTCAACCTTGATTCAGTGTCATTTTGATGATGCCTGCTCTGCTTAGTATAGTGGGCTATCAAAAAAGCTGCAGGTCATACAAAATAATGTTATCAGGTATATGCTGAATGTCCCCCCTAGGACCCACATAGGTCTACAGGAGTTCCTGGAGGTGGGCTTGTTGCCTTTGGAGCCCAGAGTGGACCAACTTAAACATAATCATATGTTTAACATCTGAAATGATTGTGGCCCAGCTTAAATGAAAAACCACATTGATATGGTCTATAACCAACACAGTTACAATACCAGAGCTAGTGTTATGTCTTGTAAAATCCCAAAAGTAAATAGTACTGCAAGGAGAAGGTTTTTCTATGCAGGCATTTGTCTATGGAATAGCCTCCCCTTGGAAGCATAAAAAGCATACAAAGGTTTTCATTTGGACAAGGTTGTCTAAGTAAAATAAACCACTCCACTGCCCCTTGTGCCCCCTACTGCTGGTCATATGTATTTGAATGATAGGTATGATAGAATGAATAGATTGTTTTAATGTGAAATTACAGTGGGACGAAAAAGTATGTGAACCCTTTGGAATTACCTGGATTTCTGCATAAATTGGTCATAACATTTTATCTGATCTTCATCTAAGTCACAGCAATAGACAAACACAGTCTGCTTAAACTAATAACACGGAAACAATTATACGTTAATGTATTTATTGAACACACTGTGTAAACATTCACAGTGCAGGGTGGAAAAAGTATGTGAACCCTTGGATTTAATAACTGGTTGACCCTCCTTTGGCACCAATAACCTTAACGAAACGTTTTCTGTAGTTGCGGATCAGACCTGCACAACGGTCAGGAGGAATTTTGGGCCATTCCTCTTTACAAAACTGTTTCAGTTCAGCAATATTATTGGGATGTCTGGTGTGAACTGCTCTTTTGAAGTCATGCCACAGCATCTCAAATCGGGTTGAGGTCAGGACTCTGTTCTTCTGCTGAAGCCATTCTGTTGTTTATTTACTTCTGTGTTTTGGGTCGTTGTCCTGTTGCGTCACCCAACTTCTGTTGAGCTTCAATTTGCGGCAAAATAGCCTTACATTCTCCTGCAAAATGTCTTGATAAACTTGGGAATTCATCTTTCCGTCGATGACAGCAAGCTGTCCAGGCCCTGAGGCAGCAAAGCAGCCCCAAACCATGATGTTCCCTCCACCATACTTTACAGTTGGGATGAGGTTTCTGTCCACAGAATACTTTGCCAGTAGCGCTGTGGAACATCCAGGTGCTCTTTTGCGAACTTCAGATGTTGAGCAATGTTTTTTTTGGACAGCAGTGGCTTCTTCTGTGGTGTCCTCCCATGAACATCATTCTTGTTTAGTGTTTAACGTACCATAGACTTGTCAACAGAGATGTTAGAGTGTTCCAGATATTTCTGTAAGTCCTTAGCTGACACTTTAGGATTCTTCTTATCCTCATTGAGCATTCTGTGTGTGCTCTTGTAGTAAACTTTGCAGGATGGCCACAGTGCTGAACTTTCTCCATTTCTAGACAATTTGTCTTACCGTGGACTGATGAACATCAAGGCTTTTAGAGATACTTTAGTAACCCTTTCCAACTTTATGCAAGTCAACAGTTCTTAATCTAAGGTCTTCTGAGATCTCTTTTGTTCAAGGCATGGCTCACATCAGGCAATGCTTCTTGTGAAAAGCAAACTCAAATTTTGTGAGGGTTTTTTAATAGGGCAGGGTAGCTCTAACCAACTTCTCCAATCTCGTCTCATTGATTGGACTCCAGGTTAGCTGACTAAGAAGTCATTAGCCTAGGGGTTCACATACGTTTTCCAACCTACACTGTGAATGTTTAAATTATGTATTCAATATAGACAATAAAAATATTAGTATATTAGTTTAAGCACACTGTGGTTTGTCTATTGTTGTGACCTAGATGAAGATCAGATAACAGATAACACATGACCAATTTATGCAGAAGGGTTCACATACTTTTTCTTGCCACTGGTTGGTTTTTAAGGTTAGGGAAAAGTGCAGTGAATCATGCCCCTTTTTAGGATGTCAATGTAGTAAATGAATGTACTGTATTAATGGTTGTTTGTAATTTTGTCTTGCCTTTTAATCATTATGTGTTATTGATGTGGAAAAAGTGGGGGTCTGAATACTTTCCGAAGGCACTGTACAGTATTATGACATATACAATTTAATACATGAAAATATACTTTTATCAAAGATATGTTAAGACATATTTAAGACAAAATATTGTATATCATCTCTAAATATTATAAGAAAAGTGTATGTTCCGATAATGTAACACCTACAAAATAAATGATTTCCTTCATAGATTTAACATAAAAGTCAACATGACATTGACAATTACTATACAAAAAATACAATATTTGTATATACATTTTCATGTATGCGTTTCCATGGTTAAGGTTGGGCAGCACCTCCTACTGGACAGTTGATTTATCTACAGCTATGCCTTTGGTCTCCCATCCAAGGTTTAAACCAAGCCCAACTTTGACATTTGTCCTTGACCACTAACAATGTGCTATCGTAACAATGGCTGTTAAGAGATTTCCACTTAATAACAAAATATATTCACTGCTGCTATCAAAGTAATTCCTCCTCCTCATCTCCTCCCCATTTCTCTTCCTCTTCTCCTTCTCCCATGTCTCTCCTCCTTCTGTCCTCCTCCTCCTCCTCCTCCTCCTCCTCCTCCTCCTCCTATGTGCAAGTGCTTTGAAATGTGTATGTTGCATGTCTTTTATATATGTTTTTATAAAATATATACAACAGTTTCTGTTATGTCTAAATTTTAACCACCCGTATAAGTCAGATATTACAAGAATCTTCTAAGTGTATTTGCTGCCATTTGTATGACTTACAAGTTCCAGGAAGAACATATAGGAATCGTTTCCATATGTGATCGCGCTATCCTACTCTCTCTGATCTGCTATTCATCTCCTACCCTACCTACTACACATCAACCAATCCACCATTCCACCAATCCACCTATGCATCCACCCATGCATCTATCCAACCAACCACCCATCCATCTATCCACCTACCCACCCAACCACCCACCCACCCATCCTAAAACCCACCCAGCCATCCACCCCTCTGTAATGTCAATATCAAAATCAATATTTAAGATGTCTCCAGTGTACAAACCATTCCAAGGGAATCTGTCCTTTTTTTCTCCATTAACTCAAAATGCACAAATATCAATTTATGCACATTTAACACCACCACCTGCCCCCAAATGATCTGTTGGCATTTCTACCGCAGTGTTTTCCTTAAATTAAAAACCGTAACAACATGCAAATAGAAAAAGGGCACTTTGAGGTCCGTTACTTGTTTTTACAGAAATGTCAAGGTCTCAGAATATGCAAGACCTATCCAGGCAAATTACAAAATGACTCACTCAGACTGCATAGTGTGTTATCTTCAGGCATTATGCCCATTTCTCTTGTTTGTTACAGCTAGTTCAGTGATCGATTCACTGCTAAATATAGGGTGAGCATCAATGTTTCTGGCTTTTAAAGCAACATCTTAAGTGCCTGAATTAATAAAGACTGCATGGGCTGGCACAAAAGAAAACCCTGGGTGCACAAAGGCACAGCTACAGTATTCTTTTCAACGTAACAAGTAGTAGTTTAGTTTGTGCTAATGGACTAGCAGATTTTACTTATGTATGATGTTGTGATGGTGTTGTGGTAGGTTCTACCTGCTGTTAAAGGGCCTGTCACTTTGTGTTAGGGTACAGGTGACTTTTGACCCCAGGCCAGACAGGGGCAGCTGTCTCAGGGGACAGGCTACAGCAGGTCCCTGTACTTCATAGAGGCTGTGACACTGACCTTTGACCTTTAACCACAAAACACTTAGGGCAGCTCTCCCAGCAGGATGGTATAGCATGTGCTGCCATGGCAACCAGTTGTGAAAAGTTAAAATTGCCCCTTAAACCTCAGCTCAGATTATTCTATTAATTCAGTTCTTGGAAATGACATCCCGCAAAGCAAACTGGTAGTTTAGGGTTAAGTCTGTGGATTTGGATTTGGACTTAAATCATCAAAATCATCACTATTGATGGGCCAGATGGCCAGCAGATAGGCAGTGAGGGAGCTGTCTCTTGTCTTGGATATGTCAACATTCGCCCTTCATGCCTCTTCATGCCTTTGAAATCAAGACCAAGACAGCTGTCCACCATCAAGCCACTGCTGCCTCATTACAATATTCAAAAGAAAGTCTGTCCATTATGCACACTGTGTAACATCCCAAGATTGCCAGTGCTGTTCAATACGAGACGTATCGAGGCACACTGTACTAATGAACATACCTCTATCTGGTATGGTCTGGCAGGGTAGTGATCCTCATGAAGAATGTGTGGGCTGTGTTGGCCTAGCAGAGAAGGGCAGACGTGGGCAGCTACATGTGGTCAGGGTGCCGCTGTGCAGGGGGTGGAAGACTACCTAAGCAGCATCTGGGTGTCGGCACTGGGAACTAAAGGAAACAACTGGGTCCCTTGTGGAGGATGTCCATTGACCTGTGGGTGAGAGAGAGAGAGACACAACGTTAAATACACTGAGAACTGCCTCAATTTGTCAGGGAATGGACTCTACAAGGTGTTGAAAGCATTCCACATGGATGCTGGCCCGTGTTGACTCCAATGCTTCCCACAGTTGTGTCAAGCTGGCTGGATGTCCTTTGGGTAGTGGACCATTCTTGATACACACAGGAAACTGTTGAGCTTGGAAAACTCAGCAGTGTTGCAGTTCTTGATACAAACCAGTGTGTCTGGCACTTACTACCATAGCCCGTTCAAAGGCACTTAAAAATGTTGTGTCGCCCATTCACCCTCTGAATGGCACACATACACAATCCATGTCTCAATTGTCTCAAGGCTTAAAAATCCTTATTTATCCTGTTACCTCCCCTTCATCTACACTGATTGAAGTGTATTTAACAAGTGACATCAATAAGGGATCATAGCTTTCACATGGATTCAGTCTATGTCATGGGAAGAGCAGGTATTCATAATATTTTGTACACTCAGTGTATATGCTTGATATGTTTTGAGAAAAAATACACTATCATAGGGTAGGTTATAGAACAACCTAACAACAATGAAATCAAAATCAGAGAACAGTTATTTGGTATGATGAAACACATTCCACAATGGAGTGGCCAATTGACTCAACTCTACTCCAGACTGTATTAACTATAATACTACCAACTTTATTCTATTCTATTGAAAAAGTATTATCTTAGAGTACATGACAGATCTATCCCACTATAAACTGTTCCCTTACGGCTGACCTCTCAGCGGGAGAGCCAAGTTAAACTCTGCAGCGACTCCAAATCAGCCCAAACTCGCCGCCTTGCACTCCCGCTTAGAACTTTTACGCATGTTGTCGGAAATATACCCTAGAGTATCAGAGCTCATTTGCATTTGCAGAACAGAAAAACAGTGCATAATAATACACTGATACACTGTCAAGTCCTTACTAACGAAGGGGGAGGAAAATAACAGACTCGCTCACACACAGAACCCAAACAAAGAGACTGATGGTTAACTCCGGGGTTATTTACATCATTGGCCTGCTTTCAAACTAGACAAGAAGGAAATGTGTTTTTATTTAATCAGAGTATTCATCTACAAATATCTTCTAGTCTTCCTCTCCTCCTCTCTTGTTCTTTCCCACCTTCCTTCTACATTTCTTCTCTCCTCTCTCCCTCTCTCAACAATATGAACCTAATTAGACAATCACTCGTTAAAACCCCATATGCTCTCATTGGTTTCATGATCTGTTAACAGGCTAGAAGGTCAGAGGTCGCCATTAAAGAGCATTGTCATCATTTACAGAAATAAAACTAATTAGAAGAGGAGGGAGAAGACAATGCATCCAGTATTATTAATAATAATTATTAATTATTTGCTCACATTTCCCTGCTCTACCATTACCTGAGTTTCTCGTTCTCCATGGACTGAGCTAATGGAGTTGAAAACATCTCAATGTGTCACCTGAACTGAAATACCCAGGCTGGCCCCGTGTCTGTGCCATGTGTGCTCTGTACGCATGTTCTGTATGTTTGAACAGACCAGGCCTAACTCTGGCACACATTACACACAGGAATCTGTGACCGTTCACCAAGCCCAGATGAGCACACTGTCATGGTGGAGCTGTGAGTGATTTATCACGCGCTCTTCGGATGTAACCGTCAGCTCAACAGCCCTTTGATCAGACGATAAAGATGTTCATTTTCCAAACAACAACACAAACATCAAACAGGAAACACTGGCAGCTACTGTACGTGGATGAGGAGCGTGGGTGGAGAGTGTTGGGTAAACGTGCCTGTCATGTGTCTGTGAGACAGTATGAAATATCCACTTAGGCATCCTGAGTAAAGAAAGACTGCATTAAGCTGGGTTAAAAAGCCTAGATGGATTTCTGGCCACCCATGCCTAATCTTAAGCTTCTAGAAGAACCTCTGGGTGTGGGCTGGCTCTCCTAAGCCAGTCGAGACCAACTCTTCTCTCCGACTTCATTACAGTCTTGCAGCCTTTTAGCATGGGTCGATCCTGCACAGTAGGGAAGGGAGACTGTTTGTGTGTGTGTGTGTGTGTGTGGACTGTGCTGACTTCTCTGTCTCCCATTCCATGTACCAGAATGCTGCCATTGGCGAGGACATTCTTTATTGTTAAGGCGAGGCTGCAAGTTCTACCAACAAAATACAATCTAGCCCTCTGGTACCCTGCAAACCATGACCCATTATGTATTCTACATGAGTCAAATGTAATGGAGTCTATTGCCCATGGTGTGAATGGCTGCTGTTCATACAATGATTTGTATATTGCTAGACATACACTGCCTTGTTGACCTGATAGCCAGCGAGGTGAGAAAAGTGGTCTCACTAACACCACACATGCATAAACATTCTTGTGTAAGGGGAAGCTGGTTTGATGATGTGTGCCAAATACACCAAATATTGTTGTTGTGGGGCAGGCGCTCATTTTGGAAGTGGGCTGCTCATTTGATGGCTACATCTAGCAGGCCTTTGCCAAGAAGCTTCTTAAGTACCAGCCCCTCGTGACACGCTTGGACAGCCTCGGGTGTAGGTGCAAGCTGGTGGCGCTGATATTCGGCAGTCTTGGCCACGTACAGAGGCTTGCAGTGTGTGGCCTCCAGATTGCGGGCCTGACAAAAACTAGGGCGAAGTAATTGACTAGGTACTGCTCTGTTTCAGCTGTCGTGGGCAGCCTAGCTGATTGGAGAAGGAGGTGCTTTCTGTACCCTTCAGTGCCATGCATACAGGGACCTTTGAAATGTGTGTGTGCATGACTGGGTGTGTGTACAAAGCACATACGTGTGTACATCTCACAATCCATCTCACTAGCACTTCACTAGGCATGATTAATCAATCTGTCCATAGGGACATGCAGTACTGTTCGAGAATAGAACCCTCGGAGAGTGCTGATATTAACCCAGAATATATGACCTCACACAGCTGATCAGGATAACAGATTTAGATCTTAACATACAAAGGAATCAGTCAGTCACAGAAATAAAGCAATTCCGGTGGCCAAGCATAGAACACACTTAAATACATCAAAGATAAACCATGTTGGTTCTAATATGGCAGTCAGTGAGACAATTGTGACTCTGAGTGCATCAAGGCTCCCTACACGGGTCGACAGATTGGAGAGGCCTCTAGCCAGTCCAATGGCTTATTCCAGAACAGTGGGTGAAGCATTGTGAAGCATGCAGAGATGTCACTTTTGCGTTGAGCAGAACGAAGGCTTTATAATTGGAACTCACTCTCGTGATCGGCGGGGTGGAGAGCGATGGCCTCAGCATGATGCGAATCCAGTCACTCGTATCCGAGTCACACACCCTTGACACCTCTAACGCCTGACCAACCTGAGGAGTGAGGCACTCGGTGTGAAACTGATGGGTAAGAGCTCCCCATAATACCTCACAATAAGTCACGCTAAAAAGCCTGTGAATGCATGCGATGCAAATGCTCTCATCTTTTCTCTCCGTTTTTTTCCCCCAGCTTTGGTACCAAGGCAACAGATGCAAGACAGCTGATAACTGACCGGCAGATGTTGGCCTAGCTAAATCCCAAGGGAACATTTCACGGCATTACTGCCAACAGATAATAATCTGCTTTGCAACAGTGGGACAATTTAACTACGTTTAGGTAAAGGCATCACATTTGCTCCTCATTACGAGTCTGCAAACTGGTCTTGACACACCCTCATTCCCCAAAACCCAAGCGACCAGCGGCATAGCTTTAGGCTTATTTGGTGTGTATTTTACGTCTGATTATTTCAAGTTAATGTCCTCCCTCCTTGTGGCTGTCATTTGCCAGATGTAAGTGTGGATGGGTTCTGACACTTCTAGGAGGTACGGGTTTGTTTTCAGACGATGCAGTGGACTGTCTCACTCCTCAGCCTATTCCCTGTCTGTCTCAGCAGTGGCTGTAGCAAGGACCAGATCGCCTCGCCTATCCTCTCACTCTGACTGCACCACTAATGATTTAGTCTATTTATAAACCCCACCCCCCCCCTCTGTCTGTCTGCCTGCCTGGACTGATTTTCTCATCTTCAGCTCTAGCCCCACACCAGATCCATGTATCTAAATCTAATTTCATGAAAACTCCCCAGCAGGCAGAATAATAATACATTTTGGTGTGGATAAAGAATGATGCTGTTTGAGTGAAAGGCTCAATCTTAGCTGGTTGCTAGTTTGACGATTGTGGCAAAGATCAAAGAAGAAACGGCAAATGTGAGCACAGGAGGTGCAGTAAAAGCAAAAAGAAAGAGACTTGAAAAAGAAAGTCGTGTGCCTGTTCTCTGTTCTTCTACGAGATAGTGCAGAGGGCTCTGGGTCTTACTGAAGTCAATCCTGAATGTCTGGCAGAGACAGATGTAATCTTCTAAACACCAGAGTCTTCCTGTTACGCCGTTTCCATCTCTTCTGTAGACAGTTGTCGCATCGACATCAGGAACATTCTATTGCCATCCAACATCGAACTTGTCATTGCCGTTATGTAAAAGTATGAACAAAAAAATGACAGGCTATATGTCATTAACAGCATCGTGGTCCAAATAAATAACTGCTGTATTTTAATTTAGTATATGTCAATGTAGCAAGCCAGGCAACTAAAAGCAACTTTCTAAACTTGTTAGCTAGCACTCCCTAAAAAACTGCCACTTTGATGCAGCTATTTACATTTTATTATTTAACCTTTATTTAACTAAGCAAGTCAGTTAAGAACAAATTCTTATTTACAATGACGACCTACCTACAGGGACCGCCATAGTAGTACAGCGCCCCTGGAGAAAATTTGGGTTAAGTGCCTTGCTCAAGGACACAGACAGGTTTTCACGTTGTCGGCTTGGGGATTTTTCGATTACTGGCCCAACACTCTGACCACTAGGCTACCTGCCAGCCTGACTATAAACAGAACTGACTTTTTTTAGCAGGTTAGGAAAGCTTAAACCTAACCCTTTTTCTAACCTTAACCTAATTCCTCTAACTTGCTGCGTAAATTCTCCTAACCTGTAACGAAAAAGTAACTTATCTACACAGCTGTAGCTGTTTGAAGTGGCATGTTTTTAGGGAATCTCCTAGCGTTAGCTGGTTAAAATAATGACCAGAGCATAGCTGACAACATCTTAACTTGAGCTCAGTTGTAGGGGCGGCAGGTAGCCGAGTGGTTAGAGCGTTGGACCCGTAACCGAAAGGTTGCTGGATAGATTCCCCGAGCTGACAAGGTAAAAATATGTCTTTCTGCCCCTGAACAAGGCAGTGAACCCACTATTCCTAGGCTGTCATTGTAAATAAGATTTTGTTCTTAACTGACCTGCCTAGTTAAATATAAAAAATGTATTTATTGCAGTAAGATAAATCACAAGGTCATTAATTACAAGGTAATCATAATGACCTAGGGTTGCACATTTTGGGGAATATTCAGCTTTCCAACATTGTTGAGGATGGCTCGTTGTCAGGGTCAAAAAGCCTCAAATTTGCCCGGATGGCCACCATTTTTCAACCCTTGTATTGGTCAGCCTGTTGCGTGCTTTGGTGTGTGTGTTCCCAAACAAGGACCAGTTGTGCTCTGAGGAGTCTGATGTTGGTGGGATTTGGAGGATGATGGAGGCAACAGGGGAAAGAGCCTCAGATCCATAAAGTGGATGAGATATGTTGGCACGACTGCCATATTGCATCTCCTTCCCAAAGCCCTTGCTTTGAAGTGTACTTCACCAGACTGCCGTGGCGAGACACGGTAGTGATGACACCATAGGCCTTGTTGATCTCTGCATCAGACAGGAAGCTCTTGCCAGCATACTTGGGGTCCAACATGTACGCTGTGGCGTGTCTGGGCTTCAGGCAGAAGTCTTCACACCTTTTGATGTATTTCATAACTGCAGTTTCATCTGCTTGGAGTAACAGTGAAGTGGGAAGGGCAGTACAGATTTCTTCTCTTATATCTGCAAGCTCAGTCTGAACATCAGACAGGATGGCAAAGTCTCCCTTAATCTGTGCAATGGCTACTGCTATAGGTTTCAGGAGTTTCAGGCTGCTTACCACTCTCTCCCAAAGTACATCATCCAGGAGGATCCTCTCGATGGGGCTGTCCATATCGGCAGACTGCGATATGGCAATTTCTTGGAGAGACTCCTTCCCCTCCAGGAGACTGTCAAACATGATGACAACACCACCCAAACAGGTGTTGCTGGGCAGCATCAATGTAGTGCTCTTATTTTTCTCACTTTGCTTGGTGAGGTAGGTTGGTGCTATAACTTGATCGCCCTTCACATAACTAACCATTGCCTTGGCTCTCTTGTAGAGGGTATCCATTGTTTTCAGTTCCATGATGTCCTTGAGGAGCAGATTCAATGCATGAGCAGCACAGCCAATAAGTGTAATGTGAG
Organism: Thymallus thymallus; assembly: GCA_023634145.1. Lineage (NCBI taxonomy): Eukaryota > Metazoa > Chordata > Actinopteri > Salmoniformes > Salmonidae > Thymallus > Thymallus thymallus. The sequence goes on along the minus strand of CM042378.1, from coordinate 7,215,140 downwards.
GGTAGGACTCCTCCACTTTAGACCAAGCAGCCTTCATGTTCGCAGCATTGTCTGTCACCAGTGCAAATACCTTCTGTGGTCCAAGGTCATTGATGACAGCCTTCAGCTCATCTGCAATGTAGAGACCGGTGTGTCCCTTGTGTCTGTGCTCTTGTAGAATACTGGTTGAGGAGTGGAGATGATGTAGTTTGTCTGCTTTCTCTATGATTTGCTTGACCTTCACTTGAACTCTGTTGAACTCTGCATCCATTAAATTAGTAGATAAAGCATGTCTGGTTGGAGGGGTGTATGCTGTGCGATGAACATTCAGACATCTCATCCAATATACATTGCCTGTGAGCATCAGAGGTGAAACAGTTGCATACACAGCTTGAGCAAGACATTCATCAGCATTTCTCTGACTACGTTCCTACATTGAGTCAGGAGGACCATGAGCTGTTGCTATCGATAAGGTGTCTGATTCATCATTTTCACATCGAATAGAAGTAGAGGGACTTTTGTCAGAGGTTGCTTGTTGTGAGCTTTATGCACATGGCCAGATGATTCTGCATCTTTGTTGCATTCTTCACATATGATTTGGCACAGTATTTGCAAATGTACACAGCTTTTCCTTCTACATTAGCTGCAGTGAAATGTCTCCACACATCAGATACTGCCCGATTATAATAATAATTTTTTTAACCCCCAAATACAATTTAATGTACAAACAAATAGTTAAGCAGTTAGATTAAACAACTCCTTTGTAAGATAAATGTTTTAAAATGTATGGAAACAGGTGAATTAGCACTCCTGAGTTAGCCGGCTCAATCAAGCTAAAACCCACATGGTAGCAAAAACTAACTAGCAGAAATTGTTAACAAGAAATGATTTAAACACACTATACTGTAGGCTACTATTTAGTAGTTAACAAATGATCATGCATGTCATATAAAATATATTCACCCCACCCAGTATTGTAATCAAAACTTACCTGAAAGCATGTAGTCCTTGGCTCAGACAGTGTAGTAGTGTGGGCTCAATAGCATCTCATTAGTGTGCAAGATCTTGAGAATCAGCTGCACATGTGATGGAAGGGTGCACTGCACATGTCTGATGGAAGAGTGCACTGTGCATGCAGAGGGTTGCAATTCCATTGAATTGGGGATAGTTTAACCGAAATATGCCACAAGACCTAGAGTTGCCTTATGTGTATCCCACAAAGATTCACTGTTATAAGCTAACTTTTTTGATGAATTTAAGCAAAATTCCCAAAATTCCAGGGCTTAACTTCCCTCTGCAACCCTATAATGACCTGATAATGATAATGACAGATAATCAAATCAAATCAAATGTTATTGGTCACATACACATATTTAGCAGAATGATAATGATAGATAATGACCTGAAATGGTCTCTTCACTGTAACGAATGCCCCGCGCAGAGCACCGGTCCCTCCTCCTCTCCAGCGATCATCCTCGCCGGCGTTCTAACCGGCGGTCGGGGGAAGATGGTAGCAACACCCTGATGACCCACACCTGTTCCTCATCGGTCATCAGGGTCACTATTTAACTCCATGTTTTCTGTTCAACCCTTGCGGGTTATTAGTCTTCTATGTGTATTGCTGTCTTTTCTTTATATTAAATTCCTATATACGCTAATTTCCTCTCTCTCGCTCGTTCTTAGCCTCATCACTCACTTTCACCCCTCGCAATATCATAGAATAACCCGCCCAACCAGAGGCACCTTTTATTTTTTTTCACTTACCTGTTTTTGTCATCTTCACCGTTAACTCTTTTCTTTTCTCACTCATATCCCTAGGTCTCCATGGACGGGCACGTGGGGGGAGCTGGGACACCCGGTAGGTCTCCAGAGCTGGAGGAGAGGCTCCAGGCCATGGAGACACAGGTCGCCGGGTTGGTTAAGGCTCTCGGGGATGTGATGTCTCTCATGGTGGCACGATCGAGCGGGGAACACCCGGTGGCTTCACAGGGAGCTACTGCGCCCCCAGCACCCGATCGTGTGGAGTCTCGGCACGTCCCGAGAGGAGAACTCCGGAGAGCCACCCCAGACAAATATGATGGCAATCCGGAGGGTTGTCGTGGGTTCCTTCTTCAGTGCGAGCTGTATTTGGGCGATCAGCCAGTGCCCGATTCGGAGAAGGTCCACACGATGATCACTCTCCTCACGGGGCGTGCACTCGAGTGGGCAACGTCACTGTGGGAGAGCGGATCCGAAGAGTTACGGTCGGTTCCTAAATTCGTCGCTCAGTTCCGAGCCGTATTTGACCATCCAGCGGAGGGGAGAGATGCGGGCGAGCGGATTATGCGCCTTGCCCAGGGGAAGGGCACGGCCTCGGAGTATGCCCTGTCATTCCGGACGCTGGCGGCGTCCAGTGGGTGGAACGAGCCGGCTCTTAGGACCGCCTTCCGTAGGGGGCTGCGGGTGGAGGTCCAAATGGAGCTGGCCTGTGTGAGTCAGTCTATGCCCCTGGACGCCTACATCGCCCGGGCCATTGCCATCGACGGTCAGCTCCGAGACCGTGACCAACTGGCGCGCCGCGCGCATTCTCCCCTTTCTCGATCCGAGCCGGAACATGAGCCGATGGAGGTGGGGATCACGAGACTCTCCGCGGAGGAGAGAGAGCGACGGAGTCGTCAGGGACTTTGTCTGTACTGCGGGGAGAGGGGTCATGTCAGGAGGGCATGCCCCTCTGTGCCAGCAGGACGCAGGAAAGGGGTAAGTGGCCGGATGGCTCAGGTGGGCACAGTAAGTGTTTTACGGGCTGAGAAAATCGCCAGACCTTTCTGCTGTTCAGTTGTGCTGTCTGGTAACTTCCCCGATTATGTATCCACAGCCCTGATTGACTCCGGAGCGGCGGGGAGTTTCATTGACGGGACTTTAGTTGACGCTCTCCGGCTGCCGTTGCGCAGTTTGAGGTCCTCCCTGCCAGTTCAGGCTCTGGATGGAAGGCCGGTGGGTTCCGGTTCCATTACCCACGTTACCCGTCCAGTCACCCTCACCATTCACGGCTGCCATCGAGAGAGGCTGGAATTGTTGGTGATCTCGTCGTCCATACATCCGGTCATCTTGGGACTTCCCTGGCTCCAGCAGCACAACCCTACCATCAGCTGGAGCGCACGGAGGATTCTGGGATGGTCGGATAAATGTAGGAAGACCTGTATTCCAACGACGGTAGGGGCAACATCGGTGGAGAGTCCGGAAAGTGCCCTCCCGGGGAACATTCCGCCCGAATATGAAGATCTACGCGGAGTGTTCTCCAAAGAAAAAGCCAAATGTCTCCCTCCACACCGTGATTGGGATTGTGCCATCGACCTGATGCCTGGTGGCATGCCTCCCCGGAAACGTATATATCCGCTCTCTATGGTCGAAACGGATAATATGGAGACGTATATCCGAGAGGCACTGGAGCAGGGGCATATTCGCCATTCTACGTCCCCTGCTTCAGCTAGTTTTTTTTTTTTGTGAAAAAGAGGGACGGGGGATTAAGGCCGTGCATTGACTATCGCGGACTAAATGAGGTGACAACGAAGTTCCGATATCCAATGCCCCTCGTTCCTGCGGCCATAGAGCAGCTACGGGGAGCGCGTTTCTTCACCAAGCTAGACCTCCGGAGCGCATACAACCTTATACGAATCCGGGAGGGAGATGAGTGGAAGACCGCATTTAGCACGGCGTCAGGTCACTATGAATACCTAGTGATGCCATATGGACTCGCCAATGCCCCCGCGGTATTCCAGTCTTTTCTGAATGAGGTATTTCGGGATATGTCAGGGAGGTATGTAGTGGTATATATCGATGATATCCTAGTGTACTCCCCGACGTTCTCAGAACACGTGACGCACGTTCGTGCTGTCCTCCGCCGTTTATTACAGAACCAGCTGTATGTCAAGGAGGAAAAATGCGCCTTCCACCAAACGGCCGTCTCCTTCCTCGGGTATCGTATTTCTCCGGAGGGGGTGAAGATGGAAGAGTTGAAGGTAGAGGCAGTCAGGTCATGGCCAGTCCCTCGGGACATTAAAGGGCTCCAAAGCTTCCTCGGTTTCGCAAACTTTTACCGCCGGTTTATTAAGGGCTATAGCTCCATCGCAGCGCCACTCACGTCGTTGTTGAAAGGAAACCCTCAACGCCTCACCTGGACCCCGAGTGCCGAGAAGGCTTTTCTCGACCTGAAGGGCCGATTCACCACCGCTCCTCTGCTCCGCCACCCAGACCCGCTGAAGCCCTTCACGGTCGAGGTAGACGCATCGGAGGTCGGGGTAGGGGCGGTCCTCTCTCAGCAGCAGGGGAACCCTCCCCTGCTCTACCCCTGTGCGTACTTTTCCAAAAAGCTGACTGCTGCAGAGAGGAACTACGACGTGGGTGACCGAGAGCTACTGGCGGTAAAGTTGGCATTGGAGGAGTGGAGACATTGGCTAGAGGGCGCTCATGAGCCGTTCACTGTCCTGACGGATCATCGGAACCTGGAATACGTCAGGGCAGCCCGGCGCCTTAACCCCCGACAGGCCCGCTGGACTTTGTTTTTTGAGCGCTTCCAGTTCACCCTGACCTATCGCCCGGGAACAAAGAATGGCAGGGCGGACGCACTCTCCCGCATCCACGACCGGGGGGCAGAGACGAGGCAGGACGTCCCCATCCTGCCTCCATCATGTATTGTAGGACCCGTCTCCTGGGACATCGACACAGAGATTCAACGAGCAGGGAGACGGGATCCTACCCCAGCAACCTGCCCTCCGGGGAAGGTCTACGTTCCAAGGAGAGTGCGGGGAAGGCTGGTAACCTGGGCACACACAACACCTGCCACCGGGCACCCAGGTATCAGTCGGACCCTGGAGGCGCTCCGGGAGAAGTATTGGTGGCCGGGCATGGGGAGGACTGTGCGTCATTATGTACTGTCTTGTGTGGTGTGCGCACAGTCCAAGGCGCCGAGAACGGCTCCAACAGGAAAGCTCCATCCCCTACCAGTACCTCAGCGGCCTTGGACTCACATCGCGGTAGATTTCCTCACCGATCTACCGCCAGCAGAGGGGAAGACCACCATCGCCGTGGTAGTGGACCGGTTCTCTAAGATGGTGCGCTTCATACCACTACCCGGCCTCCCCTCTGCTCTACAGTTCGCTGAGGTGCTCTTTCAACAGGTCTTCCGACAGTATGGACTTCCGGAGGACATTGTGTCTGACCGGGGTCCCCAGTTCACCTCTCGTGTGTGGAAGGCGTTCATGTCCAAACTGGGGGTCGCGGTCAGTCTCACATCCGGGTACCACCCTCAGGCGAATGGGCAAGCGGAGCGCACCAACCAAGAACTGGGGAGGTTCCTTCGGGCGTATTGCATGGAACAGCCAGGTGAGTGGACCCGTTTCCTTCCCTGGGCGGAATACGCTCAGAACTCCCTGCGCCACGCCTCCACTGGTCTGACCCCCTTCCAGGTGGTACTGGGTTTTCAGCCCCGTTTGTGCCCCTGGGGGAGGGGTTCTAGTGAAATTCAGGCGGTGGAGGAGTGGTTTGGGAAGGCTGAGGGAGTCTGGTCCGCCGCTAGGGTCCGTCTGCAGCAGGCAGTTCTGCAGCAAAAGACACAGGCGGACAGGCGGCGGAGTGAGGCTCCAGTGTTCCACCCAGGGGATAAAGCCTGGCTGTCCACGAGGAACCTCCAGCTCCGTTTGCCCAGTCATAAGCTAGAACCCCGGTATGTGGGACCATTCACGGTCCTTCGGAGAGTGAACGAGGTCACCTATAGGTTGAGACTCACACCACCTTATAACAACCTGTCTCCCTCTTTCCATGTCTCTCTCCTCAGACCGGTGGTTCCTGGTCCACTAGGGGGGTCCGGACCTGCAGTGGCGCCTCCACCACCAACGGAGGTAGCTGGGGGTCTGGCATATCGAGTGGACAAGGTGCTGAACTCTCGGCTACGGCAGGGTCGGATCCAGTACCTGGTGGACTGGGCGGGATACGGCCCTGAGGAGCGTAGCTGGGTTCGGGCGGCGGACATCTGCGATCCGTCGCTTACCACAGAGTTCCATGCTCGCCGTCCGGATCGACCAGCACCTCGCCCTCGGGGTCGTCCAGGGCGCCGGCGAGTGGCGACGTCGGGAGCCGCGCCTAGGGGGGGGGGTACGGTAACGAATGCCCCGCGCAGAGCACCGGTCCCTCCTCCTCTCCAGCGATCATCCTCGCCGGCGTTCTAACCGGCGTTCGGGGGAAGATGGTAGCAACACCCTGATGACCCACACCTGTTCCTCATCGGTCATCAGGGTCACTATTTAACTCCATGTTTTCTGTTCAACCCTTGCGGGTTATTAGTCTTCTATGTGTATTGCTGTCTTTTCTTTATATTAAATTCCTATATACGCTAATTTCCTCTCTCTCGCTCGTTCTTAGCCTCATCACTTACTTTCACCCCTCGCAATATCACATTCACACAGACAAGCTTGGCCTCCCGAGCCACGGCCTGTTCACCGCACTACCATCTAGAAATTGGAGACAGTAGAAGTACTCTACCCTGCTCCTTACAGACTGCTGCCCTACAGTATGTTCATAAAGTAATTGAACACTGGTCACTTTAAGGTTTACATACTGTTTCACCAACTTTATATGTATAGTATATAGTGTATCTCTAGTCATGGCTCATCCTATATAACCTTTTTTTTTTTTATCTGGTTTATGTGTGTATTGTTTTTTTTATTATTATTGGTAGGTATTACTGCACTGTTGTGAAAGCATGGGCAGCACCATTCCTGAGGAATCCCCACCAAGTTGACTACTTTGACTACTTTAAAATGGCGGAAGCATGGTGGAAGGACTCAATGGCGCTGCCCATGCTAAAATGGCCTTCATGTCACTAGAGGCCATCATTATTCTCTATGGATGTTGCTGGTATCCATGACAATGGACAATGCGAAAGGTTCAAACTTGAACTTTTTTTAAAGCATCTGAGACATGGGAAACCAACAGTTGCAGGACGGTCTACAGACATTCAAGCGGAGTATAAATGAAATGTTGTTTTGATTAGCGACACTTGTCGCATTCTAATTGTCTACAGTCATGTTGTTAGACCAAGTATAAACCAGCCTTAAAGAGCCACTGAACACTGTGATTGGGCACTTGTTTTTCTGTTGCTCATTAGAAAATCGAGATTTCAGTCTTGGAGGTGTTTCCTGACCGATTCTGCATTTGGTTTATGATGTTTGTCCTCCATGAGACACTGTAGATGCGGAAGCCTATTTAATTTCCTCAAAATTCCCGAAATTATAAGCTAACTCAAGAAATCTGTCATTAATTTTGACGTTTTGGTCGAGGATGTTCTAGTTACGCAATTTTACATCTAACTAAGGTGTTAGGTGCAGTATTTCTCAATAAAAAAAAAATGTGTGAGGTGTCTTATGTAAACAGTCGGAGATGCTGGGCAGGTATGTCTTACTGTCTATGCTAATGGAGAGAGAGCAATAACCACAGCTGTTCACCCCATGGTAGTGGCAAAGATAGATAGATAGATAGATAGATAGATAGATAGATAGATAGATAGATAGATAGATAGATAGATAGATAGATAGATAGATAGATAGATAGATAGATAGATAGATAGATAGATAGATAGATAGATAGATAGATAGATAGATAGATAGGTACTTTATTGATCCCCCGGGGGGGAAATTTCATAAATGGACATTGTCAAATCAAAACCCAACCTTCATTTACCCAGTGTATCGATGCCACATTGGCCGTTTTCAAAAGGATTTGTTGCTTTTTAAAGGCAGTCACTCTTTAACTCCAGATGCTTTAAGGCTGTCATAATCAATAGTTATTTACTATTTGAGTACGCCTGCTTTAATTAAGGTTATACGTTTACCAGACACAGAGACCTCAGTCGATCTGTACAATTCAGGCCAGAGATTGGGAACAATTTAAGCTTTCTATTAGTTCTTTAAACCATTTATCTGAGGTATTTTACAGGCACTTGAAAGTAGGACTATTTTTTTTCATTGACTTTCTCTGCCCTGAAATTGTCGGGGAGGTGCTTTGCCATCGTGTTGTGATATTTTTCCACTAAATTGACTTAATTCGGTCAGACGGGGCACAAGGTCCTCCAGCATGGGCTATATTTAAGAGCAAATCCTCCTGACCTTTCGGGAGCTCTGCAGCCGCTGGATGCCAGACACTTAGCCTCACTCTCTCCACTCCGAGAGAGCCAGAGTGCACCAGGGTGGAAGACTTAAACTAGCCCGCATCCTCAGGCTGATTGGGACTGAAACCCCTTAATCTCAACGTTGGCACAACAAAACAAAATTGTTCCTGCTTTTACCACACCCCCTGTACAGCAGAATCAGCTTCACTAATAGGGACTTTGACGGGCAGAAGAGTGGACACCCTGGTGAGGCCCCCCATCATTACATACCGGCAATGTGAGCAGACACACTAATGGGTGTTGGAACATACATAAAACAGCCATTAGAGCCACATACAATTTACACTATAAACATATTACAGAATATGCCGTTCGAAATTGCAGTCTTCCAAAGCCCTCCAACCTTGTCACATCTTAAAACCTCTTTATCAACATGCCAACCGCTAAAGTGTATCGCTGTGAGATGGCCAATTACCTTATACACACAGAGCTATACTCCATCTCCTTGGGGATGGCATTGTTCCATAAAGAGGGAGGCGGAAAGGAATGAGAGTGGATGTCAAAATCTATTTCAGCACTTGAATTTGAATCATGGGCCCATTGAACACATACAGTGGACTGTGCTTATTTTCTTGAAGCACATGCCATTCATCAACAAACAATCATGTGTTGATGCCTCAGTAGCTTTGTGGTGGAGTTCTGCTACAATTATAATGGCCTGAGGCCATGGTAATTGCCAGCCAGTTCAGGCGCCCTGGCTGACATGACCACCCCCACCTAAGATAATGCCTGTAACGGATCACACCTAATTTAGGAAGGTTTTTTACACACGAGCTGTCAATAACCCATGAAAACAATGACATCTCATCCAACAGTAGAGTAATGGGAAGCAGTTACAGGATGTCTTTAACACCCCCTACCTGCAATCAACCGAAAATAATGATTTGCTTATTACCCCCACATACAACCAATATTTCAATAGATCACAACAATACGCCCACTGGCAATATTGGCCCAGCTAAATTTAGCAGACTTCCCAAGGACATGTTTAAGAGTCGGAAAATGTGTATGTAATAGGTGCTTGTTGTCTGCTCTTATTGTCTGCTCTTGTTTTCTGCTCTTGTTGTCTGCTCTTGTTGCTCACAAGAGACAGTGGCAATATTAGACTGATGTCTAGAAAACATCAAGGTTAGCTAATATCAAAGAAAAGTCTATATTGTTTGTGAAAATGACTAGGGTGACATACTACCTCTGTCAGTAAGATTAGTGAAGCAGACAGAGAGAAAACCACCTGTTTTTATTTATTTTATTTAACCTTTATTTAACTAGGCAAATCAGTTAAGAACACATTCTTATTTACAATGACGGTCTACCTACAGGGTCAGCCATAGTAATACGGCACCCCTGGAGCAAGTGCCTTGCTCAAGGACACGGTGTGTCCCTTGTGTCTGTGCTCTTGTAGAATACTGGTTGAGGAGTGGAGATGATGTAGTCTGTCTGCTTTCTCTATGATTTGCTTGACCTTCACTTGAACTCTGTTGAACTCTGCATCCATTAAATTAGTAGATAAAGCAAGGTTTTTCACCTTGTCGGCTCTCCAAGGGACACCGACTGCAGTCAGCACATCACAGACAGCTAGGCTGCATTCACTTTGAAAGGACTGAACCATTCTGCTATTCTGGAGGGATGTATTCACATATCAGCTAGGATGGCTTGGGGGTTGAGGCTGTGTGAGTCTTGTGCTAGTTCTTAGCTGGTGTGTTCAACCTTCAACCCATGGTCAAGCTTACGCGGGAGACATACAGTATACATGCAACCGAATCAGATGGGGCAAGACTAAACCCCCACCCCCTTTGTGTGTGCTGAGACTGAGCCCCATCTCTAACAGTAGGTGCTCTGAGGCTCATGCAGAGCATCTGAAGGGCTGGTGTTAAGGTTTCATCTGTCAGCAGCCAGGCTCGCTCTCTCTCTTTCAGCAGCCAGCTAGTTTTAAATGATATTAGTCTGACGGCATTGTTATGCTCTCTGGCAAACTCTAGGCTTCCAGCATTATGTATTCGTCCCGTTAGCTTCCTGCCACAAAACTAATAATGTTTTTTTACTCATCTTTTCCTTCTTGTAGGTAAAGAAGTACAAGGAGAGGGGGGTGGTGGGGGTGGTTGGAGGGGGTGGGGAGGGTGAGGGGCTGGATATAGAGATAAATCAGATATAGTGAGAAAGTGTTCCACTCAAGTGATCACTCTCAATGGAGACTACACATCCCTGTGACAGTCTGCAACTCTGCTACTCACTTCCAAACAAGCTACAGTGAGAGGGAAGGAGGGAATACTTAGGCAAAGGAACGCATGCATCCAGGATGAGTGGTGGCTCTATGGGACCTGCCTCTGCAAATATAATATTTATCCACATTTTACCACTTCATTTGCATGATAGTAGAACTTTCAGAGAGGCTTAGGAAAGATGTTTGACTTTCCTCTAACTGACATTTTGAGATGGAACCCGCATCCGTATACATTTTTGTAGATGTAGCCCCATAATATAAAAATAGCCCCATAACATCAAAGATCCACCATCATATTTTACAGTAGGTGTGGGGTTATTTTCCGCTCATGCATTCTCATTTAGACGTCAAACCCACCACTGGTTTGCGTAGCCAAAGAGTTCTATTTTCATGTCATCCAACAAATGTAAACACCTGAAGTTTGCGAAAAGGCATTGGCACTTGGATTGGAACCGGTGCTTTGGTCAGATGACATGGAAATGGAGCTCTTTGGCCACGCATACCAATGAGAAGAGAAATAACCCCATACTTACTGTAAAATATGGTGATGGATCTTTGATGTTATGGGGCTATTTTTATATTTTCCTGATCATTTCCTGGGGCCCTTGTTAAGGTCAACAGCATTATGAACTTTACCCAGTACCAGGATTTAGTCATAAACCTGGTTGCCTCTGCCAGGAGGCTGAAACTTCCAGCACAACAATAACGCCAAGCACACATCAAAATCCACAAATAAATGGTTAATTGGCAAAAATATATATATTTTTTGCAAGGACCATCTCAGTCTCTGGACTTCAACCCCTTTGAAAACCTGTGGTGTGAATTGAAGAGGGCAGTCCATAAGCACAGACAAAGGATATCAAGGATCTGTAAGGATTCTGTTTGGAGGAATGGCTAAGAACCCTCCCAATGGGTTCCTCAACTCATAAAATGTTTTAGAAAAAGCTTTAGTGCCGTTATCCTCAACGTGAGGTATTGATAGGTATTGTAAACAGAAGGGTCAATAATGTTGACCCTAACCTTTTTGAGAAAAAAATGATGAACCTCTTTCTCTCTCAAAATAATGTAATTTCCCCCATTAGAGCTCCACATTTTCAATGGAGCATACAATATATGGTCCCGTGTAGTTTAGATGGTAGTGCATGGTGCTTGCAACGCCAGGGTTGTGGGTTTGACTCCCACGAGGGACCAGTACGAAAAAGGTATGAACATGTATGCACTAACTAACTATAAGTCGCTCTGGATAAGAGCGTCTGCTAAATGACTAAAATGTCAATGTAGCTCAGTATTTGAATTATTTGTTTTATGCAGTAAATAAAAGGGTGTCAATCATTTCAGACCCCACTGTATATGGTACATCATGCAACAGATACTGTACTGAAATTCACACAGCATTATAATGGCGCTAAGTAAACATTGGTCTACTGTGATAGATGACTAGCATAATAATTAACGTCATTAACAAAGTAATTACAGTTCATGCCTTAAGCACGCAGGCTCGCAACACTTCTGCATGTTGAAGACAACACATTTTACTAAGGACCATATGTCCAACCCATAGTATCAGTTTATAAAAAAAAATGTAAGGCCGACACTTCAAGTTACTGTATAACGACTCCATGTTCTGTTATTCAAGCCTGAAACCAGGGCACCAGCTCACCAGCCTCAATGGACTGTTTCATCCATCAATAATTAATTCTCCTTCCCAACAGCTTCCTTAATGCAGTCCCCGGGGGCATTGCTGTACCACAAAAATACACCCTGCTGGAAGTACCTCCATCTCTGCACAAAGTAGATACAGCACTAGACTACATGAGTCAATAGACATCCATGACGGAACAACTCCGATGGGAATACAGGAGTTTATAAGGCACGCTGCATCCCTCATCGACCAACATTTATCTTTTGACTCATCTGACTCACCACCCCATTCCCATACCATGATCATATTGCAGTAAAGGAGTTGCTGGATCATAGCAGGTACCTGATGGGGAAGCTAGTGAGTCAGGCAGGGGATAATTTACTGTACATGATTTGTTTCTGACTGCAGCTTCACCATGGCTGCCATTTTGAAAGAGTTGCTGAGTGATCCTGCTGAGCTATTAGGTTTACTGTTTTCCCTTTATGGTTACAGATGGCTGCAGGCACAGATGTTTTATTTAAGTTAATGATTAGAAATTCTCCCCTGCCTAACTCACTAGCTTCCCCATCAGGTACCTGCTATGATCCAGCAACTCCTATACTGCAATATGATCAATAACAAAATATGCACAATGGGTCTGACTGGGCCAATCCACGACATGTAATGATGAATTTAATCAATCAGGCACATATATCTGGCACAGAGCCTGTGGCAACTTACACAGTGAAACATGTGGCCATGCGTTGTGAGGAAAGTTGAGTTTTGATTATTTTGACTGACATGAAGTAAAAATCTTGAAAGGTAAAAATACATGTTATTTTTTTTTTTTCCAACTCTCTGTGATCAACAGAGTCAACAGTTTGGCAGACATGACATCTGTGGTAGTCAAGGCAGATTTGGGTCTGTCTATTGACTGAAGGCCAACTGGAACATTCAATATGCTTACCTAATCCGCTGCTCCACGTCTTCCAAGCACTTTAATTGATATACAGTGGGGAGAACAAGTATTTGATACACTGCAGATTTTGCAGGTTTTCCCACTTACAAAGCATGTAGAAGTCTGTAATTGTTATCATAGGTACACTTCAACTGTGAGTGACGGAATCTAAAACAAAAATCCAGAAAATCACATTGTATGATTTTTAAGTAATTAATTTGCATTTTATTGCATGACATAAGTATTTGATACATCAGAAAAGCAGAACTTAATATTTGGTACAGAAACCTTTGTTTGCAATTACAGAGATCATACGTTTCCTGTAGTTCTTGACCAGGTTTGCACACACTGCAGCAGGGATTTTGGCCCACTCCTCCATACAGACCTTCTCCAGATCCTTCAGGTTTCGGGGCTGTCGCTGGCCAATACAGACTTTCAGCTCCCTCCAAAGATTTTCTATTGGGTTCAGGTCTGGAGACTGGCTAGGCCACTCCAGGACCTTGAGATGCTTCTTACGGAGCCACTCCTTAGTTGCCCTGGCTGTGTGTTTTGGGTCGTTGTCATGCTGGAAGACCCAGCCGAAAACCCATCTTCAATGCTCTTACTGAGGGAAGGAGGTTGTTGGCCAAGATCTCGCGATACATGGCCCCATCCATCCTCCCCTCAATACGGTGCAGTCGTCCTGTCCCCTTTGCAGAAAAGCATCCCCATAGAATGATGTTTCCACCTCCATGCTTCACGGTTGGGATGGTGTTCTTAGGGTTGTACTCATCCTTCTTCTTCCTCCAAACACGGCGAGTGGAGTTTAGACCAAAAAGCTCTATTTTTGTCTCATCAGACCACATGACCTTCTCCCATTCCTCCTCTGGATCATCCAGATGGTCATTGGCAAACTTCAGACGGGCCTGGACATGCGCTGGCTTGAGCAGGGGGACCTTGCGTGCGCTGCAGGATTTTTATCCATGACGGCGTAGTGTGTTACTAATGGTTTTCTTTGAGACTGTGGTCCCAGCTCTCTTCAGGTCATTGACCAGGTCCTGCCGTGTAGTTCTGGGCTGATCTCTCACCTTCCTCATGATCATTGATGCCCCACGAGGTGAGATCTTGCATGGTGCCCCAGACCGAGGGAGATTGACCGTCATCTTGAACTTCTTCCATTTTCTAATAATTGCGCCAACAGTTGTTGCCTTCTCACCAAGCTGCTTGCCTATTGTCCTGTAGCCCATCCCAGCCTTGTGCAGGTCTACAATTTTATCACTGATGTCCTTACACAGCTCTCTGGTCTTGGCCATTGTGGAGAGGTTGGAGTCTGTTTGATTGAGTGTGTGGACAGGTGTCTTTTATACAGATAACGAGTTCAAACAGGTGCAGTTAATACAGGTAATGAGTGGAAAACAGGAGGGCTTCTTAAAGAAAAACTAACAGGTCTGTGAGAGCCGGAATTCTTACTGGTTGGTAGGTGATCAAATACTTATGTCATGCAATAAAATGCAAATTAATTATTTAAAAATCAAACAATGTGATTTTCTGGATTTTTGTTTTAGATTCCGTCTCTCACAGTTGAAGTGTACCTATGATAAAAATTACAGACCTCTACATGCTTTGTAAGTAGGAAAACCTGCAAAATCGGCAGTGTATCAAATACTTGTTCTCCCCACTCTATTGTAATTTGGCACCTTTAATACCATCAGGGCTGCACAGTAAATGATTGATCTGTAATCTATTAGTGGAGATGTTAATAGTTAATCAGTCTGATCTTATCCTCTTGTACTCTGGTCCAATCTATTGATACCAATCAATGTCAATATCAATATCACTGATATGTAATTATGGTAAACAGCAATGGGTCAATTATTCAAAATGACTAAAGTGGCAATCTCTTTTGGGAGATTTCATCTAGGCCGGTTTGAACAGCATGCCGCTATGGCACAATGATAGAGGAGCGGAGCGTGAGAGTGAGTGAGGGATGGTGGTCAAATGTATTTATGAAGCCCTTTCTACATCAGCCGATGTCACAAAGTGCTATACAGAAACCCAGCCTAAAACCCCAAACAGCAAGCAATGCAGATGTAGAAGCACATGTGATCTGAGAATCATTGGTCAAAGAGTGAGCCTCTCCTCTGCCTGTGTGTGTGTGTGTGTGTGTGTGTCTTCTTCCATGCGTATCTCCACTGTAATGCAGCACATATCCTTGCACAAGCTCCTCTCCCTCACCTCAAACATGCAGTGCAACCCTCATCACTCCTCTCCATACATGTGACCTCTGCCCTAATCTCTTCACAGACTCTGCTCCCTCAACTCACCCAATACATCCACCTCCTGGCTTTATAACATCCCTCACATTACGCATTCCAACCTCATACACTGCTGAGCCCTCTCCTTGAACTCACACTACGATAGCCCCTACACCACTCACCACTCACCGAGCATCTCCTCCATAACAGTACAATCCACATCTTCATCCCCTAGGACCAACAACACCAACAACCGGTAAAATATAATTTTATTTGTGAGAGCAAACTTTCCTGATCTAAATGCTAATTATTGGCCGACGTGTGGCGTAACCATGTTTCGGCAACCCTACCCCCATTAATCTCCTCAGTCTCCCATGTTACACCTCACTCCTGATGCACCTCACCTGCCCCCCGTCCCCTGCCAAAGGCTAAACGATGCTTGCTTTGAAGTGACCTCTGAAGAGAAATAACACTTCACAATCTATATCGGCTGGGCCGCTTCAAACTCTCCTTAAGTACCACATCTCGACACGTACGCATTATCAAAAGCTGAGCGCGAACGCCCATGGACATCATATGGAATCTTGATCATTCGTCCCCCATCCTCTCTCTGCCTTTTGCAGGAAATGAATCAAAACAAGCACTGTATAAGGGATACCTCTTGTGAAGGATATTTGCTATAGGAGACATTAATAGACTGTCTATCTCATCCCTGAAGCAGTGGACTCCTGCTGTTTACGCATACACTGTGCTAGGGAGTTCTTACCTACCCCTCACCCCCCCTCATCCATCTGCTAGAGGAGCCTCTTGGAAATGAGAGCTCTCACCTGCTCTTCCTCCGGCCCGGCTGATTGCTAGGACTGATCAGTGAGGTGACAGGTAATCTAGGAGGAACTGCAGTGTTATTACCACCGCCATCTTTTACAGCTCTGGTAGATGGAAGGTCTTCTTCTTTAAATCTAGAGGCTTCATTTCAACCCTATTCATGTACTGTACCTTTTAAAGGAAAAATCCACCCAAAACCACTCAATCCTTTAATTGATAGCATTAAATAACACTAATATGTGAGAACAATTCTTTATTTGTGAACAAATGTTTCGTGTTGGTGTTATAACGTTGGTAGCAACATGGAAAATAGTTGTGGAAATCTATTGCAGCTCATGTCGACTACAAAATCCACAATGCAAAGCTCTCGGTCTATGGGCTGGCTGGCTAGCTAACAAACGTATTTACACACAATTATACCAAAGACAATATCAGCATGTAACGTAGATAGTTAGCTGTAAAATCGCCTAAACAAACTGCACTATCAATTTAGGAGTCTACAATCTCACCATGTTCAACCTGCAGATCGATGTACCTCACAGAGTGGAGTCTAACATTCACAACGGCAGCTATATTTAGAGGAGATGGGGAACGTTGCCCAAGTTACGTCAATGGGCCGCGCGGAGCATTCTGACTGTTCTGTGACAAGGAGCGCGGTCCTTAAAGTAGTGAATGCGAGTCTATTGGCCGCAACTGCTAAAAAAAACATTAGCACACATTTCGTCAACAAGAAGTACAACATTACTAATATTTTCAGAGATGTGAGATTTGGAATCGTGAAGAAAATAAGCACGTCTATCGACATATACACTGACTTTGAGAAGGGATTGAATGACAATTAGCTTAGCAACAGTGTGACGCAACATGACAACGTAAACACGATTGGTCGACAGTCTGCTGGGTGGGGCGTGATACATACATTAATTTGTTGGATACATAAATTAATCTCCTTTCTATAATATCTGTGGCAACTGCTGCATGCAATGCACCCTGAATGAAGAGACAGCCAAATAGGAAAAATGTGCTAGACCCTCCGATAAATTACACATGTCGCAAAAATATGATAAATGATTACTTCGAGAGAAAACATCCATATTGTGACATCGGCCAGTATTGAAATCTAACATTTATCATAGACGTTTTCGTAATCTAAAAGTCATATTCCTAATGTTATGTAGTGAGAGCGACTTTATCACAGTTCTACAGTGCATTCGGAAAGTATTCAGACCCCTTGACTTTTTCCACATTTTGTTACATTACAGCCTTATTCTAAAATTAATTAAATTGTTTTTTTTCCTCATCAATCTACACACAATACACCATAATGACAAAGTAAAAGCAGGTTTTTAGAATGTTTGCAAATGTATAAAAAATAAAATAAAATAAAAAATATCACATTTACATATGTATTCAGACCTTTTACTCAATACTTTGTTGAAGCACCTTTGACAGCGATTACAGCCTTGAGTGTTCTTGGGTATGACGCTTGGCACACCTGTATTTGGGGAGTTTCTCCCATTCTTCTCTGCAGATCCTCTCAAGCTTTGTCAGGTTGGATGGGGAGCTCGCTGCACAGCTATTTTCAGGTCTCTCCAGATATGGTCGATTGGGTTCAAGTACAGGCAAGTACGGGTTCAGGACTTGTCCTGAATCCACTCCTTCATTGTCTTGGCAGTATGCTTAGGTTTGTTGTCCTGTTGGAAGGTGAACCTTCTCCCCAGTCTGAGGTCCTTTCATTTTTAAAAATGTTAATTTAATTTGAGCGCTCTGGAGCAGGTTTTCATCAAGGATCTCTTTGTACTTTGCTCCACTCATCTTTCCCTCAATCCTGACTAGTCTCCCAGTCCCTGCCAATGAAAAACATCCCCACAGCATGATGCTGCCACCACCATGCTTCACCGTAGGGATGGTACCAGGTTTCCTCCAGACATGACGCTTGGCATTCCAGCCAAAGAGTTCAATCTGGGTTTCATCATACCAGAGAATCTTGTTTCTCATTGTCTGAGAGTCCATTACGTGCCTTTTGGCAAACTCCAAGTCGGCTGTCATGTGCCTTTTACTGAGGAGTGGCTTCCGTCAGGCCACTCTACCATAAAGGCCTGATTGGTGGAGTGCTGCAAATCAAGTTGTATAAACAAAGTATTATCAATGGAAACAGTATGCACCTGAGCTCAAGTTCGATTCTCATAGCAAAGGGTCTGACATTTGCAAAAATGTCTAAAAACCTGTTTTCACTTTGTCATTATAGGGTATTGTGTGTAGATTGATGAGAAAACAATTTATTTAATCCGTTTTAGAATAAGGCTATAATTTTACAAAATATGGAAAATGTCAAGGGGTCTGAATATTTTCCGAATGCACTGTACATAAATCCAGGACAGATGTCTGCCTGCTTGAACACCAATAACTAAGATAAACATGAAATGACCAGTGGCGACGCGTTTTGAGCCCCTCCTATTTAGGAAAAAAAAAAAAGTGTTGTGTAGTAAGCTGTTAGTAGCTCATTTTTCATTTAATTTAATTTAATTTAGGCAAGTCAGTTAAGAACAAATTCTTATTTAAAATGACAGGCTACCTACAGGGTCAGCCCCTGGAGAAAATTAGGGTTAAGTGCCTTGCTCAAGGCTTTTTTTTCACCTTTCGGTTACTGGCCCAACACTCTGACCACTAGGCTACCTGCCGGCCTTACTCATGTGCCTCACCCTAATAATTTGCCTACTGTTCTGACTTGATGGTGCACATGTAGCCTATAGCCTGTTTAAGAGAAATGTAATCATTGAATATTGTAAGAGCATACAATATTTACATGCTAAAATCGGCACTGGAAATGACCCAGACGCACAAAAACAATATAACATTCAAGTATTAAAAACCGACCATGGTGAAATACTACTCTCGCATGTCCCTAGTTGGGTATAATAAGCTGATAATCAACATTGTAAGGGAGTTGGAAAACTGAGTGACGGTTAAGCCAAAATAAATATCTAATTTCAGGTTTTAATTTCCTAACATTTACTTTCTAATGGAAAATAAGTGTTGAATGTTAATCACTTTTGTTTTTGCTAAAAAGATACATTAAAACTACATGTCCAATAGATGCCCTTGAACAAAGAAAGGAGACCATGTTGTGTGAAACAGAGAGCTCCTTCTCTTTGATATTTCTGGCTCCAGCTTTGGGCTTGTGGGAAAAAGTGTGATCAATCACATTTGAAGTGTTTGATTGCTACCAAAGGTGTGGTGATGCAGCCAGAAACCACAGCAAGACACGGCAAAACAACAATACTAGCAATCTCTCTGAGCTGTCCTTGTCCTTGTTCCTCTATGATTTATTAATTGGATCCCTGGTTTTTGTTTCTTTGTGTCTGACTCAGAAGAAAAGGGTACAGGTGGGGCACCGCACCTCCCACAAAATAAATGTTGCAGCAGCCTACACCTAAACATTTGATATGCTGTATTTGATGAAAACAAGATGATTTTTCAGTCTGATCAACTGTAGACTACAGGGTCAACACCGCAGCTGCTGTGCTACAGCCAATGCACCTTGTCCCCTCTGGCCAGGCTAAATGAAGTGCAAACATTATATATATATATACAGTTGAAGTCAGAAGTTTACATACATCTTAGCCAAATACATTTAAACTCAGTTTTTCACAATTCCTGACATTTAATCCTAGCAAAAAATGCCATGTCTTAGGTCAGTTAGGATCACCACTTTATTATCAGAATAATAGTAGAGAAAATGATCAGTTGGTCAGAGGTTTACATACACTCAATTAGTATTTGGTAGCATTGCCTTTAAATTGTTTAACTTGGGTGAAACATTTCAAATAGCCTTCCACAAGCTTTCCAAAATAAGTTGGGTGAATTTTGGCCCATTCCTCCTGACAGAACTGGTTTAACTGACTCAGGTTTTGTAGGCCTCCTTGCTCTATAGGACTGAGGTCAGGGTTTTGTGATGGCCACTCCAATACCTTAACTTTGTTGTCCTTAAGCAATTTTGCCACAACTTTGGAAGTATGCTTGGGGTCATTGTCCATTTGCGACCAAGCTTTAACTTCCTGACTGATGTCTTGAGATGTTGCTTCAATATATATAATATACAGTGGGGAGAACAAGTATTTGATACACTGCCGATTTTGCAGGTTTTCCTACTTACAAAGCATGTAGAGGTCTGTAATTTTTATCATAGGTACACTTCAACTGTGAGAGACGGAATCTAAAACAAAAATCCAGAAAATCACATTGTATGATTTTTAAGTAATTAATTTGCATTTTATTGCATGACATATATTTGATACATCAGAAAAGCAGAACTTAATATTTGGTACAATTAATATTTGGTGCAATTACAGAGATCATACATTTCCTGTAGTTCTATACCAGGTTTGCACACACTGCAGCAGGGATTTTGGCCCACTCCTCCATACAGATCCTTCAGGTTTCGGGGCTGTCGCTGGGCAAAGATTTTCTATTGGGTTCAGGTCTGGAGACTGGCTAGGCCACTCCAGGACCTTGAGATGCTTCTTACGGAGCCACTCCTTAGTTGTCCTGGCTGTGTGTTTCGGGTCATTGTCATGCTGGAAGACCCAGCCATGACCCATCTTCAATGCTCTTACTAAGGGAAGGAGGTTGTTGGCCAAGATCTCGCAATACATGGCCCCATCCATCCTCCCCTCAATACGGTGCAGTCGTCCTGTCCCCTTTGCAGAATAGCATCCACAAAGAATGATGTTTCCACCTCCATGCTTCATGGTTGGGATGGTGTTCTTGGGGTTGTACTCATCCTTCTTCTTCCTCCAAACACGGCGAGTGGATTTTAGACCAAAAAGCTCTATTTTTGTCTCATCAGACCACATGACCTTCTCCCATTCCTCCTCTGGATCATCCAGATGGTCATTGGCAAACTTCAGACGGGCCTTGACATGCGCTGGCTTGAGCAGGGGGACCTTGCGTGCGCTGCAGGATTTTAATCCATGACGTCATAGTGTGTTACTAATAGTTTTCTTTGAGACTGTGGTCCCAGCTCTCTTCAGGTCATTGACCAGGTCCTGCCGTGTAGTTCTGGGCTGATCCCTCACCTTCCTCATGATCATTGATGCCCCACGAGGTGAGATCTTGCATGGTGCCCTAGACCGAGGGAGATTGACCGTCATCTTGAACTTCTTCCATTTTCTAATAATTGCGCCAACAGTTGATGCCTTCTCACCAAGCTGCTTGCCTATTGTCCTGTAGCCCATCCCAGCCTTGTGCAGGTCTACAATTTTATCCCTGATGTCCTTACACAGCTCTCTGGTCTTGGCCATTGTGGAGAGGTTGGAGTCTGTTTGATTGAGTGTGTGGACAGGTGTCTTTTAAACAGGTAACAAGTTCAAATAGGTGTAGTTAATACAGGTAATGAGTGGAGAACAGGAGGGCTTCTTAAAGAAATACTAACAGGTCTGTGAGAGCCGGAAATCTTACTGGTTGGTAGGTGATCAAATACTTATGTCATGCAATAAAATGCAAATTAATTACTTAAAAATCATACAATGTGATTTTCTGCATTTTTGTTTTAGATTCCGTCACTCACTTATGAAGAGTACCTATGATAAAAATTACAGACTTCTACATGCTTTGTAAGTGGGAAAACCTGCAAAATTGGCAGTGTATCAAATACTTGTTCTCCCCACTGTAAATATATATATATATATAAATAAAATATATATTTTGAAAAAAAACAACATTTATATCTGGTTAGAATACCTGGTTGGAACACAAATAAATAGTCTATAAATACAGCCTAGGTCACCAGCGACCTGAAGGCCCTGCTGAATGAGAAGAAGAGGGCCTTCAAGGAGGGGGACAAGGACAAATTGAAATGCGTCCAGAGGGAGCTGAAGTTGCGGATTGCTGAGGGGAAGAGAGGGTATAAGGAGAAGATGGAGGACAAGCTGAGGCAGAGCCAGGTGAAAGAGGTGTGGAAGGGTATGAGAAATATCATTGGCTTCAAAAAGTCAAACATTTCGCAGACGGACGGGACCCAGGACAGAGCCAATGAGCTGAACCAATTTTTTAACAGGTTCGATACTGGCCCTGTCCACATCCCTTCCAGCTCCCCAGGCCACACACCCTCACGGCTGTTCCACCCCCACTTTGCTCACAACACCTCTGTTGAGACAATCAGCGACCCCACCTCCACCCCTGCTCCCTCTGGAATGATCCTCAACACCGCCCTTCCCCCCACCTCCCCACCTGGGCTGGCTTTCACCACCAACCAAGTGAAGAGAGAGCTGGAGAGACTACATCAGTGGAAAGCGGCGGGCCCTGATGGCATAAGCGCAACGGTGCTTAGGGTCTGTGCCGACCAACTGTGTGGAATACTCCAGCGTTCCTTCAACCTTAGCCTGAGCCTAAAAAGGATCCCTGTGCTGTGGAAAACATCCTGCCTCATCCCAGTGCCCAAGAAGGCACACCCTACTGTCCTGAATGACTTCAGACCTGTAGAGCTAACATCCCACATCATGAAGACCCTGGAAAGGTTAATCCTCGCTCACCTCAGACCCCTGGGGTGTACATCACTGGACCCCCTGCAGTTCGCATACCAGCACAACATTGGGTGGATGATGCTATCATCTACCTTCTGCAGAGGGCCTACTCTCACCTGGACAACGCAGGTTGCACTGTGAGGGTTATGTTTTTTGACTTCTCCAGTGCCTTCAACACCATTTAGCCCCTGCTACTGGGTGAGAAGATGAAGAGGATGAAAGTGGAAGCACCCTTAGTCTCCTGGGTCACGGACTACCTGACCGGTAGGCCACAATTTGTGCGACTACAGAGTTGTGTGTCAGAACGGGCAGAGAGCAACACAGGGGCCCCCCAGGGAAAGGTCCCGTCCCCCTTCCTGTTCACCCTCTACACCTCGGACTTCAGATATATCTCTGAAACATGCCACCTACAGAAGTTGACTCGGATGACTCCGCAATTGTAGGGTGCATTGGGGGTGGGCAGGAGGAGGAGTACAGGAGCACCTCAGGAGAACCAAGGCACAACTAACTGCAGTCCCTATACAGGGGATGGATGTGGAAATGGTTGGGTCATACAAGTTCCTGGGAGTCCATATGGACAACAGGCTGGAATGGGCTGGTAACACCGGGGCCCTGTACAAAAAGGGCCAGAGCCAACTCTACTTTCTGAGGAGGATCAGGTCCTTCAACGTGTGCAGTAAACTCCTGCATACCTTCTACCAGTCTGTGGTGGCCAGTGCCATCTTTTTTGCAGTAGTGTGCTGGGGAGCCAACATAAAAGCCGGTGATGCTTCTCGAGTAAATAACCTGATCAGGAAGACTAGCTCTGTCCTGGGGATGAGCCTTGACACTCTAGAGGAGGTGGCGGAGAGACGAATCCTGGTCAAACTGCTGGCCATCATGGACAACGTCACCCACCCTCTGCATGCCATGGTTATGATGCAGAGGAGCACAGACTGATCCCACCACGGTGTGCAAGAGAGCGCTACAGGAGGTACTTCCTGCCGGCGGCTATTAGACTATTTAATGCCTCACCGGGGTGCCGTGCCGTCGGCAACACAGACCTGGATCTGTTGGGGTGTTAGGACCTAGTTTAACAATTGTGCATCCGTCCGTGAGTAACTCTGGTCTGTAATCACTAATTCATTCAGGACTTATTTATTCATTCAGGTCTGTATATACATACTCATGTACAGTTGTTATATCATATCCCGTGCAATATTGCAAGTCATTCTTGGACTTAACTTACGTAGTCATTCACTCAGGAATTGTCACGATGTGGGTGTGGGAATGACCAAGGTGCAGCGCAGGGATAGTAGTTTGACATATTTATTATACTATGTAAGAATGTTCTTTACTATGTATAACAAGACAAAATGACGAAATACTGAAAACACAAAAACACGAATTGACAAAACGTCACGCTCACAAAACAAAACACGAATGAACAGACGTAAATCACGCACACTTACATTTCGCCGTGACATGCGAAATATACGACAACGACCCACACCAGAGTGAAGGACAGACTTAACATATATAGTCCCGTCCCCTAATTAGAGATAATGCGGTGCAGCTGCCTCTAATTAGGGATCCAACCCAAAACCCACACAGAAACAGAAAAGAAAGACACTGTCAGACTCTGACCATAGCTACATAGAGAAGCAAATAGGCTTCTCTATGGCCAGAGCCTGACAGGAATGCATATTAGTATCCTGTCAGTTGTATCTTTTTTCATTGCTTTTAGCATATCGAATGTGCAATATGTGCAGTTATCTGTAATTAAACCCTGCGCACTAAGGACTGTATTCTAAGGGAATTACTATTATTACCCCAAATTACATCATACACACATTTAGCTATTTAAGTATCTCTTCCTGTCATTTACCTGTACAGTTAAGGTAACCATGCAAATATTCACTTACCTGTAAATTTAACTGTATATTTACCTGTACAGTTAATTTAACCATGCATAATATTCACTTACCTGTTAATTTTACCAGTATGTCTATTAAGTAAACTATTATTACCCTCATATCATACGCATTTTTAGCTATTGAAGTATTTCTCTGCCATCGACCTGTATAGTTAACCATCCACCAATGTACTGTATAGTGTACATATTCAGTCATCCACCCATTCTATGCAATGTCTTTTTATAGCTTTTTTGCACTCCAGACTTCTTGTATTTCTATACTTTTTCATACTGCCGCTCTATGCATCATGTAATGTGTATCTGTCTTTTGTGTATTTTCGTTCTGGCATTTTGCACCTGCCCTTTGTTTTGTTGTAGCTGCTTGACAAAGAAATGTCCCCTCTGGGATCAATAAAGTATCTATCTATCTATCTATCTATCTATCTATCTATCTATCTATCTATCTATCTATCTATCTATCTATCTATCTATCTATCTATCTATCTATCTGAAAATGTGAATGTGATCAAATTTGATTTATATTTAATTTGGTTGGCTAGGCTACCTTAACCCTTTCAATCCAAAATTATTGGCCTACCTGAAATTAATCAATTAATTACTTTTTTAAATACTTAAATGATCTCTGTCCACACGTGCATGTTCCACTCGCCAAATTGGTAATGGAAGAAGCATTGGAGAAGCAGTGTGCTACAGTTTCAACAGAGGCTTGTGCTGTACACTGAATATTTTAGCAACTAAAGAGTGTTGTGGAAATGTATTTCAGACAATAACTGTGGATTGACAATGTGTTCCAGGTTCTGGAGGAGCACTATTAGTGAAAGGTTAATGGTATTCTGGGTCTGAGACACAGTGGGAAGAGGGGGGATGAAGAGGGGAGGAGGAGGAGGAGATTCAAGGATGAAAAGAACGCATGAGAGATAGACGCACACAAAGTGCCGGTGGGCGACAAGGGGCTTAAACATTATAAAACGTTTTGAGACAATAACAATGTTCCTGTTCCATCTCTGTCTCTCCTCGTTACCCCTCCCGTCCAAGGCTTGCTCAGATATAGAGGTGTGAATGGTTGGAAGAGGGAGAAACAGGTAATAAAAAAGATTGGGTAGATAGTGAAAAGAAGACCATACTAGGCTATGTATTCTACCAATCTACCTGTTGGGTTTGATGTTGTATCCAACAGGGACACTTCAACATTCAAGAATGTGAAACCTAAAGGAAGCCATGAACATACTTCAAGCCTTCGACAACAGGTTATAGCCTCTAGCTAGCTATTTATTCAACAGGTTATAGCCTCTAGCTAGCTATTTATTCAACAGGTTATAGCCTCTAGCTAGCTATTTATTCAAGTTATTTTTGCATGCCTCTCTTGTTCTGAGGGAAAGGCAAAGCTGTCATCAAGACAAAAGGTGGCTACTTTGAAGAATCTCAAATATAAAATATTTCTTGATTTGTTCAACACTTTTTTGGTTACTGCATGATTCCATATGTGTTATGTCATAGTTTTGATCTCTTCACTGCAAATAAAGAAAAACCCTTGAATGAATAATATTCCAAACTTTTGGCCCCCAGTTTAATAGCATGTGTGTGCACGTGTGCAGGCTTGTGTGTTTGGTGTTGGCAGCATGTACAGAGATGATGTTGACATGGATTAACTCATTGACACAAAGGGACAGCTATAGCATGGAAGACATGTTGTGTATGCAAACAACATATCTTTCTTTGAAAAATTAGCCCAATAGTAGCTACACGTTGCAAAAACACATTACTCCTCTGAGCTGATTACTATCGGTATACGTGGATATAGTCAACGCTAGAGGTTGACAAGGGAGTGATAATTAATTCCTGTCCCATTTTGTCCTGTGAAATGTTTTCCCATACTGTCCTGATCACCAACAGTTCTATAACCCCAGAACTTTACTGTCCCTTCCTTCAGTCATTTAACATTCTTATCCAGAGCGACTTTTGTAGGCGCAATTAGGGTTAAGTGCCTTGCTCAAGGTCACAAACAGATTATATTTCACCTAGTTTGCTTAGAGATTCAAACCAGCATTCTTTCGGATAGCGGCCCAATGCTCTTAAATGTCAGGTTACCTGCAGTCCCGTCCCGTGCTCATTTTTACATGCAGATATCAGAAATAACTTCTGCTCATGTGTCTGTTAACAAACTATAGTTTTGGCAAGTTGGTTAGTACATCTACTTTGTGCATGACACAAGTAATTCTACTAAAAATTGTTTAGAGACAGATTTTTTCACTTATAATTCACTATATCACAATTCCAGTGGGTCAGAAGTTTACTCACACTAAGTTAACTGTGCCTTTAAACAGCTTGGAAAATTCAGGAAAATTATGTCATGGCTTTAGAAGCTTCTGATAGGCTATTTTACATACTTTGTCAATTGGAGGTGTACCTGTGGATGTATTACAAGGCCTACCTTCAAACTCAGTGCCCCTTTGCTCGACATCATGGGAAAATCAAAAGAAATCAGCCAAGACCACAAGTTCATCCTTGGGAGCAATTTCCAAACGCCTGAAGGTACCACATTCATCTGTACAAACAATAGTACGCAAGCATAAACACCATGGGACCACGCAGCCGCCATACCGCTCAGGAAGGAGACGCATTCTGTCTCCTAGAGATTAACGTACTTTGGTGGGCAAAGTGCAAATCAATCCCAGAACAAGAGCAAAAGACCTTGTGAAGATGCTGGAGGAAACAGGTACAAAAGTATCTATATCCACAGTAAAACAAGTCCTATATTAACACAACCTGAAAGGCCACTCAGCAAGGAAGAAGCCACTGCTCCAAAACCGCCATAGAAAAGCCAGACTACTGCACATGGGGACAAAGACACTTTTTGGAGAAATGTCCTCTGGTCTGATGAAACAAAAATAGAACTGTTTGGCCATAATGACCATTATGTTTGGAGGAAAAAGGGGGATGGTTGCAAGCCGAAGTACACCATCCCAACCGTGAAGCATCATGTTGTGGTGGTGCTTTGCTGCAGGAAGGACTGGTGCACTTCACAAAATAGATGTCATCATGAGGAAGGAAAATGATGTGGATATATTGAAGCAACATCTCAACACATCAGTCAGGAAGTTAAAGCTTGGTCGCAAATAGGTCTTCCAAATGGACAATGACCCCAAGCATACTTCCAAAGTTGTGGCAAAAGTACAACAAAGTCAAGAACTGAACTGAAAAAGTGTGTGCGAGCAAGGAGGCCTACAAACCTGACTCAGTTACGCCAGTTCTGTCAGGAGGAATGGGCCACAATTCACCCAACTTATTGTGGGAAGCTTGTGGAAGGCTACCCGAAACGTTTCACCCAAGTTAAACAATTTAAAGGCAATGCTACCAAATACTAATTGAGTGTATGTAAACTTCTGACCCACTGGGAATGTGATGAAAGAAATAAAAGCTGAAATAAATCATTTTCTCTGCTATTATTCTTACATTTCACATTCTTAAAATAAAGTGGTGATCCTAACTGACCTAAGACATGGAATTGTTACTAGAATTAAAGGTCAGGAATTGTGAAAAACTGAGTTTAAATGTATTTGGCTAAGGCGTATGTAAACTTCCGACTTCAACTGTATCTAGGTCAAATAGGGGAGAGATGCTGCTTTATCTGTTTTTTTTAAACCAGGCCTGCTGTTCATTTGAGCAATATGAGATGGAACAGAGTTCCATGCAAAAATGACTCTATATAATACTGTACACTTTCTTGAATTTGTTCTGCATTAGGGAACTGTGAAAAGACCCTTGGTGGCATGTCTATTGGGGTAAGTGTGTGTATCAGAGCTGTGTGTAACTTGACTATGTAAACAATTTGGATTTTAATGTTTCTTATAAAAAGAAGAAGTGATGCTATGAGGCTCTCCTCAGCTCTTAACCAAGATAAACTGGCATGCATAGTATTTATATAAGCCCTCTGATTACAATGAAGAGCAAGACGTGCCACTCTGTTCTGGGAAAGCTGCAGCTTAACTAGGTCTTTCCTTTCAGCACTCGACCACACGACTGGACAATAATCAAGATAAAATAAAACTAGAGTCTGCAGGACTTGCAGTGAATGCACTTCCTCCACTTCCTGCATCATAGGCCACCTAGGGGATGAAGTCATGTAATTGCATTGTTGCTCCCCTCAGAATATCGTATCACGCACTCCTGCTGCACTCGCACTGTACTGCAACCTCTCTGCTATGCCTCAAATGCAAAATGGCGCCGGACGGGAAGGCTGCCGTTTTATAGCCTCTTAACCAACTATGTAATTTTGTAAATTTTTTTGCGTTGTTTGTAACTTATTTTTTTACTTTGTGTACATAATGTTGCTGCAACCATCTCTTATGACAGAATTCGCATACTGCCCCAACAGATCCTCAGATGATGCAATCTCAATCGTACTCTACACTGCCCTTTCCCACCTCGACAAAAGGAACACCTATGTGGGAATGCTTTTCATTGACTACAGCTCAGCCTTCAACACCATAGTGCCTTCAAAGCTCATCACTAAAATAAAGACCCTGGGACTAAACACCACCCCCTGTGCAACTGGATCCTGGACTTCCTGACGGGCCGCCCCCAGGTGGTAAGGGTAGGCAACAACATTGGGGCCCCTCAGGGGTGCGTGCTCAGTCCCCTCCTGTACTCCCTGTTCACCCACGACTGTCTGGCCAAACACGACTCCAACACCATCATTAAGTTTGCTGACGACACAACAGTGGTAGGACAACGATGAGACAGCCTATAGAGAAGAGGTCAGAGACCTGGCAGTGTGGTGCCGGGATAACAACCTCTCCCTCAACGTGAGCAAGACAAAGGAGCTGACCGCAACTGCTCAGCATCTGACCGTAAGGCCCTACAGAGGGTAGTGCGTACGGCCCAGTACATCACTGGGGCCAAGCTTCCTGCCATTCAGGACTTATATACTAGGCGATGTCAGAGGAAAGCCCAACATTATTTGGGAATATTACTAATTCAAGGGTTTTTCTTTATTTGCACTATTTTTTTCATTGAAGAATAAAAGTGAAGACATCAAAACAATGACATAACACATAGGGAATCATGTAGTAACCAAAAAAGTGTTAAAATATATTTTATATTTGAGATTCTTCAAAGTAGCCACCCTTTGCCTTGATGACAGCTTTGCACACTCATGGCATTCTCTCAACCAGCTTCATGAGGACCGCCACAGGAATGTAAGACCCAGAAATACCTATGCTGCAGAGGAAACGTTCATTAGAGTTACCAGCCTCAGATTGCAGCCCAAATAAATGCTTTACTACAAAAGGACACCAATAATAAGAAGAGACCAATATATTTTGATTTGTTCAACACTTTTGTGGTTACTACATGATTCCATATGTGTTATGTCATAGTTATTCTACAATGTAAAAAATAGTGCAAATACAGAAAAACCCTTGAATGAGTAATATTTTGTCCCCTAGTGTATGTACATACTACCTCAATTGCCTCAACTACCTCAACTACCCCTGCACAATGACTTGGTACCGGTACCCCCTGTATATAGCCTCGTTATTGATATTTTATTGAGTTACTTTTTTATTATTTTTACTCTTTCTTGAGTTAAAATAAAATAAAAGTTTGATTTGATTTGAAGGGTTGCCGGAGTAATGAGTGAGTTATACATCCCAGTGTCTCTCCTTTGAAAGGGATGTGGGCCTTTCATTCCCCACTGTCCCCAAGGACTCTGTCATCAGATCAGCAGACAGAGAGATATCTGTCCTCAGAACACACTTTTTATCCCTTACATCAACAGTTGCCCACCGCGGGGAACATCCGGTAGGCATACTTAATGCCATTGTGAAACGCCAGACAGGGGATTCTGTACATTCGCGGCATGATGCTCGGGTCACACATTTCCAAGGCCACTCATTTGTTATCACGTAGTAATTGTGTTCCGCCTCGTCTGCATTGGTGAAAAATCGAACCGGGCATCTCGTCTCGACGTCTCCTCAGCTTAGCACTGCCCGTTGTTTTCACACAGCTGGGCTGTCTTTATACCAGCCTTAGCAGTAAAGCCTCATATTGGTAATATTACAGGGGAATAGCTTTAATATCTACTGCTATTGTAGGTTCTCCTCTCCTCCAACCTTGTTACTCTAAAAGGGGACAATGGAAGATAACCATGAGTGGTTTAGGCTGGAAGTATTAAATAGATGAACTGGACAGATAAAAAGCATCTGACATTCAAATTTGACTGGGGCGAGCGAAGGAAGGGGACAGTCCACTGTTTTTATTTTTCTTGGTTGGTCTAGATAAAATGATTAGATATGTGGCTGTACCTTTAACCTACAATGTTAACACATTGTTCTGTCAACACGTTATCTGCACCAAGGTATGAAAGCTAGTGACAGTTATCAACTTTCCCAGGCAGCCTCTGGGAGTAGTAAACCACTAAAATGGAGAGATTGTCAGGCTGGGGAGGGGGTATGAGAAAAATCATACCCAGCAGCGTGTCTACACGAACCCACCTTCCCTGGGAGCCTCAAGTCAGCCGCTGCTGTCACGGCAATGCAAGCTGCTAGCCCCTATCACATATGGCTCCTGGGGAGGCAGAGCCGGTTCCTAGCCCTGTGATCAAGGAACAGATCAGGTTCCTAACAGACGCCCTGTCACCGCACACCTACCTTTTGATCAGCCTATGGAAGCATTCTCCCCTACCTTTTATCACCCCATACCCCACCCAAATCCGGTACCCTTTGTAATCACACGGTGACTACGCCAGTTGGCACGCTGTGACAGCGAGAAACGTAAGAACTCTACAAAGTTTGACGTGTGAAAAGAACCTAGAAAAGATATTCGTCAAACACTTTGTTAAAAGTGTGTAGACTTTGTCGAGGAACGATTCTCGTTTGAAGCTTTTCTTAGCCTCTTTCACCTGTCACTGGGTGATGCCCATTAACTAAAAAAAAACAGAAAAGAGATCAGTTTCGTGAGAAGTTTTAAGTTGTTTCAGTACAGTACAGAAGCGTGATATAGTCACCAGAGAAGCCGTGTCAATGTGCAGAGCTAGCTCCTCACTAATATAAATAGACTGTTTGGCTCTGTTGTGGCCCAGGCTGAATGTTAGTCCTAATCATAGAACCAACTGTAGGGCAGTACAGGCTAGGACCTGGCAGACTGGAGAGAGACTGAAATACCTGCTCCTTTTACTGAGTCACACTTAGACACAAACAACTATGACATAAAGTCTTACATAAGCCTTGCTCTCATCATCCCTAGAGCCAGTGCTTCCAATCAGGTCTGTGCACAAACCTTTGGGGAGGCAGGTGCTCAAAACAAAAAAGGACAGCCCCCCCCCAAAAAAAAACTACTTTCATAACTCGAAATTCATAAGATACCAATTGCCTCTGTAGCCAAAATATCAAAATGTATAGGCCTATACATTTTCTGCAACACACTCACCCATCACACATTTTAAGCAAGCTAGTGCCAGTGACTCCTAGGTCTAGAGATGACAAGGGATGATTGACATCGGGAAAAGTCTTGCTATCAGCTGGTCAGAGCAAATGACGACAGTTATGCTGTTGAAACTAACTAGTTTTTACTAGTGATGTTACGTTTGATACCGGAGCTCCGAGGCATGTTTGATCACATGATTTTTCAAACCTTGTGTTGCAAAATACAAGATTCCACTGATTTCGCCATGCTTTCTTTGATTCCAAGCTGCTTTCAAAGACCGACCTCTACTGGACACCTTACTTACAAATATAGTTAGGATTTTGTACAGAACTTTCACCTGACTGGAAGAGTAGGGAACTATGGATCATTCAGGGACGTGAGGGTGAGGTCGAATCCTGGTGATGGTACATTATAAAAAAATATTGTTGTCTCGCATAGGGCGGCAGAATGTCCACGGCCGGCCCTGAGCTCCTGCCTTAAGCATCCTAAATAATGCCATGAATTCAGTTTTTGAAAAATAGTCAACTTGAAGGCAAAAAAGGGAAGCATGATGTAAACCTGGTCTTCCAACTGATTTTGGGCTACTAAAGCCAACGACTTACCCCTGTGTCACAGACCTTTGATAAAAACAGTGAAGAAAGAAAACATCTGATAATCACGCGTTGCTATTTATTGTTGACCAGCAGATGTCACTAATGTGCATTGTGAACAAATAATGAAGCTCAGAGTAATGAAACCGTTTTTCTGCACAATTTGGTGAAAGCACCAATGCCTTCAGAAAACCTAGTATTCCCATTACTATTTTTTATTTGATTTAATTTTATTCTGCTGTGTCACCCTCAGCATAAAGCGGAGACATCCAGTTTTTAGGGGAAAAGGAAGAGAGCCTGTGACTTGACGTCCACATTTGCATGTGCGCCTCGCTGTTTACAGTCCCCGGTGTAACATATAGCAGCTAGCTCTGGCATGTTTGCTAGCTTGCTCTGTTGTTTCCATCTGGAATATTAACAAGGCGACACTCCATCTTAACTCCTCTACATTTACTGGATTGGTTGGACAGTACAGAAGGCTCCCAAGTGGCGCAGTGGTCTAAGACACTGCATCTCAGTGCTAGAGGAATCAATACAGACAACCTGGTTTGAATCCAGACTGTATCACAACTGGCCGTGATTGGGCATCCCATAGGGTGATGCACAATTAGCCCAGCATCATCCAAGTTTTGCCGGTGTAGGCCGTCATTTTACCTAAATAAGAATTTGTTCTTAACTGACTTGCCTACTTAAATTAAGGTAAAAAAAAAAATACATATATATATATATATATATATATATATATTATAAGAATAAACACTCCCCCAACAGTTTAATTTTCTTATCATGACCAAAATGTGGTAGTCTCAAGTATCCATACCTCCAAATATTTATTTTTGAGATTCAAGAGCTTATGACATTGCCTAGTTTGATGTGCAATTGATCGATGAAAAGACACTCAAAAATGAAAAGCAACTCAAAACATATTCTAAAGTAATTCATACAATTCTAAAAATATCCCAAGCTTTGTGGGCACTTTGTCATAGGAGGGCAAAAGGGCAGGTGTTCAGGCACAGGTTGAACCCTATATGTGCACATGCCTGCTTACAATAAGAAAGGACACTGTCATGATCAACGGATCAACAAAGGGGATACATTGAGGAGATATGTAGTGGAGCTGTGCTCATATGTCTTATGTCATTGTTGATGTGTCATGAACATTCATATTTGGTGTTGCTGAAATAAAGCCCAAACAGGAAAATATATGTACGGGCGGCAGGTAACCTAGTGGTTAGTGTGTTGGGCCTGTAACTGAAAGGTTGCTAGATCGAATCCCCGAGCTGACAAGGTAGAAATCAGTTGTTCTGCCCCTGAACAAGCCTAGGAACCCACTGTTCCTAGGCTGTCATTGTAAATAAGAATTTGTTCTTAACTGACTTGCCTAGTAAAATAAAGGTTCAATAAACAACAACAATTTTAAATTATTATTATAATTTAACCTTTATTTAACTAGGCAAGTCAGAATAAGAACAAATTCGTATTTACAATGACGGCCTACTTACAGGGACAGCCATTGTAGTACAGCGCCCCTGGAGCCAATGAGGGTTAAGTGCCTTGCTCAAGGTCACATTGACAGGTTTTTTTTTGTCGGCTCCGGGATTCGCCCAATGCTCTGACCACTAGGCTACCTGCCACCCCAAAGTAAAAAAAAAAAAAAAAGAGTATAAAAAAAACATCTTACATGATATCACCGGAACACTGCCGCAGGCTTTGGACCTGCCTGTCGACCTCAGCATCTAGACGATAGCAGAGTTGTCCTTTCATGTGAATTTGTCATACCATCACAGAACTAGATAAAGCCAGAGCTTATTCTATTTCTCAGAATCATAAGTACAGCCTAAATCCACATCAAGTGTCAATATAAAAAAAAAAAGGCCACGTAGATTGGCACATCAAACTTTATAGTCAGCGTCCATTACTAGACACGCATCTGCTGTTAATTAGTAGAGGTTACAGAGTGCCCCTTTTACAGAGTCACCACATAAAAGGGTTGGAACGGAGAGATTAACCTTTATATGTGAATGATTCATCACAAAACCAGGACCAAAAAATACCATGATTTGTGGGATTTTCACAAAATATATCACATTGAATATCCTTTGGAGGAAGGATTGTTGACATATGTTTGAGATTTGCATCTAAAAGCATAGTTAAGAAATAAGTAATCAAAGTTTGCGTATTCATGACATGTTTGCCTTACCCAGGCCTCCTTTAAGACTACATAATATTTAATCTGTAGGTTCTACAAAACAAATGTTTTATGAAGCTTTGCCGCTTGTTCTGTAATACGAGTAGTGTTTTGATTTGTAAAAAGCACATTCATTGATGAATATTGAAAATATAAACATTAAAATTAAAGATTTGGCAATTTTTTCAAAATATTATTAAACATAATATACTCTACAGACATATCAAAGTTAGTGGGATATCTGGTAGTTTTAAAGTTATGGCCCATTTTATAAAGAGAAAATGGCATAGATGCTTATGAATTTAATCATAACTCTAAAAGTAGCAGAGATCCCACTCTGGAACTTTGAAATGCCCATACAGTATATTATGTTCAACAATATATTTAAAAACTTACCAATGACACCAATTGTTTCTTTGTAGCATCTACAGAGTCTTAAAGGAGGCCGGGGTAAGGACAAAATGTCATAAATATGCCAATTGATTATGCTTTTAGATACACATTTTTAAAATGTGAACAATCCTTCCTCCAAACCCAAGCAGATTATATTTTAATATATTACAAGTATACTAAAGTATACTTAAATATACAACACATTCTAATAATACTTCAAATGCTAGATGCTATTTTTCTAGTATATCTTAAGTACACTATATATTTTAAATCCTTATACTTCAACATACTTATTAAGTGTACTTTGTATTCATTGCTTTTTCAGTATTTTAATATACAATAAATATGCTATCATCACACATCAATACACATATTAATAGTGTACTTTATTAAACTTAAACACTCATTAAAATTGTACTTAAATGTAATATATTCATTAAAAATACACTTTGAGTTGGTTTTAAGTTGAAGCATAGATTATGTTTCATAAAACCCTGCTTGTGAGTGATCAGGTACACTATAAGTATACAGTGCCTTGCAAAAGTATTCATACCCCTTCTATTTCTTCAAATTGTATTGGTTTAAAAAGTGGGATTAAAATGTATTTAGATGTCATTTATTGTCAACAATGAACTCAAAATTCCAAGTACCAAGTATTGCCTAAGCATTTAGCCCCTTTGATTAGGCAAGCCTAAAATAGTTCAGGAGTAAAATGTGGTTTAACAAATCACATATGTTACATGGACTCTGTGTGAAGTAATAGGGGTTGACATTTTTTTATGACTAACATATCCTCTCTCCCCCATACAACATCTAAGGTCCGTCAGTCAAGTATTACATTTCAAGCACAGATTAAACTACAAAGACCAGGGAGCCTTTCGAAAGCCTCATAAAAGGGAAGTGAGTGATAGATTGGTAACAATATGAAGTCAGACATTGAATATCTCTTTAAGCATGGTCAAGCTAATCATTATGATATGGATGATGTAAAAAAATCACCCAAACATATCACAGATACAGTTGTCCTTCTGAACTGAGCTGCAGGACAGGAATGAAACTGAGAAAACTGAGGATGGATCAACAACATTGTAGTAGTGACACAATAATGATTTATATGACAGAGTGAAAAGAAGAATACAGAATACAAATATTCCAAAACATACAGTACATCTTGTATCCAACAAGGAACTAAAGTAATACTGCACAGCAGAGGAGCATGCTTCCTGAGAGTATACTTTTTCATTTCAAGAAAAAGATATACTTACAGTGCATTTGGAAAGTATTCAGACCCCTAAACTTGTTCCACATTTTGTTAAATTACAGCCGTATTTTAAAATGTATTAAGTAAATTGTTTCCTCATCAATCTACACACAATACCCCATAATGACAAAGCAAAAACAGATTTTTTGAAATTTCAGACAATTTGCTATGAGAAATTGAGCTCAGGTGCATCCTGTTTCCATTAATCTCCTTGAAATGTTTGTACAACTTGATTGGAGTCCACCTGTGGCAAATTCAATTGGTTGGACATGATTTGGAAAGGCACACACCTGTCTATATAAGGTCCCACAGTTGACAGTGCATGTCAGAGCAAAAACCAAGCCATGAGGTTGAAGAGAGAGCTCTGAGACAGGACTGTGTCGAGGCACAGATCTGGGGAAGGGTACCAAAACATTTCTGCGGCGTTGAAGGTCCTCAGTCATTCTTAAATGGAAGAAGTTTGGTACCACCAAGACTCTTTCTAGAGCTGGCCGCCCGACCAAACTGAGCAATTGGGGGAAAAGGGCCTTAGTCAGGGAGATGACCAAGAACCCGATGGTCACCCATCTCCACAGATTAACCTTCCAGAAGGACAACCATCTCTGCAGCACTCCACCAATCAGGCCTTTATGGTAGAGTGGCCAGACAGAAGCCACTCTTCAATAAAAGGCACATGAGTTTGGAGTTTGCCAAAAGGCACCTAAAGGACTCTCAGACCATGAGATTCTCTGATCTGATGAAACCAACATTGAACTCTTCGGCCTGAATGCCAAGTGTCACGTCTGGAAGAAGCCTGGCACCATCCCCACGGTGAAGCATGGTGGTACCAGCATCATGCTGTGGGGATGTTTTTCAGCGGCAGGGACTGGGAGACTAGTCAGGATTGAGGGAAAGATGAACGGAGCAAAGTACAGAGAGATCCTTGATGAAAACCTGCTCCAGAGCACTCAGGACCCCAGACTGGGAAGAATGTTCACCTTCCAACAGGACAATGACTCTAAGCACACAGCAAAGACAACACAGGAGTGGCTTCGGGACAAGTCTCTGAATGTCCTTGAGTGGTCTGGCCAGAGCCCAGACTTGAACCGGATCAAACATCTCTGGAGAGACCTGAAAATAGCTGTGAAGAAACGCTCTCCATCCAATCTGACAGAGCTTGAGAGGATCTGCAGAGAAGAATGGGAGAAACTCCCCAAATACAGGTGTGCCAAGCTTGTAGCGTCATAGCCAAGAAGACTCAAGTTGACCCAAGTTAAACAATTTAAATACTACCAAATACTAATTGAGTGTATGTAAACTGCTGACCCACTGGGAATATGATGAAATAAATAAAAGCTTAAATAAATCATTCTCTCAAATATTATTCTGACATTTCACATTCTTAAAATAAAGTGGTGATCCTAACTGACCTAAAACAGTGAACTATTACTAGGATTAAATGTCAGGAATTGTGAAGAACTGAGTTGAAATGTATGACTTCAACTGTATATTATCACCTAATGTTGGGTTAGATCTTTTTTTTTAATCAACTTAAGATGTTGTGAACATTACAAGTTTTGAACTTCTATTTAGTTCTAGTTTTTGAAAAATTGTGGCACGAAAAATTGCCCGACCAAACTCTGCATCCCATAAACTGGTGGTAGATTCGTCTCTGGATCTGTAAACTCAGAGACCCACGTATGATAGATAGATAGATAAGGCACTTTATTGATCCCCCGGGGGGGAAATTTCATAATGCCTGGACGTCTATCCAGTCTACCTCCTTCCAGTTGTCTTTGTAAACGAGTCTCCCCTCCAAGTTGGTCATGTTTATCAATATAGTTTCGAATGACTCTGTCAGGAACAGTTCTAAGCAGGATTTTATGTCATCATCCAGGGATATGGCGTATCTCGTTGGCCCTGGGTTCATCCTGATAACATTTTCAGCCGACACCCGACCTCTCCTTTCAGGTGGGGATGAATACCAGGACAAATTTACATTCTTTGACCGGAATGTAACAACAACCTCAGCAGGGCCCTCTTCCTCATCACTGGATTGTTCCACATCGGTTGTCTCTTGGAATGTGTTGTCTTCAACTTCTGACACTTCAACCTCTAATGCATCTTCACTGTCAATTTTCTGACCTCTCTCCTCCTCACCGGTTTTCAAGAGCCTCACATACAGTATATCGTTTGGTCATTGTGCTGCCACAGAATGAAATGTGAGCAAGGCCTCAAAAAAGCTTTATATACCAGAGCTGCGAGAAAAGTTCCAGATATTATTGAAACAATGTTGCAATTGTTTGTGAGAAAGCCAACAGGTGTGGTTCCCGTGGGGGAAAGATTCTTCTGAGGAAAGGTTCCCGTGGGGGTTGCCATGAAAGCCAAGAAATGGAATGAGGTGTGTGTGTGTGTGTGTGTGCGCGCTCAAACACACATGCATGTGGGGGTCTGGGAGAGGAAGTGTGTCCATCTGATGTATGGGCATGTGCCTGAACTCAATTTTATAGACTAATTGTAGTCTCACTCATTAATTTCTAATGACCGGTTATTTTTTACTGGGAACACCACAGGTGTACAAAAGTTAAAGAAAACACCCAAAATGTAATGAAAATCATCAACAGTCTATGACTCTGCCTTAAAGCATTCTCCCAGTCCCTCAGTAGTCATTCAGCCACATAATGAAAGTCTAACCAAAAAATAATGACGTCTAACAACAAAAGAAATGAGACAACTTTTATAATTGAACTTGCATAGATGGAATTCAGTAAAAATTGGGTTATTTGGCAAATAATGGTAAAATATACTGCCAAAAGTAACCTTGATTATAATAAGAATATTAAAATAGAACCATACATGAAACTAGCTAATTGTTTCAAAGTAAAATCCTAAAGCACAAACTGATACTTATGTATGTTTGCATATCATATTTGCATGTATTTAATCTGTATGAAACGGATAGCTAGTTGGTGTTGTGCACTAGAAGTGTTTTAATCGGTGACGTCACTCGCTCTAAGACCTTCAGAAGGTCCATGATTTAAGCCCAGGTTGGGGGAGGGAAGCAACACAGACATTGATGCTGTTGATGCGGATCACTGGTTGCTGAGGAGAAGAAGGTCAAAGGGGGGGTGAGTGTAACCGGTTTGAAATGATTAGCTAGTCCGTCACTCCCTATGAGACCTTGAAGTAGTTGTTTCCCGTGCTCTGCAAGGGCTGCGGCTTTCGTGGAGCGATAGGTAGCGATGCTTCGTGGGTGACTGTTGATGTGGCGAGGAAAGGGACGGAAGCAACACTGTGATGTAGATCTACATGCATTAGACGTAATTTTAATTTAGGTATTGGAATTACAACCACTAATGATTAACTTTGTTGCTCAAACTCATTAAATTATACATTTAACGGTATTAAAGCATTTCTAGGCCGCTGCATTGGAGACAATGATCAAACAGTGATCCGACAACTCAGTGCAGCGTCAACACCGCCTATTCATCTACCCATTAAAACATCAACTGAGTGTACAAATCTTTCCATGACATAAACTGACCAGGTGAAAACTATGATCCCTTATTGATCATTACTTGTTAAATACACTTCAGTGTAGATGAAGGGGAGGAGACAAGTTTAAGAAGATTTTTAAGCCTTGAGACAATTGAGACATGGATTGTGAATGTGTGCCATTCAGAGGGTTAATGGGCAAGACAAAAGATTTAAGTGCCATTGAACGGAGTATAGTTGTAGGTGCCTGCCGCACCTGTTTGTGTCAAGAACTGCAAAGCTGCTGGGTTTTTCACACAGTTTCCCGTGCGTGTGCATCTAGAATGGCCCTCCACCCAAAGGACATCCAGCCAACTTGACACAACTGTGGGAAGCATTGGAATCAACATGGGCCAGTATCCCTGTGTGTGGAACACTTTCAACACCTTGTCCATGCCCTGATGAATTGAGGCTGTTCTGAGGACAAAAGGGGGGGTGCAACTCAATATTAGTGTTCCAACAACCATTTCTCAAGTTTAATTTCATTTCTGTGAAAAAGGCAGGGCATTAAACAGAATAATAAAATATGTGAGATATCCCCAAACAGAAATAAAAAACTGTAATTTCCCCTCTCACCACGGCCTCTCCCTCTCTCTCGCTCTCTCCCACTAGGGAGCAAAGCAGACAGATGTCACCCTCTGAACGAATTACATCTCTGCTAGTCTAGCAGCACAACTAGAACTGTTATGTGACCGCTCCACACACTCAGGTCAGTTGAGTTCGTACTAAGCCCATCTGAGAGAAGGGACTGCGAGCCAGGCAGCAGAATACATCAAGGTGCGAGCCTCTCATGTACACACACACACACACACACACACACGCACACACACACAGTCACACCCTGTTCTGTTTCACCTGTCTTTGTGCTTGTCTCCACCCCCCTCCAGGTGTCGCCCATCTTCCCCATTATCCGCTGTGTATTTATACCTGTGTTCTCTGTTTGTCTGTTGCCAGTTCGTCTTGTCTTACGAAGTCAACCAGCGTGCTTTTCCGAGCTCCTGTTTTTCGCTAGTCTCTGTTTTTCTAGCCCTTACTGGTTATTTTGCCTGCCCTGACACTGAGTCGCCTGCCTGACCATTCAGCCTGCCCTGACCTCGAGCCTGCCTGCCACTCTGTA
This sequence comes from Thymallus thymallus, assembly GCA_023634145.1. Classification (NCBI taxonomy): domain Eukaryota; kingdom Metazoa; phylum Chordata; class Actinopteri; order Salmoniformes; family Salmonidae; genus Thymallus; species Thymallus thymallus. Next base: position 7,174,176 of record CM042378.1, on the reverse strand, counting down.
CCTCCTGGACTCTGACCTGGTTTTTGATCTTGCCTGCCATTTTTTTTATAATAAATATCAGAGACTCAAAACATCTGCCTCCTGTGTCTGCATCTGGGTCTCGCCTTGTGTCGTTATAGTACGAACTGGCCATGACTGACCCAGCAAACTCAGATCAGCTCCACAACACTGTTTCCATGCCCGGAGCCACTATTGGAAGACATGAGGAGCCTAATGGAAGGTTTCCATTCACTTGCGGAACGCCATGACCAGGGGTTCAAGGCGTTACTGGAGCAATTACGTGGATTATCTCACGGGCAGCATGCCACTACTAAGACCTCCCAGTAACTCCCCTACCAGTGGTGAGTTTGTACAGCCTACACCAGCACCCCGAGAACCCCGCTTACCTCCTCCGGAGCGATATGCTGGGGATTCTGGAACCTGCCGGGCTTTTCTTTCCCAGTGCTCCCTCATTTTTTTAGCTACAGTCATCTTCGTTCCCTTCAGATCGGTCAAAGATAGCGCATCTTATTACGCTAATGTCTGGAAGTGCACTCAGTCCGCAACAGTCCGTCGTTTGCTGTCATCTGGAAGATTTCATGGCGGAGGTGAGGAAGGTGTTCTATTCTCTGGGTTTTTGGGAGAGAGGTGGCCCGAAAACTACTGGGATTACATCAGGATTACCGTAGTGTGGCAGACTATATTCCCTATCCGGCCCTGGGCCATGTTGATTCGTTTTGTGTTCATCTACCTTCTCCCGTTATGCCCCCGTTCTGCCCCTCTCTTGCCTGCCCCTTGTTTTACAGTAAATATCAGAGACTCTAACCATCTGCCTCATGTGTCTTTATCTGGGTCTAGCCTTGTGTCGCTATACATACACACACGTTCTTACAAAACAGCAGTTAGGACCCATTGGACCACACTCAGGAAGGCATATTATAGACCAGTGGTTCCCAAACCTTGTATAGTCCTGTACCCTTTCAAACATTCAATCTCCAGCTACGTACCCCTTCTAGCACCAGGGTCAGCACACTCTCAAATGTTTTTTACCACCATTGTAAGCCTGCCACACACACACACTATACATTTATTAAACATAAGAATGAGTGTGAGTTTTTGTCACAACTGGGCTCGGGGGAAGTGTCAAAGAGCTCTTATAGGACCAGGGCACAAATAATAATACAATTATAATCAATAATTTTGCTCTTTATTTAGCCATCTTACATAGAAAACCTTATTTGTTCATCGGAAATTGGGAATAGCTCACCACAGGTTAATGAGAAGGGTGTGCTTGAAAGGATGCACAAAACTCTGCAATGTTCGGTTGTATTGGAGAGAGTCTGTCTTAAATCATTTTACACACACAGTCTGTGCCTGTATTTAGTTGTCATGCTAGTGAGGGCCGAGAATCCACTCTCACATAGGTACGTGGTTGCAAAGGGCATCAGTGTCTTAACAGTGCGATTTGCCAAGACAGGATACTTTGCAAAAACTGGCAGTGGCTTCTGATTAAGTTACGCCGGGGATGGATATTTCAACAATACAACGGCCCAAAACACTGCTCAAAATCTACCCGGGCATTTATGCAGAGGAACAAGTACAATGTTCTGGAATGGCCATCCCAGTCCCCAGACCTGAATATCATTTAGAATCTGTGGGATGATTTGAAGCGGGCTGTCCATGCTCGGCAACCATCAAACCTAACTGAACTGGAGATGTTTTGTAAAGAGCAATGGTCCAAAATACATTCATCCAGAATCCAGACACTCATTAGAGGCTATAGGAAGCGTCTAGAGGCTGTTATTTTAGCAAAAGGAAGCTCTACTAAATATTGATGTAATTTTTCTGTTGGGGTGCCCAAATTTATGCACCTGTCTAATTTCGTTTTGATGCATATTGCACATTTTCAGTTAATCCAATAAACCTAATTTCACTACTGAAATATTACTGTGTCCATCAGTTATTTGATAGATCAAAATGAAATTGCTGATCCAAACACCCAATTATTTATAAATGGAAATCATGGAAATTGTCAGGGGTGCCCAAACTTTTTCATACGACTGTATATCTTTATTTTGGACAGGATCTTCACCTAGTACCGGGACTGAAAACGGAGGACGCTTTCCTTCACTGTTGGAGCTAAGGATTAACATTATCTTGCTTGTTCAACCTGTTTACTTTATTTTGGACGCTTTATTTGATTTATTTTTTCGTTATTAATATTATTTAGTACCGGATTACAAAAAATATGGTAATGTTTTCAGTGTTTGAACTCTTGGATTTACAGCAATCGTCGGACTACCTAATGTTTCAACAAGGTATGTTGAAGTTGGAATGTGATTAGTAGGGGTTAATAGCTTTGGAGGTGATCAAAGTTTATCACTTCAATGTGTCCCTATTTTCCTAAACCACTATAGCCAGGTTTTGTTTTCATGTTTGGCTGCACAGCTTCACAAGTATAATTTCGCTTGGTTATATCCCCTTGAATTTGTCTGCTTTCTACATTTATAAAAAAAAAATTGATAACCTGATTGGAATATTTTATGTAGGAGGAATAGGCCAGAGTTCTAGAGACCTACAGAGCTGCGTTGTGTGGATGTCACGCTTCTCAGAAACAGTCTGGTGGCGGGTGGGTACTTATCTCGGTTACATGTCACTGATTATCGAAGGTAAATCTGAACCACTTTCATTTCAACTCGTAATTACCAGGATTGTTTTTGACAATGGTTAAGCTGTCTCTTTTATGCCTGAAAGTCCGTGGGTTGAATGCAAAGATTAAGAGAACTGAATGTGTAGACTTAATGCGGAGTAAAAATATTGATATTGCATTTATCCAGGAATCTCATTTGTGAGTAGAGGATATCCCTCGCTTACAGGATAAGGTGTATAAAGTTGCTGCTTCGACTAGTGGAGCCTCTAAATCCAAAAGTGTGGTTTAACTTTAGTTATTGAAAAGACCAGCAAGGATCATTCAGACCGCTTAGCTTACATATGCACTTCTATACAGTATATGGCAAGAAAGTAGCATTTGTATCCATCTATGCACCCGCTGTTTTTGAGGACAGCTTTTTCCCTGGGCTTATCAAGGAATTATTACTTTCAGAGTAGTAATTGGTCATAGGGGCAGATATGAATGCAGTTTTCGATCTCAAGCTTGATAGATCCACACAAACCTGCCCAACAATCAGCATCATTAGCGTTGAATGCAGTGACGGTCTCAATATCTCTGATGTGGCGAGTTCAGAATCTGGGCATCAAAGACTGTTTTTCTGTATATCACAAATCATACTCTAGAATTGATTGTTTTCTATTCTCACGTACTCTGTGTGTCGCGCAAATACAAATATTGCCTGTGATGCTTTCAGATCATAATCCCCTGGTTACCCAAGTGAATGTGAGCTTTAAGGTAAAAAAAAACAAAAAAAAACGGGGTTTTGATACGACCCTTCTTCAAAATGAATTGTTTGTGGCTGAATTTCAAGCCAAAGTAGTTGAATTCTTAGCAAAAAACAAGGACTCTGTAGAGGACCCAAGGTTTACACGGATGGCTACTAAAGGGTTTATCAGAGACTTTACATCTTCTTTTGCATCTCACCTCAATAAAGCCAGGAATCACAGAATCAAGTTATTGGAGACAAAATTAAAATCACTTGAACAGAACCTGAAAAGGAATTACTCAAATAACGTCAGCAATGATTTGAGGGAGGTTAAACTGGAACTGAATTATTTATTAAGGAGGAGAGCTGAGTTCATCATGCATAGAGTGAGGCAGAACTATTATTTTAATGGGAGCAAACCAAGCAAGCGTCTAGCCTTAAAATTGAAACAAAGTGAATCTTGTACTTCTATAGAATCTATTCAATCCCCAGTTAAAGGCTTACTTTCTGATCCACAGGAAATTAATGTAACATTTCAGTATTTTTACCAGGAGTTATATAAATCATCTATCCAGTTTGAACCAGACAAATGCAAGCAGTTTTTAGATAATCTTGATTTGCCCGTATTGGATGAGAAGCAATCTGCGGATCTGGGCCGACCCATCTCATTAGAGGAACTGGAGTCAGCACTGAAAGGTGTTAAAAAGGGTAAATCACCTGGCACTGATGGCATTCCACCTGAGCTGTTGCTACATTATTGGGGGGCATTTTAGGACCAGTATTATTGGAGTCAACTCATTCGGTCATCAACAAGGTTATTTTTTTTATTTTTTTTTCATGAGCATACTAACTCTGCATTCATCTCTCTACTGCCAAAGAAAGGGAAAGATCACACAGATTGTGCAAATTATCGTCCGATATCTTTTAATTCTGACCAAAAATTGTATTCAAAAGTATTGGCGTTACAGATGGAAAAGTATTTGGATAAGTTGATTCACATGGAGGTTATAAAAAAGGTTGCCTTGCAGCATGTAATACATGAAACACAACAGCTGGACACACCGTGTGCTGTCTCTAGATGAAAAGAAGACTTTTGACAGGCTTAAATGGCAGTACTTGTGGGCTGTTTTGGAGAAATTAGGTTTGGGAAAGAATTTTATCGATATGGTTTGTGTGTTATATGCTAACCCTGTTGCTATGGTTTCTACTAATGGCATAAACTCAAGTCCATTCCCTATTTTTCGGGGATGTAGACAAGGAGAGCCTATCCCCAACATCTAAGGCAGAATGTACACTCTTAGAAGTAAAGGTGCTATCTATAACCTAAAAGGGTTCTTCGGCTTTCCCCAATGGAGAACCCTTTGAAGAACCCTTTTTGGTTCCAGGCAGAACCTTTTTGAGTTCTATGTAGAACCCTTTACACAGAGGGTTCTACATGGAATCCAAAATAGTTCTGCCTGGAACCAAAAAGGGTTCTTCAAAGGGTTATCCTATGGGGACAGCCTTTTTTCTAAGGGTGTAGTTGCTTCTCCTATACTGATTTAAATCCTCCTCTCATACCATATCACTATATGCAGATGATATTCTCCTATATATGACAGATATTCAATCTCATCTTTATTATCCACATTTGAAGAATTCTGTCCGGGTATAAGATAAATTGGACAAAATCATCATTAATGTTACTGAATGAAGCGGCCAAGAAAGTTTCACTTCGCTCAACAATTCCTATGAAAACACAGCTCACGTATTTGAGTATTAGTATACAAACATCTCTGCATGGTCTGGTGAAGTTTAATTATGAGAAGATTTACAAGGAGGTTGAACATTTTGATTGTAGATCCTGTGGGCCAGTTGCCTGCTTCTTTACAAACTAGGGTCGCTTCCATAAAGATTAATGTGTTGCCACATATTAGTTTTCCTCCACCAGTAGGCTATTGGAGAAGGTTTGATAAACGTATACGTAAATACCTTTGGAATGGCAAACATCCAAAGATTAGGTTTGAGGTGTTACAACGACAGAAGTGTAATGGTGGACTTGCATTACCAAATGTTTGTATTTTCCACCAATCTTTCCAGTTACGCCCACTTAGATCATGGTTTGATCAGTCTACATCTGTCTCTTGGAGAACTATTGAGGAAGAACTTGTTTCACCTACACTCTTAGAAATATGGGTTCCAAATGGGTTCTTCAGCTGTCCCCATAGGAGAACCCTTTGAGGAACCCTTTTCGGTGGAATCCAATAAAGTCCTATCTGGAACCAAAAGGGTTCTACCTGGAATGAAAAGGATTCCTCAAAGGGTTCTCATATGGGGACAGCCGAATAACTCTTTTAGGTTCTACATTGCACCTTTTCTTCTAAGCGTGTACTAGATTGCAAGATGTGTTATTCTCTGGTCTATTTAATAAGAAATGCATGCTATATTTTGGACCTATAATTGCTAATACAATAGAGAATTTTAGGAAGGTTGAGAAGTGTGTAGGTGGTAACTGGAAATGGCATCTCCATACCCCTCTATGGCATAACAAGGCTATTACTTCCAGTAATAAACCTTTTGAGTCTAGAGCCTGGTCTGCAAAAGGGGTCAATAATCTAGGGAATATATTCAACTCCAATGGTCTTCTTAGTTTTCAGGAACTTAGTTTTCGTTTCGATTTGCCAGGGTCGTCCTTCTTTTTATATCTTCGACTACAGTCAACACTTTGTGCATATGGGGTCCCATGGGGTACAAGTTTGGGAAGGCACCCGGTGATAGAGTGGATTTTTACATTCCAGTCTACAGGTTTTGTGTCTACTATTTATTTTCATCTTTCATTAAAGCAGAAAGATCTTTCAATTGTTAAAGCATGGTTAAATTATTTGGCTGTCGATGATGAAGCTATTGACTGGCAGAATGCCTGGGAGAATATATTTAATTCTTCAAAGAACCCAAACCATCAATTAATTAATTTTAAACTTTGCCATAGATCGTACTGGACACGACTTGTGAGATTTCATGCAAAACAGGCTCCAAGCCCATACTGTGACCTATGTAACTTCAATACACTTGGCACATACAAACATATGATATAGGATTGTCTTGAGGTTTATTGGAGGAAGTTGTCGTATATTCTCTCTGACATTGATACAACTGTACCCCTTGAACCAATTAGACTGATGCTTAACGATGGTTCAGGTATGCAGCTGAATGAGAAACAGTGAAAAGTGTTGCTGGCTGGGTGTTCAGCGCTGGGTGCCGTCACATGACCTTCATATAAGGAAATGGCCAGTATACTTTCAGGATGTAATTATGTTGGAGTTATCCACTGCCCGTATGAATAAAGCCAGTCCTAGCACTCTGGAAACATGGAAAGGGTGGGGCCGCTATGGATATGTTTGGAATGGGTGGGAGGGTGTGTAAGTAAAAAAAAAAAAAAGACAAAAGGGGAGGAAAAGTGTAACCCAATAAAAAGCAATTGTTCACAACAACAACAAAAAACCACTCCCACTGCTTATGTTTCTTTTCTAAATGTCTGCGCAAGAGTAAAGGTTTCATCGAGTTGTGAGATAGGAATTTTTCCACATATAACACACTGTGGCTGAAGAAAGGCACTACTCCCAATATAAGTGAACCCCAAATCAATGTAGTTCTCATCATATTTGCACCTCTTCGATTTTCCAGGTCTATGTCTGTTCGGTGCTTTCCCGGGTAAGGGGATAGTAGCTCTTCGGCTGCATCAGATTCACAACTGTCAGTGTCCATGCTAGCTGGGCTAGCAACAAATGTAGAATTACTGATGCTAGCTTTGGATGTGCTCGTGGAAGCAGAACAATTTGTTTCGTAGACAGGTGCAGGTGTAGCACTGCTGGAAGTAGGAGTACTACCAGTAGAGCTGGTATGTGTCTCTATGGACGCGGGCCTTACTTTTTTAAACCATTTATCCATTTACGTTTGGCTACGTACGGACCATTAGTGGAATTCCCGCGAGAGTGTAACAGTTAATGTGATTGGATGTTAATTATTTGACTAGGCTACCTGTAATTGACATTGTGTTGCTATTTTGCTGAACACTAGATGGTTTAATTTGATTTTTGGCAGTGAAACGAAGCTACTCAGGCGATAAATCAGCCAAATGTATAGGCCTGTTGGAAAATCTAAATGGACTGTTTGAAAAGGTGAATCCCATTGTGCAGAAAGTGTCCAGATCATTTTTTAAAATAAATATTAGATGACGCTTACCCAGACACACTTGTCTAAATTGATGGGTCATGTGAAAGAAATGCTATAACCCTCTGCCACATCCAGTGGTGGAAAAAGGACCATATTGCCATACTTGAGAAAAAGTATAAATAATTTTAAATTCCTTATATTAAACCAGATGGCACAATTTTGATTTTTTTATTGACGGATAGCCAGGGGCACACTCCAACAACTTTATTCGTATTTACAGATGGCATACAAGTTTGGTATTAAGGCACATTAAAGTTCACATTCGAGAAGGCATTTCTGCCAAAAAACGCATTTTTATCAAATACTTTTTATGTTGAAAACGGCTCTCCTGTGAAGTCTTGCGACATATGCCTATGATGCAGAACATGTGCCAACATAGGGGACCCTTGATCTCCATGGTGTTAACAGCATTACACCTGTATCTAAGTAGAGTTAAGCCAGCAAGAGTGGAGCGGATGTTGATGGTTAAACTACTTTAGGCCCGAGTAAACAAACTATACACTCTTGGAAAAAAGTGTCCTAAAGTGGTTCTCACCTGTCCCCATCGGAGAACCCATTTTGGTTCCAGATGGAACCCAAAAGGGTTATACCTGGAACCATAAAGGGTTCTTCAAAGGGTTATCCAATGGGGACAGCTGAAGAACCCTTTTAGGTTCTAGATAGTACCTATTCATTTTATTTTTTTATTGTTGTCAAGACAAACAAAAAAACACAAACCAACAGATAGCACATTTTTTCTAAGAGTGTATGTATGGGTTAGGAAGAGCAAGTATAAAAGTGCACTCCTATTGCTCAGGAACAATGCATATCTAAAGGCCCTATAAATAAAACAAGGCCCTTATTAAATATGTAACACTGTCTCCATTAACATATATTACCCTTGGCAGACAAACTCCCAGAGGTAGCGGGAACCTTTTACAGTGGAGATGTGAAGGTTTGAGATTCAAATGGTATGAGTCCTTCTGATAGAGTGCACTTGGTGTTCCTATTTAAATGAACCATCAACATTATCATAGCTAATTTGACCCGAGGGAACAAAAATGAAAAGTGAACGTGTGAAATACGGTCCTTACGTAATAGGAACATTCCATTTTTCCTTACAAAAATATGACTTATAAGTCTGAGATAAAAAAATGTATTTGCTTTCAGTCTGTTAAATGCTATGTCATTTGAAATGCATCTCACACTGCAATAGCAATAACACTAGCATTCATGGGGCACATAAATAAGCTAGTGGGATTCATAACTAGTATAAAATATTACATACTGTCATACATCAAGAGGAGAAGGAATGTGGCTTCTCCATTCAGGCTGGCCATGAAAGTTGGATGAAAATCAGCCTGTTTAAACATGCGCCCCGATTACCCATATCGATGTGCGAAGCGATATCTGCCAACAGATCTTTGTCACTGACAGTACCCTAACTCACTGTGAGCTGTAAATGCCAATGCCTGCCTCAGGCACTATAGTGAAGTGATGTGTCCTGGAGTTGGTGTCTCCAAACTTCACCCCTTAGCTCGCTGGGAGAACCCTAGAGTTATGCTTGGTTAGCAGACAGTATCTGTGATTGACTATAATGTATTCTGAATGTCTTTTGGTAAAACAATATGGATACAAATGCACTATGTGTATACAGTCCTATATATAATACAACTTAGTTATGCTCATACTCTGGATCAGCCTGATGGCTCTCATGACTCCCTGAGGCCTTAAAGAACACTACTAACCTCCTAACCTCTATTGCCCTGGCATAACTTGGCCTAACCTAACCTAACTTAACTCTGGGCTCTAGATTGGATCTTCTCTCTAATTACCAAATTGTAAGAAAAAACAACAAAGTGCTATTGACTTCAGCTGACTTGAATTACGAAAAGACGCTGACAAAGCATTTCTCAAAACAGCTAGACACGTCATCTCCTCAGCAGCCTGATAGTCAAGGCCCATGAGGGACCTAATTACAGACCTGCAATTTACAGCACCCAGTAGAATCCCCACACAAGGTACTGTAGAATAGATTAGCATGGAATTATTCACAGCACTTACACCATAATATGTGCCGCACAGCACTCAGGTTGACCTCTGTCTAGTGTCTTCCCAGCCTGTGCCCACACACACATGCCAGGCCGCCCAGCTGTTGCAGGGATCATATGCAGGGTGCTGGAGCAATGTGACGATGTGGCAGAGATACTATGGAGAACATTGACCCCCTGACTCAGGGAAATATGCCAACGCAGCATCCCCCTCCTCACATAGATACATACATAAAACAGACAACTTGGACAATGCCGCTCCACTACTCTAATGCATTCCACTGCTGTTTGAGGAGCGGGGTTGTGTAATTGTTTAACCTGCTGTAAAAGTGTACAATTTGTGTGTGCTAACACAGCATGTGTCATTTCTCACTGGGGCCAGGGTCAAAAGAATGTCCTGATAAGAACCTCTCAGCAACCGTATCTTGTTCCATAAAGACTGTCAATCATAGGCGCTTTGTTTACGTTTGCAGCTGTTTGGATGTAAAGCCAGAGGGAGAACAAAGGGAGAGGAGAGCGTCCTGGAGCGTTGCACTGTGGGGGAAGGGTTTGAGTGGGATATAGACAGTACTGTAGGGAACGCAGCCTGAAGTACCGCTCTTGACAGCTCTCCTACTTAGTCGTGCATCCCTCATCCTCTGCTCATGAATAGATCCTCTGCTTTTTATGTTGCTTTGTCATGTTTTAAAAATATATATATATTTAGATCAGGACCAATCCGCTCGAGGCCCTTTGTAGCGAGTGAGTTGGGGAATGTGATCCTGCCTGTAAAATCCGGATCATAAACTTGGCACACCCACGTCTGCCTCCATCTTCCTCCTTTTCCGGCCCTTATCCCAACCTGATGTGTGTCAGTAAAGTCTCAGCTCAGGAATCCTCTCGACTGGCACACTAACCTTGGCAGCATTAATGCTAATGCGGCTGGTTGGATGTACACAGGCCCAGATGTTGCAGCGTTGCCTGCTGACACTGAGCCGGACAGGTCTGTATGGATCCCACCGTCTGATAGGAGAGGATGCAGATGGTTACAGAGAACATTGTTATTTACTGTATATCATTCACCTGAAAGTCTGCACTAGGCTGGGGGGGGGGGGACACTGATATTCACAGGGTTTGCTGTGTGTCATGCTTGATTTGCTGGCCAAGTGCTGTGACCACCCGGACTAATATAAAGGTCCAGGCAGAAAAGTGACTTTGGATGTACACAGCACAGATGCAGATCTGGCAGTGAGGTCTGTCCCAGCCCAGCCCGGCACAGCACAGTAGCTATCCATTAATACTCCATCTCACCAGAAGGTGAGTGGCACCAGTCCAGATGCCTGGCAGCAGAGGTCAGAAACAGGCTGATTGAGATTCTGGCCGATCGATAGGCAGAATGCAGCAGGATTGAGTCACCTCGGAATGTGGCAGCCGGGAGGAGGTTGAGTAGTCCCACAGAACCAGATCTGTTCCCCAGAAGGGATTCGTCAAGTGATTAGTTCTGTCTGTGCCAGTGGTTACAGCAGAGAGGGAGAGAGAGTGAGCGAGAGAGACAGGTGGTGGAGCGAGAATAGAGTGCAGAATACGGGCCAGGAAATAAAGTCAAAGGAAGGCCAACTGTTGAGATAAGACAAATGAGGTGTAATAACAGGTGATGGGACTTTTTGAATCCCAATAATCAATCAGTGAATGATATTAAATATTCTATAGCCAACATAATGAGATAAGGTAAGCATTTATTTATAAGTAGCACAAAGTCATTACTCCCATACTTAATTTCTAGCTCTGCGTAAAATGGATAACCCAATGGAAGTGAAAGACCTCGTTTGCTTACCAAGTAATTAGGAATTCAAATTCCTAAAGGACCAAGGTTGCAAGCAAAACTATTGCAATTACAACGTTATGTTTTAACGGTGAGGTGCCATTGATGCGTCATCCTCTCGCTTTGATGTCATCCAAACTAATAAGAAAGGTCAAATAGACAAGTGGCGTAATTAAAAAGAATGTGTCTTAGCGAGATAATAATAGTTGCGCAATTTATGGAATACAAATTCGCTAATGGAAATGTTTTGGGGAAATTTGAAAATTATACACTATGAGATGCCACGGTAACAGTCAACATGAGATGCAGATAGCTAGAATTCCCAGGTCCAACAATAACCATAAAGCCCAAGAAATTGACACTGCAATTGCTGTCTGCCTTTTCAGACTCAGAGGTGTAAAAAGGTTTCAAGCACAGTATATATGTGCTTCCATCTTAAAGGCTGGTTTCTGGAGTGAGACGGGGGAGCGACGGGGGCGGGTGGGGGGGGGCTTAGTCAAATATACTTCCACAGCAGCCTATTTGGGCTTGATAAGGATCAATTGGTAAATTAAACACTGGGCTGATTGTGGATCCAAAGCGAAAAAAGGTCCTTGTGATAGAGTAGATTGGAAATGCTTAGTGTGTTTGTGGAGAGCTACGCTTAGTGGTGTTAAGTACTGGATGGAGTGGAGGGGGTTGAGGGGTTAAGGGGTGGTACTGGTGATGGGAGCACTGTGGAGCTGACATACATGATGAGCAGGGAAAGCAGTGTCATTAAGTAAGGAATCCGGTAACTGGCTGGGATGTTAAGTCTTTGTAGAGCATAATTATACATGTATAAAACACACTTCCTGTAAATCACGCTCCCTATGCTCATCGCGTCATTAAGAACCATGCTAACTACCAGCCTACTGTAGTGTAGAAATATCAGTCTCAATCCTAGGGAGAAATGCATCAAAAATGTCATCAAAGAAACCCAATTGGTGCTGTGCCTTCTTCTTTTGGAGAAGGCCCAACCATGACACACATTTGGAAAAGCCTTGTCCAAAAGGAATGTATTAGATTCAATTAAATGATGCAGGGATAGAATCAATAACACATTATTGACTGTTGATGCAAGTAAGAGCATAGTCATTGTGAAACAATCAGCATGGGAGCAGATAATGAAGGCCAGGTTTCATGGCGTAGCTGGCATGAAGCCTTGTCAAAGATGCCAGCTACATCAAGGTACTGTATATGATAAGACTTCAGTCTGCTGCAGAAACAAGGGAGACTTTAGCACTTGCCTCTCTTCACAAAAACAGGAAAAGTATTAATAAGTGTCTGACACATCCATCTCAACACACTTTTACACCTTGCACATTTTGAGGATAACATAACTTTACAAAGTTTTCCTTATTTTTTCCTCTCTATCTTGGAACGTGATTGGGTTTTTCCTGATGCCCGGGGTCCTTGGGGCGAAGACAGGTGGGGTTTCACACCAGTCTAAACGTATTTACCCCACTGAAGTATTCGCTAACATGCCATCCTGATTGATAAGACCATGACTTTGAGTTAGACTTTAAATGATTCATGGCCTGTTTAATAAGAGCTTACTAAGCAGGAACCAACACCTGCATTATCAGCAGATCAGGTGATTTGTCCAAATCTGCTCAAATCTAGCATCTCAGTGGACATTATTACTGTAGCCTATGGACTCTGCTCAACCGAGAACAACTCTAACCAATTTCTCCCAAAACATTAATGAGACCCTCCGGCAGGCGATCACTAACGACTGGGCTAATTTTCCACACAGAAGCAATAATAAGCTTAGCATTCATTTAAAATGCATCATGAAATATGCATGCACCTTTCATCTTGATGTAGATCTGAGATTAGAGTGAAATATTGTTAAACTGTATTCATTTTAGAGAGATATATTTTGGAAAATTCCAGGTACAAACGTCAACAGTTCCTTTTTGTCTTGAAATTATTTGTATTACATGAAAGCATACATGTTGTACAGTCTTCAAGTAAAAAACTATTATAACTGCAAATCATATTTCTGGAAAATCCAACAGGTTTCAGGGCAATCCTTACAAACCCTTCCAAGGCCAGGATGCTCCACCAGGCCTATTCTCACATTTAAACGGTGAAACCAGGAGCAGATGGTGCAGCCATGTGCCTTATTATAGAGCCATGCTGGTACTGACAGCCACAGACTGGCGGCATGATGTCTTACATGGGTGGAGAGCACTGTCATTTCATGTGTCTCTGCCTGTCACCTGTCTTAGAGGGTTAGAGGATGGGGGAGGGGATGGGATCTTGCAGAAGGTCAGCTATCCACCCATCATCGTGGGACAAAGAACGCCAGACAGCACTAATAGATCGAGAGATACCTCGGCAGCGCATACACTCTTTGTCAATTTGACGTCAGTGTATCTCAAGATTCCGATGTCAAGTCTTATTTGTCACCTCCAGGTACACAGCAGAATGATAAAAGGAGGGATATAACAGTCCAGACATGCACCCGGATCCTTGGCAGCTGTTAAACAACACAGAGCCAATATCTGCCTACCCATTAACACACACAGGGAGTGGATCAATACAAGAATGCAGAGGGCAACATGTAACTGCCAAAAAAAAAACACCAACATAAAGTGTCTTAAAATGGGGTTGAGCCACCACAAGCCAGAACAGCTTCAGTGCACCTTGGCATAGATTCTACAAGTGTCTGGAAGGAATGCAACACCCTTCTTCCACAAGAAATTCCACAATTTGGGGTTTTGTTGATGGTGCTGGAAAACACTGTCTCAGGCACCGCTCCAGACTCACTCTAGGACCGTGCAGAAGACTGAGGAAGACCCGTAGCATCATCAAGGACCCTATACACCCCAACCACAAGCTATTCATTCCCTTACCATCGGGCAGACTGTATCGGAGCATTAGGTCTGATACCAACAGGCTCAGAGACAGTTTCTATCTACAATCCATCAGACTGCTGAACACTTGAACTGGACTGACCACCTGCACTGACTCTCCGCACACATACACACATATGTACAGCGCCTTGGAAAAGTATTCAGACCCCTTGACTTTTTCCACATTTTGTTACGTTACATCCTAATTGTAAAACGTATTAAATAATTTTTTCCCCCCTCAATCTACACACAATACCCCATAATGACAAAACAAAAATAGTTTTTTTATATTATTGGTTTTGCAAATGTAACAAATAAAAAACTGAAATATCACATTTACATAAGTATTCAGTATTCAGACCCTTTACTCAGTACTTTGTTGAAGCATCTTTGGCAGTGATTACAGCATTGAAATCAGCATCGCTACAAGCTCGGCACACCCGCATTTGGGCAGTTTCTCCCATTATTCTCTGCAGATCCTCTCAAGCTCTGTATGGTTGGATGGGGAGCGTTGCTGCAAAGCTATTTTCAGGTCTCTCCAGAGATGTTCGGTTCAGGTTCAAGTCTGGGCTCTGGCTGTGCCACTCAAGAACATTCAAAGACTTGTCCCGAAGCCACTCCTGCATTGTCTTGGCGGTGTGCTTAGGGTCGTTGTCATGTTGGAAGGTGAACCTTTTGCCCTGTCTGAGGTCCTGAGCGCTCTGGAGCAGGTTTTCATCAAGGATCTCTCTGTACTTTGCTCTGTTCATCTTTGCCTCGATCCTGACTAGTCTCCCAGTCCCAGCCGCTGAAAACCATCCCCACAGCATGATGCTGCCACCACCATGCTTCACCGTAGGGATGGTGCCAGGTTTCCTCCAGACGTGACGCTTGGCATTCATGCCAAAGAGTTCAATCTTGGTTTCATTAGACAAGAGAATCTTGTTTCTCATGGTCTGAGAGTCTTTCGGTGCCTTTTGGCAAACTCCAAGTGGGCTGTCATGTGCCTTTATCTGAGGAGCGGCATCCCTATGGCCACTCTACTATAAATGTCTGATTGGTGGAGTGCTGAAGAGATGGTTGTCCTTCAGAAAGGTTCTCCCATCTCCACAGAGGAACTCTAGATCTCTGTCAAAGGGACCATCGAGTTCTTGGTCACCTCCCTGACCAAGGCCCTTCTTCCCCCATTTGCTCAGTTTGGCCAGGCAGACAGCTCTAGGAAGAGCCTTGGTGGTTCCAAACTTCTTCCATTTAAGAATGATTGAGGTCAGTGTGTTCTTGGGGACCTTCAATGCTGCAGAAAGGTTTTGGTACCCTTCCCCAGATCTGTGCCTTGACACAATCCTGTCTCGGAGCTCTACGGACCTAAAGGCTTGGTTTTTGCTGTGATATGGACTGTCAACTGTGGGACCTTATATAGGCAGGTGTGTGCCTTTCCAAGTCATGTCCAATCATTTGAATTTACCACAGGTGGACTCCAATCAAGTCGTAGAAACATCAAGGATAATCAATGTAAACAGATGCACCTGAGCTTTCGAGTCTCATAGCAAAGGGTCTGAATGCTTATTTTTAATACATTTGCAAACATTCTTAAGAAACTGTTTTCCCTTTGTCATTATGGGGTATTGTGTATAGATTTCTGAGGAAATGTTTTTATTTGATACATTTTAGAATAAGGCTGTAACGTAACAAAATGTGGAAAAGGTCAAGGGGTCTGAATACTTTCCGAAATGCATGCTACGTAGGGCTGAAAATTGCCATGGACCTCACAATACGATATTATCCCGATACTAAGGTGCCGATACAATATGCATTGTGATTCTCAGGATTCAATACTGTACTTTTATTGTGATTCCATTTTAAAAACATTTTTCTCACCATATGTCTGCTGTAGAGACAAGAGAGAGAGGCATGACACATTTTTTTTCAATCAGTCCTGGAAATAAAAGTGCTATAAACAAATTGGCTCCCTATATAAAAAGAAGATGGAGAACAATTTTGGTGAAGGTACAGACAACTAGTGAGAAAATAATACTGTCAAAATGATGATAATTCACTTCCCAGCATTTTTATTAATCACTCAACGATTCAGTTCCACTATATGCATTGCGTTGCTTTGCCATCAGCGTCGCGTCAATATGAAGTTCTACCTGCTACAGAGAGGGAGTTGTTTTGAGAGTGGAGAGCAGCAGAGGGGAAGAACAACATTATATTCTCCCCTACTGTTCTCAGTGACGAACCGTGACTATTGGAGCTAGGCCCTCAGTTGCGGAAAAAGATCTGACGTCATACATATAGATAGAGAACTTGGATGCCTGTGCATACAGAGCATGACTTGAGACCTTTCTTTTGCAGACCTATGTAGAAGAAGCAATTCTTTGATGGCAGAGTCAAACGGTCCTATGTCACGCCTCGGCTGTGGCTCACAGAAGCAGCACACGGTTGCAAATATCGATAGCAGGAACCACGTTGTAAGAAAATACGGTTGCGTCGTTTCAAAGAAATGAAATGTTCTATCTCCAGCATGCAACAATAAAATGCACCACAACAGGAAATATCATGTACAAAGTACTTCCAATTGCAACGTCATTACCTTTGTTGTTACCACACAACCAGTGATCTAAAATTGAAATAATATTTTACACATGGTATTCAAAATGATATGAACGAAATAGAAAACAAAAAGTCCACTCACCATTTATGAGTCCATTCTCCTGTCCTTCTTTATGAATGGGCAATGGCAGGTTCATATAGCTTGTCTTTTGATTTTAAATCCGAAATAAGTTATTTTTCGATTGAGATCAAAGCCAGGGCTGACAGTCGGGCCTGTCAAGTGGTGTTCCTGGAATATGTCTTGATCCTTTTTAGTGCAGAAAATGTTCTTTCTACTGATTCAGTGGACACTGGAATGGTCAAAACTAGACAGGTAAGCAGATACAATAGGTGCATACTATCAAGTCTCTTCTGCTGGAGAAAGTGGAGCAGATCAGCCACGCTTTTACGCTCGAAGTCAGACATTGAGTACATAACTGTGAGTTTTGTTTTAAGCCATGGCAAATCAAAATTAGGGCCATAGCTTTCCCCGAGACTTGGCGTTTACTTTTTTGTCAGCTCACAGCCGATTATCCACGGATAGCGCTCATAATTATCGACCTATATAGTATAGTTAACCATGCACCATCCACCAATTTCTAGTGTACATATTTAGCCATCCACCCATTCAAATGAATGTCTTTTTATAGCTTTTTTGCAATCCAGACTTCTTGTATTTTTATACTTTTTCATACTGCCGCTCTATGTATCATGTATCTGTCTTTTGTGTATTTTCGTTCTGGCATTTTGCACCTGCTCTGTGTTTTTTCGTTGCTACTTGACTAAGACATTTCCCCTCTGGGATCAATAAAATATCTATCTATCTATCTATCTTCAATTTATCCACCACATCGTCCTCGAATACTCTCGTTACATACACTCACTGCAAAAAGCTAGTCAGCTAGCTAGGCTCAAGCGTGACAAAACAAGATAAGGCTCGCTATTGGCTCTGAATTAGTGACGTATACTTAGGCCTTATAGTGATGTATAGAGGGCCTTGAGGCATCATACAATTGTCCCACCTATTACAAGACAATTTGTGATTGGTTGATTCTACTGTCATTCCAAAATGCTGCTCTATTTGAAGTCAATTTTAATGACGATGGCTGGTGCCTTCTATTCAAAGCCTGAGGGCCTAGCCAATGATTATTTCTACCAAGAGATTACCAAAAAACTATTCTGATTGGATATTTCTTTCTCTTGGATATTAACCCTTCTTTTTCCAATACAAACTGAAGAAATTCAATAGGAAGATCATTACAATTAAGACAAAAATATTAAATCAATGAAAACAAATTATAATATTTAAAAATATATACAGATTTGTATCTATCCTTAGGCCCTCTCTGAGTAGCCCTACACATAAAAGTGTTTTTCGTAATATGTTGCAAGTTACATTGTGAACATAGTCAATGTAGCTAACTAGACTTTCTGTTAGCTAGTAGCTTCTTGACGAAATATTAGTAAAATAAGCAGTGGTGTATAGTCGATACCATATGCAACCAAAATCAACTTTATTTCTCCTTATTTCAATTCACAAGACAGAATGAACTTGCGCGTCAGCCATCGAGAATTGAACCTCGGTGAGTCTTGAGCTTGGACATTACCATTGCACGCAACACGGGCAGTATAGCAGCTTTCATTGATTTAAAATAAAGCATTCCCTCAATGGCTGATGGCAATGCCCGATGGCAGGGCCATAAGCCTGATGGGATGTTAATTGCTTAATTAGCTCAGGAACAACACCTCTGTGGAACCACCTGCTTTCAATATACTTTGTATCCTTAATTACCAAAATGGTGTTTCCATTATTTTGGCAATTACATGTAGCTAGCCAGACAAATATGCATATATTAGCTGACCTGGATTGTTTAGTAGCACATTAACTTTATATATGAGCATTGTCATGTGAAGCATAACCGACTATAGCTCATGTGAGGAGGGAGCTGCAGCTGGTGCTCCGTGGCCCCCTACCTGCCGTACAAAATAAGACATTCTCAAGCACTGTAGCTTGACATTCAGAATACTCCTCGCGGGATTTACGGTACAAAGAATATACATCTAGGTGCTGCATCAGTGGGAAAATATACTGCCATGACTGGGCAATGAGGAGAGACCTCGGCCGCGGCCAAAAGCCGAATTGCACAAACTAGCCGAACAGCGAACTAATTCAGATTAATTAAAAGTGGTCCTGCGTTATGCAATGTCAATGGAAGCGAATGATTAAAAGTAATTTTGAATTATTGAAGAAACACAGGTCCACCAGTGCAATACAAAAGAAAAAAGAGAGACCAGACGTTCAATTGTGCCACTGCTTATCTCATTAATCATATAGGCCTACATAGGCATTTCTTGAACTTCCTCCTCCCAGGGTTTCAATTGATTTTGTGAGGCACGAGTGTCCCAACATAAACCCTGTATAGTCTTGTGGAATTGCAACGTGATTGGAGATCGATTTCACACACACGGTCTCGCCCTTTTTCTGTCTTTCCGAAAAATATCAACATAAATACACATATAGGCTAAGATCGGTTCGGCCAACAGTTTAAAATAATTTCCAAGTGCATTCGTCATAATAAACACTGTCTTCACATTGTTGGTTACCATATCCATTAGGCCATAGTGCACTTGACACACAATCGACTCGATTTATAAAATGCAGTGGCTATGACAGAACTTAAGAAGCATAGTTCACAAAGTCGCAAAGCAGTGTGGTGTGCTGTAAGAATGCATGCAGTATTTGTCACATATCAAGACAGAGAAGGATGATCGGATGAAAGCATGTTAGGAGTACATATCTAGATGGGGGAACAAACTTGATTATGACCATATCTACATTTCCTGTGGTTGCTTATGTGGTGAGACAATTAAACGAGCTAAAGTAGTCAACTTTCTGCTAACGAATCATGGTATGAGGGGTCTTTTTGAATGGTGCAATATCAATAGACCATTACGAAGCATTCTGTTGTAGACCCCTACCATGTCAAACAAACCACACCTGATCCACACCTCGTATTAGCCCACCCTAAAATGCAATTACACATGGAACTCCACTATCACGTAACAGCTCGATGTGAAAAAACTCGTACCTCTAGAAACAATTATCAATTTTCTCTTACTCTGTTTGAAAAATCTTGCATATGAGAAAATAATGAAATCATGATGATAGATGGTTACCTCTATTCCTGAGAACGATGTTGCCTCTCTGTTATCTGTCAATCTCCGGTAGGCTATGCAACGAGGTAAATAGCCCGAGTAGATTTGAGCAATAAATGTACCGATTCGCTGTTGGTCAGCATCCCTAGTAGCGCAGAGTGAAGAAGCACCACAACCAGACAAGATTTCCGGACTTGGTGCTCAAAGAACACTCTCTTGCACCGCGGAGGGCAGTTGCGTTGAAATTAGTTTCCACAGATATTATCACGCAAAGGAGTAGCATCTATGCGTGCGATATCCATGTATGACATTTCTTAAGTTTTAGCGTCAAATGAGCCAAACCAGACCGAATAGAGTCCAGCATATCCGCGCCCCGATTTCGATCGTTAGTAGCCTTGTTGAGGCAGGAATATCCGTATCAGGTATACATCCTTGGAGTGAAGACCTAGAAGTTCAGTCGGTGGTGTCCAGTGCTTACCTGACGACTCCAACTACATTCTTCCGCTGCTCTGTCGTTCGCGGAGAAGAAACTAACGTCCGTGGGCGTGGCGTGCCGTTTGGCCGGAGCAAGGCTTCTGGGTAGCCAGGCAAGTCCGGTGCAGCAATGACAGGGAGTGAGCGGCCGGCAGCGGTCCTCGGTGCGGAGTGATGGGCGTTTTAAGGAGAGGTTTGCGCCAGTTTACGCATGCATCGCGCCCCTCTGTGCACTGAGTATTAACATAGCCTTCTCCTCACAGCTACATGCCACAGCCGGCCAACACGCTCTTTCCAGCTCTGACTTCTATTGGCAAAATGGTACAGCGTTTATGGGATTACAGATCGGAAATAAGGGTCACGATGACTGTCAAATCATGCCATCGAGCGTGTTGTTCTGCCTCAGGAGAAAGTGTATTGACTGCTGTCAAAGAATACATTGAATACATTGACATTGAAGCTTTTATCACAAAACAGAGGACTCCTCATCAAATAGCAAAAAAAAAGCACACCATTCATGATGATGATGCGTTTGCGTTAATGAAACTTCTACATTAACAAACCCACAGCAGTGAGTGGATTACTGTGCTCAATTTACATGTTTGAGATTTCATAGGATTATTTGAACGTGCGCAATTATATGATTAATTTGAGGAAATGTACACGCAAACCGCTGTATTTTCAAAGAGCTATATGATGGGGATCGTGCAGAGAGGGGCTAAAATACGTGGTCAGAATGGGTATCCTTTCTGACACATGCAGATTGAAAATGTAATATAGGCTGTTATATTTAAGTTAATATTGGTTTAGATATCACAATGACACAATCGCACCACTAAAAACTGTGATTTCAGGCCCCGAACTCGCCATATCACTAGTCAGTTCAGCACCATGGGCAGCGCCGTGGACGCAAAGAAATTCAGCGCTCTCACTCCCTCGGACACGTTTCTCTCTGCTACCTCTGTGACAGAGCGGATCCTCACAATTTCTATGTCATTTTAGGGATGACTGCTTTTAGGGACTCGTCAGATGGTAATACATAGATGATTCAGAAACGGAACCACAGTCAGTGGCGAGTAAGCCGGTTAACTTCACTCACTGAGTCAGAGCAAGGACAAAAGTTCAAAAGGACAGTAGAATGAATCAGATTGTTTGGTTTAGGAAAGCTGACCAAATTGTTGGTCAGGAGACATACATTTGTTCATGTATAGGGTAGTTGAAGTATTCAAGCACTCAATTATAGGTGTGTTCCAATCTCCTCTGATGGAATTCAATTTCTTGAGGATTATGATTCGTGTCCTTTCCTTGGACTTGCTACATAGGTATCAAAAGTGGGATGAGGCTGCCAGCACATCTGACTTGCGGGCAGATATTAGTGAGCTCCAGAAAGAGGGATAAATAGTGTAGCCATCCTGGATAAGTGCATTACCAGCTCCCCCAAGGGAGTATACTCTTGTGGAGAATCCGAATGGATGCAAATGTTGTTGTTTATACAAACACATTTTAAGGAATTGTCTTTAGTGAATATAATACCATGTCTTTAATTTTGGCTCATTCACTGTATTTTGATTTGCTGTCACAACTGGATATTTGTTTAGCAAGTGTATCTGCACGCATCACAAGGCCACCATGTTCAACTTTGTTCTTTGGGAATGTTGAGAATATCAACTTTGTAAAGCCAATAGTTGTTTTAAAGGTGTCCTTCAGTGACACAGAGGTTGAACTCAGCAGACCGTTCGAAATCTCAGCAGGCAGATCATTCATTCTACCACTGGGGAACTGGGAAGGAGTCCGTTGGAGAGAAAAAGAGACAGAGAGAAAGATTGAGATTCGCAAATGGAAGAACTAAGAGATGGAAGAGATATTCCGCCAGTGGATGTCTATCTCAGAGAGGGCAATAAAAGAGCGATTGATTGAAGATAAAGAGGTGAGGAAAAGTCAATACAGGACTTGGGATCGGGAAGTGGGAACAAGGTTTTAAGGTTTCCTGGTGAATAACTTGAACGACTCCGGACAGGGACAAGAATAACTGCACTATTGTTTCTGTACCAGAGCAAGATAAAGGAAGGAGTAGCCCAACTGAATTATTTATTATCCCAGGAGAACATGGACGACAAGGTGAAAACTGTAAAAACAGAATTACAAAGATAAAGGTAAAACATTCCCAAGAACCAGACAAGGGTGTGTGTAGTAGGGTACTGTACTCAATAAGGTAAAGCAAAACAAAAATCACCAAATATTTGTTTCAAGTGCAGATACTGTAGGAGTGAGAAGAGTTCTCAAAAGGCTACCTGAGTTCATGAAATTGAAGCTACCAAATCAGCATTGCGAACGTCTGTTTCCTTCTTCAGATATGCCCGGTTCATGTCAGTGTTAGTAGTTACATTGTGAAGGTAAACTAACACTGACTCACACAGAATCCCCATGACATTTCCAAATTCAGAGCTACAGAACAGGCTGTGGAACATTTTACAAACTTGTCTCAAAACGTTTTATCAACCTTGTCCCCATCTCCCAAAGATGCAAAGGACTTTTCACTCCAATGAATGTCACAGACAGAAGTAAGGCACAGACTTAAAACAAAGTGGGATGATTGATCATGCATTTTGTATGAGCGAAAAAGAAGATACACTGTATTATTTTTCAATACAGAAGAAAACATTGATATAATTACATAATTCATAGTATATGCAGTACATATTTTCATTACATTGTCAATTGTTTGCATTTCTAATGTGATACTTACACAAACTTACTGTACCATACAGTTATGTAAGTGCAGCTGCTGTTTGATCAAGTCAAGAGAAGGTTATGATTGTTAATGTTGTTCAATGTAATGGGTGTGTCGTGTCTATATAACAGAAAATATAATTATGCCAATCAGTTGTGTCAGATAAGTCATCTATAGTGTAATAGATGATTGATGGCTACCTCTTGGCTGATAATTTAAATCCTCACAGTGTTTATTAGGAGGATGTGGTCATTCCATGGTTCAGAGGCTTCCGTAGGTGTTTTTTCCTATATACATTTATTTGTCAATTCATGCCTGTTAATCTACTGCAATGCACTGCATTCTCTAAGCTCTAGGGTGTGTATCAGCCAGGAAAGCTAAGCCAAGCCTATAGCATAGGTACGCTTCAGTGATGAACAGCAACTGTATATCACAGTGCTGTTTTTCAAATATTACTTACAGTGAAATGAATATTACCATGTTCATTTTGATCATGCAGCAGATTGCTGACATCGGAAATGTATTTAGATTCATGAATGGTATGAATGCAGAGTGCAAGACTTGGTGCGTGCTGCAACACGTCATGACAATAACAACTGCCTTGACACATATTCTGCCGTGAAGTACCAGTGAAAATCCCCTTACATGCAGTACTGGCTGAGTGATGGACATGGACGCAGCACATACACAATTACATAGAGGCACACAAATCTAGATGCATCTTTTGTGTCACAGCCAAGGCCTGTGTTTTCCGTGCTGGAGAGGAGCTGAGGAATGGATCAAGGTTAATGATGAACTCGCTGCAGTAAAATACTAACCATCCACAGCACTCTGAAATTGGCTTTGCAGAATGACAACATGCTGAAGTTTGCACCAGTGGTAATCAAACCAGCTTCACAGCCTACAGTCCATCAATAACTACGCTGGGCATGTAAACTCTATGAGGAAGACAAACACGGGTGCTAATGTAGCAGATGAATGGTGCCTTTACAGAAGTCAGGTGATATTGTTCAAAGGAAACTCCATTATATGCATAATACAATTGTGAAGCTTGTAATTTGCATCAATGTTTTCTTTATATTCTTACAACATGACAGTGAACAATAGCAATACAGTGCTGATCTTGGTAAACATATTTTATTTGTCCAGAAATAGTTTTTCATAAAGAACAATATGCTAATGTCTTCCGAGCTTCTTTCTGATAATGTGTCACATTTACCTTGAATATTATTCAGACAACGTCTAGGAGACCAGCAATAGTTTTTTGTTTTTTTTCTGGGTTGATTCCTTGAAAAGAGAATAATCCTTGAAAAAGAGACCCATGATTGTCTTATGACAATCATGGGTCATGAGAGGAGCCTTAGGGCAGAGACAGACTAGATTACTATTGAGTCAGTAGCCAGGCAGGAAAGGGCAGGTGTGTTTGAGATGCTCACTGTAGTGTTATTAATCATTTGTAACACCATCAACCCTTGGGCCTGTTTTCTGTTTCTTTTGGTTTACTCAAACCATCAGCTGCTTCTAATTGAATGCCTGGAAGGATCTGCTTTCAGATATTCTTAGAGGACACTGGCTGAATCTCTGGTTAGGGGCTGATGACAACATACAGTTGAAGTCGGAAGTTTACATACACTTAGGTTGAAGTCATTAAAACTCATTTTTCAACCACTCCATAGATTTCATGTTAACAAACTGTAGTTTTGGCAAGTCGGATAGGACATCTACTTTGTGCATGACACAAGTAATTCTTCCAACAATTGTTTACAGACAGATTATTTCACTTATTATTCACTATATCACAATTCCAGTGGGTCAGAAGTTTACATACACTAAGTTGACTGTGCCTTTAAACAGCTTGGAAAATTCCAGAAAATGATTTCATGGCTTTAGAAGCTTCTGATAGGCTAGTTGACATCATTTGAGTCAATTGGAGGTGTACCTGTGGATGTATTTCAAGGCCTACCTTCAAACTCACTTTGCTCGACATCATGGAAAAATCTAAAGAAATCAGCCAAGACCTCAGGAAAAAAAATTGTAGACCTCCACAAGTCTGGTTCATCCTCGGAGCATTTTCCAAACGCCTGTAAACAGTAAAACGAGTCCTATATTGATATAACCTGAAAGGCAGCTCAGCAAGGAAGAAGCCACTTCTCCAAAACTGCCATAAAAAAGCCAGACTACGGTTTGAACTGCACATGGGGACAAAGATTGTACTTTTTGGAGAAATGTCCTCTGATTTGAAGAAACAAAAATAGAACTGTTTGGCCATAATGACCATCGTTATGTTTGGAGGAAAAAGGGGGAGCTGAAGAACACGTTCCCAACCGTGGAGCACAGGGGTGGCAGCATCATGTTGTGGGGGTGCTTTGCTGCAAGAGGGACTGGTGCACTTCACATAATAGATGGCATTATGAGGAAGGAAATGTATGTGGATATATTGAAGCAACATCTCAAGACATTAGTCAGGAAGTTAAAGCTTGGTCGCAAATGGACAATGACCCCAAGCATACTTCCAAAGTTGTGGCAAAATGGCTTAAGGACAAAAAAGCCCTGACCTCAATCCTATAGAAAATGTGTGGGCAGAACTGAAAAACCGTGTGCGAGCAAGAAGGCCTACAAACCTGACTCAGTTACACAAGTTCTGTCAGGAGGAATGGGCCAAAATTCACCCAACGTATTGTGGGAAGCTTGTGGAAGGCTACCCGAAATGTTTGACCCAAGTTAAACAATTTAAAGGCAATGCTACCAAATACTTATTGAGTGTATGTAAACTTGTGATGAAAGAAATAAAAGCTGAAATAAATAATTCTCTCTACTATTATTCTGACATTTTACATTCTTAAAATAAAGTGGTGATCGAAACTGACCTAAAACAGGGAATTTTTACTAGGATTAAATGTCAGGAACTGAGTATACAGTAAATGTATTTGGCTAAGGTGTATGTAAACTTCCGACTTGTTGGATCTGTTCCAAGGCAGATTATCCACATACAGTGGGGAGAACAAGTATTTGATACACTGCCGTTTTTGCAGGTTTTCCTACTTACAAATCATGTAGAGGTCTGTAATTTTTATCATAGGTACACTTCAACTGTGAGAGATGGAATCTAAAACAAAAATCCAGAAAATCACATTGTATGTGATTTTGAAGCTAAAGTGTAATAGATTGTGCTCCATAGCTAAATATGCGGTTGTTTCAAGTTGTGTATTTATGGCCTTTTATGTATTGCGTTGTCATGAACTCAATCCTCAAACAATTTTAATGTTAGTCCACTTTAGCCTAGTTCATTAAATAGCCTGCTGTTTTTAGTCCACATTGTTCTAATTGCGTTGCTTCAATATGAAATCCAAACTGGATGAAGATCCATTATGAAGAGAAAGGGGGTATGTCCACTCACTGTTGTACTGCTCGCAAATGTAGTGTTTTATAAACATCATGAAACTATCTTACAGATCATATTTGCACTTCTCCAGAAATAGCAGACACAATTGCATTGCATTTGAGACATGTACATTCTCACCATAAACCCATGGATGGTTTTGTTTTTAGTCAAATTAAACAAAAAACAAAGTCTGTTTTTCAAACCAATATACGTTATTAAATAGTATATATATGCATACATATACACTAACCCTACAATAGGCCTAGTTCTAACAAACATGTAGCCAATCTAGTCTATTATTATTGGCTTCAACATGGAAAAATGTGTTTACACACATTGCATTCACATTTCTAAAATGTACTGCATGTTCGAGCCATGGACAATTGGACATTGCCCAAACATTATAGTAAGATTAGCCTACCATTGCCGTTGATATGTCCTCTTAGTGATTTTGCCACGTGAAAGGTTAACAAACGAACAGGCAAATAGCCTAGGCCACAAGTAGATTCAGCACCAAGGACAGCGATTGGAATTGGAGATGCCATAGCACCAGGTTTGGTGCTTTTACAAGTAAAAATTGCCAAAGACGCTGCCTTAAATTTTTTTAGAAAATAGACTCTGCTGGTCTATTAGGGGGACTACTTAGAAGACAAGGGGACTCATGATTGTCAATACTAACAAGGAACTGTCTGACAGAGTGGTCTCTTGAAGAAATGTTATACATTGCACAGAAGAAGCCTTATACCGCACTCTCATACACTGAATAAAAACAAATAATTGATAATCATGTTTTCCAGCATTATCTGAAATAGCAATGCATATCTCAGTTCTAAAGAACACGCTAGATGATACTGTGTATAGTAACCAAATTGTGTATAAGTGTAATGTCTTCACAACATTAGCCTTTCAGTCTCATCCGGTATTACACTTTAGCTTCAAAGTAGATTTTTGCTGTTGTTTTTCAGCTCAAGGCTCTTGATTTCTCTACTGAGCGATTTTAAAGACAAGCGACATTGTTGATCTTATCCCCCAGCTTTGCCAATTTACTAAATAGAGAGGCACTTTAGCAGCTATCCAGGCATCCAGAGAAGATGTCCTGAGGGCCGAGCTTTGCGGAAGGGTACATAGGCTCCAAACAATTATTTAGAGATACTGGGGATGAGTTTTTGATTCGAGCCATTAAAGCAGAAAGACAGATTCGTTAAAGGGGACAAGTTTGTGGAGGCTGTTGCCTTGCTTTCTCTCAATGCCAAGGTTTGCCATCTGATTACAGCAATGTCCATAACACTTGTCAGGCACGCAGAAAACGTGACACTATCCCTGTCAAGTACCATCTGTGTTGTTTATACTGAAAATAAAAATATATATTCTCTGGTTAGCTGTAAAGGCTGCAGTGCTTCTAGTCATGTACAATGACAGTGATAAATTGGGATAATTTAACACAGGTAAAAGCCAACATCGACTGAGATGCAGTAAGACAGGATTTACTAGAGAACAAAACTACTACAATAATGTATTGGTTTGCCAACAAGTATATTCTATGTACCAATAAACTGGCAACAGGCAAGCAACATATGCTGTGCTTGAGAGGTAAGCTAAAACAATTCAATGTACAGATTACATGAGAATGTCCTAAAGCCTTTAAAAAAAAAGAATGTTTATATACTTGGTGATGTTTGAAGCTTACAATAAGGGGACATAGTCTGAGGTGCAAAACCTTTCCCTTTCCCAAGCTTGTATCAGAGCAACAGAGTGAGGAAAAAAGTCAAGGACAAAGTACAGAGCAGAAATAGCTTTATGGTTCAGCACCAGAAAGCTAACTAGTGAGCATGAAGGTTTGAAAGCCAATTTGTAATCTAGAAGTCAATTCATTCACCATGCACACATGGAAAACTATAATGTATTGTTGGTAAACATCTACTTGAGCATTATGGACATTTTGGCGATTCCATCCCAGCGTGGGCCAAAAATATTTTCCATCCCAGGTGGGCCACTCAAGGACATTCAGAGACTTGTCCCGAAGCCACTCCTGCATTGTCTTGGCTGTGTGCCTAGGGTTGTTGTCCTGTTGGAAGGTGAACCTTCACCCCAGTCTGAGGTCCTGAGCACTCTGGAGCAGGTTTTCCTCAAGGATCTCTCTGTACTTTGCTCTGTTAATCTTTCCCTTGATCCTGACTAGTCTCCCAGTCCCTGCCGCTGATAAACATCCTCACAGCATGATGTTGCCACCACCATGATGGTGCCAGGTTTCATACATAAGTGATGTTTGGCATTCAGGCCAAAGAGTTCAATCTTCATTTCATCAGACCAGAGAATCTTGTTTCTCATGGCCTAAGAGTCCTTTAGGTGCCTTTTGGCAAACTACAAGCAAGCTGTCATGTGCCTTTTACTGAGGAGTGGCTTCCGTCTGACCACTCTACCATAAAGGCCTGATTGGTGGAGTACTGCAGAGATGGTTGTCCTTCTCCCATCTCCACAGTGGAACTCTGGAGCTCTGTCAGAGTGACTATCGGGTTCTTGGTCACCTCCCTGACCAAGTCCCTTCTCCCCTGATTACTCAGTTTGGCCGGGCGGCCAGCTGTAAGAAGAGTCTTGGTGGTTCCAAACTTTTTCCATTTAAGAATGATGGATGCCCCTGTGTTCTTGGGGACATTCAATGCTGCAGAATTTTTGGGGGTAACATTCCTCAGATCTGTGTCTTGACACAATCCTTTCTCGGAGCTCTACGGACAATTCCTTCGACCCCATGGCTTGGTTTTTGCTCTGACATACACTGCCAACTTTGGGACCTTATATAGACAGATGTGTGCCTTTCCAAATCAATGTCCAATCAATTTAATTTACCACAGGTGGACTCCAATCAAGTTGTAGAAACATCTCAAGGATGATCAGTAGAAACAGGATGAACCTGAGCTTGATTTTGAGTCTCACAGCAAAGGGTCTGAATACTCATGTAAATAAGGTATTTCTGTTTTAATTGTTTAAACATTTTCAAAATGTTTTTCTCTTTGTCATTATGGGATATTGAGTGTAGATTAATTAGATTAAAATAGATTAAAATCCATTTTAGAAAAAGGCTGTAATGTAGCAAAATGTAGAATAAGGAAAGGTATGAATCCTATCCGAATGCACTGTATACATGGTGTCAGGCTCTGGTCATAGGGAAGCCTTTGGCTCCTCTAGTTATCTATGGTCACAGCCCGACATATCTACTTTTTATGTATCTATGTTGGTTTTGTGTTGGTCCCCAATTAGAGACAGCTGCTTTGCATTGTCTCTAATTGGGGGCCATATATAAGTTCAGGTGTTTCACCTGTCTGTGTGGATCATTGTTGGTTTTGCGCTGTTTAGCCTATTGTGTGTTATGTTCATCTCTTTGTTATTTTGTGCAAGTTGATTTAAATAAATAATGTCGCACTACTTCAGCGCTGCGTCTTGGTCTGCCACTCACCACGTTCGTGACACATGGCTCCTGTAAGAACCTATGATCTGTGAACCGTACATCATACAGACAACATCTTGGTATAATTATACTCCTTATAGTGTGCTCTAAATTATGGAGTATATTAAGATTCAGAAAAAAATATACATTAATTTATTCAACATTAAACATATGAAATCCTTTTTGATTTAGTTTATTTTTAAACAATATGTTTTGAACCATTTTATACATAGACATTGAAATTATAGGTCTTTGTCAGGCTCTGGCCATAGAGAAGCCTATTGCTTCTCTATATAGCCATGGTCAGAGTCTGACAGGTCTATAATTTATGTTTCTATGTCAGGGTTTTGTGTTGGATCCCTAATTAGAGGCAGCTGCAGTGCATTGTCTCTAATTAGGGATCCTACATATGTTTGTAGGTCCCACACCCTAGGTGTGGGTCATTATATCGCCAGTCACGTTATAGTAAGTGTGTTTTCGTTTTCTCATTGGTTTTGTATAATAGTTTGTCATTTGAGTGTATAGCTTCATTAAAGTTTCATGTCGAACTATACCTGCGCTGCGCCTTGGTCTCTGTATGCACCCTCACGTGACAGTCTTTAACCAATCAAAGCTCTCCTTTAGGATTGCACATTCAGAAATGCAA
The DNA here is from genome assembly GCA_023634145.1 of Thymallus thymallus. Taxonomy (NCBI): domain Eukaryota; kingdom Metazoa; phylum Chordata; class Actinopteri; order Salmoniformes; family Salmonidae; genus Thymallus; species Thymallus thymallus. The sequence goes on along the minus strand of CM042378.1, from coordinate 7,143,493 downwards.
TGTCCTTGTAGATTATTTTGTTTAAATTATTATTATTAATTATGCATCCATCTGTGAGTCAGGACTTATTTATTCATTCAGGTCTGTATATACATATTCTTGTACAGTTGTTATATCATATCACGTTCAATATTGTAAGTAATTCTTGGACCTATCTTACTTAGTCATTCACTCAGGAATGCATATTAGTATCCTGTCAGTTGTATCTTTTTTCATTACTTTTAGTATATCGAATGTGCAATACGTGCAGTTATCTGTAATTAAACCCTGCGCACTAAGGACTGTATTTTAAGGGAATTACTATTATTACCCTAAATTATATCATACACACATTTAGCTATTTAAGTATCTCTTCCTGTCATTTACTTGTACAGTTAATGTAACCATGCAAATATTCACTTGCCTGTAAATGTAACTGTATATTTACCTGTACAGTTAATTTAACCATGCAAAATATTCACTTACCTGTTCATTTAACCAGTCTGTATATTAAGTAAACTAATTTAAGTATTTCTCTGCCTGTATAGTTAACCATGCACCATCCACCAATGTATAGTGTACATATTCAGCCATCCACCCATACTATGCAATGTCTTTTTATAGCTTTTTTGCACTCCAGACTTGTATTTTTATACTTTTTCATACTGCCGCTCTATGTATCATGTATCATGTATCTGTCTTTTGTGTATTTTCGTTCTGGCATTTTGCACCTGCCCTGTGTTTGTTTTGTAGCTGCTTGACAAAGAAATTTCCCCTCGGGGATCAATAAAGTATCTATCTATCTATCTATCTATCTATCTATCTATCTATCTATCTATCTATCTATCTATCTATCTATCTATCTATCTATCTATCTATCTAAAACAATATGCCTAAAAATGAACAAAATCTAAAAGGGTACTTTTGAGAATTCATGTGAAAAGTAGTTTTTCCCGACTGTAGACACTACTTACTTCAGAATCTACTCCATATTTTAAAGCCGCCTATAAGGAGTATAATGATACCAAGATGTTGTCTGTATCATCTATGATTCACGGATCATAGGGTCTAAAAGGAGCTTAAAGCTGCCACATTCATTGTTTATTATTTTTTTGCACAAATGGTTTGTGATACAAATGTAAAAAGCATATAAAAAAACCTTCCTCCTGATTAAGTTTCTATTGTTGAATTGCCACAACAATATGATACCAAAATTATTTGCAGGCTAAGATGGCATGGAATTGTCCATATGGTTCAGTGTGGGAATCTCAAAGGTTCAGACTACAGGTTGAAGTAAGAGATTGAAAGGGGTAACACTGACTAAACCTTTTCATCCAGTAGGTATCATTATTGGAGGTTGCATTACCATAGTCATTGGTTATGGGGATTAGCTATTATGGATAAACAAATCTAGTGATCATATCTATTTCCAGACATAGCATCAAACTAATAAATCATTGTTTATCATGTACTTTGTTAACAGACTATGCACAACTGACAAGATCTCAAGAAATGTAAGCAGGAACATTGTACCAGATAAATCCCTTGGGGCTTCACAGTAATGTGGTCATGGAAATTATTATTTATGGTTGTCTACCTCCCTAGTGATTTAATGTGCATGAGCACAAAATGCAAAAACACCCTGTGGCCATGTTGAGGAATAACCACAGGCTGGTTAGCAAAGTTAATGTAGGTAAATAGGGGTTGGGGTGGGCATACTAGGCTAAATCATTTCTCTAAGAGCTTGGGAACACCAGAGGGAGTTCTGTCAGAGTTCTGTTCAAGGTATGCTCAAAGGTTTCATGCGTATGTATTATGGCTTTAACAATGTGAATTAGTCAACGTGCCATCGTCAACAGCATGCTACATAATCTCAAACTAGGATCAAATTTGAATATCTTCTTTGATAACAGGGCATACATTTCCATATGATTGCAATTCATTTACATATAAAATATGTACATATAAAATGTTTATGTTACGCTAAGACCAAATAAGGAAGCTTTCTCTTGTGCACCTTTGAGTGCTTTGGGAGCCTGTTAATTTATGCATCATGCTCTAGTTGGACGTTTAAAGGCCTTTGTCTTGTTTACTCTACTGTGAGAGGAAAACAAACACACATCACGTTATTTAGACTTCAATAGGTTCTGAAAATTGGGATGTTGGACTTCATCCACTGGACTATTATTTTTTTACAATGTCCGTTATAAAACATTCTGTTGCCAATGTCAGTTATAAAACGTTCTGTTGCCAACGTCAGTTATAAAACGTTATGTTACCAATGTCAGTTATAAAACGTTCCGTTACCTGTATCGATATCCCCATCCAGTCAATGATATGTGATGCCGTTGTTCACACTAAATGAGTTGAACTTGAATAATCCTGGGTGGAAGTGAAGAGACTGATGCAGATGTGGGATGGACACAGCCACAGCTTCTTCTACACCTCTATCTCAGCTAATTGAGAAGGCACTGCTCAAACACCTAATCCCATAACAAACTGAGCTATCTGTAATTACTGCATCACGAATTTACATTTACAATTTAGTGTTGGGTTAAGTCAGCGCTTTCACCTAAAATTAAGACTGGCTTTGAGCGCACATCTGAAATGATCTCTTGTCCCAAATAATATTTAGAATTTCTCTTTAGATTTCAGTAATGTCATGGATGCTTAAAAACAGTCATGCAGTGAATGTTCATGAGGACAATTTTAGTCTGTCACAGGGGTTAACTGAATCATGACCCGAGTTGTTTTTATTTACATTTATAATGGGATTCCCTGAGTCGGCCCTTTCGGGGCCTGGGGGGCAATGTTGTGATGCTGTCAGCAGCCTAGTTGGGAGAGAAAGGCAGTCTCAGTGTATCTCCCAGGCTTCCCAGGGTATTATTGGCAGTGTTTTGCATTCCGGGGAAAGTCAGCCGCATAGGGAGATTCCCTATGCTGACCTTTTCGTGATGTGTCAGCTCTGACAGAGTGTGGGTTAGTGCTGGGGACATGCAAATTCAGCCAAGGCAGAGACAGGTGAGACAAGACATCAGTAAGCAGCATAGGAGGAGGGTCATTCTAATTATATGTGTAAAAAATTATTAAATGTTTACTAAATAAAACAATTATTCCATTATCCATTTGTCAAAACAAATATAGCTGAACACAATCGATCATCGCTTCAATGACCCATGCCAGATTATTCCTTAACCATGTTTCTGACTGAGGCTTTACCGGTTGAGGAAATTGGTGGTGTGTCAATCCTGCTCTTTTTTTGTCACGTCTCAATAATAATTCTGAAATTCCTTATGTGTTAATTCAAAGCCATAAATATCATTTAACAACCCATTAGAAGAGGACAGACACAAAGGAATGCTATGAACTATCCCACACTCATCTCTCTTAGACAGGGCAGCTTTCAGCTACATTATTGTGACTCTTAATTTCACGGCCCGTCACTCTCGGATCAAACGCTATGGCAAAATGGGGGGGGGGGAGAGTAAGAAAGACAAAAAGAACATTAAAACAAACACATTCTAAATTCCGGAGCTGTGCCGAATCAGATACACAAGTCTCCCAATGACGGATTAAAAGTCTTGTTTTAAATCCCCCACGTTTCCAAATTCCATCATAACACTGATGACAAGCTACATAACTGATGATTAACTACATCCTCCTCACCAATAAAAAAAGAAATGCTGCCGCCAAAAACATTGTGATTTATGGATGTTTAACTTTGTCTTCACCACCTGGGAGGGATTGACTGTGCCTGTTGAAATCAGATACAGCTAAAGAAGGGTGGAGGAGAAGGATTACACCTTCTTGAAATGAAAATCACCTATGTGGATCTCATTTGAATATTGTGTCATAACTTTCTTAGTGGGGGATATAGTATGAACCAACGCATTCAAAGATTAGAAAATAGTAATAATAATAATTATACATTTTATTTGAGCTATTCAACATACACAAAAGGACACTTACAGAGTAAATAATAAGATAGTTAATATAAACATGACAACAAGACAAAGTTCATTACAGAAAAAGGTACATGGCAATCCAATAATTGGATCAAAAATACTTGGGGAAAAACAACAACAGCAGAAAGGTTATCAAGGCAGTTAATTTAGAGGCTACTTTAAAGCAAAACAAGAGTGGAAATGTAATTTTTTTAGGTGAAATACGATGCCCAGAGCTTACCCATGATGTTGCAGAACGATTGAAGTCAATATCGTTTTAGTCAAAGTCTGATATATTTGTGCTTGAAGTGGGATATCCGAAGTGGGGACTTAACATTTTTCCGTATCAATGCTGTGTGTTTCCCGTATGATATGACGTGCTAATACCTTTCAGTAAACATTTCTTTTCAGGGCTGGGTTTTATCCCATAAGAGTCACAGCAAAATATTTTGTATGATCTCTTATACGCTATTTTAGGCACAGTTTTTGGACTTTGGCTTTCCTACATACTGTATAGACACTATATTGTGATCACGGCATCCAATGGGTACGCATACAGCTTTAGAACAAAATTAAACAATATTAGTAAAATTGTGATCAATAGATGTGGATGATCTTGTTCCTGTAGTGTTTGTGAACACCCTGGTAGGTTGATTAATAACCGGAACCAGATTACAGGTAATAGTTACAGTGAGAAGCTTCCGCTTGAAAACCAGTCAATATTCAGGTCCCCAAGAAAGTAGATCTCTCTGTTTACATCACATACACTATCAAGCATTTCACACATATAATTTAGATACTGACTGCTAGCACTAAAAGAATAGGCTTGAGATTAGGCAGGTAAACCTGCAACCACAGTACTTCAATAACACTTGACATGAGATCTTCTTTAAGCATTACAGGGATATGGATCTGAATATACACAGCAACACCTCCCCATAAGCATGTCTGTCTCTTCTATAGATGTTATATCCTTGTATTGCTACTGCTGTATCATCAAAGGAATTATCCAAGTGAGTCTCAGAAATGACTAATATATGAATGCTATCTGATGTTAGCAAGTTATTGATTTCATGATCCTTATTTCTAAGGCTACATATATTGATATGGGCTATTTTCAGCTCTTTCCTGGGCAGCTTCTCAGATATAGACATAATATGGAAAATAACAAATAAAGCAAGAGAAAACATTAAACAACAACATGCATCAGTCCATTAATCAGTGTGTGCTGCGGTGTTGAAGCTATGAACCCATAAGCTTGGCACTCTCATCCCTTCAAGGCTTCTGGGAGGGAGGGTGGACAATGAGCCTGTCATATCGGATGTAAGCAATGTCCCCACGCGCTCTGGCAGCTTTCATGGCCGGGATAAGTTATTTTCTCTTCTGGAGCACAGCTTCAGGATTTGAAGTGCCCCAGGGTCACAAACTGCTGCCTGTCCGACAGGTAGGACCTGAACCAGGCCAGGCCTGTTCCGGTGATTCCTATGGTCCTCTCCATTCTTTCAAGGAGGATGGAATGCCAAAAAGTGTCAAAGGCAGTTGATAAGTCCAGTAGGATGAGGAGGGCGAGATTGCCAGAATCAACCACTAGTAGTCGATCATTGACCGCTTTGACCAGAGCCGTTTCCGTACTGATTGGTCCTAAACCCATATTGTCATCTCTACTTTGTTCAAGGCGTGTCTGTGTCTTCGTCAAGGGGGGAAATGTCTTCGTCAAGCAGCTACAAAAAAACACAGCGCAGGTGCAAAATGTCAGAATGAAAATACACAAAAGACAGATACACGATACATAGAGTGTCAGTATGAAAAAGTATAACTATTAAAGTTCAACTGTTGCAAAAAAACAGACGAAAAACTGACGAAAAACATACTAAAACAACAATTAACGCACAAACAATGGGAGCTGCTTAACAGGCGACCACGCAGGGCGGCGCCAAACGATGTATGGTTAGTTAGAACAATTGTATTAGTATTCCAGATGGTAATTTGAAAGATACGTTTAATAAAACATTTATATCACACAGGAACTGCTGACCAATCACACTGTAGGTCCGTAAATGTTTCTATCAGTGGAAATTCATCATCAACCTCCCTGAACAATGGCTGCTATTCTTTGCCTTTCACCATGGCCATGGTTGACAAATGGACTTTACGTGTATTACAAATTTTTAAACCCCAATGACACAGGAAGCAATTGAAGGCCACAATATAGTTCCTTAAACTGAGATTTATTTTTACAAGTAGAATTTTAAAGCAGATTATTATTATTTTTGTTAGTTCTTTTGTAAGAATCTTTAGTGGTACCAATTATTGAGATATGAATTGTGTATATGTGCCATTCAGAGGGTGAATGGGCAAGACAAAATATTTAAGTGCCTTTGAACGGGGTATGGTAGTAGATGCCAGGCACACCGGTTTCAGTGTGTGAAGAACTGTAATGCTGCTGGGTTTTACACGCTCAACAGTTTCCTGTGTATATCAAGAATGGCTCACCACCCAAAGGACATCCAGCAAATTTGACACAACTGTGGGAAACATTGAAGTCAACATGGGCAACATGTGGAATGCTTTCGACTCTCCCTCTTCGGTTGGCATGTTCAGAATGGATGCTGGTACTATAATTGAAATTTACACTCCCACTGACCATGTCTTTATAAGCCACTTATCACAGGAGGTCAGGTGGCACTTCCATAATGAGTAAACTAGACGGCCAACTGAGACCAACCATTCCCCACTGTATGTAATAAACTCTGTTCCAAACAGCTGCCGGACCCTCCCTTCAGTCCCCAGACACTAAGATGAGGATAACAGTTACTGACACAGAGCTGTTCATGTCGACCACACCAGAGGTGCACTCAACAAGGGAAATAGTTTGTGAACGCTGGCTAATGTTTGCTAATATATTCCATTTGTTTTGTTTTAGCCGCGACCGCTTGCTAACGTTAGCTAACAGTCTGCAGTGAACATAAGTGTCTGTTTCTGGTCTAAACCACCTCTAAAAATAGTCAAGTGGCCATGTAGACTTTCTACTATATGCAGTAGGAATAGCTAAGTCATTTTCAGTTTAAATATTGACACTAAAAAGACAGTAATTCTTACAAAAAGTAGCTGTTTGATGTTTCACCGTAACATTTTAGAACATTCATTCAAATCGTTCAAATGAAACTGTTACTCTGGCAACATGTCGCCGCTAACAGAAGACTTGTTGAACTAGCCTCAGGTACCACAGCATGGTGAAAACTTGAAGAGATTTTTGGGTTATGGGTTAAAATCTACCCCTAGGTCGGAAAAACATGATCAGGGACATGTCAAACTGCTGATTTATGTAAGGCTTTTAAAATGCAATACTGAAAATATCAATGAGACACAAAATGCACTTTATTCATGGAATGACCCGCTAATTCTCCTGAAACAATGGGCATGCAGTCTAATTCAAGATGGCACCTATGTGTTGGACACACCTCTAACCACGCCCATACCTGCAGCCTGCTGCATAATAGGCAAATATCATTACAATATATTGTGTTAAAATAGTATTGGCTAACATTAACACATTAACTACATTTAATTTTTATTTCAGCATGTACACTCTCGTTCACGTGCGTAAAACATACGCTTTTCATTTGATTTGGGCTTAAGAGTGAATAATATCTGTTGATAAGTGTCTCAGTGCCACCCTAAGCACAACTTGGAAGTGTGAAGTGATTTGTTGGTTAAAACGTCCACTGGGTGAAACTGTCACTCTCTAAAGCATAATACGTTTATCCATTTAATTCCTGTGTGTTTACAGCTTAACCTCTGGATGCTGTCCTTGGTATCTGTGGAGACACTTGCCTCACAGTTAAAACCAAAATTGCTTCATGTGAATTTCTGACAAATGTGAAAACGGTTGGGTAAATCTTTACACATTTGAAATGAATGCCTTTCAACGCTGACGCTATATGGGATGTGTGTTGCACATAGGATAGGTAGAGACTTCAGCTTTCTCCTCATACGCATATCATTCCTGTAAAACTGAAAATGATTCCTGTACGAAGAAAAATCGAGAGCTTGGGACTATAAGGTTCTATCTGCACTTTGGTAAAAATGTTGTTATTAACACAGCCTTGTTCTGTTCCATGTTCTTTACCACTATAATAGTCTATATGCCCCAATTCATGTTGATAAATTCTAAAGAATACAAGCAAAAAATCGCTGACACCATTCAAACCAATGTGGGGTTGGAACTGTAAAGCCAATTATCTCAGAATCATCTTTTTGCAAATAGAACCTTACAGTGCCAAGCTCACAAAATGACTTTGCACAAGGCCTGCACTTTAAAAATGTCTGTGTTTCTATTGGAATTTCCACATGTTTCGAGTGAGCCATTATGTAAAATATCAGATTATTACACTGTTGTTCAATGCCTTTGTATGGGCTAATAACAGGAAGGCCAAATATATATTGTACATTGCATTCAGAAAGTATTCAGACCCCTTGACTTTTTCCACATTTTGTTACGGCACAGCATGCACATAGACATATAGACACAATCTATCAACCTCTCCAAGTTGATGGATATTGCCTTCATGAATACCATGGCAACATTCAAGCTTCAGAACATAAATGACCCAAATCCACCCATCTACCAAATCTCCTTTCCAAATAGATTGTTCCATCTTAGCAACCTGCTAGCAATGTATAGCCATGGGGCTATAGTCAGTCTGTCCTATCTGGTGAAATTATCCTGTCTTATGGTGTCCAGTGTGAACTTAAGTATGCTCCAGTCCATCTGGTCGTGCTGCTGATCCAGTTTCTGCTGTTCTGCCTGCGGCTATGGACCCCTGACCTGTTTACCAGACGTGCTACCTTGTCCCGGACCTGCTGTTTTCGACTCTCTCCATGTACTCTTATAATCTCCGCCCGGCACAGCCAAAAGAGGACCACCTTTCAGAGCCTGGTTCTTCTCTAGGTTCCTGCCTTTCTAGGGAAATTTTCCTAGACACTGTGCTTCTACATCTGCATTGCTTGCTGTTTTATGCTGGGTTTCTGTATAAGCACTTTGTGACATCTGCTTTATAAATAAATGTGATTTGATCTAATATGGCAGACTGCATACATTTTATTACATTTGGCAGTTCTGATGCTTTGACATAATTAGACTTATTGTGTAATATTAGATCAACTTTAGTCTCTGATGGACTATGGGTTGCAACACAAAACATAGAAGTATTCAGTGAGATTTCATGTGTGTTACTGTAATTTCAAAGGCACTCATTCTAGAGCCATTTACACAGTAATACTGTATTAGGGCAACCACGTGGTACATTGCACGCCAGTACCTATTACGAGGGGGAGAACACATTAAACAAATTGTATAACACTTTCATGTCAAATAAAATGAAGAAAAAGTGAAAAGTAAATTGCTTTTCTTTGTTTTAAACCACAGGTTTTAGCTTATAACATGTAACTTTTTGAAGGCCATATATCACACCGTAGCCATGACAACAGTGAAATATTAGGAGAAATGGATGGTCACTTCTGTCTAGGATTGCAAGCACCCGTCTTTCATGAATAGATACAGGTTAAGAAGGGATGTGTTGAGCATACACATTCACTTGTATCGCCTTAGACTATAACAGCAGATACATTCTGAAATGAATCATTGATAATAAGCCCATCTCTGACTATTTGCTCTCTGTTCAGGCCTTCCTGCTGGTAATCAGTGGTACTATCAGACTGAAGGGTCTGAAGAGGAGCCTGCCATACTGGGATTGAGGAAGAAGTGGAAAATAGTTTAAGACGACCTCACAGAACAGAAACAAGACCGTGATTGTGTCTCGATGGTCTCCAGTGATGCGGTGGTAAAGGTGTTCAACTCCCAGGCTACTGTGTGTGAGTGTTCTGAGTCACACACATAAAGACAAGGTAGCACATCCATCCATCTATCTATCTATCTATCTATCTATCTATCTATCTATCTATCTATCTATCTATCTATCTATCTATCTATCTATCTATCTAATTCAGTTTGTCCTTCTCATAGGCTTAATCTGTGTCCAGGAAACAGCCCCTGTGTGTGTGGTTTATTCCCTTAGAAAATGTCTGGATTAGTTAGACACTTCTTGGTGAACAAGCAAACCATTGAGCTACAGCAGTTCTAATGGTATCAATGTAATGATCTCTAAGGGTCTTCAATGGTAAAAGTCCCAAACACACTGTGTTTTGCAATGGTATTGGGTTGGGTTTAATGGTAAATGTCACTCTGAACAAACATAAGATTGCCATGCAGTGGTTTATAATTGTGTTATTTATTAGGGTTTTCACAACATTTTAGTCACTAGCCCATTTCTCCATCAAATGTTTGGGCTCCATATGAGAATTGCACCAAAGGGATAGTCCTCTCAGAGAGCTGCCACTTGTCGGACTATTCAAGTAGAGTTGGATTAAAGCATTAGGTTGCTAAGAGAATTACAAACTGAATTTATTTAATTGAGAACTGGCTTTACTTGTGAGGATGTCTACAATTTATTTTCATAGTGAGAAAAAGCTCTCTTTCTCTTTCAATTATTAGTTTTGACATCTCACTAGTGGGATCCACCAGAGTCTCCTAAGTAGCTCAACAAACCAATCATGGTAACACTTTACTTGACACCTAGTTTCATAACACGTTATGACACGGTCATAACCATGTTGTAATGTCATAACAGCTGACATAACCTGTAATAATATGATCATAACACTGTCATGACCCATATCTTTACACCTGTTGTGACATATATTGCATTATTTTATGGCTGGTTATGACACCTACATAAGAATGTCAAAACCAACATTTATTCAAATGTGTTTTTTCCCTGCTAAGAAGTTTCCTTTCGTTTGAAAGTTTGTTTTTTAAATCCTTTGTTGTTGTTGCAATGAATTCTTTACAGTCTTGTTTTAGTCATCATATTTTAAAGAACTTGTATGAAATACGCTTGATACTATCAATAAGCATTATGACCATCCTGAGTCACTTTACTTGAACTAAGAAAATACACTTTATGACACTGTCATGAAGCATTATAACCATTAGAATCATGTAAGCCAGAATCATGTAGGCCTGTCACGTACATGCCCTTATGTCAGTCAAAAAGAGGGTATCTTGTCCTGCTCCTGCATTCAGAGCACTGGGGTAGGTGCATGTATTATATGACATAAAAATACTGTTGACAACTAGGCTATGGTGTAATGGAATGTTTTGCCTTGTGTGGTAGTTTTTGTGAGTTTTGACACTTCATGTCCAGCCATAAAATAACGCAATAAGTGTCACAACAGATGTAAATATATGGGTCATGCCAGTGTTATGACCATATTTTGAAGGGTTATGACAAGTATTGCCAGCTGTTATGACATATTATGACATGGTTATGACCATGGTTCAAAAGTGTTACCCCAATCATACACTTCTGTCAGAGACAGACAGGTCGATCGGTGAATGATGGAGCCCCTCTCCTCATATTAAAGAGCCACTCACATGCCCTCTGATCACCTCTCTTCCTCACAGAAGAGTTCTACCTAGCTCTCCTCAGCATGGCTTGATCTGTTTTCTTGTTTAACTGTTCACAGGTGTGCCGTCACAGTTAAGCCAAAGTGCACAGGGTTATCAGCTTTCATCTTTTGTGTTGGGTGACATTACCGCTTTGGGTAAGAATTAGCTTCACCACTTTTCTTCTTTTGTCTCCTGTTGTAGCTAGAGTCACACGGCTAGCTGCAAAACTTAGCTAACCTGGCTAGCTTTTCTACCTGGAAGGGTAGAATTACTAGTTCGCTCCCTCAACAGTCCTAGCGTCAATGCTTATCGATCGATAGACTATCATAGCGCTAGCTTCCTTTGGCTAACTTTGTGCAACTAGTTAGGCTACTAGCCCAGTGACCAATGCTAGCTATGTTCACATTAGTAAAGGATTAGTCCAAGTGGTGAACGCTAGTTATGTTTCACTTTGTTCTCAGATTAGCTGTTTTTCAGACACATTGAATCACACCTGTGGCACCTACCCCACATTTTCAAGGAATATTCTTATCATGTTACTGAATGTATCCAGAGTTTCGTTATTAACAAATGCGGCAAAACGTACAGTAAATGCAAAATATACACTACCTTTCAAAAGTTTGGGGTCACGTAGAAATGTCCTAGTTTTTTTAAGAAAAAGCCATATCTCAGACTGGCCAATACAAAGAAAAGATTAAGATGGGCAAAAGAACACAGACACTGGACAGAGAAAGATATGGCTTTTTCTTTACAACTCTGCCTAGATGGCCAGCATCCCGGAGTTGCCTCTTCACTGTTGACGTTGAGACTGGTGTTTTGCGGGTACTAGGATCTGGAAGGATTCTGTATAGAGGACTGTTCCTTCTAATGTGTTCTCCAACTCATAAAACATTTTAGTAAAATGCTTAGTGACATTGTGTTAATAATTTTGACTACTACCTTTTTTGAGAAAAAAAGGTAGTAGTCAAAATATTACTTTGAAAAATTGCTTTGAGAAAGAAATATTACTTTCTCAAAGCAATTTTATTAGTATAAAATAATATAATTTCCCAAAAATGTTTTAGCTCTGAATTATTTCTTTTTTACAGACATTTTTGCTCATCTTTATAATGGGTGTCAAATATTTCGGACCCCACTGCATTCGGAAAGTATTCAGACCCCTTTTTCCATTTTTTTTTAACGTTACAGCCTTATTCTGAAATTGATTAAATAAAAATGTTCCCTCATCAATCTACAGACAATACCCCATAATGACAAAGCGAAAACATTGGTAAGGTCCCACACTTGTCAGAGTAAAAACCAAGCCTTGAGGTCAAAAGGAATTGTCTGTAGAGCTCCAAGACAGGATTGTTTTAAGGCAGATATCTGGGGAAGGGTACCAAAACATGGAAGGGTACCAAAACACAGAAGTTTGGAACCACCAATACTCTACCTAGAGCTGGCCGCCCGGCCAAACTGAGAAATCGGGGGGGAAGGGCCTTGTTCAGGGAGGTGACCCAAGAACCAGATGGTCACTCAGACAGAGCTCCAGAGTTCCTCTGTGGAGATGCGAGAACCTTCCAGAAGGACAACCATCTATGCAGCACTCCACCAATCAGGCCTTTTTGGTAGAACGGCCAGACGGAAGCCACTCCTCAGTAAATGACACATGGCAGCCTGCATGACAGCCTGCCAAAAGGCACCTAAAGGACTCTCAGACCATGCAAAACAAGTTTCTCTGGTCTGATGAAACCAAGATTGAACTCTTTGGCCTGAATACCAAGCATCATGTCAGGAGGAAACCTAGTACCATCCCTATGGTGAAGAATGGTGGTGGCAGCATCATGCTGTGGGGATGTTTTTCAGCAGCAGGACTGGGAGACTAGTCAGGATCGAGGGAAAGATGAATGGAGCAAAGTACAGAGAGATCCTTGATGAAAACCTGCTCCAGAGTGCTCAGGACCTCCGACTGGGGCGAAGGCTCACCTTTAGAAAGGACAACGACCCTAGGCATACAGCCAAGAAAATGCAGGATTGGCTTCGGGACAAGTCTCTGAATGTCCTTGAGTGGCCCAGCTAGAGGCCAGAATTGAACCCGATCAAACATCTCTGGAGAGAACTGAAAATAGTTGTGCTGCGACGCTCCCCATCCAACCTGACCGAGTTTCAGAGAATCTGGGAGAAACTCCCCAAATGCAGGTGTGCCAAGCTTGTAGCGTCATACCAAAGAAGACTCGAGGCTGTGATCGCTGCCAGGTGCTTCAACAAAGTACTGATTAAAGGGTCTATACAGTGGGGAGAACAAGTATTTGATACACTGCCGATTTTGCAGGTTTTCCTACTTACAAAGCATGTAGAGGTCTGTAATTTTTATCATAGGTACACTTCAACTGTGAGAGACGGAATCTAAAACAAAAATCCAGAAAATCACATTGTATGATTTTTTTATAATTAATTAGCATTTTATTGCATGACATAAGTATTTGATCACCTACCAACCAGTAAGAATTCCGGCTCTCACAGACCTGTAAGTTTTTCTTTAAGAAGCCCTCCTGTTCTCCCCTCATTACCTGTATTAACTGCACCTGTTTGAACTCGTTACCTGTATAAAAGACACCTGTCCACACACTCAATCAAACAGACTCCAACCTCTCCACAATGGCCAAGACCAGAGAGCTGTGTAAGGACATAGGGATAAAATTGTAGACCTGTACAAGGCTGGGATGGGCTACAGGACAATAGGCAAGCAGCTTGGTGAGAAGGCAACAACTGTTGGCGCAATTATTAGAAAATGGAAGAAGTTCAAGATGACGGCCAATCTCCCTCGGTCTGGGGCACCATGCTTTTCTGATGTATCAAATACTTATGTCATGCAATAAAATACAAATTAATTACTTAACAATCATACAATGTGATTTTCTGGATTTTTGTTTTAGATTCCGTCACTCACAGTTGAAGAGTACCTATGATAAAAATTACAGACTTCTACATGCTTTGTAAGTGGGAAAACCTGCAAAATCGGCAGTGTATCAAATACTTGTTCTCCCCACTGTATGTTGAATATGGTTATGGTAAATAACATGACAAACAGTACCATAAGGGTCATCATAAATTAAATATATGATTATTTAGTCACACATGCAGAAAATATATAATCCTGTGTCCGTGAGTACCAGGGCTACGCCTCAATGCAAGTCAGTTCTGTATATGGTGTCCACAGATCGATTTATTAGCATTCCATTAGTTTGTAGATATTTTTTTTTATTAGGTTGATATTGTAACTGTACTATAAAGATTATTATGAATGTTCTATAGGCCTACATAGAGCATGGGAAGCATCTAACAGACAATATTAAATATAAAGGGTTAACATGTTTCATCCATGCATTAAAGGGACAGCAATTTTCTTTGAGGGATGACAAGTTCTCTCACATATAGAATAAATAGATAAAAGCAAGGAAATGTAGTAAATGTGTGGGCGGTCCATGATTCATGTAATTATACGAAGGACACGTAGACGAGTGAAGGAAAATGTGTGGAACTTGTTGCCAAATGGATATCAAATTTAAGATAAGCATTGAATAAATGAAATAAATGGGACAAATCCATCCACTTATAATGTTCTTATGGGCCATTTGATATCCATGATAAAAATCTAGATTTGAGTAATTTAATTATTAACAAATCCATCAGCTAATTCCTTAGCCGATATAATTGCTTCCCTTACTAAATGTATTTAATGAACCACCTAAACTCTTCCAACGCCCAAGTTCAAACACTAATAAGTCGCAAACATGTCTCAATAACATTTAAGAGAGCATATATTTGCCACGGAGAATTTCTAATCACACGCGGGGCTATATTTTCATCGGGCACTGAGGCACTAAGGAGGGGCAAGTGTCACACGCAAGTTAGTTTGTAATTTCATCATGTAAAAATTGGTGCACTGGCATTTTCCAGCCCTAACGCCAGGTTTATCAATTTACCTGTTTAACATCAGCATGCTTGCACTGAGGTGGGAGGGGTGGACATATTTGAGGTGTGTCCTTAAAAACCTCTTAGATGTGAAGTCCAATGTTTAGGAGACCTGCGTGGTTCTGGTACCGGTTCCAAGCTACACTTGTTGCTTATAAATCGATCTGTGGACACCGTAGATAGAAATGGCTTGCATTGAGCCGTAGCCCTGGTTCTCACAGACACAGGGGTATATATTTTCTGCATTTGTGACAGCCTTCCCTTTTTCATCAGCGCACCAGTACACAAAGTCCTCCTCGGCCTCCCGTGGCTCCAACATCATGACCCCACCATCTCATGGTCAAGGATGAAAATCACAGACTGGGCACCCGAATGCCAGAGGACCTGGTTTCCCTTCCCCTGTGGTTCCATGTTGGTTGAGAGTAAATCAAATAAAATCTACTGTTATCGGGTGTAGACATTACAGTGAAATGCTTACTTGCAAGCTCTTAACCATCAAAGCAATTTGAAGAAAAATAAGTATTAAGTAAAAAAATGGATAAGTTAAAAACATCCCAGAGGTATACCAGGATCTCAGGGAGGTTTTCTCCAAGACCCACACCACCTGTGTCCCTCCTCATCATCTCTGGGACTGTGCCAGGCTCTGCGCCTCCAACAGGCCATGGAGGAATACATCCAGGAAGCTCTCCAACAGGGTTTCCTTAGCACGTCCATCTCCCCTGCGTCAGCAGGCTTCTTCTTCATGGCCAAGAAGGACAGAGGGTTACGCCCGTGCATTGATTAAAGAGGTCTGAATTCCATCACCTCTAAGTACCGCTACCGTCTCCAGTTGGTGCCGGCCACGATCTTCTTGACCACGAAAAGCACCGCAGGGCCCTTTTGTTTTTACAAAATTGGACCTGTGGATTGCCTGCAATCTGATCCCCATCTGGGAAGGAGATTAATGGAAAATGACCTTTAGCACATTGTCTGGTCACTACTTGGTCATACCTTATGGATTAGCTGTCCTGTCCCAACATCAAGGTAATCCACAGAAAATGTTATCCATGTGCATATTACTAAAAAAAAACTCTCCTGTAGAGAGAAACTTTAAAGTCTGCGATCGGGAGCTCCTGGAAGTGAAGTTGGAATTAGAGGAGTGGAAACACTGGCTGAAGGGCGCTGAGGATCCATTTCTAATCCTCCCCGACCATCGGAACCTGTAGTACTTATGGACAGCTAGGTGGCTGAACCCGTGCCAAGCAAGGTGGGCCCATTTCTTTACTAGATTCGACTTCACTCTGACATATTGCCCAGGGTCAAAGAACATCAAAGTCGTTGCCCTGTCCCGTCTCTACGAATCAGAAGAGGTTCTGATGTTGGAGCCATAATTCCACCCTCTCGAGTTGTTGCCCCCCTGCTTTGGGACATGGACATTCGCCAGGACCTGGTTAGGGAACCCTGCGCATGCTATTTGTCCTCCGTACCTAGGTTTCCACGGGGATAAGGGATCGGCTGTTCACCTGGGTGCACACAGCTCTCGGCGCTGGACACCCAGGTATCACCCGCACTATTCCATCAAACAGGATGTCGCTCGTTATATCAACTCATGTTCCGTATGGGCCCAAACTAAATCTCCCCGGCACGCTCCAGCAGGGAAACTACAGTGGTCTCATCTGTTCATTGATTTAATCACTGATCTTCACTCTTCTGATGGTTTCACTACTATTATGGTTGTTGTGGACAGATTCTCCAAATCCTGTCTTTTTATCCCTTTCTCCGTTCTCCCTACCGCTCTCATCTTGCTTAATCAAGAGAGACCTTTAGAAAACATACTAATTTTCTCTAACACTGACCATACAAATACTGTGTGTATTTTACAGTAATAAGGAAGGTGAAATCTTGTTGTATAATTTGATTATACTGCACTGAACAAAAATATAAACGCAACATGCAAAAATGTCTAATATTTTACAGTTACAGTTTATATTACTAAATCAGTAATTGAAATAAATTCATTAGGCCCTAATCTATGTATTTCACATGACTGTGAAGACAGATACAGTGGGGCAAAAAAGTATTTAGTCAGCCACCAATTGTGCAAGTTCTCCCACTTAAAAAGATGAGAGAGGCCTGTAATTTTCATCATAGGTACACTTCAACTATGAGAGACAAAATGAGAAAAGAAAATCCAGAAAATCACATTTTAGGATTTTTAATGAATTTATTAGCAAATTATGGTGGAAAATAAGTATTTGGTCAATAACAAAAGTTTATCTCAATACTTTGTTATATACCCTTTGTTGTCAATGACAGAGGTCAAACGTTTTCTGTAAGTCTTCACAAGGTTTTCACACTCTGTTGCTGGTAATTTTGGCCCATTCCTCCATGCAGATCTCCTTTAGAGCAGTGATGTTTCGGGGCTGTCGCTGGGCAACACAGACTTTCAACTCCCTCCAAAGATGTTCTATGGGGTTGAGATCTGGAGACTGGCTAGGCCACTCCAGGACCTTGAAATGCTTCTTACAAAGCCACTCCTTCGTTGCCCGGGCAGTGTGTTTGGGATCATTGTCATGCTGAAAGACCCAGCCACGTTTCATCTTCAATGCCCTTGCTGATGGAAAATCTCACGATACATGGCCCCATTCATTCTTTCCTTTACACGGATCAGTCATCCTGGTCCCTTTGCAGAAAAACAGCCCCAAAGCATGATGTTTCCACCCCCATGCTTCACAGTAGGTATGGTGTTCTTTGGATGCAACTCAGCATTCTTTCTCCTCCAAACACGACGAGTTGAGTTTTTACCAAAAAGTTATATTTTGGTTTCATCTGACCATATGACATTCTCGCAATCCTCTTCTGGATCATCCAAATGCTCTCTAGCAAACTTCAGACGGGCCTGGACATGTACTGGCTTAAGCAGGGGGACACGTCTGGCACTGCAGGATTTGAGTCCCTGGCGGCGTAGTGTGTTACTGATGGTAGCCTTTGTTACTTTGGTCCCAGCTCTCTGCAGGTCATTCACTAGGACCCCCCGTGTTGTTCTGGGGTTTTTGCTCACAGTTCTTGTGATCATTTTGACCCCACGGGGTGAGATCTTGTGTGGAGCCCCAGATCGAGGGAGATTATCAGTGGTCTTGTATGTCTTCCATTTCCTAATAATTGCTCCCACAGTTGATTTCTTCACACCAAGCTGCTTACTTTTATTTATTTTTATTTCACCTTTATTTAACCAGGTAGGTCAGTTGAGAACAAGTTCTCATTTGCAACTGCGACCTGGCCAAGACAAAGCAAAGCAGTGCGACAAAAACAACACAGAGTTACACATTAAACAAACAGTCAAAAAAAAAACACAATAGAAAATCTATATACAGAGTGCAAAATGTAGTGCAAAAATGCAGTAAGGTTAGGAGGTAGGACAATAAATAGACTATAGTGGTAAAATAAATTACAGAATTATCATCATTAACACAGGAATGAAGGATGTGCAAATTTTGATGTGCAAATAGAGATACTGGAGTGCAAGATTAGTGAAATAAACAAAAATAAATATAGGGATGAGGTAGTAGTGTGGGCTATATACAGAAGGGCTATATACAGGTGCAGTGATCGATAAGCAGCTTTGACAACTGATGCTTAAAGTTATTGAGGGAGATAGGAACCTCTAGCTTCAATGATTTTTGCAATTCGTTCCAGTCATTGGCAGCAGCGAACTGGAAGGAATGGCGGCCAAAGGAGGTGTTGGCTTTGGGGGTGACCAGAGAGATAAACCTGCTGGAGCGCATGCTACGGGTGGGTGTTGCTATAGTGACCAGTGAGCTGAGATAGGGCGGGGATTTACCTAACAAAGACTTGTAGATGACCTGGAGCCAGTGGGTTTGGCGACGAATATATAATGAAGGCCAGCCAACGAGAGCATACAGGTCGCAGCGGTGGGTAGTGTATGGGGCTTTGGTGACAAAACGGATGGCACTGTGATAGACTACATCCAATTTGCTAAGTAGAGTGTTGGAGGCTAGTTTGTAAATGACATCGCCAAAATCAAGGATCGGTAGGATAGTCAGTTTTACAAGGGCATGTTACCTATTGCAGATTCAGTCTTCCCAGCCTGGTGCAGGTCTACAATTTTGTTTCTGGTGTCCTTTGACAGCTCTTTGGTCTTGGTCATAGTGGAGTTTGGAGTGTGACTGTTTGAGGTTGTGGACAGGTGTCTTTTATACTGATAACAAGTTCAAACAGGTGCCATTAATACAGGTAACGAGTGGAGGACAGAGGAGCCTCTTAAAGAAGAAGTTACAGGTCTGTGAGAGCCAGAAATCTTGCTTGTTTGTAGGTGACCAAATACTTATTTTCCAACATAATTTGCAAATAAATTCATTAAAAATCCTACAATGTGATTTTCTGGAAAAAAAAAATCTCATTTTGTCTCTCATAGTTGAAGTCTACATATGATGAAAATTACAGGCCTCTCTCATCTTTTTAAGTGGTAGAACTTGCACAATTGGTGGCTGACTAAATACTTTTTTGCCCCACTGTATGCATCTTTCGTTACAGATAACTTTTTTTAAAAGTAGGTGCGTGGATCAGAATACCAGACAGTATCTGGTTTGACCACCATTTGCCTCATGCAAGTTGCTAGATATTGGTGGGAACTGGAACACGCTTTCGTACACGTCGATTCAGAGCATCCCAAACATGCTCAACAGATGACATGTCTGGTGAGTATTTTCAGCTTCCAGTAAATGTGTAGAGATCTTTGCGACATGGAGCAATGCATTATCATGCTTGACATGAGGTGACGGCGGCGGATGAATGGCACGTCAATGGTCCTCAGATCTCGTCACAGTATCTCTATGCATTAAATTTGCCATCGATAAAATGCTGTATTTGTTGGGCACCAAACTGTATTTGTTGTCTGTAGCTCATGCCTGCCCATACCATAACCCCACCGCCACCATGAAGCACTCTGTTCACAACACTGTGTCAGGCTCTGGCCATAGAGAAACCTATTTGCTTCTCTATGTAGCCATGGTCAGAGTCTCGTGGCACACTGACATCAGCAAACCGCAGGCATTGTGTTGTTCCACCGAGAGAAAGAAGTGAGATGAGTGCATGCCCTCCCAGCTCCCCCATCCCGATCCCTCGGATAGAGCCCATCAACACTTTCACCAATGACCACCATTGGATCTTAACTATAATGGCAAACAAGGAATACTAATGACTTGACCTCTCCTATTGTGGCCAGAACTCATTCATTTTACAGCAGGTTTGCAAGTCACAAAAATAAAAACAATTAGATTGTAGAGTAGATAATTCCTTCATTCCCTCTTTCCCAAGCCAAGACTGTCTCTCTCCAACTCCCCCTCCCAGTACACCCCCCACCCCCACACCCCACCCGTCCTTGCCCACCCATAATGTTCTATGAAAGTAATGTGTCATACGTTGAGCTGTGTCGGTCGCATCTCCTCATGGACGATGTGTTCTAGTCTCTCTTAATGAATCCCATTCACAATGGAGCAGCTTGGAATAACATATTAGGTATGTTTATTCTTGTCAGGGATTAATAATTGCTAAATTAATCCAGCGCATTGAACCACCCACAGAGTCCCCCGGTCTATTGCCAGGAGCGAGGGTGGGATCGTCCTCCTCGCTAAATGAGATTAGGGCTAGTGCTATGACACATGAGCCACCTCTGGCGCCAGCACGGAGAGATACAATGTCTTATCAACGTCAAGGAAGGGAAATAACACAATCTATGGATCCCCAATGTACAGTATATATGTAGTGCCAAGCAGAGGCGGTATTGTCCTTGAAAGATGCACGGAGACACTCTGCTCACCGGGTAACCCAAGGGATTAGTGACTGAGAAGATATGCTTTATCACGAGCAAGTAATACTCTTTTCATTTAGTCTTTATTATCAAAACGCAGATGTGTAGACCAAACTAAGGAATTACTATAAGAGCCACACAATTCACTGGTTGGGAATTAAGTTACTTATCTCTTTAAGCCTCTCACTCTGTTGGCTCAACCAATGGCAGGACAGTAGGTTTTCTCCTGTGTTGTATGGAGATTAATATTGGACGTGAGTCAGTGTTATTCAGGTTGTGTACCATTTACCCTTGGTTCTCTATCTGAGCATGAAGAAACTTATTGTAGAAAGTAAGATTTGTTGGTCTATTTGGTGCTTTTCGGGGCCTGAGAGTGCTTTTCGGGGCCTGAGAGTAAGTTAATCTAGTTTGTCTCTATACTGGGTAGCTCTTCACACTATCTCACTACAGCTCTAGCAGTTTACAACCTAATGTGGAAAATTAATTATACGTCCTCCTCCTCCCATGGCTCCTGACTCTGCGGGGGCTCGTCCAACAGCTCCCACGAGTTGGGAGACAGGAGCACCTCGTCCTCCGACGACGACGACTCACCGTACTCCCGCCCCCATGGCTGTAGGGGCTTTTCGACGAACCCCCACAAGTGTTGCGGCAGGGGCTCTTCGTCCTGCCCCTGACAGACCCCATAGCCTCCCCCAAAAACCAGCCCAGAGGGGGTCCTCTGGGCTGGTCGCTGGGCCCGTCCTCTGGCATGCCGACGTGGAGCCTGCCTGCGTCGCCGCTGCCCTGGATCCTACTGTGGTTCCAGGGCTAGACAGTGGAGGTACTCTTCCTCGGAGACAAGCTCCTTACCTCCCATAAGTTCCTCCACTGTCCAGATCTGCGCGGTCCTGTGGTGGTGGTTCTTTCTGTCATGGTTCTTAGATTGGACCCAAAGCGCTGAGCAATGGTGTGAATACATTCATTTATTTGTGACCAAAAACAACCAAACAAAGGAGAGAACGAAACCACAAACTGATGTGCGACAAACAAAGAACCACACACAGGTGGGCACAATAATTAACTTAAACAGGATCCCCAATTAGAGACAACGTATGGCAGCTGCCTCTAATTTGGGACCAACAAAACTTAAACAGAGTTGCCCCAAACCACTAGGCATCCCTACCGTCAGGACCTGACACTCATTTTCAGTTAGTTATCAAGATTAATATTCTATGCAAATGAGATAAGCGCCGATGCACCCACTCTGAAAGCATACCTCCAGAAATAATCTCAACACAACCTTATGATCTGTCTTAATGGTCCAATGCAGCTGTTTTATTTTTTGATTTTTTTGGTGTTATTTCATTATTAGCCCAGATTGTTTTTTGTGTTGTTTTCTTTTACAATCATTTCGCTACACCCGCAATAACATCTGCTAAATATGTGGAAGTGACCAAAATGTTTTGATTTGATTTTATCTCAAATAATTTCTGGGTAACAATGAAGCACCTTACTGTGATTGATTACAATTGTAAAAAATAAACAAAAATAGCTTGTTGGCAAAATGTCATTTCTCAAGCAAAAATGTTGCTAGGACTGTATGGGAGATGTCTGAGAGAGGGGCCTGATTGGAGCGATGTGTAACCTGAAAACAAACTGTTATTAGCAGAGAGGAGGTGCAAACTCTTTTGTTATTGGTCTATTAACTTAAACTGCCTGGTGACATCACCAACAAGCCCCACCAAGCCAAACAGCTCTTACACTAAAAGTGCAATATCATAGTTTTCACAATTTTACAGTATTATTCCAAAATCAGGTTTTTGACTGCAGTGCCCCTTTAAGGAGAACACACCAGACCAAAGATGCAACATGACAAGTGAAAAACACTACAAGGCCAGTAACTTCCAAAAATGTACAGACCAATTTTATAATGTGACTTAGGATGTGATACAGTAGTTTGCTTTTGCCATGTTCCAAATATGTATATTACTCAATGTTTGACTTTAAAGTCCTCTCGTGTTTGATTATGAAATACCTTCACTATCCCATGTGGCCTAGATGTAAGGATCTATGGATAACTGTGTTTAGTTTGGGTTTGGTCCCCAATTAGAGGCAGCTGCGCCACATTGTCTCTAATTGGGGAGCCTATTTAAGTTCAGTGATTTCCCACCTGTGTTGTGGGTTTTTGTGTGTGTTCCTTTTGTGCACACCTGTTCATGGTCGCGTTCTCGCCTTTTGTTGTTTTGCGGTTTTTGCCTAATAAAAGGAATGTCTGCGCCACAGCTCTGCGCCTCGGCTCCTGTCTCATTGCAATTGTGACAGAAAAACCCAACACCACGGGACCCAGCAGGTTTGGACAGAGGAGGAACAGCCTGGGGGTATGGAAGTTACCACCCAGGAGGAGTTCCTCCACTGTTTAGCTCTGGAATTAGGCTGGGTTCCAGAGCAGTGAGGACGTCGACGGGGGCCACGTCAGCGGTCGAGGAGGCAAGCCCAGCCTAGAGCCCCGAAGAACCCCCTGACAGTTTTTTAGAGGGGACTATGGGGGTGGTCGGGGAAGAAAGAGGAGGAGCCCCGGCTACTACACTCGTGGGGGTTCATGGAGGAGCCCCTGCAGCCATGGGAGCAGGAGTACGCCGAGGTGTCGGACGACAACGAGGTGCTCCTCTTCCCCAACTCGTGGATCGGCGGAGGGGTTCCTCCGGCTACAGAACCGGGATCGGCGGAGGAGGTAGGACGACTGGGGGAGTCTATGATCTCCCACAGCGGAAGACCGGCGGCCGCCGGAGGGGTTCTTTGACCGGGCTTTGGAAGAACAGGAGAGGTGGTGGAGGGCTTGTCTGCAGCTGAGACCTCCCAGCTCGGGAGGGAGGACGAGGCCGACTTCGAGGACCGCGAGTGGATGTGGTCCGTACGGCTGGCGGCTTCTCTCCCCGAGGTTCCTGGGCTGGTGCCCAGCCTGGTACCTCCAGTGCCGGTTCCCAGTCCGGTACGTCCTATGCCGGCTCCCCGCACCCGACCGCCTGTGTGTGTGCCCAATCTTCGTGCCCCTAGTGCCGGCTCCAGAGCCTGGAGCCTCCACTAACGGTCCGCAGCCCGGAGCCTCCCGGTACGGTCCACAGCCCGGAGCCTCCAGGTACAGTCCCCAGCCCGCTCCAGTGCCGGAGAAGTCCGCTCCACCGGTGCCCAGTCCGGGACCGGTCGCCAGACCCACTCCAGTGCCGGAGCAGTCCGCTCCACCGGTGCCCAGTCCGGGACCGGTCGCCAGACCCACTCCAGTGCCGGAGCAGTCCGCTCCACCGGTGCCCAGTCCGAGCCCGAGCCCGGTAGTCTGCCCCGCTCCATGGCCGGAGTCGTTCTCTTCACCGGCGCCCAGTCCGTGACCGGTCATCAGCCTCGCTCCTGTGCCGGAGCAGTTCACTCCACCGGTGCCCAATCCCGGAAAGGGTTACAGCCCTAATCCTGAGCCGGAGCACCCACCAGGTCCGGAACCCCCACCAACCCAGTTCCCTTCCCTGGTTTTCAGGTTAAGTGTCCACCTCTCTGGATAACTCTATGTTTAGTTTGGGTTTGGTCCCCAGTTAGAGGCAGCTGCGCCACATTGTCTCTAATTGGGGAGCCTATTTTAGTTCAGTGATTTCCCACCTGTGCTGTGGGTTTTTGTGTGTGTTCCTTTTGTGCACACCTGTTCATGGTCACGTTCTCTCCTTTTGTTGTATTGGGGTTTTTGCCTAATTAAAGGAATGTCTTTGCACCACGGCTCTGCGCCTCAGGTCCTGTCTCAATGCAATTGTGACAATAGAAGAGTTGGGCCACTGTTATTATTGGACCCCTTAATTGTTTTTCAATAACATGGTTGATGAGGCACATATTGTGTGTTTTTTCACATTGTTTGTAACTTATTTTGTACATAATATTGCTGCTACCGTATCTTATGACCGAAATGAGCAGCGATTACTCACCTCAAACTGGACTGTTTTTTTTCGGGGTGAGAATTTGTCAGTGAGTTGGTAAGCCGCCTCTACCATCCGTTATATTGGCCAACGTGCAATCGCTGGAGAATAAACTTGATGATTTCCGTTCGAGACTATCCTACCAACGGGGCATTAACTGTAATATCTTATGAACGACGACACAGAAAATATACAGTTGGCTGGGTTTTCTGTGCATTGGCAGAACAGAACAGCTACGTCTGGTAACACAAGGGGCAGGGGTGTGTGTCTATTTGTCAATAACAGCTGGTGCGCAATGTCTAATATTAAGGAAGTCTTGAGGTATTGCTCGCCTGAGGCTGATAAGCTGTAGACCACACTATCTACCAAGAGGGTTTTCATCTATATTTTTCATAGCCGTCTACTTACCACCACAAACCGATGCTGGCACTAAGACCACACACAACAAGCTGTATAAAGCCATTAGCAAACAAGAAAATGCTCATCCAGAAATGGCACTCCTAGTGGCCGGGGACTTTAATGCAGGAAAACATAAGTCAGTTTCTCCTCATTTGTACCAGTGTGTCACATGTGCAACCAGAGGAAAAAAAACACAAAACCACCTTTACTCCACACACAGAGATGCATACAAAGCTCTCCTTTGCCCTCCATTTGGCAAATCTGACCATAATTATATCCTCCTGATTTCTGCTTACAAGCAAAAAGTAAAGCAGGAAGTACCAGTGACCAGTGACTCTCAATACAGAAGTGGTCAGATGAGGCGGATGCTACGCTACAGGACTGTTTTGCTACCATGGACTGGAATACGTTCCGGGATTTAGTATACCACCTCAGTCGCCGGCTAAGTGCGTTTGATGAGGTCGTCCCCACAGTAACCGTACATACATATCCAAAACAGAAGCCATGGATTACAGGCAACATCCGCACCGAGCTAAAGGCTAGAGCTGTGGCTTTCAAGGAGTGGGACACTAATCCGGGCGCTTATAAGAAATCCTGCTAGGCCCTCAGACAAACCATCAAACAGGCAAAGCGTCAATACAATCCTTCTACACTGGCTCTGATGCTCGTCGGATGTGGTAGGGCTTGCCAACTATTACGGATTACAAAGGGATAACCAGCCGCGAGCTGCCCAGTGATGCGAGCCTACCAGATGAGCTAAATGCCTTTTATGCTGCCTTCGAGGCAAGCAACACTGAAGCATGCATGAGAGCACCAGCTGTTCCGGATGACTGTGTGATCACCCTCTCCATGGCCGATGTGAGCAAGACCTCTAAACAGGTCAACATTCCGCAGGGCCAGACAGATTACCAGGACGTGTACTCAGAGCACGCACGAACCAACTGGCAAGTTTCTTCACTGACATTTTCAACCTCTCCAAGGACTGAGTCATTAATACCTACATTTCAAGCAGACCAATATAGTTCCCAAGAAAGCAAAGGTAACCTGCTTAAATGACTACCGCCCTGTAGCACTCACGTCGGTAGCCATGAAGTGATTTAAAAGGATGGTCATCGCTCACATCACCAGGTGGTAAGGGTAGGCAACATCACATCTGCCACGCTGATCCTCAACACGAAGGCCCCTCAGAGGTGTGTGCTTAGTCCCGTCCTGTACTCCCTGTTCACCCACGACTCCAACACCATCATTAAGTTTGCTGACGACACAACAGTGGAAGGCCTGACCACCGACAACAATGAGACAGCCTATAGGGAGGAGGTCAGAGACCTGCCAGTGTGGTACCCGGACAACAACCTCTCCCTCAATGCGAGCAAGACAAAGGAGCTGATCGTGGACTACAGGAAATGGAGGGTGGAACACTCCCCCATTCACATCGACGGGGCTGTGGTGGAGCGGGTCGAGAGTTTCAAGCTCCTTGGTGTCCACATCACCAACAAACTACTATGGTCCAAACACACCAAGACAGTCATGAAGAGGGCACACCAACACCTTTTCCCCCTCAGGAGACTGAAATGATTTGGCATAGGTCCCCAGATCCTCAAAAAGTTCTACAGCTGCACCATCGAGAGAATCCTGACTGGTTGCATCACCGCCTGGTATGGCAACTGCCTGGCATCCGACAGTAAGGCGCTACAGAGGGTAGTGCGTACGGCCCAGTACATCACTGGGGCCAAGCTTCCTGCCATCCAGGACCTATAAACTAGGTCAGAGGAAGGCCCAAAAAAATTTCAATTGTTGTTTAAGGGCTTGTAAGTAAGCATTTAACAGTAAGGTCTATACCTGATGTATTCGGCGCATGTGACAAAAAACATTTGATTTGATTTGATTTGGCATGCACATGAGCTAAGACACACACAAGCACATACTGAGACATACACACACATGCGCGCACACTCAAGGGGATATTTCGGACAGATGTGATCAGTTTTCCCGTATTTCCAAGAAGCACGAAATAACTTTCAAAACCGTGATTGTAGGCAAGCCTTGATAATATTCCAATTTCACTTATAGGAGTATAGTTATGAAATTGTTTACTTGGGTGCCTGCAGGTCTTTCAGGACTGGGGTATGGACACACCCAGATTAAAGCACTATTACAAAAGGTACATTCACTTACAAGTGTAAAATATCAGTGTACGTGGACTCTGAAGAGGGTCTATGTGGAAGATTGACTAGTGTGCTTGACAGCCTGTCATACCTACAGGTCTCAGTGACAAAATGTAACACATCCATAACAACATTTTGTTTTGATGCTGCTTCTTTCTGCCCAAAGTGTCATTTAAATGTAAATTGTGGCGAATTGTGTTCTGTTGCCCTGACGGTTCCCACAGGAGAAGCCAGCTGAGGTGTAATCAATTCTTATTAATAACGCGTAGGCATATATTAGACGGTTTCCGTTAAGCACTGACTCATGGATAATATTTCTATGGCTCTTCGGGTTTGAAGGAAATTATGTTGTATATTGCAATGTGTGATTATTATGCCTACAGAACTATAGAATTAAATTATTTATATTTATGATTCTCAACGACAAAACAATCAGAGTGAATGGAAGAACTAAATGATGTCGCATGATTTAACAAGTAGCTTCTCAATATGCACAATTATTGCTGTGTGTATAGTGTGATAAGTATTATTGTTTTGAACAATGTTTTTACTATAATTACAATTATACTACTAATAATTATACTACTAATAATATGTTATGGAGCCTTGTTGCAGTCTATCACAGCTAATTGTTTCATTGAATTAAAATATTTCCATTTTGAATTAACCAGGTATCTATGTTTACCAATGAAATAGACAAAACATTATCTCATCAACAACAACAAAAACTTGTTGGAATCTAAATGGTATCTTGTTCTCATACACAAAATACTTTGCTACAAAAGTCAGACACATTTGGATGGGAGTATAGAAAGGACAGGTGCTGTAACAGAGAAACTGGGCTGGGACCAACACCGTGGCTGGATAGTGTGGGGGCGGGTGAAAGATGTGCTGCTACATTAATTCCTTGCAAATGGCTGAAGTTTGGAAGGATTTATGGCATGCAGCTATTGCCTTAAGCTCGTGTTGCATGTATTACTGACATGTACTGTAACAAAGCCAATGGTGAACATCTGCAACAGACCGTAGCCGGTATCGTCTTATGAGTGCAATCATGTACGGCAGCCATACCTCCCAACCTTTTTTGAACCGTGGCACACCTTTTTTAGCTTAGATAAAGTAGGTATTTAGTTTTAAACTGTTTGTGCAACAGACGAGCAGTTTGCTGCATTGTAATGGCACAACCACGGACACAAAGCCATGCTAAGTTTGTTTGTATGGCAGAGGCCTAATGAGACGTGCCTTGCCTGTGCTAACTCTTATTATGTATTATATACACTGAGTATATAAAAATATTAGGAACAACATCCTAACACCATCCTTATATTGTTTTGCACCCCCTTTTGCCCTCAGAACAGCCTCAATTCATTGCGGTGTGGACCCTACAAGGTGTCGAAAGCATTCCACAGGGATGCTGGCCCATGTTGACTCCAATGCTTCCCACAATTGTGTCATGTTGGCTGGATGTCCTTTGGGTGGTGGACCATTCTTGATACACATAGGAAACTGTTGAGCGTGAAATATCCAGCAGCGTTGCAGTTCTTGACACAAACCGGTGTGCCTGGAACCTACTACCATACCCATTTCAAAGGCACTTAAATCTTTTGTCTTGCCCGTTCTCCCTCTGAATGGCACACATACACAATCCATGTCTCAATTGTCTCAAATATTCTTCTTTAACCTGTCTTCTCCCCTTCATCTACACTGATGACATCAATAAGGGATCATAGCTTTCACCTGGTCAGTCTATGTCAAGGAAAGAGAAAGTATTCTTAATGTTTTGTATACTAAGTGTACATTATTAACTATTATACTTCGTTCACAGGCGAAGTATAATGATACAAATGACTTTGCTCGTGATGCATGTCCCTCAAACGATACAAATGTAACAACAGCCTGAGTGCACCAGACTTGAAACAACAGTTCAGATGTAACCATGGCCATTCAATGTATTATCTGAGAGACACTGGTGCTACCAAGGCAAAATCCCATGTGCATTCCACAGGTCACATTTATAAGTGAGTGTTCCCAAAAATAATCAAGATTAGGAAAAGTTTCACGGCACACCTGAGTTCCTCACTGCCATAGGCCATGCTTAATCCTTTACAGTCTCTACTTCTGCAGCCATTGTTTTATCCTCCCAGGTGACTTCATTGTACTTTTTCTCTACAAACTGAATTTTAAATGTTGATTGCATGTGAAAAAACGAATGAGAGCATCAGGGGAGTAGACTGGAGTTGAGTACAGTGAAGTCTGGTCTGGGATATTCTATGTTGGTGCTGAACCGTTGTAACCTCCTTCAGTTTTACTGCCTGTAGCTAAACATGCCCGTTTCCTTTAATTACTTATTAGTTCCAGTAGATTTAAACAGAATACTGTGCACCCGCTGAATGGAGAATGTGTCTGCTCTGCTTTGGGTATCTGGCTGTACAAGTGTGTTTGACCTCTGTGGTAATGGAATGGAACTCTGAGCCCCAGGCTACTCGAGTCCCTGAAACATTTATAGCTAATTACTGAGGAAGATGTTGTAAAAATGAGGAGGACAATGAATACTGAACACATGATGAACAGTGACATTGGGGACATTGAATCAGTGACAAATCTACATTGAACAGTCAATGAATAAGGCATGCAACTCTATAAAAATTCAATTCTGACAAATGTGTTAAATGTACAACTTGTGACACAATGACGGCTTATCAGGAAACATAATTAAGCTTCAGGGGGATAAATCTAGCTTTAAATTACTTGAAATAAAGTCATGCCCCTATTATAAAAAGCCCTACTCTGTCTCTGTCAAGTAATATTTGCATGTTAATTTGATATGCTTTGTTTTTTTGCAATATATAGTTAATATTAGAAATTCTACAAGTCATAACTTTCGGCTTCAGTGGATTTTTTTTTTTTTTACAGAAGATTCCTTTTAAACACAAGATCAATGTAGGCCTGTGTGGACAAAGGGAGAAGAATAAAGAGTTGGATCAATGATTTTGGCTCGGACAACTTTGAAGTACATGATAAGAAAATAAAAACTTAAAGCATGTTCTATTGTCTCTCCAAGTTTCTGTGTATTAACTTTCTCCCTAGTACCTTACTTTATTGATGACTTATCTAGGAACAGATACCACAGTTCGCCCCTCTATCGTTGGATGATATATGAACAGAGAAACACATTTGTCTTCTCTATCTAGCCAGTCTGAGAGTAGGTGCATATTATATCCTTATGCAGAGTCTACTATTCCAGTTGCTAGCTGAACCATTTTAACCCCCACGTCTGTGGAGCGCAGCCAGAACATCCCATTTAAATCTATAAAAATCTCAAAAGTGTTACCGTCAGGGTGAGTAGAGTAGGGGCAGGAACTCTAACCTTGCTCAAGGGCACATTGACAGATTTTTCAACTTGTCAACACGGGTATGCAAACCAGTGATCTTTTGGTTACTGGCCAAACACTCTAACCGCAAGTGGCATTTAGATCTTCAGTAAAATGCATGAGACATTCAGCGATCGATCCACTGCCAAAAATACATTATTTCTCTCTTCCCCCAATTGGTCAGGGAACTGCTGTGGCTATTTTTGCCTGGTACACAGTGACATTGCTAAATGGACACCCCTATCCCTGCAAGACTGTCAATCACTTCTATTAGTCATTTTTTTGGATAGAGAATTGAAGCCCTAGGAGGCTTTGACTGTGTCACGAGTCGGGATGGTGAGAGACCAAGGCGCAGCGCAGTTGAAGTTCGACATTGTTTTTATTATAATGTTTAGAATCCAAACAATAAAATGACGAACTATAGAGAATAACAAATGATATTGATAAATCTCGTCGTAGACACGAAATGTACAACGTCACCCCCGCTACCAGAAAACACACTACTCTAACACTGTGACTGCGACATATAACGACATATAACGACATATATACAACGACCCACAGCCCCGGTGTGGAAACATACAAGCATATGTAGGATCCCTAATTACAGACAATGCACTGCAGCTGCCTCTAATTAGGGATGCCACACAAACCACCACCAGACCCAGAAATGATAGACCTGTCAGACTCTGACCATGGCTAAATAGAGAAGCAATAGGCTTCTCTATGGCCAGAGCCTGACAGACTGGCATTTAGAGCACCCAGAAAAATAGAGGATGTTATATTTCAGAAAGAAGGAAAGGCCTAAAAAGTGGGCAGAAATATATATTTAATCCGCCTGTAAAGATCTTGCTGTAAAACCCTAAAGCCATGTAAGTGGTTTTGTAGTGTGTCTGGGGCTAGAGACCTCCATTTCAGAGCTCTCCATTATGTAACACGGCGACATTGAGAGGCGGTGTCCAGGCGCTATGTCCTTTACTGATGATATGACTCCTCCATTACAATGATGCATGAGAATGTGCATTAGCCACGCTTGGGACAGTGTGGTAAAAGCATAGAGGAGGCGAGAGGAGAGCAGAAGAATTAAAAGCAGACTCACACCCACTCAGTTATTCCTCCAGAGGTTGGGTTAGAATAACTGGCCTTTCCTTGAAAACCTTCTGCATAAAGTGTGCCAAGCAATTTCCTGAAGATAGCAAAGCTTGAGCTAGTAATGACACAGACTGTCTTAGGCGGGAGAGGATATCTCATCAAGTCTCAACACTAAAATGTCCTTTAACAGTCATTATTCCCATTTGTTTGAGTTGACAACGCAAGACGACTCCCTGAAACGATTCCTCATAATCAGTTGGTGATGCTTTAACAAAAAAAAATATCTGCATGGAAGGCAATAGCTTTTTTAATACCATATACATTCCGGGATAAAGTCAAACTTGAGTACAGTTCTGATTTATTGTTATATATCTAAACATCAAAAGAGTTGATGGCTTGATCACATGATATGCCTCAGCAACAGTGATATTAAACAACATTATACTGCCGGCACAGCTCAGATTGATATTGCACAATATCTTAGTCTTGTAAATGTGAACGTGAATAATCTTCCCTTGTTAAAAGATTTGCATTTTGTCATAGGCAGGCTCATAGAGGATCATTATTGCCCCCGTCTTCACCTTTTGTAATGAGAAGATAATGAAGTTGCAGGAGGTTTCTTTATTGTATTGTTGTTTTGTTGCAAGAAAATATCCGTGCCAGAATTCGAGAAATAAAATCAGTGTAGGCAGGTTGGAAAGGCTTTGATATCACATGGTGTGTCTTAATGGATTGTTTGTGTCTCTGTGTGTGTGGTTCATGCTTTCACCACCTTTCTCCTCAACCACCCCATTAGTCTGAATCCACAGAGTTGTAGCAGGCCATCCACTTAATAATTTGCTCTTCGCTCCGCAACTAAGCTACAGTATCTCCCCAGCTCTCCTGAAAGGCTACACCATTAGTGGTGGAGCGCAGGAGAGTGTCTACATGGATCAAAGGGGAACAAAATAGCTGTAACAACAGGCTCTCTTGTACAGAGGACACATTTGATACAGTAACACACACTGCATATATATATATATATTTTTTTTTAATCAGTGTTACTATAATGGATATGTCTCATATTGCATTGAACACAAAATCTAATCCTTAATTTTGGACTTTCATTTAGTAACGTAACAGCTGCATAATGTTGAGGACTGTCTAATCAATTGAATATGTCCTGTTCCCACATACAGTGCATCCTCTGTAGATCCAGAGAGGGAGGCAGGGCCTCCGTGGTTCATTTGTTGCTTCGTTATGTTAATTACAGACAACGTCTGCCATTGGTCCTGCCATCAGTAAAGATCTTAATGAAGTAATCAGTCCAGGCTTTCATCTCCGGGCCCTGACACTCGATCAGACTTATGGGCTGGAGGAATATGACAGTGACCTTTCCTGTGAGATGATTAGCCTTTTGTTGAGCCACCTTTTAGCCAAGATTCCGTCCTCATAGTCACTCCCCCTTGTTGGAGACACATCTGAGAGGATCAGGTAACACCTCGGTCTAGAAGTCGTGATCAGATGATTTTATTGTCATGAACAATTAGTATCTACCACTACCACACACTTAATTAGTGAGTTCATAGGCTCTTCAGCTGAGACTAGATGGGCTAGAGTAATCAACAGAATGTCAGATCACCAGAGAGGGATTTTTATATAACCCAAAATATGTTTGTTTTGCATGACCACTGACCTTTAAAGGCTTGGAAATCATAAAAAAAAAAATGTTCTCCAAAATAGACAGACATTCTATGTTCGTAGAAAAGAACAACGACATTAAAAAATATGAGTCGAGCTTCGGAGAAATGGACTAGTGTGTAATTGTATTTGGTGAAAATGTTCCATTAATAATAAACCAGGTTTATTATTATTATACACTGCAATTATTTTTTGGAGCGTGTCTGCGCATACCATGTCAGGCAATTAACGAAATAAATTGACAGTAGACCCCGTCGAAGTAGATTTTTGTTGCCATGGTTGATGCATTTCAACTGATGTGTGCAGTCAATTAATGTACAAATGAATAGATCCTCCTTGTATAAACATGCACACATTTTTCTGTAAAGTGTTAGTGTGTTCACCTCCCCTTGATAAATGACCATCTCGTTAATTAGGTTGTTGTAAACAAGTCGAGATTAATATGAACAGTCTGTGATACCATGGAGACTGCACTATGCACCCGCTCCAAAATACCCTAGTTTTGTATAATTTCTGGATGTTTTTTAGCCCATCAGGAGCAGTTGTCGCCTTTACCAAAGGGGCCAGTATTAATGTGTTCAGTTCTCTGAAGAATTCAGGGATTACTCCACAGCGTTTGTAAGGTGACATTCGTAAATTGTCCAGTGGATTGTGATAGGACAAACGGCCACAACATGTTAAAAGTGTGAAACTTTAATGTGATGCTCTGTGATCAAGATCCATTACTTCAACACTGTATAGTAAGGTCGGAGATAAGGTCAAACATAGCATTTACCAACAACAAGCTGAGAGAAATAGCTAAGTTCCAATAATGGTTCCTTTTCCACTAAAAGACATGCATCAGTCATAACACTCCAAACAAATCCATTCGTTGGCATGCCAGACCAATCTCGGCGGCGGTACGGGCTTCAAAGATCTAATTTTCTCTGAAGCAATCAAAGTGGAGTTGGTTAGTGGGGGGGACATCACAGAGATCTTATCTTTAATTACACTAGCCTCACCCTCATCTAAATACAATAGAGGCTCTGCAGCACGCCTCTGTCTGCGTCCCAGTCACAGACAATATCTTTGCGTCTGTCTTTATTACAGGTGGGTGAGATCTGGCCCTGATGCCCTCCCTCTCGTCAGTAAGTAATAAAGAGAAGCAGGAGGCTTTGGTCTCATCAAATCAAATAATTTTGGTCACAAGCACGTGGTTAGCAGATGTTATTGCGGGTGTAGAGAAATGCTTGAGCTTCTAGCTCTGACAGTGCAGTAATATCTAACAAGTAATATCTAACAGTTTCACAACATATACCCAAATACACATACATCTAAGTAAGGAGTGGATTGAGAATATATACATATACTGTATGTCAGGGTGGCATTGGACTAAGATACAGTGGCATAGTAAGCTTTATAGTATACAGTATACACCTGAGATTGGTGATGCAGTATGTAAACACGATTAAGTGACTAAGATACCGAAGAATAGTATAGTGTACAGTTTATGTATATGAGATGAGTTGTGCAAGATACTGAAACATTATTAAAGGGTCTAGTGTTTCATGTCCTTAAAGTGGCAGGTGATTTCTAATCTATGTCTATAGGCAGCAGTCTTTGATGTGCTAGAGATGGCTGTTTAGCAGTCAGTGGCGTAGTGTAGAGTACAATACAGTATATACATATGAGATGGTTGATGCAACATGTACACACAATTCGAGTGACTAAGATACCGTAGAATAGTGTAGAGTGCAGTTTATACATAGAGATGAGTGATGCAGATACGGATACATTATTAAAGTGTCTAGTATTCTATTCCTTAAAGTGGCCAGTGATTCCTAATCAATGTCTATAGGCAGCCACCTCTGGTGTGTTAGTGGTGGCTGTTTAACAGTATGATGGCCTTGAGATAGAAGCTGTTTTTCAGTCTCTCAGTCCCAGCTTTGATGCACCTGTACTGACCTCGCCTTCTGGATGATGGTGGGGTGAACAGGCAGTGGCTCAGGTGGTTGATGTCTTTGATGATCTTTTTGGCCTTCCTGTGGCGTCGGGTGCTGTAGGTGTCCAGGAGGGCAGGAAGTTTGCCCCCAGTAATGGGCAGACCGCACCACCCTCTGGAGAGCTTTGCAGTTATGGGTCGTGCAGTTGCCGTACCAGGCGTTGATGGAGCCTGACAGGATACTCTCAATTGTGCATCTGTAGAAATTTGTGAGAGTTTTAGGTGATAAGCCAAATTTCTTTAGACTCCTGAGGTTGAAGAGGCACTTTTGCGCCTTCTAAAGATCTATGATCACACAATACATTCACTTAATAACTCTTGTTGTAGATTAACATATTCATTAGCTAAACATATATCAGCCCTTACATTTACCACACTGTCTGTGTGGGTGGACCATTTCAGTTTGTCAGTGATTGGTTCGCCGAGGAACATGAAGCTTTCCACCTTCTCCACTGCAGTCCCATCGATGTGGATCAGGGGGTGCTCCCTCTGCTGTTTCCTGAAGTCCACGATCATCTCCTTAGTTTTGTTGAGTGAGAGGTGATTATCCTGGCACCACACTCCCAGAGCCCTCACCTCCTCCCTGTAGGCTGTCTCATCGTTGTTGGTAATCAAGCCTACTACTGTTGTATCGTCTGCAAACTTGATGATTGAGTTGGAGGCGTGCTTGGGTGAACAGGGAGTACAGGAGGGGGCTGAGCACGCACCCTTGTGGGACCCCAGTCTTGAGGATCAGCGAGGAGGTGGTGTTGTTTCCTACCTTCACCACCTGGGGGCGACCTGTCAGGAAGTCCAGGACCCAGTTGCACTGGGCGGGGTTCAGACCCAGGGCCTCGAGCTTGATGATGAGCTTGGAGGGTACTATGGTGTTGAATGCACAGCATTCTTACATAGGTATGCCTCTTATCCAGATGGGATAGGGCAGTGTGTAATGTGGTGGCGATTGCATCATCTGTGGATCAGTACAATGATAAGTAATGTGTCCAAATACTCAACTTATTTAGCCATGTCCTGATTCCTAGTTCCTAGACCAGCTTAACTGATATGACTGGACTGCTATAATGAAGGGATGCAATGCGGAATGGTTTGTGGCAGTACTTCTGCTAGCGATTAATTCGATCCAGACAATTAGTTATGAAGGAGAGCAGACATGGATTGAAAGCTATAAAAGAAAATTGTCACATGACCTCTGTTGTCCCAGAGATGGAATATGGGGTTATACAACTGAGGAAGTCTCATTCAGTGCTGCACTAGGCCACACACTGGCCAAGGACTGGAGATTTGGTACAGCCACCTGTCACATTATCTAGGTAAGGATTGCTTGAACAAAGTAAACACACCAGAGATTGCAATCGAACATTAACGCTAGAGAGGGATCAAATAATAAGTATAGCCAATCATGTGTATAGCACTGCTAATACAGCCTTGCCTTCCCAAAGAGAGGACGGGTTCTGAAAAGCTATTTTTCTCTCTCTCCAACGGCTCCACAAATCTACACCCCGGTGAGACTCCACAAGTGGAAGAGTAATCAAAAGTGCAATCAAGCAAGCAAAAAAGAAGAGACTGCAGTGTAGGGAAGCAAAACTCTTGCATGTGAGAAGGGAAGGAGGGCAAGGGGAGAGCAAAAAGGGAGAGATGGAAGATGGAGGGAGAGGGAGACTGAGGGCTGAGGCTAGATCACCAACGTGATTACAGATTAAAGGATAGAAGACTATCACTTTAAGATGGATATCGTGTGTTTCAATGAATACACACTATTGAAATGAAGAAATTATCTCAAGTAGAGATCACCGTTTGATATATTGTAGATAAAGCAGGAGTTAGGAAGATGGTACGTTCATTTGAAATGGTGGAGGAAAGTCATTTCATTTGTAGTGCCATTCCTGTTATACCCAACGCAGGAGATGAGAAGCAGGTACAGGGAGTGAAACATTTAATAGACGGAAATGCAACGGAACAGGAAAAGCGTCTGGACATAAACACGACACGACAATCAATGCTGACACAGGGAACAACACAGTAGCAGACAGTGGGGAGAACAAGTATATATACAGTGGGGAGAACAAGTATTTGATACTCTGCCGATTTTGCAGGTTTTCCCACTTACAAAGCATGTAGAAGTCTGTAATTTTTATCATAGGTACTCTTCAACTGTGAGTGACGGAATCTAAAACAAAAATCCAGAAAATCAGATTGTATGATTTTTAAGTAATTAATTTGCATTTTATTGCATGACATAAGTATTTGATACATCAGAAAAGCAGAACTTAATATTTGGTACAGAAACCTTTGTTTGCAATTACAGAGATCATACGTTTCCTGTAGTTCTTGACCAGGTTTGCACACACTGCAGCAGGGATTTTGGCCCACTCCTCCATACAGACCTTCTCCAGATCCTTCAGGTTTCGGGGCTGTCGCTGGGCAATACGGACTTTCAGCTCCCTCCAAAGATTTTCTATTGGGATCAGGTCTGGAGACTGGCTAGGCCACTCCAGGACCTTGAGATGCTTCTTACGGAGCCACTCCTTAGTTGCCCTGGCTGTGTGTTTCGGGTCGTTGTCATGCTGGAAGACCCAGCCACGACCCATCTACAATGCTCTTACTGAGGGAAGGAGGTTGTTGGCCAAGATCTCGCGATACATGGCCCCATCCATCCTCCCCTCAATACGGTGCAGTCGTCCTGTCCCCTTTGCAGAAAAGAATCCCTAAAGAATGATGTTTCCACCTCCGTGCTTCACGGTTGGGATGGTGTTCTTGGGGTTGTACTCATCCTTCTTCTTCCTCCAAACACAGCGAGTGGAGTTTAGACCAAAAAGCTCTATTTTTGTCTCATCAGACCACATGACCTTCTCCCATTGATCCTCTGGATCATCCAGATGGTCATTGACAAACTTCAGACGGGCCTGGACATGCGCTGGCTTGAGCAGGGGGACCTTGCGTGCGCTGCAGGATTTTAATCCATGACGGCATAGTGTGTTACTAATGGTTTTCTTTGAGACTGTGGTCCCAGCTCTCTTCAGGTCATTGACCAGGTCCTGCCGTGTAGTTCTGGGCTGATCCCTCACCTTCCTCATGATCATTGATGCCCCACGAGGTAAGATCTTGCATGGTGCCCTAGACCGAGGGAGATTGACCGTCATCTTGAACTTCTTCCATTTTCGAATAATTGCGCCAACAGTTGTTGCCTTCTCACCAAGCTGCTTGCCTATTGTCCTGTAGCCCATCCCAGCCTTGTGCAGGTCTACAATTTTATCACTGATGTCCTTACACAGCTCTCTGGTCTTGGCCATTGTGGAGAGGTTGGAGTCTGTTTGATTGAGTGTGTGGACAGGTGTCTTTTATACAGATAACGAGTTCAAATAGGTGCAGTTAATACAGGTAATGAGTGGAGAACAGGAGGGCTTCTTAAAGAAAAACTAACAGGTCTGTGAGAGCCGGAATTCTTACTGGTTGGTAGGTGATACATACTTATGTCATGCAATAAAATGCAAATTAATTATTTAAATCACAATGTGATTTTCTGGATTTTTGTTTTAGATTCCATCTCTCACAGTTGAAGTGTACCTATGATAAAAATTACAGACCTCTACATGCTTTGTAAGTAGGAAAACCTGCAAAATCGGCAGTGTATCAAATACTTGTTCTCCCCACTGTATATACAGTGGGGCAAAAAAGTATTTAGTCAGTGTTTGGAGGAGAAAGAATGCTGAGTTGCATCCAAAGAACACCATACCTACTGTGAAGCATGGGGGTGGAAACATCATGCTTTGGGGCTGTTTTTCTGCAAAGGGACCAGGATGACTGATCTGTGTAAAGGAAAGAATGAATGGGGCCATGTATCGTGAGATTTTGAGTGAAAACCTCCTTCCATCAGCAAGGGCATTGAAGATGAAACGTGGCTGGGTCTTTCAGCATGACAATGATCCCAAACACACCGCCCAGGCAACGAAAGAGTGGCTTCGTAAGAAGCATTTCAAGGTCCTGGAGTGGCCTAGCCAGTCTCCAGATCTCAACCCCATAGAAAATCTTTGGTGGGAGTTGAAAGTCTGTGTTGCCCAGCGACAGCCCCGAAACATCACTGCTCTAGAGGAGATCTGCATGGAGGAATGGGCCAAAATACCAGCAAGTGTGTGAAAACCTTGTGAAGACTTACAGAAAACGTTTGACCTCTGTCATTGCCAACATAGGGTATATAGCATAGTATTGAGATAAACTTTTGTTATTGACTAAATACTTATTTTCCACCATAATTTGCAAATAAATTCATTAAAAATCCTACAATGTGATTTTCTGGATTTTTTTTCTCATTTTGTCTCTCATAGTTGAAGTGTACCTATGATGAAAATTACAGGCCTCTCATCTTTTTAAGTGGGAGAACTTGCACAATTGGTGGCTGACTAAATTATTTTTTGCCCCATTGTATATTGGAGCAATCAACAAAACGAGGGAGTCCAGGTGAGTCCAATGAGCGCTGCAGGTACGTATAATTACGGGTAGGAGGAGCGGGAGCAGGCGTCACAATTCCACTAACCTACTATACAATGTTTATACTGACGGTGTTGAATGAATCAGCTCAAGTGACACTAAATCCCCTTAATTTTCAGCAAGTATCCTGGAGACTTTCACATTTCCTGGAGCGCTTTGAGTGTACTGAGTTTTATGGGGTTTTTTCCAGCCTTTGAAGGTAATGAGTTAATTACCACCATCATTATCTCACAACTGCTCAAAAGGTTTTCGGAAACATTAAAACTGCAGCGGAACATTTGGGATATTCCATATAATTAATTTAATTCAAATCAATGTGTGCAGCAGCAGGGCTACCCAATATCAGTGAGTTATTGGTATGTACACACACTGCATCTTAAGCTGATGACTGCGGTTTCCAAGCAGAAGGACAGGGCTAACTGTCTGACACTCTGTCTACAGTGCTGACTAAGCCTCTAAGCTGAGATCTGGTGTTTAGAGGGTGTCTGAATGTAAACCCAATGTAAATGTTTTAACCTCAAAGACTGTGTTTTAAAAATAAGCTAAGTACTCCGAAACACCCAAAGTAGTTATTTAACCTGAATATTGGTGTTTTTGAGAGAATGTTGTGAAAACACTTTTTTGGGGTTTAAGTAGGCAGCATCAAAACACAAAAACTGTGTTTCTCATACAAGTGGTTTAGAAATGGAAATGGTTTATAGCCTTAATATTTATTGATGATAGAAGGGCCTATTTGTTGTGTAATTGTTTTATTCAATGCTTTATTTAGACAGGTTAGAAACAGCAAGTGCAGTAAGATGGTGCATTTTGTTGAAATGTTTCCCACTCAATCACACTGTAAGAAATTAGTCTGGGGTGAATTGAAAATGACACAAAGAAAACATAGACTTAATAAAAATTAATGTAAGTCGTGCAGAGCCTGTGGTCTAGCGGTAACGTACCCAGCTTAGACACATCACCCCTCTCCCCACTGAAGACCGGGGTTAAAAAAATCTTTCATTTCATAATTGTCTCAATAAAGTGTCAAAATACCCCCAAAATATAAAACATATTATTTCAATGATTTGTTAATTACATTTTTCCAAAATAAAGAATCGTTCATGAGGATAACCAAGGAGAGAGACAATAGAGTCATTGGAAGTCTTTGGTTTTAATCACCTTGTATTTCAACATTTTATTACTTTATTATTGTAAGGGAGTGTGTGTACTTATTACTATGAAATTATTAACTGGTCACCAATTGCTATAAGTCAGAAAGAAAATATAAAATAGTTACAATTATAACTACGGTTAACATATCATTCTGAAGGAACTTAAGATCTTAAAATGACATGACAATGCATTCTTGGGGACAGTAGATATTTTACAAAAACAAAGAGGATTTACTTAGAAATAACCAGGTTAAGGCAATGAATGTACAGGATGAATGATTAATAAGCTTATGATGGAAAAATGATAATATAATATCATATGCTATAGAATCACTCACAAACAGAGAATAGGTATTATAGGGCCTAAGATAAAACAAACAGTTACTATGGATATTTCAGAATGAAACAAGGCAGGGATTATAGGAGTAATGTAGATAGTAATAATAAAAGTAAGATACATAGGTGAAAAGATAGTTGAAATCGAGCTGGATACTCTTACATACAGTATATCCTGTCTGGAAAAAAAGGTCAGAAGTCCAGTGTCTCAAATTCGCCATGGGGGGGGGGGGGGGGGAAGTCCTTGAATGTTTTGTAGTTCATAAATGACAGCAGCCATATAGCTGGTCGCCATCCGAACACAAGGAGTGGTGTTCACAATTCAGTTTATAGTACGTTTTCATACGGAAATCTATCTGATCACCTCAATATCATGCAGATAATCAAGCACATGTTACATTGTCTGTATTTGTCAGATATGTATGATCAAGTTGGCATGCAACATTCAGTGATCACCATACAAATTTACAGTTGATAAATATAACAATCCACCGATCAGATTTTAGATCTGCAATACTAATCTACCACCTACAAATGGCAAACATTCTGTGAAAATAATCACAGTAATACTGGTTTAGCAGGTACATTGCATATAGCTATGAAGAATCTAGGCTCCACTTTAAGATTGTGTGTGGCAGAGAAGGGAGGAGAGAAAAAAACTCCCCGCCCCCTCCTGGGTCTGGTTGGTCATTTGAGCATATGTTTGTAAAACGGTTAGAGAACGTTGGTTATGTAGCGTGTCGGAGGAAACACCGTACACCTGGTGTGAGCGACCGTGTCAGCATGCATGCACCCGGCCCGCCACAGGAGTCGCTAGAGTGCGATGAGACAAGGACATTCTGGCCGGCCAAACCTTCCCCTAACCCGGACGATGCTGGGCCAATTGTGCGCCGCCTCATGGGTCTCTCGGTCGCGGCCGGCTGCGACACAGCCTGGGATCGAAACAGGATCTGTAGTGATGCAGCTAGCACTGCGATCTCTCTATTTATTCTCTAACCCTTGAGGACTATGCCCTCTGTCCTTTCCCATCAGCTGCTCTGGGCTGACATCAACTCACTGTACTCTGTGGACAACCGTTTGTATCTAGCCTCCTACCAGTGATAAACATTCAGTGTGTAACTTGAACACAAAGCAAGATGTTTTCACTCAAATGTCCTTATAGGAAGAACACAGTACATCACGACACAGACAGTTATCTCCTTTGATCAATAGGCTATGAAATAGATGAGGCTGGAGTTTTGAGTCAATGTCGCAGCAGTTGGGAGTATTGTCTTATTCAGACTCAGAAAAATTCTTCCTTCTATATCATGACAAGTACATCCCAAAAATCCAGATTAAAGTCGAGAGATGAGAGAGTGCAACCCTTCAAAGACCAAACTTGGGAGAAAATAATAAATGTTGTCTTGGGGCGACAGGAAAGTGTGTCTCTTAGCAACTGAACAATAAGTAAAGACAATAATGAAATCAAGGACAGAATCAAGGACTGGTCAGTTTCCACTGCACCATGTCAATATCTTAGATTATGATGAAGCATGATAGGAAGCTGTGGTGGAAGAGAGGGTTCCAGTGGGCACTAGGAGACAAAATCATGTCAAATCAATATGATTTTGTTGCTAATCCTCCCCCTCTATCCCTAGCTCCATCCAGCCATCTGTCTACTTTCTATCTACCAGTTGTTTTCCAGACCCTGTCTACCACTGCTGTCTGGCCAGGTCAAAACACTGGCTAGGGCTTCCATAAAGAGGTCAAACATTATTTTATTACAGTAGTTAACAAGATAATTAGTATATATAATATACGTAGGTGTCGCCTTGTGCACTGGACCATGGCCTCACTTTGCTGTTGTCGTTGAAACATCTAAAAACACATAAGCATTCCCAGGTTGTTACTAATTTTACAGTTAGCAGACATTATTATCCAGAGCAAATTACTGGAGCAATTATGATTAAGTGCCTTGCTCAAGGACAGATTTGTAACCTAGTTGGCTTGGGGATTTGAACCAGCAAGCTTTCAATTACTGGCCCATCGCTCTTTACTGCTGGGCTACCTACCGCCTCTGGAAGAAATGTTCTCCCAGTCAGTGGATGATTGTGGAGCAGGCTTGACATCT
This sequence comes from Thymallus thymallus, assembly GCA_023634145.1. Taxonomy (NCBI): domain Eukaryota; kingdom Metazoa; phylum Chordata; class Actinopteri; order Salmoniformes; family Salmonidae; genus Thymallus; species Thymallus thymallus. The sequence goes on along the minus strand of CM042378.1, from coordinate 7,099,595 downwards.
TTTAAATAGATGGAGAAATGAACAAACATGTCCCAGAAAGAGCATTCTCAAAGGATTACTGTTACAATGAACAAATTATGCTCATAATAAAGGGTTGAAAAATATCACCTGAAAGAGGACGCTCGGCGGGAAGCGTGTGATTAGCTTCTTCTAGCCAAACCTTTGCATCATTTTGGCAGTTTTCTGCACTTCTTGCACCGCAGGGCATCCAATTTACAGAGATCACCAATAAAAGAAGCTGGGAAAATAATCAACAACGGTGAGGCCCACATGTCTGTATATAACACCACTATGTGTAAGATCTGACACCTCCACCTGCTCAGAGGACACCTGTACATGATAATGCATAAGTCTGTCTCCTCTTTTGGAATTGGTATTAATTCATTGTGATTGGACTAGATTTAGTTTTATGGTTAACAGGACTGTATTTGTTTTACTTTTCCATATCCGGTAGGTTCTATAGTTGGACAACGAACACCTTGATTTATCTGAATCATTACATGATATTGTATTGTTGTACAACATGTGTGCTTTGTAATAACAAGACTTTGAGCTTCTCTCTGCCTCTCCAGCGGTTTTATCTTTTTGTGTACATGGAGCCTGTGCTGTCCTCTATATTCTGGGAGCATTGTTGTGCAAAGTGAGAGAGCAGTACTGCTGGCCAGTAATTAGATCTGGGGCAGCCACTCGGACCACTAGCAATTCCGTGCCACTGTATACTGCAGAGCGAATGACTCACATGGAGCTCTCTCTCTTGCACGCACACACACACACACACACACCTAACCCTGCATACCCAGACTCCATAAACCTCAACACATGTACTCACACACACACACACACAACACACACACACACCTAACCCTGCACACCCAGACTCCATAAACCTAAACACACACACACACACACACACAGGACAGGTCCACTGCTAAGCTCCAATGCTCTCCTCTCCTTCCCTAATTGCAGTATGAGAAGTTCCACAGGCTGTGCTGTGGTTGACTAGGATGGCCCGGAATCAGAGAGGGGAGGCAAGAGGAGATAATGAGGGGAATGGGTTTTCCTTTTGCTCCAGAAGACACGGAGAGGCTGCAGAGCAGCAGTGACAGACTGGCATCTCCGCCGTTATGTTTGAGGTTCTCTGGTGCTCTCTCTGTGACTGGACAGGTCAGGGTAACTTTTTACTCTCATGCTTCACCAGGCAGTAAGGTAAGCCAATAAGGGCTGAATAACTGAACTTGTTTCTCTTGTCTTTCACCCACTCAAACAAGCAGAAAAGCAAACATCCATTCATGCACACAGTACAGCTCTCTGGATGTTGTCAACATAGTATGCCAACAATCTCTCAAGCTTCTGCCAGAGGGAAAGTTATATAATTTTCAGGAGGTTCCATTGTAGTTTCATTTCCATGTCAATAGTATGTCTCAGATTCCAAGCAAACTTTCTATGATTTGTCACTTTTGTATTTTCTTCTGAGATATCTTATGAAGAGGAACGCTTACTTTTCATATAGTTGAAATGGCAGAATCTCAATGAAAGGAGTAAATACTATTAGGGCCGGGACAATACTAGTATCACAATATTCAGTGGTGTAAAGTACTTCAGTAAACATATTGTAAAGTACTACTTACTTCGTTTTTTGGGGGTATCTGTACTTTACTTTACTATTTATATTTCTATTTTACTTTTACTTCACTAAATTCCTAAAGAAAATAATGTACTTTTTACTCCATACATTTTCCCTGACACCCAAAACTACTTGCTACATTCCGAATGCTTAACAGGACAGGAAAATGGTCCAATTCACGCACTTATCAAGAGAACATCCCTGGTCATCCCTACTGCCTCTGATCTGGCGGACTCACTAAATACAAATGCTTTGGAGTGTTCCCCTGGATATCTGTAAATAACAAGAAAAGAACAATAAAATGGTGCCATCTGGTTTGCTTAATAGAAGGAATGTGACACTTACTTTTGATACTTAAGTATACGTATTTTCGCAATTACATTTACTTTTGATACTTACATATATTTAAAACCAAATACTTTTAGACTTTTACTCAAGTACTATTTTACTGACATGAATTTTTACTTAAGTCGTTTTCTATTAAAGTATCTTTACTTTTACTCAAGTATGACAATTGGGTACTTTTTCCACCACTGGCAATATTGGTCCTTTAAAAACCTGCTGTATTTAAAACATTGTGTGCTTTAGCTTGGGAAATAAATACATGTGATTCTGGATGACAACATAATGATGTTTGTTTCCAACATTATGTCTGTTTTCCTAAAGAAGTTAAATCTGCCAGATTCTTCTATTGTTAAACAATAAGTCAAGACAGCAGTCGCGTTGTTCCTGGATTGGATGACTTCTTTAGACGTGTCTTGTGTTTCATGTTTGGGTGATGTTGCGATTTACTATAATAAACCATTGCTGGGTGTCTTCCTTCAGCTGGCTATGTTTTCTCTGTGCTAGTAAATAATTGCTATCTATATAGCGTGGAGAAAATATGAACTTCAATCAATATGCTGTACATGTAGGCTTAGTTACATACATTTCAGCCACAGTGGTTATAAATGTACCACACTATAGTAAAGTTGTATTTGTGGCTTGCCTGTTTTCCTTGGTCCTCTAATGATATCTCTGTGTGGTGGAGGGCTGAAAAGCCAGTGTCTGTGTGAGTCAGCCGGGTTATCTGAGGCCTGACAGGTCGAGACACCGTAAGGGAGACCATTAGGCCTACATGGAGAAGGGGGACTGACAGGCAGCTGACAGAGGCTCACGTGGGGAAGGCCAGGACCATGACCAGGGGACAGCAGGCAACATACCCTCAGCCAAGCCCAGACATGTCTGATTCAGAGTTCTCTCTGACTCTCTCTCCATTTGACTCTCCCTGTCGGAATCTTCGCCTCTGACAATATTTTTGTCAGTTTATCTGACTCCTCTCTGACTCTTTCCCTTTCTCTCTCAGATTCTAACTTCTCATTTTCTGTCTCTCTACTCTATCTTTCTCGCCTCCTACTTCTCCGTCTCTGTCTGTCTACTTGTCTCTATCCGTATCTGGGTTCAGTCTTAGCCACTGTGATATGAGCTGCTGTACTCAGCCACAGTGATATGAGCTGCTGTGTCAGCTGAGAGAACTGTGCCTCGAAGCAGCACACCATATCCCTCCCTCTACTGCCTTTTCTTCTCTCTTCTCATGTTTTATCTTCGTCTTCATACAGTGGATATATGGGGTATGTAGTTACTCCTCTAGCTGAGGTTGGGTTTTAGATTGAGGTTACATATGTCTATCTATGATTACATTATTGTCAGCTGATAGTTGTGGGACTTGAAAGTTGAGGTGGTGCGAGACAGAGGTGTTCACTCATTCAGTGAAATTCATAGCTCTCTTAATATATATTATTTATGCTGAGTAGAATAGTCATTTTTAGATCGTGGTCTAAGACACTGTATCTCAGTGCTAGATGCGTCACTACAGACAACCTGGTTCGAATCCATACTGTATCACTATGTTCACTGTTTATGTTCACTGAAATAAGCACTCTCATCCCTTAGACATGGCAACAGTTCACTCACATATTATCATTACTCAATCCAATATCCCTTAGTGTAAAGTGAAAACACATCAGATGATCCAAGCATCACGTTAAACAGAATAAACACCTTTTAAAATAAACAAACCTAAAACCTCTTACTGGTAATTCAATTATTACAACCCTTTGGATTTTATATATTCAAATAGAAACCTGTTGTTTAACAAATTTGGTAATATCTCCTCAGAATATTAGCCTAAACTAAATTACAATCCACTTCAATTACTAGACATTGTTCTATGTTACAGAAATAAATGATCACTGTAAATTACCTTACCTGTCAACTAAAATTAACTGATGATGCCTAAACTATAACATTTTGTAATAATACTTAGAAATTGTCAAAGAACATCTCCACATTCAACTTAGTCATCTCTACACCAACTAAACCACTTCGTTTCTTCCATCAAACTCGCGTTTAGCTAGCACCAGTTGCTAACAACCACAGAAAATATAATCCATCTTCAAACAACGTTCCGTGCTTACCTCTTATCGTAAGGTTAAAAACAAACTTAACAACTTGCTCTTCTCTTTCTGCTTCACTCCTATGACATGTCCAAGACTTTAAAAGTAACATGTAATGTGCCAAATTTATAAAATACATCAGTCAAAACCAGAGAAAAAATACATGTCGACGGACACAATACTACATTCTCATGCTAACCACAACTTGGTTAGCCTTGTCTTATTATGCAATAATTCACACCCATGTTTTAGTTATCAATGCTGATCAGAATAACAGCTCTATCACAATTGTCTATCCACCATCATTAGATCCATTAAATAATCCCTTCTGCTTAGACAACATATCATAAAACAAAAACACATTTATGTCAGTTAGCAGACGCTTTTATCCCGAGCGATTTTTTTTACACTGTCATACTAGATCCCTTTGGGAAACGATCCCACAACCCTAACGTTGCAAGCACCATACTCTACCAACCGAGCTACACGAGACCACAAAACACGTGCGGTAGTCTTCAATCATATATAGGCAGTTTAAATCCATACCATTCCTATTTAAGTCTGTGAATTAAATTACTGCACCATCCAAACAGGATAGCAATCAATACCATAATTTATTGCCTCACAAACATTCCCGCTAATCATGTGAAAGGAATTAGCCCATCAGTTTGAACCAAGCCAGCTGTTAAAACATTCAGTGTATATCTTAAACAATCACGGCCTACTATGTGTATCCAATAAAAACACGGCAATGGTTGATTTCAGTCAGTAACACAAACCCAAATGCTATTGAAATTACAAATAATCCTTCAAATAACCCACATTATAATAAGTAGTAGTTGTAACCTCTAGTACAAAATAACAAACCACCCTGTGAAAATCACCCTGTGAACAAAAAAAATGTGTAGTCAAAACCAACCATAATAACCTCTGTTCACAGGGAGGCCATTTTAATTACTATGTTCACTTTTTACTTTCCGATATAATGCCTAGTGATCCTTCTTTACCCAATAGTTACTAATGTAGCAATGTTTTGCATACAACAATAATCAATTCACTACATATTGTCTCACCACTGTCACGGTGCGTAGGATATAAGGGACGATATACGGAGCGCTGGTGAAGTGTCATCCTTTTTATTAAAAATGAGGTGTTCTCACGAAGCATTTAACATAAAAAGGAGACTGAAAAAACAAACACGATTACAAACAAAACACGGTGACTTACTGTTGCTGAGTTCTGCCACATGCAGACAAACAGAACGAACAATGATCCACACACAGGTGGAAATGTGTGGATCCTATATTCTATCCCCAATCAGAGACAACGCTAGACAGCTGTCTCTGATTGGGGATGATAATCTCCCTAGTTAGGGTGTGATGACTTGGTTGTGTGCCTCTCTCCTCCCCTAGGTGGGAGTAAGAGGCCTTACCACAACCAAGCCATCACAACCACGTTATAAATTACTTCAAAATTAACATTTTAGGGCGTATTGCAAAGTTCCCCAAACTTGCTACCCGCAGACTATTTAACTCAACAACATGTAACCCAACGCCACACCTAGTTTTTTGCAAACATTTTCACTCTAGAGGGTCAATCAATTCCCCATACTTTGTAGACAGTTTAATGCTTAAACCTCATCTTTATCAAATGATCCATAAAAGGGACCAACTAAGAAAACTTGTATTTATAATCTTACCACCCCAGACACACGTCTATGTTTGGGAGCACAAGTTTAGAAAATTATCATTAAATTGCATCATTATCTCATGAAATCTCTAGTAATCGATTATACACAACCAATTCAACATATTTTCATATCTTCACAGAAACCATATAGAACGTTTTAGAAAGTATTTGGTACTCACATCACTCATTCCATTTGGCTTTCCAGCGGCTGTCCCAGCGGAACCAAAAACGTTTGTTTTCTATCCTACTGCTCTCACTACCACTTGTGATATGCAATGATGAAGGAACGGAACCCCAAGATAAAGTTATATCAAAGCTTATCATTCAAATTTCCTATGGTTTATTATTCATGTTATTTTATTCCCATCTACTATAACGGCCTATACCAGTCAAACTCTGACGGTGCTGGGCCAATTATTCCGCCCTATGGGAATTCCAATCACTGCTGGTTATGATACTGCCTTGATTCAAACCAGGATGTCTGTTTTTACCCTTTGAACACACTTAATGTAACACTTCGCCCAAAATAGTATGCAGCGTCATCTAGATATTTGCACTCCAAAAGTTCAACACTCACCTTCTACTACCATTTCCACACACACGTTCAATAAATCTAACGTATGCACCACACAGAACGTACTGCAACCGCCCCTGCAACGCAATGCTGCAAGTCAAACGCATTGTTCCATTGGAAATGAATGTACTTCTGACGCACCAAAACACATTGTCACTTTCGGTGCGTTCGAAGCGTTATGCCTCCAGCACTGAGATGCCATGCCCTAGATCGCTGCGTTACTTGGGAGCTCTAAACTCTGTATTACTGCCCATAATGTGAAGTTCATGTAATGTTAGTAATTCAATATTTGAATCAAATCCCACCTTGATCTCTATTAAAATTCTGTTTAACTATTTACTAATTGATGCTCTGTTTCAATATATTTCATTATAGCTGCTTGAGTCTTATGCCGCATGCGTCCGTTTATCGCTCTCGGACCATTCAGAGTAATTCACAAAGGATGTTAATTCTCTTTTCACAAAGGTACTCTCAGAGGACTCAAACCTCCTTAAATGTATGCTTCTCTTACTCTCAGAGGACTTATATAGTGCTTTAACATAGGACTCAAACCTTTTTCAAAGAAACAAAAGCACCAAGGGACTTAAACCCACTCTTTATGGTGCTTTAACACAAGCCCCAAACCTGGTAAGCACCAAGGGACTCAAACCCACTCTTTATGGTGCTTTAACACAAGCCCCAAACCTGGTAAGCACCAAGGGACTCAAACCCACTCTTTATGGTGCTTTAACACAAGCCCCAAACCTGGTAAGCACCAAGGGACTCAAACCCGCTCTCATAATCCTTTGTTTTCTACTCATCTATCTGAACGCATTCTATTTTGAATCACAGCATCATTTCATTTTTCTTCTATTTGGATATTCTCCTTACATCCTTTTCAGAACTAAATACCACTCATCTTTCCCCTTTAAAATATTGAATTGAAATGCTCTATTCCAGCTCAGCTTTACCACAGATAAGCAGATTGACACATTTCGGAAAAAAAATTAAAGTCTGCTTACATTTGGTTCAGCCGTCACCGATCCTTTTCGTGACGCCAATTTGATAAGATGATTTTACTTGTTATTGAGGAAATCAGGATGCAAGAATGAAGATTACAATAGATAGAGATTTGATACAATATGTATTTAATTATACGGCACCGGATTCAACATAGCAAGCTGCATGTGAGTTGAATCTTGCCATCAGAATGTAAGAAAGGAAATGTTGTACCTTATATGGTCTACTGAGACCCAGGATGTGCCCACATCTGGCATCTATTAGACTAGGAACCTCCCAACTCAGATGAGACTAGCTGGCACCTGATACTGATAGTATGTTTCATTAAAAGAAATCCAAAGATAACAGTGGTCCCCTCAGACTTCCTGGCTCCCATTTTGACATGAGGATGGATTGAGCACATCCCAAGATCCTGTGTAAACACGTCATATCAAACACTTTACGTGTTTACATATTTAGTTCAGTCATAGTTGAATGAAAATGTCCCTTTCATACTAAGACGTTATTCTGCCAACTTTATCATACCGCCAACTTTTTTCTGCCTATTCTTAATATCTGAAAGTTATTGCCGGTGTCAAACACAAAATATTTATTTCTGCCTAATGACCTAGTAAGACTTTTTGGTAAAGTTCTGCCTACGGCTAGTATGAAACATCTTGACTGTTCTAAACTTTGCCAGGCATGTCACTTCTGTCACGGTGCCCATTATATAAGGGATGGTAAACGGAGCGCTGGTGAAGTGTCATCCTTTTTATTTGATGAGGTGTTCTCACAAAGCATACAAATAAAACAGGAGAGTGCAAAAACTAACTAACAAACAAAACACGGTGACTTACTTGCTGTGAGCAAAGAAGCAGACAAGCAGGAACAATGATCCACACACAGGTGGATTTGGGTTGCTCTTAAATACTATCCCCAATCAGAGACAACGCTAGACAGCTGTCTCTGATTGGGGATCATAATCTCCCTAATAGGAGTGTGAGGACTTGGTTGTGTGCCTCTCTCCTCCCCTAGGTGGGAGTAAGAGGCCTTACCACAACCAAGCCCTCACAACTTCACCCATCTCTTCGCATATCCCACCACTAAGCATGCACAGTTTTTTTAGTTAAGTACAAATATTGTAAATTACTACTTAAGTCGTTTTTTGGGGTATCTGTACTTTACTATTTATATTTTTGACTACTTTTACTTCACTACATTCCTAAATAATATAATGTTATTTTTACTCCATACATTAGTTTGTAAATAATGTCTCAATGTTGGAGTGTGCCCCTGGCTATCCGTGAAAAATAAACTAAAAAAATGTTTGCTTTTACTTTTGATACTTAAGTATATTTAAAACCAAATACTTTTAGACTTTTACTCAAGTAGTATTTTACTGGGTGACTTTCACTTGAGTAATTTTCTAGTATCTTTACTTTTGCTTAAGTATGACAATTGGGTAATTTTTCCACCACTGGCCACAATTGGATGGATCCATAAAGAATTACTGTGGAAATAAATATCACCGTGTCGTGGAAATCACCACTATTATCCCAGCCAGAGAGGTTAAAACAAACTTAATAATCAAAGTACAAGTCTGTCAGAAGCTCTGAAGGGATGCTTCCTTTTCAACACTTTATACTCATGTACAAAGTAGGCGTCTTTGCTCACACATAATATCTATGCGTTTCTGTTCTCTTTCTATCAGTTCCTTTCCTGAGAGCAAAGTCACAGAACATCCTAACACAATAACAAGAAACAATACGCCACATGTAGTCACGCATTTACAGAGACACAGAGAATACAAACATATCCCCTACAACCAAATTACAGAAAATATTTCAAGAAAGTAGGCTAATGCAATTGAAGGCATGTGAAAGGATTTATGTACAGAGAGGTCTCTGGAAACCTTTATGGTGTTTAGGTTTAGTGTCCAGAGACCTCTCTGGATAACTCTATGTTGAGTTCGTGGTTGCTCCCCAATTAGAGGCAGCTGCGCGGCATTGCCTCTAATTGGGGAGCCTATTTAAGTTGAGTGGTATTCCACCTGGGTGTGGGTCTTTGCGTGAGTTCCTTTTGTTGCACACCAGTTCATGTTTGCGTGATTGCCTTTTGTTGATATTAAAGGGTGTTACTTCTCACTACTGCTAAGTGCCTCGGGTCCTCCCTATACAGCGTGACAGAAAGACACACCACAGGACCGTTCAGAGCTTGACAATGGAGGAACTCATGTCCGGTAAGGAGCTTGTCTCCGAAGAGGAGTATCTCCATTGTCTGGCCCTGGAACCACCACCTAATCCAAGGCAGCGGCGACGCCGGCGGGCTCCACTTCGGCGTCCCAGAGGGCAGCCCCATCGTCCAGCCCAGAGGACCCCCCATGCAGTTTTTTGGGGGTGTACAGCGGGTGAAATAAGTATTGAACACGTCACCATTTTTTTCAGTAAATATATTTCCAAATGTGCTATTGACATGACATTTTCACCAGATGTTGGTAACAACCCAATAATCCATACATACAAAGAAACCAAAACAAATAAGTTCAGAAATTAAGTTGTGTAATAATGTGATTTGACACAGGGAAAAAGTATTGAACACATGAAGAAAGGGAGGCGCAAAAAGGCATGGAAAGCCAAGACAACAGCTGAAAACTATCAGTAATTAAAAAGCAATCCAGCCCCCTGTCAGTGCAAATTAATATCAGCTGGTTCAGTCCCAACTGATGGCCTACAAAAAGGTCTCATTGCCAAGGTGTCACACAAGACACATCTCATGATGGGAAAAAGCAAAGAGCTGTCTCAAGACCTTCGCAACCTAATTGTTGCAAAACATAATGATGGCATTGGTTGTAGGCACATTTCTAAGCTTCTGAATGTTCCAGTGAACACTGTTGGGGCCATAATACGGAAGTGGAAAGAATCATTTCACCATAAATTTGCCTCGACCAGGTGCTCCTCGCAAGATTTCTGACAGAGGAGTGAAAATAATAATCAGAAGAGATGTCCAAGAGCCAAGGACCACTTGTGGAGAGCTTGAAAAATACCTGCAATTAGCAGGTACTGTTGTCTCAAAGAAAACAGTAATTAATGCAGTCCACCGCCATGGCCTGTATGCACGCTCACCACGCAAGACTCCATTGCTGAAAAAAAAAAGCATGTTGAAGCTCATTTAAAGTTTTGCTGCACAACATTTGGAAAAGCCAGTGAAATACTGGGAGAATATAGTGTGGTCAGATGAGAGCAAAATTGAACTGTTTGGATGTCATAATACACACCATGTTTGGAGGAGAAATGGCACTGCACATCACCCTAAAAACACCATACCAACAGTGAAGTTTGGAGGTGGGAACATCATGGTGTGGGGCTGCTTCACATAATTGAAGGAAGGATGAATGGGCAAATTTACCGAGACATTCTTGACAAAAATCTGCTGCCATCTACCAGGATGATGAAGATGAAACGAGGGTGGACATTTCAGCAACACAATGATCCCAAACATACAGCCAAGGAAACTCTCAATTGGTTTCAAAGAAAGAAAATAAAGCTGCTAGAATGGCCCAGCCAATCACCTGACTTAAATTCCATTGAAAATCTATGGAAAGAACTGAAGATCAAGATTCATAGAAGAGGCCCACGGAACCTTCAAGATTTGAAGACTGTGTGGAAGAATGGGCCAAAATCACACCAGAGCAATGCATGCGACTAGTTTCTCCCTACAGGAGGTGTCTTGAAGCTGTCATTACCAACAAAGGCTTTTGTACAAAATGTTAAATAAATATCAGTTAGTGTGTTCAATACTTTTGTGTCATGTGTCATTTCACATTATTACACAACTTAATTTCTGAACTTGTTAGTTTTGGTTTCTTTGTATGTATGGATTACTTGGGTTGTTACCAACATCTGGTGAAAAGTTCATGTCAATAGCACCTTTGGAAATATATTTACTGAGAAAAATGGTGACGTGTTCAATACTTATTTCACCCGCAGTATATTGATTTACATAGCATATTTTGAGATTAATTAGGCCTATTTGATTATTTTGAAATTACATTTTATTATTCTTATGTTTTTTTAGGACCTGACTAAACAAATAAATCTTTTTTTTTCTGTTGTATACTCTCAATGGATTTATTAAAATAGATCCACACCCACATCTGCACACCACTACTACCACTCATCCCTAGCATGCCGGCATGCACACGATAGGTATAAAAGGTGTATGCAGGCAAGAATGTGGTAATAATGATCCTGTTTGTAAGAGGGTCATATAAACATTACCCAATTATTTATTTGTTACAGGCAAAATACTGTAAATCCTATTTGAAAGCAGTATTAGTATACCCAAGTGTCTGTTATTGAAGTCGATAAAAGGAGAACTTTTTAGATAAATTGTCCCAAATTGTGTTTAAACCTGTCATCAGTTGTGTAACATTGTCAATTAAATATTCAGGCTTGCTCATAGCTGGTGAACATTGGGGACATCCTGCAATAGGAAGATGGAGGACTCAGAGAAATCAATATTTCACCGGCAACAAGTAAAGACACCTCCAACCAGCGTTGGGACTTGTTTGACAAAATGCCTACTTAAACTGTATATGCTCAGTAATCTCTCTCCAAAGACTTAAATTAACACACAAAATGTAGTGTTGCTCTGGTGAGTGCTTGACAAAACATACCCCTGCGAACCCTGTGCCTTGTCATCCATCCACAGACATCTGCTGATCCAAGCAGCATGTCCTCCAGCCATCTAAACCAGAGGGCCTACGGAGACAGGTTAGAGGATTCCAGCTGTCAGATTATCGGGATAACACAGAGGCTTTACCGTAGTTTAATTATTATGGATGAACTGTTATTGCATTTTGCATGATCAATGTTTGTTGAATTATCTACAGAACCTGTTAGCCACGGAGGGGTTATTTCAGTGCACATCAATATATTACATTGTGTAGTCTGTTAACAGCCCCTAATCATGGTCACAAATCATGGTTTGATAATAACATTCAGTTCCCTCTTATATTTATTCTTTACCACTGGGGATTATGAGTTTTTCCTATCAGCCAAATGCAAAATGTGTACAGTGAGCTCTGGGGAACATTGTTCTGTAAGCAGGGGTTACCAGGCCTTAATCTCCGGACAGAGATAACACCTGTCCATTTCTGAGTGCCTCCTGGAAGGAATTGCATCCGTTTGGGTTAAACCGGTCGTGCAGCCAGATAAAACATGATTAAATTAACTGTACATACAAATACATATGTTTTAAGAGAATGCATATACCGGAAATTGTTTTTGAGAAATGCAATGGCATCTGTAAAATATCAGTAGGTTATTTGTATGCATGTACAGTAAGCAGGTCTGGGGTCATGGGTCCGCCATACTGCACCTCCTTGCCTGTCCAAATAAAATATATAGATATTGATCATTTATTTGACTGAGACTGTCGCCTACAGAAAGACGCATCAATCTCAGTTAAAGCATCCGAGCAAGCGTAACAGTGCCCCTCTGTCTCAGTATGTATAGCAAATGAGGTTGCTGGCAGCTTAATTGCGGAGAACGGGTTTGTGGTAACGTCTGGAGCGGAGCAGGTGGAATGGTATCAAACATGTCACAGATAGTTTCCATGCGTTTGATGCCATTCCATATGCACCATTCCAGCCACTATTATGAGCCGTCCACCACAATTAAGGTGGGGAGGACGTTCTCAGTCATTATTTTCTTCACCTCACAAAGTCAACAAATGTTCTTTTTTTTTTTACGTCAATTGCGAATGATAGTTCCTCAGTATTTGACAAATATTTCCAACACTCCTGGCCTCGATAAACATCAAGCCTCGGTGTGAATGGGAAAAAAAATCAATGATCTGATGATTCCATATATATCCAGTGGAAACGTCATAAATAAACAGCTGTCGGTCCCGAGCTCACTGGCGCAGGAAACTATGAGGGCCCATAATAGGCTAGTCGATATAATGTTGGAAGTTCGCTAGAAACAGATTCAGGCTGACCCAGTTGATGATTTGATACAATGTTGCACTTCACTAGCAATAGCTCAAGTCAAGATAGATAGAAAGGGAGGCAGACAGGCGGAGTAGAGATTCATGTGAAATGTTCTGTTTTTATTTTTCTGTATTTTACTTATTTGATGATGAAGTTATAGGCTTACTGCTGCATTGGAGACCATAAGCAGCTCGTGAGTTTCAAGTTTAGGGAAGCTTACAATTTATCCAACCATTTCTACCGATCTGCTTGCCAGTTATGAATATTTTTATATGCGCATTGTCATGGAACAGTTTCATTTCAATAATAACATGTTGCTTTCTCAAAATGATTGTCACGTGGTTAATCATAAAAATTGGAAGTAAAACTATGACAATCTAAACGTAAAAATTAAACTGAGGCAAGAGCACAAGCCTCTGCGCCATATGGACACATTGATACACTGTGATCAATTGGAAATAAACTAGTGCATATAACTCAGAGATTGTCTATAGGCCATGGTCTTCACTATATCACCTATATACAAAAATGTGTTCACGTGCAAGCGCATGCACACATCGGAGGTCCTGTGAAAAAATGTGCCCACTTATGAAAATCAAAGGCCTGTCCAACTGATTCGTTCTTGTGCCGGACTTGACAGTAAATAGGCCTACATCGAAATCCTATGGAAAATAAAAAACTAAAACACGATTTACAGATTTACACCCAAACTAACAGATGTTTAATCTGCCTTCAGAATAGGACTTGGTTAATCAATTTGTTGGAATCTCTTTTAAGGGAAACAATTGAAGGAATCGGGGTTGCCAGATGGCATGCCTTTAAGTGTTATGTTTAGCCTGTTTCAATCAGTGAAATCTGGGTATCAAAGAACAACTTCAGCATGCCAAATATATAATTTGATACATTTGTGCAATGCTTCTAGGCATGAACACAATGACCCATAAGGATGCTTGTTCTGTAAAACATGGCCTAGAACTGGAACTCATTATTTACTCATGCTGATGTTGCTACACAATCAAATCAGTATGTGTGGGATTTTCAGAATACACTCTGTGTTGCTTGTCCACTTGAGGGGTCAAAGGGAACAAATTCAGTTATCCACAGTGGGTGAAACACAGAGAATCACTCAGGCCCATGGCCCTTCGCCCAACTCAGAGCAGTCCAAGCAGCCTTCTTGGCCCAAGTGGCAGACTGAAGATACTGGGAATGTGGGAGTCAAACCTGTGCCATATGGCTCATGAGAAGAGAAGCAATGACATGCTCTGAAACTCCAGCCAACACTACGAGATTAGTGACTTGGCTGCCAGTCAGCCAGTCAGTCAATGAATCGGATTAGAAAGACCAGATTGAAGAAAGATCATGTTTATCTACAGTTGAAAAATAATCCATGTCATGAGAGAGAGAGTGGGTGGCTCTACCACCAACCAGTATTGACATGGTGTATTGTGAATATGTAGCATTTCTGGTCTATCCCGTAGTCTGTCTTATTGTATACATCAGGCAGTATTTTGATGTATGCAATAAAAACTAGAATCCAACATGAGACAATCAAAGTCATCCCTATATTAGTGTTCATTAATGGGCTCCCAAGTGGCGCAGTGGTGTAAGACACTGCATCCTAGGGCTAGAAATGTCACTACAGACAACCTGGTTCAAATTCAGACTGTATCTGTCACGATGTGGTGTGTCGGCAGACCAAGACGCAGAGCAGTTGTAGTTGAACATACTTTTAATTAGAATTATAGAAAACAAAAACAGTACTCACAAGCGCATGCCCACACACTCCATAAACATCCAACATGAAGATAATGACCAACAACAAGGTGTGGAACATCTCTACTTAAATAGAATCCCCAATCAGAGACAACGCATAGCAGCTGCCTCTAATTGGGGATTCAACACAAAACAAACTAGATCTAGAATTACTAGATCTGTCAGGCTCACAGTATCACAACCAGCCGTGATTGGGAGTCCCATAGCACAATTGGCCCAGCGTTGTCCGAGTTTGGCCGGTGTAGGCCTTCATTGTAAATAAGAATTTGTTCTTAACTGACTTGCCTAGTTAAGTAAAGGTTACATTCGGTTGTGGTAGTTTTTTCATGAAATCGAATTTGTTTAGAGCCTTGTCAATGACTGCAATCCCATCCAATTCCCCATTGTCGCTGTCCGTGTCAGACAGCAGTATGCTGCATGTGTGTATAGAGTATGAAAAGAGAGGCTGGGACACAAAAACAGGTTTCCACTGGAGATAATTGACTGCTGCCTTTCGTCCCGGCTCCTGAGCACGTCTGCTATGGTCAGATAGGCCCTGAGAAGGCGTCGAGAGTCTGTCAGGAAGCGAATGGAAGGGAATTGAGGGTCAGTCCTCGACAGTGACTTATCAGATGCTTGTTCTTTATGTTGACACTGGGGAGAGACTGAGATTAGAGAGTATTATTATCTGGTGGCTATGTTTAACATGGGCTACTGAGTGGGCCTAGCCATCAGAGGACAAATGGAAAAGATGGTGCCAGCATGTTTATGCTGGCACCATCCTCTGATGAAGTCCGCACAACATCACTCAAGAGGTGGTGCCCATCACAACCACTTTCAGACCAGAAGGTGATATGTTTTTTTTTCAGACCTACATAGACAGTTATTTGCCCAAGGGTGATTATAACAGCGCAGACTATGTCTAAGTGTTCTAATTAAATGTAATGTACATAAGGCCAAATCATTGCACAGTATGATTTAACTTATCAAGGAACTGTGAAAAAATATATATTGCAGGTGGAATCATTCAGAATGCTGGAACGTAATGCACATAATACCAAATCATTGACCATTGCACAGCATGATTTGATTTCTCAAGGACTGGAATTGGTAAAAAATATATATCACACTATTATGTTATAATTGATCTCTTTGGTGTCCACCAAATGATAACGCTCCGATTGAGCTCATTGGATTTCTCAGAATTGTGACCTGACTAATGATATAATCTATCCCTCACGCTCCCTTCCTTCAGAGTGTGAGATGAGAATGGTAGGGAATCTAATATTGCTGTCCTCATATGACACAAGCAATTAGACCAGGACAGACACAAGCAGTGTTGTCCCAAGACTTTGTCAGCTTATATTCATTTGTTTAAAATCTACTTAGATTTTTGACAAACACACTGAACAAAACTATAACCGCAACATGAAACAATTTTAAAGATTTTACTGAGTTACAGTTCATATTAGGAAATCAGTCTATTTAAATTAATTAATTAGGCCCTAATCTATGGATTTCACATGACTGGGAATACAGAGATGCACCTGTTGGTCACAGATACAGTACCTTAAAATTTAGGGCCGTGGATCAGAAAACCAGTCGGTATCTTATTTGAATATCATGCAGCGAGACACATCTCCTTCCTATAGAATTGTTCAGGCTGTTGATTGTGGCCTGTGGAATGTTGTCCCACTCCTCTTCAAGGGTTGTGCGAAGTTGGTGGATATTGGCGGGAACTGGAACACACTGTTGTACATGTCGAATCCAGAGCATCCCAAACATGCTCAATGGGTAAAATGTCTGGTGAGTATTCAGTCCATCTATGAAGTGGGAAATGTTCAGCTTCCAGGAATTGTGTACAGATCCTTGCGACATGGGGCCGTGTATTATCATGCTGAAACATCAGGTGATGGCGGTGGATGAATGGCACAACAATGGGCTTAAGGGTTTCGTCATGGTATCTCTGTGCAATCAAATTGCCATCGATTAATTGCAATTGTGTTCGTTGTCCGTAGCATATGCCTGCCCATACCATAAACCCACCGCCACCTTGTGGCACTCTGTTCACAACGTTGACAAACCACTCGCCCACTCGAAACCACCTGCCTGGTACAGTTGAAACCAGGATTCATCCATGAAGAGCACACTTCTCCAGCATGCCAGTGGCCATCGAAGGTGAGCATTTGCCCACTGAAGTCGGTTACAACGCCGAACTGCAGTCAGGTCAAGACCCTGTTGAGGACGATGAGCACGCAGATGAGTTTCCCTGAGACGGTTTCTATCAGTTTGTGAAGAGATTCTTTGGTTGTGCAAACCCAGTTTCATTGGTTGTCCTGTTGGCTGGCCTCAGATGATCCCGCAGGTGAAGAAGCCGGATGTGGAGGTCCTGGGCTGGTGTGGTTACGCGTGGCCTGCGGTTGTGAGGCCGGTTTGACGTACTGACAAATTCTCTAAAACCACGTTGGCTTCTGGTAGAGAAATTAACATTAAATGATCTGGCAAGAGCTCCGATGGACATTCCTGCAGTCAGAATGCCAATTATACGCTCCCTCAAAACTTGAGACATCTGCTAACATTTTTATTTTACTCCTTGGGAACAAAAATGTGCTTGAACATGGTAGATTTGTTCGGGACTAGTTCCACTGCAACAGGTTTTTGTCGCTTCTGGTTTACCAATCCAATAGATGGTTAAACAAAATACATTTTCAGCTACAAGGCACAGTTGTATTTAATAGTACATGGTGCCATGATATAAGTTATTGCTAAACGTATATGTGTGGCAATTTTATGATTTAGCTGATTGTGCGCATCGACGTGTGTTCTAAATCACAAATGAATCAAGATGTGTGTGATGTTTAAAGCTGCAATATATAACTTTTTGGGAGACCCGACCAAATTCACATAGAAATGTGAGTTATAGCTCTTTCATTCTCATTGAAAGCAAGTCTAAGAAGTGGTAGATCTGTTCTATGTGAGCTATTTCTATCCTTCATGTTCTTAAGTTTAGTTTTTTCTTCTTTTACAGCTTCAAACAACTGAAAATACAATATTTTTGGTTATGGGAAATATATTACAGTGGTTGTCTACACTATACTTTGCTTGTTTTTTTCACATAAACTGAATTAGGCAAAGTATTAGAATTTTAGCAACCAGGAAATGGTGGAGTGATTTCTGCTTGGAAAAAGTAAGCCCCGGGAAACACCAGGGGAACCTGGAAACCCCCCAGTACCTATACCCAGTTGTCAGGACAAAGGCAACACAGTTATTCTTGTCAGGGACCCTTAGCTGCTGTCACTCTTGGATGTGATAAAAAAGAGCAGTGTCATGCAGAATACACCTTCTTTCCTCTACTGACTGTTACCCTCCAAAGAAACTGTGTAAAATTGTCTTCAAACTTTTTTCTTGTTGAGACGGCCCACGCTGACATTTAGCTGAAACATTTATTAAAGGAAATGGTTTCAAGAAGGTCTGTCCTAGTGGGGAGTACAGAGATGTGAGGATGATAAGAGAGCAGTGACAGGGTGACAGGAGAGGGGAAGTCATGCAGGCGAGTCACTCAGGGGTGTCACCATGGAATCGGAGTCGGAGGTTATTGTGGTAGGTGCATGGGTGGATGGATCTTGAGGAGGGTTCCATCTCCAGCAAACATGGTTGCTGTCAGGGGTACGTTGTTTTCCACAATGCATTGAGATAGATGCATGCTCTGATTAAAATCAGATCAGACAAAATTGTCTTCAATCTGATTGACAATCAGATGTTCTACTCTGATTGGATATGCAATGTGGTTTTATGCCAATTGTAAATACAGCCTCCTTTATGCTGATTTTAAAAGACCACATTTCCTCTTTGAACTCAAAACAATTGATTTCTTCTTCAAAACGCATATCAAGCTTTTTGATTGCTTATTGAACAAATACCTTAGCCACAGATGTGACATCATTAGAGACATGAACAAATATTTCAAAGGAGACAATCTTGTCAAATCATCAAATAGGCCATGTGCACATCAGATGCCACTATTACAAGCATTACAAAACAGTGAGTTTGCACAACTTCTCCTGATTCTGCCATCATCTCCGTATCAACCACTTCATTCAAGTCCAATTATCATCAATCAGAAGTGAATAATTATCTCCCTGATTCTGATTTGAGAACCTTCTGCTCTCTTTTTTACCCTGCTCTATTCCTCTCAGTTCTTTTCACCTGTTTCCATGTGGTGTAATGTGGATGTCATCACTCAGTTCTTGCTCCCTTCACATTGGAATGGTTTGCACATGTATTGTCACAAGGTAGGAAATGTAAGGGTATTTAAGGTCTGGGTTGAGCAAGCATATATGTTTAATAATTCTAGCACATTCCTTTATCTAGTAAAACTTGTTCTTATACCAGTTTAATACAAAATAGTAATATAAAACAGTAACAGCATTGTAACTACACGGCTACAACAGACAACCACTAGCAAAGCCTTAATTGTGTGGTTCCTCAGACCTCCCCATTAGCCCAGACATCGCTCAGACTCGGTGTGGACGACACCTTTTTTTTCTTTATGGCCAATGTGTATGTGATTACCATGGTGTCCACTATTGGCAATGCATTCAGGCTTTGAGACGTTAATTAAGAAGGGCTCTTTAATGTCACACTCCATGTCATTCCCACAGCCTGCAGTGCTGCTAGGGCTCCCCTCTTAAATGCACGCCACAAAATGTTTTCAACAAGGAGGATGTCAAGGGAGTCCCACCGCAATCAAAACCCTTGTACTGGCTCTTTAAGTCCGGCACTCCAGGGAGGTTACTGTTTTTGTCTCTTACGCCTCTATTCTTTCTTCCTCATGGTATGTTTTGAACAGATGGTTTTTAGCAGTCCCGACAGCAGGCTTGTAGTTTTAGAGCTATCAGAAAAGCTCTAGTTAACATTCTGCTATGTTCTGTTTTTTACCAAAACAACCCCTACATTTGCAGGAGCAGGTTGCTAAAGGAGCTAACGGAGAGGCTATTTGGGAATATTCCGGCCACACGCAGCCACGCGTTTGGTCATCATCTTACGTTTGTTATTTTAGGTGCCTTCGTTTGTAGTCAAACTCCTCCACCTGCCCGAGGACAGTGCATCAGAGGCCCCTGTCCGATGGCATCATCCTCTCCCCTGTGCTGAAAATACTTTCTTATGCCGTAACGAAGTGTGATTAATAAGAGTCTGAGGAATGTTCTGGTAAATATAGTAGGTAGACCTTTTGGCACTATCATGTGCATGTATGACAGCCTGGAGCAGAAGCCTCTATGGTTTGTGAGTCAGCTCCTTGCCTGTGTTCTTCTTGCTGGTAAGGCATTGTCCTTGAATATACACTTTATTTGGAATGAAAACAATAACAAACACATTTAGAACGCACAGCCCAACTCTACAACCGGCTAGCTAGCTGCCCCAGAAAACTCAACATGTCAAGTGCATGTTACAAGCAGAAAAGTAAACAAAGTCTACTTCTAAAGACTGAAAAGCCAGGTCTGTATCCCATGAACATTCAGTGTATGGAGAAGTCTGAGGCGGAGCTAGCCAGCCAGACACTTCAGAGGACGTGGGCTACTTGGCCTGGATAGTGGCGAGAAGGGCCGTACGGTGAGGTGTACAGTGGACAGTGTAGCCTCCATATCAATAACAATTAATGTTTCTATGGAAGCTTTCTTGTATGACAGGTGGGGACACCTTATTTCACAGGGGTGTAGAAAAAAATTAACTTTTAAGTCACATTTTATATTTATCTGCTTATAATTTCCTAAATTTGATAGGCTATTTTTGTCAACTTGTCTAGTCAAATCCTAGTGTATACGACCTGCAGCTTCTCTTCAGTAATAACTTGTTGCCCTAGAAGACAAAAAAATCATAACACATAATAAATAAATCGGTACTCACAAGAATACATTTTTTCACTTAGATGTACGTTTTTACCAGAAAGGTGAGATTTTAACCTTTCTTGGAGTATGCAGCATTACTAGTTATTGTTTATGGTCCTCTCATGATAAATAATTACTTTCAGTGATTACGTAGATTAAAATTTAGATTACATGTAGTTACATTTACGAGTTAGATGATACACTCTAAAAAGAAAAGGTTCCTGGAGTATCCTATTGGGCTTCTTCAAATTGAAACTGTGGGGGAACCCCTATACGTTCTTCCAAGAACCCTTTAAAAGGTTTCTTCAAAGAACCCATTTTAATGAATCCTCAAAACCTTTTGGGGTACATTGTTTAACTACCACCCACCCCCTCCCCCCACCTTATTATTATTATTATTATTAATAATAATTATACGCATAACAATAACAACAATAACACAATATTTTAGTTCTTAGTCTTTATTATGATTTTAGTGGCAATGCAGAATAAAAACAATCCAAAATCCAAATATGAGGTCTTAGCAAAACCCCAAGTACAATGGGTATATAATCTGCCGTATTGATGTTAATGTGTTGATGTTCTCCGTATCCGTAGCCAGAATGATTTTTGCAGTGCATGGTGATCAAACAGGTTTCCTGTTATATTCATCAGAGGTGTAGGAAGGAGAAGTCTGTGAATCCAAACAATAGTAATTATACAGATGATTAACAAAACATGCATTGAATTGTGTCCATTTTCTGTTTTAGAAAGATTTGCACAAATATGAAAAGATAAATGGTATCATCAGAAAACAATATAAATTTAGGTCATACAAGGGACAAAGCTTAGCTTAAATTGAGGAGATCTTCACATTTTTCAGTTAAGTGCCTGCACCTGCTGCCCTTTCAAATTCAATTCCAAATGTTTCAGTTGAGCAGTTAGGTTCCTGCAAGAACCCTCACCAACTAAGGAGGTTCCTTGATTAACCCCATCTCCTATGGGGTTCTTGGAAGAACCTTTTGGGATGCCAAGAACACTAAGGTTCTTCAAAGAACTTTGAGGATCTTAGAAGAACCCTTGTGTAGAATTAAAGCATCAATCATCTAGCTGACATCTGTAAAGCTTTCCCTTTCATTGTTGCTCCTCTCAAAGGGACTGGGGAGAAAACGCAATAGCTCTATGGTAGCCTAAATATTATCCCCTTGTAAATATTTTCAGATTAAAAGCAGTGAAACCCATGTTCCTTATAAGAATTTACTTAGTCATTGATGCATATTTTACATAGCAAAATTAAATAGTAGCCATACATGCAATAATGGCAGTGTAGTACAATACAAGGAACATTTGTACAGTGGTGCAATAGAGGCAACAGCGGTGTGGGTGTAGTGTAGAAAACCCCTGGATGGAGATAAATTGTGTGGGGTTAAGTGCCTTACACAAGGGCACAATGATGCTACATGGGAGCCTTCCAGCTACCAGTTCAGTTCCATACCCATTGTTGCGTCGTCCTGGGCTCGAACCATTATAGTCATGGCACCACACTCATTCATTGCTCCTGTAGTAGCCTAGCCCTAGAGCAGTGTTTCCTGATCCTGGTCCAAGGGACCCAAAGGGCTGCAGATTTTTGTTTTGCCTTAGCAATACACATCTGATTAAAATCCTCAATGCTTGATACGTTGATCATTTGAATCAGCTGTGTAGTGTTAGGGCAAAATAACCCTTTGGGTCCCCAGGACCAAGATTGAGAAACAGGTTGGAGAGGAAGACCAGCTGTTGGAAGGTTGCTGGTTTAAGCCCCGGGCCGGGCAACACAAGATGGGAATGGAACTGAACTGACAGCTAGAAGGCTGCTGGTCATTGAGCCAATATACCATCTCCTGCCGTTGCGCCCTTGAGGAAGGTACCTAACACCCTACAATTGCTCTCCATCCAGGGGCTCTTCACGGCTGCTGACCCTGTGTCGATGTGTGTGTATTTGTTGGTGTTAGGAAAGGGAGAGGACACCTTTTCCATTCCAACCAATGGATTATAAAGTTGTACGAAATTCCTCTTTTGAGTTATGCACGTCTTTGTCTAGCATTTTGTCCACATAGAGAGGGATAGACAGCCATGACAACACAAGCTGGCTCCCCATGTGGTCCACTCCAGGTAAATATGTCTGCCATCGAGCATTAGTGTAAAAGAAAAAGGAAAACACATTAATCTTGCTCTGATTTGTCGTCCTGAGGGTCCCAGAGATAAAATGTAGTGTAGTTTTGTTTGAAAAATCTATTTTTATATTCAAATGTAGGAATTGGGTTCTACAGTTTGACCTCTGGCTCCTCTGCCATCTAGATGTGTGAAGGTTTGTGTATTTTCTGTAGAGAAGCTAATGACCCATCATGTATGACATTCCTGACAGTGTGCAAACTTACATTTTGTATTGCCATAGCATTTTTCTATGTTCTCTATAGTTATGTAGTTGAAAACCAATTTGGCACATTTGGGAAAACTCCTGGCAGATATTGTGTAATGATGTAATTCTTCACTGGATCAGTCTGAAACTTTTCACACACACTTCTGCCATCTGGTGGACAACATCTAAATTACTTATAGAAGCCTACACTGTCTGGCCTTTCTCTTGCATTTCAAAGATGATGCAACAAAAGAAGTAATAGAAAATGCATGTTTTTTTATGTATTATCTTTTACCAGTTGTGTGTTATATTCTCCTACATTAATTTCACATTTACACAAACTTCAAAGTGTTTCCTTTAAAATGATTGCCTTTCAAATTACATTAATTCAGGTCCTGAGCTACAGGCAGTTAGATTTGGGTATGTAATTTTAGGCAAAAATATAAAAAAATGGTCCGATCCTTAAGAGGTTTTAAGTAAATCAGCCATAACAGTCCCAACACAATTCCGTTACTGTGGCATTGCCCCATAAGAGCTGGAGTTAACCTTGTAGAAACACCACCTCCAGCTACTTGGAGGGAGAGGTGATGCAGTTTGAAGACAGCTCTCAGGCCAAGATCCCATCACCCCTGAACCAAAAATATGCTGTCTGACAATGATCTCAGGTCAGGAACCATCAAACTAACATTTTTCCTGATCAACAATTCACTGCATAATCTTATGGCATGAAAGAATAACCAATTGTGGCAAATGCCACTCTCCAAATTTCAGCACTGAAAAATCCTCCATTGCTCAAAGTGCATGCTTTTTTTTGCACTATTGGAGTGCTATTCCAACATTCAGTTATCTCTTATAGGGAAAGCAAAAGAGGCTCTGCCACTATCAAGAGGCTTAAAAACTCCACCTGATTCATGTTTGGGCAGCTCAGTTTACAGGAGTTACCACTCTGCGTCAGCTAGTGCATGCAACGCAGCATGAACCACCAACTCCAAGGTCTATGCTAACACCCAATTAAATGCTTAACTGCACATCATAAAACAGTCACAAGACTTCCACTGTTGACTTCTACAGGCCCACCTTGTAAAAAGGTTTGCTAGGCAGACAAGTGCAGTACAACTTCAAATTACTTGTTAGACCCATGCATTGTACCATGCATTGTATATCAGGAGGGAGTAATGGTGTTGGAGTTTACAGACATCAAAGCTGCCTGACTGCGACTGGTGAGATTTAATGATGTGCCGACAGACCACAACTAGAACCAGCACTGTCGTGTCCTTGTCTACCACACCATAATATAATCAGGCATGACAATATTGAATAGTGGCAAGCTTGTGAAATAGAAAGATGCAGTTGCCTACATATAAGCATTACAAAAACATATAAAGGATTTTGCATATTCATCAATACTCTGTAGCTTTATTTGGTAAGTCTCTACAAGCCCTTTATAAACCACCATCACGCTACCATTCATACCCAGTGACGTACAGTGGAGGAAGGCTAGATAAAATCAGGAGCTTTGTGACATGTTGGTAGCAGTCTGTCTGTGTGATGGATGATGACGAATTGCTTCGCTCTCATCCTCTACCTCGCTCTCTCTACACTCTCCTCTCATACTCTCCACCCACAAGAGCAAGAAATGCAGTGCATCTCCAGCTCATTCCTAGATTCTGCTTCCATAGGGGAGGGTTTCTAAACACCACTTCAAAGAGCCGTAACTGAAGAAAACATTGAGCAGGTAATCACCTCCAAGGAGCAGTAGGAATTGTACCGTGTGTGTAGCTGAAGTACACAGTAACCATGTTTCCATCCAGAGTTTTTATGTGAGCCATGCCATTATATGAATTTCAAAAGACAATGAATAATGATACAGTTGCGCTGGATAATAAACCATCATGTCAAAGTGAACTTGTAGTAACAAGATGATATTCTACATTGTACTACCACTACTGCATGGAAAAGTATTAAGAATTTATAGGCAGATAAAATAAGTTATGATGAACTTCATGGTGGTTAATTATAAGTGTTGGACGGTGATGAGCTTGATGCGAATCTCCAATAAATATCTGTGGTTTTGTTTGAATGCTGGTACCATGATGATCAATGCTATGATGTTCGATTCTTGGTTGTCAATTATCAAATAAAAAGATATTGCTCTTAATCCTATCTCATCATATAACCTACCTTGTCCACTTTATCAGCGAACTGTTGTCTAGAGAGCATTCAACAAAACCAGATTGGCCAAGATTGCTATTTATCGCAACAGTTTTTGTGACAAAACCATTGGTAGAGTTGAAAAATATGATGAAAACACATTGAACTTCTGCTTTTTATTTTGTACATGGAAACTTGAGCCCAAAAATGCTCTTTTACGTGCATTACATTATTTTATCCGCAACCAGTATGTTTGAAGGAAATGCATGTTTTTTTAATGCAGAATTTAGAATATAGGACTGTTATGCTCATTCAGTCCAGATCAATCTTTCTGAATCAAGGCTTTGTAAGTGCATTGAAGTTGCTCTACCTCTCTGCACCCATAGTTAGTGCAGAACTTATATAACCTGTGTTCATTACTCCAACTATGCTCCATGTATATTTGTGCGCTTTCAAAAGAATAGAGAACAGTGCGGACAAACAGCTTCCTTGGACCAAATCCATATCAGGTTGGCAGCCATGCTTTTTGTCAGAACATGTTGCCAAGGCTCTACGCCAATGTTCCATTTAAAGTGAACTCAACTGCAGAGCATGATAAACAAATCCATTCAGTTTAGTGGCTACGGCCACACAATAAGCGATGACCCAGCTCAGCGATAAATCACAGAATTAAACCCTCTGCCTAACGCACCCTATTTGAGCACCAATTTTCTGGACACACAACAGCACAATTAGCCACAGCCAGGTTTCCTTTCAGTGATGGGGAGGGGTGTCACTGATTCTGTCATCAGTTTATCTATGTCCCGCGTTCTCCCTTGTTGACTGTATGGAGAGAAACAATGCAATTTGAAGATTATGATAGAGTGCTGTGCATTGTTGTTACCAGAACATGCCTCCCACCTGCATGATCCACTAAATAATGTTCACTCTAGTATCAGACTGCAGGAATCTTCTCTCCCTTCGCTGCAGTGATTGGTTTGTAAGCTCTGCGTCAAGGTTATGTGCATACAATATTGCCCCCAAACGTCACAAATCTATAAATCTATTGTCTTCCCTTGAAACAGGCTCCCTAAATATATAAATAAATAAGTAAGGCCCTGTCACGCTGTGGGTGTAGGAATGACCAAGGCGCAGCGCAGGGATAGTAGTTCGACATTTATATTTTAATACTATGTATAATAATATAGAAAATGAACGAACTATACAACAAAAAAACACGAATCGACTAAACGTCACGTTCACAAAACACACGACATGAACGGACGTAAAAAAAAGGCACACTTACTTCACCGTGACTGCGACATACATCGATAACAACCCACACCAAGTGAAGGACAGACTCAACATATATTGGATCCCTAATTAGAGACAACGGGTAGCAGCTGCCTCTAATTAGAGATCCACCCAAAACCCACAAAGAAACAGAAAGGAACAACACTGTCAGACTCTGACCATAGCCACATAGAGAAGCCTATTACTGGCCAGAGCCTGACAGTACCCCCCCCCCCAAGGCGCGGACTCCCGGACGCCAAAAAAAAAGGCACACAATAACATGGGAGGGTTAATTTGGGAGGGAAAAACTAGTCCTTTGGGGGCGGCTCTGGCTCCGGCGACGTGGACAGTTTTGTCCCATGCCCTTTTCTTATCACCGTTCCCGGGCTGGGTACCGGTGGGGCAAACGGCTCCGGCCAAGGAGCGGGAGATTTGACCGGGCCCGGACTGGGCACCAGTGGGGCAAACGGCTCCGGCCATGGAGCGGGGTAAACAACCGGGCCCGGACTGGGCACCGGTGGGGCAAACAGCTCCGGCCATGGAGCGGGGAAAACAACCGGGCCCGGACTGGGCACCGGTGGGGCAAACGGCTCCGGCCATGGAGCGGGGAAAACAACCGGGCCCGGACTGGGCCCCGGTGGGGCAAACGGCTCCGGCCATGGAGCGGGGAAAACAACCGGGCCCGGACTGGGCACCGGTGAGACAAACGACTCCGGCCATGGAGCTGGGCAATAAACCGGGCCCGGACTGGGCACCGGTGGGGTAAACTGCTCCGGCCATGGAGCTGGGAAAACAGCCGGGCCCGGACTGGGCACCGGTGGGGCGGACTGCTCAGGCTCTGAAGCGGAGCAGACGGCTGGACCCGGATTGGGTACCGGTGAGCGGACTGCTCTGGCACTGAGGCGGAGCAGGCGGCTGGACCCGGACTGGGTACCGGTGGAGCGGACTGCTCTGGCACAGAGGCGGAGCAGGCGGCTGGACCCGGATTGGGTACCGGTGGAGCGGACTGCTCTGGCACTGAGGCGGAGCAGGCGGCTGGACCCGGATTGGGTACCGGTGGAGCGGACTGCTCTGGTACTGAGGCGGAGCAGGCGGCTGGACCCGGATTGGGTACCGGTGGAGCGGACTGCTCTGGCACTGAGGCGGAGCAGGCGGCTGGGCCCGGATTGGGTACCGGTGGAGCGGACTGCTCTGGCACTGAGGCGGAGCAGACGGTTGGACCCGGATTGGGTGCCGGTGGAGCGGACTGCTCTGGCACTGAGGCGGAGCAGGAGGCTGGACCCGGATTGGGCGCCGGTGGAACGGACTGCTCTGGCACTGAGGCGGAGCAGGCGGCTGGACCCGGACTGGGCGCCGGTGGAGCGGACTGCTCTGGCACTGAGGCGGAGCAGACGGCTGGACCCAGATTGGGCACCGGTGGAGCGGACTGCTCTGGCACTGAGGCGGAGCAGACGGCTGGACCCGGATTGGGTACCGGTGGAGGAGGCTCCAGGCCTTGAGCTGTGGCTGGAGGCTCCGGGACGCTGACCTTCGCTGGAGGCTCCGGGACGCTGACCTTCGCTGGAGGTTCAGGGGCGCTGACCTTCGCTGGAGGTTCAGGGGCGCTGACCTTCGCTGGAGGTTCAGGGGCGCTGAACTTCGCTGGAGGTTCAGGGGCGCTGACCTTGGCTGGAGGCTCAGGGTGGTTGACCTTGGCTGGAGGCTCAGGGCGGCTGACCTTGGCTGGAGGCTCAGGGCGGCTGACCTTGGCTGGAGGCTCAGGGCGGCTGACCTTGGCTGGAGACTCAGGGCGGCTGACCTTGGCTGGAGGCTCAGGGCGGCTGACCTTCGCTGGAGGTTTGGTGCGGGGAGCCGGCACGGGTCGTACTGGACTGGGGAGGCGCACTGGAGGTCGTGTGCGTGGAGCAGCCACAGGAAGCACCTGGCTGGGCACACGCACTGGAGCTCGGGTGCTGGGAGTAGAGCAGAGGTCCGGACTCGGACTGGACATCGGAGAAGCGGATTGCTCTGGCATGGAGGTGGAGTAGATGATCGGACCCAGACTGGGCACCGGAGGAGCGGATGGCTCTGGTAGGGAGGAGGAGTAGATTACCGGACCCGGACTGGGTACCGGTGGAGCGGACTGCTCTGGCATGAGGGTGGAGTAGACGACCGGACCTGGACTGGGGATGCTCCTCTTGGGCACCTTTAGAGCCAGCCCCCTCCTCTCGCTCTCACACTTCTCCATATTTAGCCAACATAGCTCCATGATCCTCTCGTACTCCTCCCTCCGTCGGTATTCCCCCACGTACTCCGTGTCTGGCGAATGCCACCTGGAAAGTGGGACTGGTGCCTCCTCTTCCACTCCTGACCAGCCCCATAGCCCCCCCCCCCAAGATTACCTTGGGGTTGTTTGCGGGCGTTGCCTCGTCTTGCGCATCGCGCATAACGCGGCGGCACCACCTCTCTCTCCCTCTCTCCCCAGTTACGCTGTTTGGTCTCATCGTGGTGGGTTGTTCTGTCACGCTGTGGGTGTAGGAATGACCAAGGCGCAGCGCAGGGATAGTAGTTCGACATTTATATTTTAATACTATGTATAATAATATAGCAAATGAACGAACTATACAACAAAAAAACATGAATCGACTAAACGTCACATTCACAAAACACACGACATGAACGGATGTAAAAAAAAAAGGCACACTTACTTCACCGTGACTGCGACATACATCGATAACAACCCACACCAAGTGAAGGACAGACTCAACATATATTGGATCCCTAATTAGAGACAACGGGTAGCATCTGCCTCTAATTAGAGATCCACCCAAAACCCACAAAGAAACAGAAAGGAACGACACTGTCAGACTCTGACCATAGCCACATAGAGAAGCCTATTGCTTCTCTATGGCCAGAGCCTGACAGGCCCGCCCCTGGCAAAACTCTTCTACTCAGGGGAGACCAACCTGGCTTTCTCACCGCAACAACATCCTTGGTCGTGGGATTCCTATCAGCTTTTGTTTTTGCCAAATGTCAAATACATTGTGTTGGGTGTATATTTTATCATCATTCACTGACTTTTGAGTGACGTGAATAGAAGTTTGACCTTTTCCAAACATTCTAGAGCTGGATTTCATCCAGTGCTTGACGTTTTTTGTATTGAGTAGAGTCTTTATTATTCCCGAGGGGCAATTCATTTTGCAGCATATAGTAAAACCAATAGACACATGATAAGAAATATACACAAAAGGAATATATACAGCAAAAGTATACCTCAACATCAGACATGAATAGAGCTCTCAGTCGATACCTAAACAGCACAGTAATACATTTTATTGAGAAAGCTAATAGCAGCTGGGATGAAGGAGAGTTTTGACCTATTCGTTTTTGACCTACAGAGCCTGTATCTCAGAATGTATTGGGCCTTGCAACATCAATATGTACAATATCCTTTACTAGTATTTGAAAAAGTTCTTAGATGAAAGGGTGTGAAGTGAGAACTAGGCTTGTAAACTTTAAACATTTTCCTAGTTACCTAGCCCAATATTAGACCTCTGATCAATTATCTAATTCTTAATAAGACGAGGTCTAAGGGTATTCCATAGTGACTCCGTTTGATAAATCATGGGCCAATGACTGTACCTGCTAGCAGCACGTATCCAGCGTCTGAAGCTACATCCATAATTGGTAGACGGTTCTGATTGTAGAATCGCCGTTAGCATCGCCGAGCAGTGAACAGGAAACCATTAAATCCAGTTTGATTTTTATTTGGGCAGGGGGGTAGCATCTAAAAACTATTCACTGCTCGGCGATGCAAACGGCGATTCTACAATCAGAACCGCCTACCAATTATGGATGTAGCTTCTGATGAGGGACACATGCTGCTAGCAGGTACAGCCATTGGGCCTTGAGTTATCTCAAATGCAGTCGCTATGGAATGCCCTTTGACCTTGTCTTATTAATTAATTAAATAATGAATGAGAGGTATATGGAAACCAATGGTGAGTTGATCTCAATCTGACCGTAAAGGGACCAAGGCCAAGGGGGCACAGAATCACTTATACATTTTTCCATGAACCATTGACCGTTAGACAAGTGATAAAAACATTAGCACTTTGTGAGGTGGTTATTATTTTTAGCACTGTAAAAAAATATATATGAAAAAGGCCTATGGGACATTATTTGAAAACAATATTCTGATGTAATCAAGATGGAAATGTGCACTGTGATAAGAATATGGGCTTGCCGCTGCACAATCGAGACCAAAAAAATTGGTTTGGACCACAGTCGTATTTTACTTGAATTCAATTAACAGAGGGAAATTAGTGAAATGGCATCAACAGTCATGCATTGTGAAGGGCAGGGCACATCCACTCTGACCCAGTGGCTTTGTCAGGCAGACAAACTACCCCCTCTGCAGCAGCGGTAGCGCCATAAATATTATATGTCTCTCCAGGGTGGCCCGGGCAGCCTGCTTATTAATGCAGGGAAACAGACAAGGCCCTGAATAAAGGTAGTGGATGGGGCTAGCTTCTGTTTATCACCCCTACCTTGCCACAACACAACTGATTCATTCAAATGGATTAAGAAGGAAAGCAATTCCACATAATAACTTTTAGCAAGGCACACTTGTTAAATGAAATGCATTCTACCTCATGATGCTGGTTGAGAGAATGCCAAGAGTGTGCAAAGCTGTCATTATGGCAAAGTGTGGCTACTGTGAAGAATGTAAAATATAAAATATTTGGTTGCTACAGGATTCCATATGTGTTATTTCATAGTTTTGATGTCTTCACTATTATTCTACAATGTAGAAAATAGTAAAAATAAAGAAAAACCCTTGGAGGAGTCGGTGTGTCCAAACCTTTGACTGGTACTGTACAGTATATTGTATATAATATTACTCATTCAAGGGTTTTTCTTTTGTACTATTTTTTACATTGTAGAAGACATCAAAACTATGACATAACACATATGGAACCATGTAGTAACCAAAAAGGTGTTACACAAATCCAAATATATTTTATATTTAAGATTCTTCAAATAGCCACCCTTTGCCTTGATGACAGCTTTGCACACTCTTGGCATTGTCTCAACCAGCTTCACCTGGAATGCTTTTCCATAATTCTTGAAGTTCCCACATATGCTGAGCACTTGTTGGCTGCTTTTCCTTCATTTGCTGTCCAAATCATCCAAACCATCTAAATGTGATTGAAGTTGGAAACAAAAAACTCAAATTCAAAGGACAAAATTCCAGAGATCTACTTTCCATTGCTCGTGTTTCTTGGCCCAAGCAAGTCTCTTCTTATTATTGGTGTCCTTTAGTAGTGGTTTCTTTGCAGCAATTCAACCATGAAGGGCTGATTCACACAGTCTCCTCTGAACAGAAGAAGAGACTTGCTTGGGCCAAGAAACACAAGCAATGGACATTAGATCGGTGAAAATCTGTCCTTTGGTCTGATTAGTCAAAATGTAAGATTTCTGGTTCCAACCGTTGTGTCTTTGTGAGATGTAGAGTAGGTGAACGGATGATCTCCTCATGTGTGTTTCCCACCGTGAAGCATGGAGGAGGAGGTGTGATGGTGTGGGGGTGCTTTGCTAGTAACACTGTCAGTGATTTATTTAGAATTCAAGGCACACTTAACCAGCATGGCTACCACAGCATTCTGCAGCGATGCGCCATCCCATCTGGCTTGCGCTTAGTGGGACTAGTGTTCAGCACATGTGGGAACTCCTTCAAGACTGTATAGCATAGCATTCCAGGTGAAGCTGGTTGAGAGAATGCCAAGAATGACCAAAGCTGTCATCAAGGCAAAGGGTGGCTACTTTGAAGAATCTCAAATATAAAATATATATTTTGTTATGTTTAACACTTTTTTGATTACTACATGATTCCACATGTGTTATTTCATAGTTTTGATGTTTTCACTATTATTCTACAATGTGGAAAGTAGGTGTGTCCAAACTTTTGACTGGTTCTGTATATATTTACATAACTATTCAGAGCCTTTGTTATGACACTCGAAATTGAGCTGAGGTGCATCCTGTTTCCATTGATCATAGCTGAGATGTATCTACAACTTGATTGGAGTCCACCTGTGGTAAATTCAATTGATTGGACATGACTTGGAAAGGCACACACCTGTCTATATAAGGTCCCACAGTTCTAAATAAACAGAGTAAAAAAACGGACAAGTAGTCAAAGCAAAGTTTATTCCCCCACTGGGTCAAACACCTGCATAAGACAACGACATGTTTCCACCAGCAAAAGCTTTTATAACCTCCTTTATGCAGTCTCCTCCTTGCATCTCTAAACGCTACACCTTTGTTGCTAGGCAGGAAGTTAAGGGATGTGTGTAATAAACTGTTCCTTCATTCATCTGACCTAACCTGACCTCAGCCCACATTCCTCACTAATCCAGAGTTATCCAACCTTATCAGTGACCGCAACCAAGTGATTGCCTTTTCCCTTACTTAGTTACTTTCCAGGCCCATACTTATTATCCAAACTCCACTGACCCAACCATATACACTCCTCATATATGTAACCATTAACTTGTAGTCTAGCAAGTATTTCAAACTACAACCCAACAAAGGTCCTCAAGAACACAATGGCCTCTATCATTATTAAATAGAAAAAGTTCAGAAACATCAAGACTCTTCCTAGAGCTGGCCAAACTGAGCAATCGGGGGAGAAGGGCCTTGGTCAAGGTGACCAAGAACCCGATGGTCACTCTGACTGAGCTCCAGATTTCCTCTGTGGAGATGGGAAAACCTTTCAGTAGGACATCCATCTCTGCACCACTCCACCAATCAGGCCTTTATCGTAGAGTGAACAGATGGAAGCCACTCCTCAGTAAATGGCACGACAGACCGCTTAGAGTTTGCCAAAAGTTACCTAAAGGACTCTCAGAACATGAGAAATTACATTATCTGGTCTGACGAAACCAAGATTGAACTCTTTGGCCTGAATGCCAAGCGTCACGTCTGGAGGAAGCCTAGCACCATCCATGTGGGGATGTTTTTCAGCGGCAGGGAGACTAGTCAGGATTGAGAGAAAGATTAACGAAGCAAAGTACAGAAAGATCCTTGATGAAAACCTGCTCCAGAGTGCTCAGGACCTCAGACTGGGACAAAGGTTTACCTTCCAACAGGACAACAACCCTAATCACACAGTCAAGACAACGCTGGAGTGGTGAAGGGACAAGTCTCTGAATGTCCTTGAGTGGCCCAGCCAGAGCCTGAAAATATATGCATAGAGAACTGTTTGTTATCTATACATAGTCAATTTAGCTCTACTTACATGTAGGTATTACCTCAATTACCTCGACTAACCTGTGCCCCCGCACATTGACATTACTGTTATTTTAATGCTGCTCTTAATTATTTGTTATTTACATTTTTTACTTTTACTTATCAATTTTTTACTTAATTTACAATTTTTAAATTGGAACTGACCCTGTATATAGTATGCTTACTTACGTATTGTGTTCTTCCTATTTCTCGTGTGTTTCTTTTTCTAGCATAACATTGTTTTCTATTATTGCATTGTTTGGTTTTGAGTTTACAAGAAAGGCATTTCACTGTACTTGTATATGTGACATTAAATCTTTAAACGTGAAACTATTAAAGATGTATGTCTCTGGGGAAAAGAAGTTGCTTCCTCTTCAGTGCTCCCTGGGTAGCCTCTCTTATGGCCTCTTCCTCTGCTCCACTTCTTTTCCATCTGTCTATCCATCCCTCTGTTCCCTACTCTCCTGATTCTCTCTCCATGCCTCTCTTACTGTCTGCTTGTCCCTCCTTCTTTATATCACTCTCTTTCTCTGCCTATCTCTTTCTCTCTCTCCCTCTGCCAGACACTCTCGCTGTATACTCCTCTGTTCCTGTCCACTCTTATTTTATCCATTCCTCTGTCTCTCTCTATCTTGCTCTTCTTCGGAGAATTGTGGCCAAATGTTTTCCTCCCTAAACTGCAACTAAAGGTCCAGATCATGTGATGGCCTCTAGCACTGGATGTGAAAGGTTTAATACAAAATGCTAAGGGTATTTTTGAAAGCACACAGTGGCACACAGGCTTATGACCTTCCCAGGAGTTACATTCAAGAGATATCACAAATGTGAAATCCACAAATACAATTTTCACTGATATCCTGTGCAGAGGTTAATCAGCAAGCAAAATATACACACTGTCAGGCTCTGGCCATAGAGAAGCCTTTTGCTTCTCTATGTAGCCTTGGTCAGAGTCTGACAGCTCTAGGTTTTTGTTTTCTATTTGGTGTTTTGTGTTGGATCCCTAATTAGAGGCATTGCATTGTCTCTAATTAGGGATCCTACTTATGTTTGTAGGTTCCACGCCCTAGGTGTGGACCATTGTCTACATGTCATGAAGTAAGTGTGCTTTATGTTTGTTTGCTGTAGCGTGTTTCATTTTGTATAGTTCGTCATTTTGTTGATATAATTCATTAAAAAGAAATGTCAAACTATTCCTGCGCTGCGCCTTGGTCTGTATATGCACCCTATCGTGACACACACAGAGGCAGTGGTGTGTACTCATGGATGCTAAGGGAAGCCAGGCTTTCCCCCAAAATTGACCATGTAAAAAATAAAAAAATAAAGAAAAACATACGAAATAGTGTATCTTTCGTCTCTTCGTGTTTCTTAATTTTCTAAATTCGCATGAGGTAAAATGTATCTCACAGAGCATCTTACTGAGTGAAACAGCGCCCCTCTTTCGGAGTATGTGTAGCCCATCTATATGAAGTTGTCTGGTCAAAAAGAGTATGACATTGTTGCTGCCCATTGCATTTATTGGAAGGGAAGCCAGTTAGCATTTGTCCTCCCTTGATAAAAAGTGTACACAAATAAAATAATATTGAGTGAGCTTAACTGTGAATGCACTAAAAACGTGTCAAAGGAATCACATCAAAAGCAGAATGTCATTTACAGAAAAAGACAACAGAATTGTTGTGGCTAGCTAGCTAAAATCGTCCCTTTCCTAAATTAGCCATGAATGGAGATAGGGATTTGGACTTGTGGTTTTACTTAATTATCCGTAAGGGTCAAATTATTATGATCCAACCATACATTCCTACATTGTGCCCCTGACCTGAGAGGATGGATGTTCAGTAGCTTATATAGCTAGATGTTGTAGGCTAATGTTAACTAGCTGGTCTGGCGCATTGTTGGACATGAAAGGAAGTTAGGCTAGCGAGCAAGCATTTTAGCCAGGTAGCCTAGGATGAGAAAATTAAAGGATGCGGTGGTGATTTCAGCATGAATATCTTGGTGGAACAAACATTTTTGGGGGGAATGCATGCCAGCAAAGCCACTACACAGCACTAAACAATACATGAATTGCACTATAACGGTGACAAATGGTGCCCACAAACTTTTAGGGCCTACATAAAGCTGTCCAAACAGCAGTCCCAACACCTTAACACTGCTACACCTGGCTATCAGTGGAGCCTTGTCTGGCAGCGAAACAGTTAATTCAGCCTCATTTACTGCCTTTTAAAAAAAACATGGCTGACTTGCTTAAAACCTCTTAAGTATCAGACACTTTAAAAAAATGTTTTAGCATAAAATGACATACCAAAATCTAACTGCCTGTAGCTCAAGACATGAAGCAAGGATATGCATATTATTGATATAATTTGAAAGGAAAAACTTTGAAGTTTGTGGAAATGTGAAATTAATGTAGGAGAATATATCACATTAGATCTGGTAAAAGATAATACAAACAAAATAACATGACTGTTTTTTTTTTTTTGTGTGTACATCTTTGAAATGCAATAGAAAGGCCAGACAGTGATGTAGGAGTCTAGGTGTAATTTAGATGTTGTCCACGAGATGGAAGCAGTTTCAGACTGATCCAGTGAAGAATTAGATCACTATGTAATAATTTTCAAGTCCATAACTCTAGAGAACATACAACAATGCTATGTTAATAACAAATGTAAATTTACACACTCCCAGGAATGTCATACATGATGGATCATTAGCTTCCCTACAGAGAATACACATCTAGATGGCTGGGAGGGGTGGGTGTGGAGCCAGAGACAGCAGTGGGGTCAAACTGGTGAACCCAGTTCCTATATTTGAATATAACATTTTATTTTTCATACCAAACTACACTACATTTTATCTCTGGGACGCTCAAACAATAGCATGGTATTTTTGTAGCTGTAACAGCTACTGTAAATTGGACACTGCCGTTAGATGAACAAGAATTTAAGCTTTCTGCCCATATAAGACATGTCTATGTCATGGAAAGTTGGCTGTTGTTTACAACGCCATTCTAGTCACATATCGCATATTGAGTAGCAACTGTCCCGGTATAGAGACACCGATCCCGTAGAGGTTAAACAAATGTGGTTTCTACTGACATTTTAGATGTACAAACTATGGTATAAGGGGACAACAAGTGGATAAGAGGCCATCCGTAATTTTGATTAAGACATTAATGAGCGAGATAGGACGGACGTAGTCAATATAACAATTTGTTCAGTACTTTTGAAATGTACAGCGACAGTTCAGTACATTGGGTCTTTCTTACGCGACATATTAGCAGGCATTGAAAGCTCTTACAATATTCAATGATTACATTTCTCTAAAAAAGGCTACATGTGGACCAACAACAGTAGGCAAAATTAAGAAGGGAAAATATACCACATTATTATGGTGAGGCACATGGGCTACCTACTACACAACATACACTTAGTATTACTTTCTTAGCTACAGTATACATATCTCCCTGGCATATTACATCATTTATGCAGCAGCATATAAGACATTTTTAGACTCACCTTGTTGTGCTGTGCTCACTTGAACAGAAAGGTGGCACGACAGTTCTTCGCAGGCACATTTTGTCATCAAACTTTGACATCAAAGTCTAGCATTCTCTGGATTTATGGTGCTTTCAAGACAACGGGAACTCTGAAAAACATAAAGGTTGAATCATGACGTCAGTGATCTTCAGGTCGGAGCTCTAAAAGGAGGCCCGAGTTCCCGACTCACAATTTGGATGACATATTTTCCCAGTCGGAGTTCCCAATTGTCTTGAACTATCTGAAGTCAGATTCTCCAGTTCTGAGTTAAAAGTTGTTTTGAATGCAGAAGAAATCATGCTGAATTAACAGCATGGCCAATGTTGAATGTTTATCATTTTAAGCTTGGAAAAGAGATCCTTAAACCAAGACTTGGGACCACACAGCCACTCCACTGAATAGCAGGCTAGTGATTGCTTTGCAATGCTTGCAGTTAGCCACTGATTCCTTCCAAAACACTCATTGTTGAATTTGCGATTTCCAACTCGTGGTGTAATGTTTTTGTCCAATGGCCGATGAGCACGATACATTTTATCTATAATTTCTCTTCATTATTTATCTTCATATGACAAGGATTAAAATGAATGTGCCAGTTGATGGATGGCTTGATTCATGATGATGATTACTAGCTAAGATTTTGAAAGTATGATGTTGACATCATCTGTCCAATCAAAGCTACTGTAGATATAACATGATTTGACATTTTATCTGTGGCCAATGACCTTGAGCCTTCTTGGATGGGCACTTCTAATGAAACTCGAGCTCTACCTTTAGATTTGGCAGTGATGTAGTGTCCCCAAGAGTGACAGAATACTGAGCCAATCACGGCGCAACTAGAGAACATTACCAACCCCTACGCTACGCATTTGCCACTGGCTGCCCCACCACCACAGAAAGGACTGAGCTAAGGTGAAACACCTGCATTTTGGAACTGCTTTACTCAAGAAAGCAAAAAAGAGACCATGTTTGTATGCTTCTTTATTAACTGAAATGTTGCACATTTTTTTCCATTGTTTGCAAACTGATATGTGACACGTATTAATGACAAAATAACATGCAAAACAGGCAACTAAGAATGTGGGTCTCGAAACAGGTGCTAGTCAACATGTGAGTCAACATGTTTTTTCTACTTCATGGACAGCCACATCATTTTTAGCTTACGTTGACTGGACTAAATTGTTATTGGTATCTTTAGACAGCTCCTGTTTTTCTTTTCGACTTGCGGTACCTTTCTGTGGTTTTAAATCAATGGTTGTTTAGTAGTCTGAAAATGTTGGAAACATTAACTTGCTTGACTATGCTGTAGGTCATGTAACTGTTTGTTACATGCAAAATGCTTTGTGGACTTCACCAGACAGATGTTGCTCTCTCGTTTTGTGATGAAACAAAGGTGTGGTTGAATTTATTCTGCCACTGTGTCTTCTTATTGTCTCGGCCTTATGCTTATATACCACGGTGTCAAGACATATGAACTGACAGGTTATAGATAAAAAAACACAATTTTCACAACACATAGGTTAATGTGGCTTTTTTCCCTGGCATGACTTCCCCAGTGATTTTACCCTAGCACCATTACTGCACAGAGGTCAAATGTCAAGGATGCTAGTCTTCAACCTGTTAAACAAGCGACTGATATGCAAAATAATAAATAATAATCAAATGAACGATTTACAAAAAGTTTACATGCTAATTTATTATGAAACTTGCTCGTTTTGACTCACGTTAGAGTCAAACAGCACCTGTTATATCTTATACATGATGTTCATATGCAGTATTTACCACAGTTTGAGACTGGGTAAGGGATGTTAGGCAAACACAAATCCTTGTCTTGGCATTTTGAACTGTGCAGGTAATTTACATCTTAATCCCTCCTCATTACTAGAACATTACTCTCAGGTGTTCTGGGTATTGAGTGACAAACTGTAATTACCTACTCTATCAAACAAATGAGAAGATAGATGGAGAGGGAGAAAGGGAGGCTGAGTGCAGTGCGGGGTGCAGAGGAGGCATAAGTCTCCTTAATATTGGCCTGGTTGGTAGAGAGCAGCATGGAACTGCTGGCCAGAGAGGGAGTGAAGAAATTTGGCCTTCTACTCTTAATGTTGCCTTGTACAATCCCAGAAAGATAACATCTGTCTTTCTCCAGGGAGAACTGTCATGGAGACATCAGGAGGAAA
Source organism: Thymallus thymallus (assembly GCA_023634145.1). Lineage (NCBI taxonomy): Eukaryota > Metazoa > Chordata > Actinopteri > Salmoniformes > Salmonidae > Thymallus > Thymallus thymallus. The sequence continues at coordinate 7,059,884 of CM042378.1, read as the reverse complement.
GGGCATAGGCTGGCAGAGTTTATATGCTGGGTTCATATGTGTTGGCAGAGGTCCCCAAAACAAAGACTAGAGAAATCACCCATGTGATGCCCACAAGGGGCGATAAAGTTCTAGACCCCTGTTACTCTACCCACAAGAAAGCATACAAGGCCCACCCTTGTTCCCCCTTCTGCAAATCAGATCATGACTCTATGTAGAACCTCAAACAGGAAGTACCCGTGACACGCTTGGTTGCTTGACTGCTTTGCTTGCGCTAACTGGAATATGTTCTGGGACTTCATTAGGAAATTAATCAACTCAAAATGTACTTGGCCTGGGGTGGTCTAGTTAGGGCTGCTGCCTTCAACGTGTACATATAGGCTTACCGTATTGTCGTGGGTTTGATTCTGTCCACGCCCTTTTTGCACAAATAACTAAATTGACTTGATGTAGTTACACATTAAAAAGCATTGACCGTCCAGGGTTATTTTACCCCCAATCTTGAAAAGCTCTGACGAAGGCCTTGAGGCCGATACGTAAAGCTTATTAAAGAGCAGTGATACTATCAAGAGCATTGTGCTGCTTTCTTCTTTCTTCTCATTTCATTCAACTGTTACCATGCACCTGCAAAAAAGATAGCTCAGATGTGCGAGTGCCTTTTTGAATTTTTAACCTCCGACCACATAACATAAATAGGAAACAAATAAAATAATCATAATAATAATAAATAAAATAATAACAGTCAGTAGGCTACACCAACATTAGTTTATATACATACAAAGTGTCGGGTAAATTGCCACAGTAGATTTGCCATGGTAAATAAGGAAATACTTTATTTGCATTGTACGGAATGCTTGTCAAATAGATAAATCACCCTTAGTCTTAACATGAACCCGGATAAGACCCAGATGCAGACACAGGAGGCAGACATCGTTGCATAGGCTTGGTGATTCGCGGGAGAACTCGGGTAACCTCGGATTCTCTCGGTCATGGAGACACCAGAGACTTCCGGGATTCCTCAGAGGCGAGGTGGGATCCTTGGACCAGCGAGTGTGACTGGGAAGATACCTCCTCTACCTCCTACGTTCCCATAGCCTCCCATCGATCCGTATGGTCAAGGCAATGAGAGAGTCTAGATCCATGGGCAGCTCCCAGGCTGCAAATCTTTAACCTCCTCCGATAATCCATGAAGGAACGTGTCGAACAGAGATTCCGGGTTCCAGGCACTCTTGGCGGCCAACGTGCAGAAACCGACCACGTAGTCTGCCACACTACGAGAGTCTTGAAGTAGTAGGAGTAGCTTCCAAGCAGCCTCTCTCCCGGACAGCAGAACACCTTTTTCATCTCCGACATGAACTCCTCCAGATGGAAGCACATGCTGGATTGTTGCTCCCATACCACCGTAGCCCAGGCAAGAGCCCTCCCGGACATCAGCGTTATAAAGTACGGTATCCGAGGGAAAATAAGAGGGCTGCAGCTCGAAGATGAGGGAGCAATGGGAGAGAAACGCCCAACAGGTTCCTGAATCTCCAGCGTAGTGCTGAGGAGGAGGTAAGCAGGGTTCTCTGGAAGTCTGGGTGGGCTTGGTAGACGCACTGCTGACAGCGGGGTTACTAGAGGCTGGAGGGTTACTGTAGTATCTGGCTGCCTAATAGACAATTTGTGGAATTGCTCCAGCAATGTATTGAAGTGTGGTCCTGGCTTTCTGCCAAGTCTGGAATCCTTCCATAAGATTTTGAAGCCACCATTGTCTTCCAATGGTGGCTCCTTGGGAGGAGACAGCGTTGCAGAGCTGTTCCGAGTCTGCTGAGTCAGTCATGGCCAGTTCGTACTAACACGACTCAGGATAAGACCCAGATGCAGACATAGGAGGCAGACAGTTTGAATCTCAGATGTTTATTACAAAACAGGGGGCAGGCAAACGGCAGGTCAAGGGCAGGCAGAGGTCAGTAGTCCAAGGCAGCGTGAATAAGGGACAGAACAGCAGGCAGGCTCAGGGTCAGGGCAGGCAGAATGGTCAGTAATTCAAGGCAGCGTCAATCAGGGAGAGAACAGCAGTCAGTCAGGGCAGGCAGAATGGTCAGAACTGGGAGGACTAGAAAACACGCTGGTATGACTTGGCAATACAAGACAAACTAGCAACAGACAAACAGAAAACACAGGTATGAATACACAAGGGATAATGGGGAAAATGGGAGACACCTGGTGGTGGGTGGAGACAAGCGCAAGACTGGTGAAACAGAACAGGGTGTGACAAGTCTTTTCAAAAATGACTAAGTTGTTGAGATGACAATACCAACCAGAGAGCGAAATTATCTTGAAAGACTTTGGTTGCAAGCAGGATACCAACGCCTTTTTTTGGGAGTGGTAATGAGGTGACCAACTTCTGGTTGCAATTGAGATCAGCTGTGCGGGTGAATTCAGCACGTATTGATGGTTTAATGAAACATCAAGTGGCGATAATGAGTGTGCTGCCTATTGAGGCAGACATTTTAGGCAGGACGTCAAAATTGGCATAGCCAATCCCATGTATCCTTCGCCGAAGAGGCTATCCCATAACACCTTGCTGTGCAGCAAAAATCCTAAACTTTTCTGAAAAAATACCAGATAAGTCCCCGCTGGGGATAACATTTTCCAGAAGAATAAGGAATAACTACGCAAAATGTAAGTATATTGTTTGTTTATTCACCAAATTATGTTACAATATCATATGAATTGTGAATTCAAATATTGAGTAATTGGTGTTTCAGCCCACTGACAAGTTTTAAAATCATGAATTGGTGAACTTGCTAGCCAGCTAAAGACAATCATAGAAAATGAATTGTTTCACTCAATTGTATTGGCTTGGCAGGAGAGTCCTCCTTTGGAGGTAAGACATTTGAACAACATCTGATGAAAAATGTTGCCAGCTGTGTTCTGTTCAATATAGGCTTGCTAGTCAGCCAATTTATTTGTGACCAACCAGCTTGATTTGGTCTTATGTAGCAAAATCGGAAATTATGTTTTTTACATTGGCTAAAAGTAGAGACTCGGAGCTAGAAAATGCTATATTATACACTACAGTTGAAGAACAATGGGAAAGTAATTCTGCTTTGAACGTTGATAAACTTCCAACCCCACTTTTGAGAAAATGGCCATTGAAGGTTCAGCATCTTTAACACCCCCTTAAGCCTTAGCACCAGCCAACTCTTTAAGGATTCACATGTGAGGCCATGTGCTAAATAGTGAGTACAGTAGTGTACAACCAATGATTTCACAACTAAAGGCTGGTTTATACTACGCCTATCGCCATGTCTGTATACAGTTGTCGCAGTGACGTCATTAACATTCTATTGTCGTTCGACATAAAACTTGTTGTTGTCGTTATGAAAAAGTATAAACACAAAACGTCAGGCAGCAGCCTGCTGGTCCGAAATAGCATAACTGGTGTATTTTAACACCAATAAACCCATCAGTTTAAAATTAATTTAGTATATGTCAATCTAGCAAACCAGGCAACTAAAAGCAACTGTCTAAACAATATTTTGGTTAGTTTCTAGCTTGTTAGCTAGCTAACGTTAAGTTAGCTGGCTAGCCAGTTCAAATAATGACCATATCATATAACTGGCATCGTCTTAACTTTAGCTCATTTGTTCATTATTACCGGAAAATAAACTCACAACAAGATCATTATTTACAAGTTAATGGTTAGCTAATTATAGAAAATTGCTTAAGGTTGTGAGTGTGACTAAATAAAAGCAGGGCATTCTACCAGAGAGTTTTAGAACTTGGACTGTCTCGTTGGCCTAATGTTATATCCTAATTTGACTTTGGTGCAGGTCATGTTGTTCTTCACATCACCGTCTCTGGTAAACACACACTATACAGTCGTGGCCAAAAGTTTTGAGAATGACACAAGTATTGGTCTCCACAAAGTTTGCTGGCTCAGTGTTGATGATGGCAATTTGCATGTACTCCAGAATGTCATGAAGAGTGATCAGATGAATTGCAAAGTCCCTCTTTGCCATGAAAATGAACTTAATCCCCCAAAAACATTTCCACTGCATTTCAGCCCTGCCACAAAAGGACCAGCTGCCATCATGTCAGTGATTGTCTCGTTAACACAGGTGAGAGTGTTGACGAGGACAAGGCTGGAGATCACTCTGTCATGCTGATTGAGTCAGAATAACAGACTGGAAGCTTTAAAAGGAGGATGGTGCTTGAAATCATTGTTCTTCCTCTGTCACCATGGTTACCAGCAAAGAAACACGTGCCGTCATCATTGCTTTGCACAAAAAGGGCTTCACAGGCAAGGATATTGCTGCTGGTAAGATAAGCACCTAAATCTACCATTTATCGGATCATCAATAACTTCAAGGAGAGAGGTTCAATTGTTGTGAAGAAGGCGTCAGGGCGCCCAAAAAAGTTCAGCAAGCGCCAGGACCGTCTCCTAAAGTTGATTCAGCTGTGGGATCTGGGCACCACCAGTGCAGAGCTTACTCAGAAATGGCAGCAGGAGGGTGTGAGTGCATCTGCACGCACAGTGAGGCAAAGACTTTGGGAGGATGGTCTGGTGTCAAGAAGGGCAGCAAAGAAGCCACTTCTCTCCAGGAAAAACATCAGGGACAGACTGATATTCTGCAAAAGGTACAGGGATCGGACTGCTGAGGACTGAGGTAGAGTCACTTTCTCTGATGAATCCCCTTTCCGATTGTTTTGGCCATCCGGAAAACACCTTGTCCGGAGAAGACAAGGTGAGCGCTTCCATCAGTCCTGTGTCATGCCAACAGTAAAGCATCCTCAGACCATTCATGTGTGGGGTTGCTTCTCAGCCAAGGGAGTGGGCTCACTCACAAATTTGCCTAAGAACACAGCCATGAATAAAGAATGGTACCAACACATCCTCCGAGAGCAACCTCTCCCAACCATCCAAGAACAGTTTGTTGACGACCAATGCCTTTTCCAGCATGATGGCGCTAACCAACTAGCTAGGTTCAATGTTAGCTAGCTAGCTAACATTAGTCTATAACGAGCAATGCAAATGGTTCTCAGATACAAATATTATTACTACACAGATCATACACGTAAAGTTAGCTAGTGAGCCAGCCAGCCAGCTAACGTTAGCTAGCTAACAGTACGCTTTAACTTGCAATGAAAACGACTTTGACTAAATTAAAAATGTATTATATCTGATAATTTAGCTAGCTAGACTCTCTTACCCATATACATGGATGAACGCTTCTCCCTCTCTGTCACGGATGCCATGGTTGACCTTAGTTTGAAGATTTAATCCAGAGACGGGTGTTTTATTCAACAGCCTTCTGTGTTCTCTTTTCGACTCCCTCCGCATTTTCAATCAAATGCCTGAATTTTCTCCTTAGATATCATACTCTGCAAAACTCGATCCTCCAGAAAGTGTAGAGCCTTAGCAACACTTATGCATGTTTATGTGATATCTTTCAAAAAAGCTGCTTTAGAAAGGATGACCTACACATACTAAGCAGCTCATGTTATAGGCAGAAGCGTGCTACATGGCATACCAATCTGAACTCATCTCTTGGCATGTCCAACCCATCCATTATCTCAGCCAATCTTGGCTAGTGGGAAGGTTCCTGTCTTTTTCCTTGACTAAACCAACTGTGTTCGTGATTTACATTTTTTCAAATGGAGCAGCAGACCAAGCAGTTTGCGAGGAGGACCCTATACCGTAGTATAATTATTCTGTATAATTAATCAACTTCAATCATTAAGGTACTGAGGAGATCAATTCTGTTACTTGTTTGTTTACTTGTTATTCGTGTTCCATTTTTCCATTTTGGGATAGTTGTTCACTGAATTGTTAGCATTAGCTGCTCACACTGCTACAGTGGCTACAATGTGGCCAAATACAGTAAAGTATGAAGATAGGTAGAAACTGCTTCTCCAATAGAAATTCTCTATCACAATTTAGGCGATGTCATGACGACGTTGGCTAGCTAAGCTCATGAGCAGAAACACGTCATCGGATCAAGCGGTCGTCTCGCACCGAACTGCGTATGTGCAGACCGTTCAATCAAAGGTTGTTTTTGACAAAAATGTAAATGTTAGTTTGTCACTTTCACGAGGTTGGAGTATTAACATGTTCTACTATTTAATGTGATAATCCACCCCACTAATTGTTATGATTAACAGAGTTAAATAGTTTTAAATAACACTAATATGTGAAAACATTCATCTTTGTGAAAAAATGTTTAATGGCGTTGTAATACTGTTGGTAGAAACATTGGAAAATCGCTTTTGGAAATCTGTTGCAACTCAAATCTACTATAAAACCTAAAATGCAATGCTCTCTCTCTGGGCTGGCTGGCTAGAAAATGTAGCTACACACAATAATACCGAAGTCAATATCAGCATGTGAAGTAGCTAGCTAGACTTTGGAAAAAAACTGCCACTATCAATTTAGGAGTCTATCTCACTGAGTTCAACTTGCAGTTCGTCTCTGCCCAGAGCTAGAGCAGAGTGCGTTTCTTTCCCACAGAGATACTTTTGAAGATATGGGAAACTCCATTAGAATCGTATTAACGGCCATTGTGTACATTGCCCATGCTTCGTCAATTGGCAGTGAGCTGCGATTCTGGTACAAGGAGAGCTCTCCTTCAAGGAGTGAATGGGAATCAATGGGCGCTAGCTCAGAAACCAAACATTAGCATGAATTTTGTGAACAAGAAGTACAACAAAGAAAACATTTTCCAAGATGTGCGATAATGAACTTGTTCTTTAATCTTGTATAGCTTTGGAATAGTGACAATACGTACTTACTCATACCCTGATTTTGAGAAGGGATTGCGTGACAATTAGCTTTGCAACCACGCCAGTCAGTTGGGTGGGGTGTTTCTCCATTCTCAAACCCCAAACCCCAGCCTGGTCTTCTTGGTTTGTTTCATAAGCTTTTCCAAAGTCTAACTTTATTGCACCTCTGGGTTTAGAAACTCTGTGATGTGGCAACAAACGTCTTGTGCTTGATAGAATGTGAATGTGTTATCAGGTGTTGTTGCCTTTGAATCCAGTCCCAAATGCCAGTAATTTACTGGAAAAGTGCTATCTACTTTGGAGGCAGGTAGGCAGCAGCCTTTGGATTGGTTAAATAATAACAGTAGGCACACCAACATTAGTTTCCATTCATACAAAGAATAAAAACAATTGGCCAGCACTGGGTGCAAACTCATGATTCCTCAGAGCTGAAGTGCACTGCTCAGACCACTGCACTACTGCAGTTCACAATGCTCTACCAAGACGTGAGAATACTTGATGGTATGAAGTCCATTGGTTTGCAGAGCCTTTCCCAAACCATAGCCCCCTAGGCACGGTACTGCATTGTATAGCCTACAAACACAGCTTCAAGCTGCCCCCTGGTGGCAGTTATACATTTTAAATATTAAAATCCTGCTGTTGCAGTATTATTTTCCTCCTGCAACAAAATGGTCATATTACAATCCGACATCTGTGCCATAGATAGATGAAACAAATATTCCACTGGATGTATAAATGTGAGACATCCGGTTAGCATCCGGAAGCCCAGTGGCCGGCAGAGGGAGAAGATTGAGCTAGATGGATTTTGGCCGACATTCTGCTAATTTTCTCATAAATGAAACATTTGATCTCCATACAGCATTCTGTTTTCAAAACTAAAAACTAAAATCTATATCAAACAGAGTGCACTAAGTTTGATAGACTTGACTTACTTCATTGTTTATAGAGATTAGGACGAGTGCACTAGATAGTTGCCGTTTTCCTAATGAACGTCATGCATATTCAGTAAGGCACAAATGGTATTCATCCTTTTCTTGGCGGTAGCTATCTAGCTAGCTTGTCCCAAGTAGATATCTAGCTGGCCAGCTAATTCACCACAAATAGCTAGAATTCCAACATACGTTGAAAGGTATGTAATAAATAATGAGAAGATGCATTTGGAGTAATTATTGCATGGTGAGGCACACGTCTTTGGCTGTGTAATCAGTAGTGTGCTGTATCCATGACTACTCATCGAATCAATCACCAAAGCAATGATCACTGATAGATAAAATGCTAGCTACCAGTAATGAAACTAATCTATAGCTGGGTTTAACACAACTAGCATGAGGCAGCATGGCTAACTAACATTAGTTTATCAATGTGCACAGCCATATTACATCCAAGGCTATCCCAGGGTTTGCTGCACCATCAATAGAAGCCATCACTTGTGACACTGGATCATTGCAAAGTAATTTATCGAGCTGTACAACACCATTATGTGTTATTGACTGTACGTTTTTTTATTCTCATGTGTAACTGTGTTGTTTTTTGTCACACTGCTTTGCTTTGTCTTGGCCAGGTCGCAGTTGTAAATGAGAACTTCTCAACTGGCCTTCTCAACTGGCCTACCTGGTTAAATAAAGGTGAAATATTTTTTATTTTTTTTAATTAAGTACCTCTTCAATTATGGTAGATGTCTGTAAAACATTGTATAGGCAACTACTTATGTTCTGTTGCCCTATGATGAGATTATGTAAGAATACCACACACTATAGTCTACTATAATTATATGCATCTTCAGAAAATAGACAAAACTCAAAAGGTTGTAAATGTATTAAATGCATGGTGAAAAATATAGAACATATCGAAACCATGAAAGTAGAGCATTTGATAACGACCTGGAAGAACACATTGAGCATGTGTCTTCTCAATAGGAAAATGGTACAAAAAAAAAGACATACACCATGTGTAGCACTAGAGCAGAGCTTCAAAAGACCAATCAGGTTTAAGAGGGCAGCAACTGAAAATGTTTCCTAGGATATGATAAAAGTGTGGGTCTTTATTGTAATGTTTCATAGGACAGGATAAAGTGTGGGTCTTTATTCTATAATATGTTCTCCGTTATTGGGGCTGTTGCTTAACAACCGTATCAGGCAACGGTTGTTAAGGTGGTGTCTCAGAGAGGAGTGTCAGTTTTGATTGAAGAGAAGGAGTGTGACGTAGACACCCGAAGTCTGCAGACTACAGGGATGAGTCCATATACACTACTAACTATAGCAGGACAAGATCAGTAAGTACTGGTCACAGGAGTAGCAAGAAAGGCTGCCTATCTTATGACTTCTGGTGTCTACGTCACACTCCTCTTACACATACAGAGAGAAAAACGACATGGCTGTACTACTTTTTTTTTTTTAAATCAGGGTGAATAACAGGGATTGAGGACATAACCATAAACTATTATGTACAAACTACAATATACCACCACAGATGTTAAAGCAACTACTACACTACTAAATTAACTACAAAACAGGAGACCTTAAGCATAGACCTGTATCCAGCTGAATTCAATCAAATGTGAGATTAAACCTTAAACACTTTTTTAATTACTCAGGAGGAAGACATGGCTGAGAAACATCAGTCGTAGGGACGTCGGTCTGCAGTCTTACGCTGTGTGAGGAGGACTTTGAAGAGTGTTTTATACTGATTAAGGTACAGCCACTATCTTTGTCAATACAAATACATTTCAGTCATATGATACTTTTCTGGTAAAAATGTCTTTCAACAGGATTCACGGAAGACACTGTCCTCTGAGGCAGTACCTACCAGAATAAATTGCATGAATCCACCCCCTCAATCTGCAACAGATGCACGGCGTAGTAGAAATATAAGTAAGCCAACCACAAAGTTTGTAGCAATTAAAGATTCATTGTTATTGTTTTAAATCAATACAACAGGTTTAAAGTCTTGAATTGTCTATTTTTCAAGGAGAGGACAGGGAAGCAGATGTAGGAGTTTTAGGTGAGAAAGACAGAGAGAACAAGAGAGTGAAGGAGAGCGTAGACCCAGTTCCAGCAGGGGAAGCAGCAGATGCTGAATTTAGTTCAGGTGACAGAGGTGGCAGGAGGCATCGTCACAAGCATACAGGAGGAGGCTCAGGTGACAGAGGTGGCAGAAGGAGGCGTCCTCACAGGCATAGAGGCGGCAGGTAGCCCAGTGGTTAGAGTGTTGGGCCTGTAACTGAAAGGTTGCTGGATCGAATCCCCGAGCTGACAAGGTAAAAATCTGTCGTTCTGCCCCTGAACAAGGCAGTTAACCCACTGTTCCTAGGCCGTCATTGAAAATAAGAATTTGTTTTTAACTGACTTGCCTAGTAAAATAAAGGTAAAAAAAAAAGGTCATTCACCAGTGGTTTGGGTTTCTGAGTGCATACTTTAGCATAGTCATTGAGAGGATGGTTGGGGATTGGATATCGGATACACAATAAACCTAGCTTTCTGAAAAACATGCGGCTACTTTGCAGCGCCTGTCTTTTTTGGCTCTGTTTAAAGCAAAATAATGTTGATACCACTGTCTGGCCTAAAACGTCTCTAGTCTTAGTCAGAGACAGTTAAAGATTAATCTGTAATCCACATCAGACAAGATTGTCTTGAAATTGCCTTTTGCGTTGATTTTCTGATACCATCTCCTTTAAGACTATATTCAAGAGGTAAAAAGGCACATAATAAGCATTCATGGCTATTTAATTTAATTATAGTTTAGACAAAGTTTTCCCAACACGTCAATTGTTACAAAGAACTCAATGAATCCTTATGATCGCTTTTATTAAAAACTGGATGTGAATTTAATTATATTTTTTGAAATAAAGAAATACGATTTTAATAGAGAACAGTTCTGCTGGTGTTTCAGTTACAAATTGGTTATGGAACGTCTAAAAAGCATGAGTCTGTAAATTAGAAATCACCTTTTTATTCCCTGGTAGTGAACAGCTGTGGAAACAGATGGGGATGGACTGCATGAAGAGGTTGACAATAAGTCAGGGGGAAGGCGGGGGCAAGCTATGGATGAACCTCCTAACTCTCTGACCCCAAGTGCATCTCCATCTCATCTCAAATGACTATACTTAGTTGGCTGGCTAATAGCCAGTTTTCTACAGCAGGAAAATAATCCTGGAGCAACAGGAAGTGTGAATTATTATGTGGATTATAATTAATGGAAATCTTTTGTAGGGGTTAATACATTTTTCGTTAGAGCAAATCAAGTCTGACATTTTCAAGTGGAAATTACAAACCTTAGAAGCCTTTTTAAACGTCAAATACACTACAAGTTTGCATTTCCTGCTGTGCAGGAAGCCAAATTAAGATACGACAACTGTAGTTGGCTGTCATCACTTCACACGTTTGTCTTATCACTTTCTCTACGGCGAATATCAGATACAAACAGGAACATTGAATCTATCAACTTGACTGACTAGTGGTGCATTTCCTTCATCCCCCTCCAAACCATCAATGTTGGGAGAGGGGAACGTTTATATCTTTGCTAATAGGAAGCATTTTGATAAATGAAAAGATTTCAGGACAGAAAGAGGGAGAAAGGGGACAATCAGAAATGGCGTCTATATTGCTGCATTGTATCAGGCTGATTTAAGAGGCGTATAAGTCAGACCTAATTCTTTTTTACCTCTCTGTTTGGCTGAGGATGGCTTATCCTTGGGGATATGTGGAGGTTGTGTTTGTCCACTGAGCAGTCAATGTGGAGCTGGGCTCTGTAATTGGACCTGTCAGCCTATTTCAGGCTGTAGCTCGGAGAGATATTAAAAAAGTCTCCCCCCTTTACGTCTCGGTCATAGGACATTAGGCCAGCCGGTGGCTGAGGCACCTCACAAGCATACACATTCCCAGCCATACAAGCTGCCCGTTAACAGACTCAAACACTCACTCTGCCTGCCTTGGTAACAGACGATGGTGTGTCCAAAACCCAATGTCATTATTGCTTTCTTTTTCCTCCTCTCGGTTTTTGTGCGTAGTTACAGCTGAACAGATTGAGAGTGGGTAGGATACTAAGATAGATGGTATGGTAGGCATGTGGGCACCTGAGGTGGGCAGGGGAAGTGATGAATAATGGATGGAATTCAAAGCACTTCCTTTCTTCGGCTTACGTCCTTCTGACTCCAAAATATATGACTTTAACATTAAAGATGGAAAGCTACATTGTGGTTTATCTCCTGGCATGGATATGAAACAAAACACACAAGGAGTTATATAATAATCATGCTTCACACATATCATCATAAACAACAGTGACACGCAGACATTATTTCACTAGTGATGTTGTGGGCAGAATGTTTCAGACAGACGTACTGCTCTGTCTGTACACAAACAGACACATTTTAATGTACATCACATTTAAATTAGCTGTGACTGCAATCATCCACAATCCTGATCATAGCAGAGAACACAAATATCAGAGAACAGAGGTAAATACAATAACTTGTATTTACTAATGGAATCGTCCATTAGTTTGGTTTCCTTTACAAGTCTCTCTGGCGCCTCGTATTCCAACAAGATTACATGCTATCAGGCATTATTAATGGCCGTCTAAACCCCCGAGGATTAAGTAACACAATGTTGGCATTGTTTTCTAAAATACCCCAGTGTAACAACACCTACAGTGCTGAAGTCAACAAAATCATTGGTGGCTCGTCATAACAAAAATAGCAGTACGTGATCATTCTGAATGTCGATATGTCATGGTATTGTGTCAATGGTAGGTAATACTCCAACAAAATGATTTCATCCCCTCTGTGCCCTCCTCTGAGTGACATGCTGCATAAAGTGGGGGAGATGTGGGTGGGAGACCCAGCTAGCAGGGCTGTCCTGGATTCCAATCTCTTTGTATCTTCTGGCCCAGAGGTCCTCCCTCTGCTGGAGCGAGTGGTACTACCCAGCCTCCCACTCAACAGCTGACCAGAAAGCATGTCATTAGTACAGTCAGATTAACTTGCTTACCCTCCCAAACGTTGGTAGCACCCTAATTGGGGAGGTTGGTAGGACCCTAATTGGGGAGGACGGGCTCATAGTAATAGCTAAAACAGGATTAAAGGAATGGTAAGTTAATTAATCAAACATGTGATTTTCATTCTCTCCATTCCAGCCACTATTATGAGCCGTCCTCCCCTCAGCAGCCTCCTGTGAGTTATACATACACTATATCCTGCTTTGATGGATTGCTGCATGATACACGCTAAAGATGATAATTTTTGCATATTTCTATAACACAATAACCAGTGTGGTTAATTAAACACATCATATGAATTTAGGTAGATTTCAAGAAGTACAGTGGGGAGAACAAGTATTCGATACACTGCCGAGTTTGCAGGTTTTCCAACTTACAAAGCATGTAGAGGTCTGTAATTTTTATCATAGGTACACTTCAACTATGAGAGACGGAATCTAAAACAAAAATCCAGAAAATCACATTGTATGATTTTTAAATAATTAATTTGCATTTTTTTGCATGACACAAGTATTTGATCACCTACCAACAAGTAAGAATTCCGGCTCTCACAGACCTGTTAGTTTTTCTTTAAGAAGCCCTCCTGTTCTCCCCTCATTACCTGTATTAACTGCACCTGTTTGAACTCGTTACCTGTATAAAAGACACCTGTCCACACACTCAATCAAACAGACTCCAACCTCTCCACAATGGCCAAGGCCAGAGAGCTGTGTAAGGACATCAGGGATAAAATTGTAGACCTGCACAAGGCTGGGATGGGCTACAGGACAATAGGCAAGCAGCTTGGTGAGAAGGCAAGAACTGTTGGCGCAATTATTAGAAAATGGAAGAAGTTCAAGATGACGGTCAATCTCCCTCGGTCTGGGGCACCATGCAAGATCTCACCTCATGGGGCATCAATGATCATGAGGAAGGTGAGGGATCAGCCCAGAACTATACGGCAGGACCTGGTCAATGACCTGAAGAGAGCTGGGACCACAGTCTCAAAGAAAACCATTAGTAACACACTACGCTGTCATGGATTAAAATCCTGCAGCGCACGCAAGGTCCCCCTGCTCAAGCCAGCACATGTCCAGGCCCGTCTGAAGTTTGCCAATGACCATCTGGATGATCCAGAGGAGGAATGGGAGAAGGTCATGTGGTCTGATGAGACAAAAATATAGCTTTTTGGTCTAAACTCCACTCGCCGTGTTTGGAGGAAGAAGAAGGATGAGTACAACCCCAAGAACACCATCCCAACCGTGAAGCATGGAGGTGGAAACATTATTCTTTGGGGATGCTTTTCTGCAAAGGGGACAGGACGACTGCACCGTATTGAGGGGAGGATGGATGGGGCCATGTATCGCGAGATCTTGGCCAACAACCTCCTTCCCTCAGTGAGAGCATTGAAGATGGGTCGTGGCTGGGTCTTCCAGCATGACAACGACCCGAAACACACAGCCAGGGCAACTAAGAAGTGGCTCCGTAAGAAGCATCTCAAGGTCCTGGAGTGGCCTAGCCAGTCTCCAGACCTGAACCCAATAGAAAATCTTTGGAGGGAGCTGAAAGTCCGTATTGCCCAGCGACAGCCCCGAAACCTGAAGGATCTGTATGGAGGAGTGGGCCAAAATCCCTGCTGCAGTGTGTGCAAACCTGGTCAAGAACTACAGGAAACGTATGATATCTGTAATTGCAAACAAAGGTTTCTGTACCAAATATTAAGTTCTGCTTTTCTGATGTATCAAATACTTATGTCATGCAATACAATGCAAATTCATTACTTAAAAATCATACAATGATATTTTCTGGATTTTTGTTTTAGATTCCGTCACTCACAGTTGAAGAGTACCTATGATAAAAATTACAGACTTCTACATGCTTTGTAAGTGGGAAAACCTGCAAAATCGGCATTGTATCAAATACTTGTTCTCCCCACTGTATGTAATATGTGAATATTATTGTTAAGTAAAATATTTTTAACTGACCATTCCAGAGGGGGATAACTGCTATGATACAAAGGACATTTATTTTTAATTTAAGTAAAGACAGAATTCACACAGCCTGTTCAAACTAAGGATGGCCTTGGCATGGCCCTGGCAAAGTTCAACATTATTATTTTATACATGAAACTGTACAATATCATTAATTTCATTTTTGAACATGTTATTTGACATGGTAGAAAGTCTCAAAGATGGTTGACAGGAATAAATTCAAAAGTGACAGGAATTAATTCAAAATTCCATTCTGCTCCATCAGGAACTGTTGATTGAATGTGGAGAAGCGGCTTCTCTCTCTTTTACACTGGCTTCAATTAACAACCCATCCTTCATATTTCCCTGCACAACCTCCTATCCTACATGCATACTAATATGCCTTTTCCTCTCCAGAAAAGGACGAGTAACTGCCTAGCAACTCTGCCTCTTTCTGATTGCATTCATTATCAGGCTCCTTTGCTGCCGTGCTGCTGTACTGCCCACCGTTCACAATAAGAACAGGGGAAGAGATTAAAAGAGGAGTGAATCATTCAACACATATGTCTCAGGATATAAAACAGGGGAAGGTCAATGTGCCAATGTGAGAGCTATCAGTGGGAGCTTCCTGTCAGCCTGATAAACCTGATCCATTCAGAGTGATGGAATATATTGACAGATGATGTGGGAGATCTTGGTGGACACCATTTTGCACCTATCGAATCAAGTCAAGGTGAAAATGATAGAGGATGGAGGTATAATTTTATGGAGTAATTAATTGGACCTAACATTGTGGGTAATAACTGCGTGTAGGTTAAATAAAAGTGGATGTTATCTGTTTTGGAATTGGATGAAGTAAACATGTCGTCAACAATGTGCAATAATAGAAAAGGTAAATTGGCAGAACCAAAACCAAAATAAAATCTCTAAATCATGGTTAGGGGTTACAGGGAAGCTGTAGGGAGCTTTGGAGAAACATTGTGAGATTCTAGTTACTTCACAACACATTTGTATAGCTAAAATAGCAGTCAGAGAGAGACTTCATTAGTATGGTTCCCACACCCCAGAGTATAGCACATCAACTAACAAGGTACCTCAGGCTAGTGCATAACGGAGTGTACTTTTTCATTTAATCTATAGAATGTAAGCTGCATACATGCAACATTTTTTCATGAACGCTTCAGAGAGATGCATGAATACAGTGGAAATCCATACGCTATTGAATTATAATTTCAAAAGATCCATGGCCCAGTGCCGAAATATACAGTGGGTATGTTGTGTGTTGTCTTAGGCTGGGTATACAGTACATTTCACTGCTCCTTTAATTGTGTTGCATAATAATAATGACTCTTACTTTTGGTGCTGTGTTGAACAAAGTACACATTTTTCATCACTTGATCCCTTTGCATTATTGGTTTGGACAATGTGGATTGAGCTCTTACAACATACTGATAGAGAAAATGTAGATATTTTTTTTGCTCTATTACATGGAGTAGCAATGTGGGGAATAAATAGCATGGGTGGTCATTATTTGCATTGGGATAATGCAATCTAGAGACCGACTGCATGAGTGTATGTCTATCTCTCTGTCCACCCCTCTCTATGTAATATAATAGTTCAATTTTTGTGCTCTATCCCAGACCAACTCAATTAGCATTGATTTAAGGATCGCTAATGCAGTCTCTACTGTGGTGTGACTTGAATGAAACGCAGAGGCCAGACACATGCACACTTGCACACACATACGTGCACGCACGCATACACAGGCATATGTATGCACACACACACACACACAGAATGAAGAAACTCCTTTAGCAGGAGCTGTCTCCTAATTATCACTGTCTATACTATAATAGGATGTGTCAGCCAATCAAAGGTGGTTATCAAGTCAAGAATTGAAAAATTGTATTGCTCTCTCGCAGTTAAAGCCTTAACAATCATGCAGCTCTCTTTATGACTAAGCTGCTCCAACTATCCCATCCAGGCAACACTCTATTCACTGGCAGTGTGTCCTCTCTACCGCTAATGCAACTATGGTTGAGGTAGCAATATACCATCCCATTTGTTTTGTTACTTCATAGCCGTTCCAGACAGCAGTCCTTGGAAACACTTTACAGTCTGTCAGGGTTTACCTTGGCTTCACAGCCAGCCCCGGCAGCCTCAGCACAAAGTACAAATTTAAACATCTCACTGATTCACACCAACGGCGGCGGCAAGCCGAGGGGAGGTCCGTTCGCTTCCTGACGGCAAAGTCCCGCCTCCGAGGTCAACACTTTTCCACAGCGCTTCCCCATATGGCATTTTTCCGAGGACTGGCAGGACGGGCTCTTACGGCAATACATCGACGTGCCAGGTCTAATCCAGTGTATAAACCCCAGCCCCACAGATCCATTATCTCAGCCCGCCACACGGCAGCCCTCGCTGGGGGAGGAAGCTACCAGAGTGCCCAGGCTGAATGGAGACAAATGGGCCGTGACAGCACAACCAGCCACAACAAGGAACACCACTTACTGCTCAGAGGATCGCATCGGCCCTGACAACAACATATGTCTTAGGGAGTGGAATTAACAGGCCAGCGAATTAACAACGAAGGAGACAAGTATGTCTCTGCACTTAGCTGGAGTTATACAGAGATCTAAGGCACAGGCTTTCAGTGTCAAGAGTTCCATAGGATAAAGTGGGATGTGTTCATGAGAAAATATTTGTATCCTGTAATAATAAACTGGACAGGCCAGGCAGGGGCAAAAGCATTGATCAATCTATTCTCATTGGTAATGTTTTAGGTCTGGTGATAGCACCCACCTACACAATTCTGACATACAAACACATACAGTCCACATCAGACTACTTCCCTTTATCCACATCTTGTTATGTTACAGCCTTAATCTAAAATGGACTCCTCAATCTACACACAATACCCCATAATGTAGAAGAAAAGAACTGTTTTTTAGACATTTTTGCTAATTTATTACAAATAAAAGACTGAAATATCTTATTTACATATGTATTCAGACCCTTTGCTATGAGACTCGAAATTGAGCTCAGGTGTATCCTGTTTCCATTGATCATCCTTGAGATGTTTCTATAACTTGTTTGGAGTTCACCTGTGGTAAAATCAATTAAATTTGAAATGATTTGGAAAGACACACACCTGTGTATATATAAGGTCCCACAGTTGACAGTGCATGTCAGAGCAAAAACCAAGCCATGAGGTCGAACGAATTGTCCATAGAGCTCCGAGACAGGATTGTGTCGAGGCACAGATCTGGGGAAGGGTACCAAAAAATGTCTGCAACAATGTCCCCAAGAACACAGTGGCCTCCATCATTCTTAAATGGAATAAGTTTGGAACGACCAATACTCTTCCTAGAGCTGGCCGCCCAGCCAAACTGAGCAATCAGGGGAGAAGGGCCTTGGTTAGGGAGGTGACCAAGAACCAGATGGTCACTCTGACAGAGCTCCAGAGTTCCTCTGTGGAGATGGGAGAACCTTCCAGAAGGACAACCATCTCTGCAGCATTCCACCAATCAGGTCTTTATGGTAGAGGGGCCGGACGGAAGCCTCTCCTCAGTAAAAGGCACATTACAGCACACTTGGAGTTTGCCAAAAGGCACCTAAAGGACTCTCAGACCATTAGTAACAAGATTCTCTGATCTGATGCAACTAAGGTTGAACTCTTTGGCCTGAATGCCAAGCGTCACGTCTGGAGGAAACCTGGCACCATCCCTAAGATGAAAGCATGGTGGTGGCAGCGTCATGCTGTGGGGATGTTTTTCAGCGGCAGGAACTGGGAGACTAGTCAGGATCGAGGGAAAGATGAACGGAGCAAAGTACAGAGAGATCCTTAATGAAAACCTGCTCCAGAGTGCTAAGGACCTCAGACTGGGGTGAAGGTTCACCTTCCAACAGGACAATGACCCTAAGGACACAGCCAAGACAACGTATTAGTGGCTTCAAGACATGTCTCTGAATGTCCTTGAGTGGCCCAGCCAGAGCCTGGACTTGAACCCGATCGAACATCTCTGGAGAGACCTGAAAATAGTTGTGCAACGACTCTCCCCATCCAACCTGACAGAGCTTGAGAGGATTTGCAGAGAAGAAAGGAAGAAACTCCCCATATACAGGTGTGCCAAGCTTGTAGCGTCATACCCAAGAAGACTCAAGGCTGTAATCACTGCCAAAGGTGCTTCAACATAGTACTGAGTAAAGGGTCTGAATACAATATGTAAATGTGATATTTCAGTTTTTAATTTATATTAAATTTGCTAACATTTCTAAAAACCTATTTTTGCTATGTCATTATGTGGTATAGTGTGTAAATTGATGAGAGAAAAAACAACAACAATTTAATACATTTTTGAATAAGACTAACATAACAAAATGTGGAAAAAGTCAAAGGGTCTGAATACTTTCCGAATGCACTGTACATGTTTTCATTCAAACACATACGTAAATCAACTTGTCATCCACTGAAAACATAAGCCTTTGCTTGTTTACATAACAAATTTTGGAGGACAAGGTTGGGAAATGAAATGTGAAATGTAATTGTGTGGGCAGCGTTTAATAGAGCTTGAAAATCAATCTCCCTGTTGAACTAATCCTGTTTACCCATGGAGATTGTACAAATAAAGGGAAGATTTAGATCATCAACAGATATGGACAGAGTCCAAATTAACTTGGCAATGAAGGTGGAGGAAAATAACTTGCTGTGCATTTACTGTATATGAAACCACAAATAGATCCATGCAGCTTTACAGCTTCTTAAAGGACTATACAAGTTGAAAATGTACAAGGCAATATTTACATGTCAAAATGTTATGAGTTGTCTATATATAAATCTTGACATTGTAGACATGCATTACATTCAAATATGTCCAAAAGCTTTGAAGTAGACTGTGAGACAAACACATTATTTTTGTAAACAGAACCAAAGTCATCATTATCTACAGTGTCTTCAGAAAGTATTCATTCCACTTTACTTTTTCCACATTTTGTTGCTACAGCCTGAATTCTAGATGTTTTTTGTCACTAGCCTACACACAGTACCCCTTAATGTCAAAGTGGAATTATGATTTAAAACATTTTTACTAATTCATTAAAAAACGAAAAGCTGATTCAACACCTTTGTTATGACTAGCCTAAATATGTTCAGCAGTAAACATTTGCTTAACAAGTCACATAATAAGTTGCATGGATCACTCTGTGTGCAATAATACTGTTTAGTATGATTCTTTTTTTATGAATACCTCATCTCTGTACCCCACAAATACAATTATTTGTAAGGTCAGTCAGTTAAGCAGGGAATTTCAAACACAGATTCAACCACAAAAAACAGCCTTGCAAGAAGGGCCCCTATTGGTAGATGGGTACAAATTTAAAAAAGCAGACATTAAATATCCCTTTGAGCATGGTGAAGTTTGGATGATGTACTGTATCAATACACCCAGTCACTACAAAGATACAGGCGTCCTTCCTAACTTTGCTGGAGAGGAAGAAAACCACTCAGGCCAATGGTGACTTTAAAACAAAAGAAGAAGAAGAAAGCTTGTACTGAATGCAAATATACCAAAACATGTATCCTGTTTGCAATAAGGTACTAAAGTAAAACTGGGAACAATGTGGCCAAGAAATTAAATATATGTCCTGAATACATAGCATTATGTTGGGGGAAATCCAATACAACCCATCACTCAGTACCACTCTTCATATTTTCAAGCATGGTACTGAGTGATGGGTTGTATTGGATTTCCCCCAACATAACACTCAGTACCACTCTTCATATTTTCAAGCATGGTGGTGGCTGCATCATGTTATAGGTATGCTTGTCATCGGCAAGGACTAGGGATTTTTTTAGGTTGGAAATGAATGGAATAGAGCTAAGCACAGGCACAATCTTAGAGGAAATCCTAGAGGTTCAGTTTGCTTTCCAACAGACACTGGGAGACAAATGCACCTTTCAGCAAGACAATAACCTAATATGCACTAGAGTTGCTTAACAAGACATAATAAAATACATAATAAATGTCTGTCTAGCAATTATCAACAAACAACTATACAGAGTTTGAAGATTTTTTTCAAGACTTACAGAGAAAGACTCACAGCTGTAATCACTACCAAAGGTGATTATTATTATTTAAACATTTTCATTTTGCAGGATGACTTCACATAACTGGGAATACAGATACGCTTCTGATGGTCCCAGATACTTAAAAAACAAAGTAGGGGCGTGGATCAGAAAACCAGTCAGTATCTGTTGTGACAACCATTTGGCTCATGCAGAGCGACACATCTCCTTCGCATAGAGTTGATCAGGCTGTTGATTGTGGCCTGTGGAATGCTGCCCCACTCCTATTCAACAGCTGTGCGAAGTTGCTGGATATTGGCAGGAATTGGAACATGCTGTCGTACACGTAGATCCAGAGCATCCCAAATGTGCTCAGTGGGTGACATGTCTGGTGAGTAAGCAGGCCTTGGAAGAACTGTGAATTGTGTACAGATTCTTGCGACATGGGGCCTTGCATTATCATGCTGAAACGTGAGGTGATAGTGCGGATGAATGGCACGAAAAAGGGCCTCAGGATCTCGTCAAGGTATCTCTGTGCATTTAAATTGCCATTGATAAAATGCAATTGTGTTCGTTGTCAGTAGCTTATGCCTGCCCATACTGTTGTAACTTAACTATCATTAAAGTGGTGACTGCTATTTATCAAACGTTTAATTATTATTTGATTTACATTAATCAGGCAATAATTAACTCATTAGGCAATCTGGGGCACCACGGAAAGGTTTGTTTACTGAGTTATCACTTTCCGAATTAACTCAAACATTTTGTCATATGTCAATACAGCAGTACCATATTTAATGTATATAACCTCATCAGTCTCTTCATAAACATCGTAAACTCTGTAAATCTGCACAAACCCCAGCCTAACTTAATCATTCCGTAATACATAAATTGGTTTAATTATTTACAAACTGAATGATAATACAGGATACACACAGTAACGGGTTGTACTAGTTGGACTAGTTTAACAGAATGTTCCGACTTCAATTCACTTCCTCAGATACAGTTCTCAGAGCAATCACTCGGCTGTAACAATGAATGTTAGAGGCCACGTTGTTGTCTTTGCTTCGTGTTGATTTTCAAGAACTTAACCTCTAGAGAACCACGCTGCAGCTGGGTTACTATCAGTCAGAAATCCTAATTTTCAACTCATTCCTCTTATGCCATTCTCTTTAATCTGGATGTAAACATCAGGTACGCATTATGAAAACTCTTAAAGTTACAATGTTTTCGTCATCATTCAACTTTTAATGACATCACAGAATCAACATTCATTTTCATAGGCCAACTGTCCTAATTTTCCACATTTCGGATAACAGTAATCATGATCCAATGTCTCGTTTTATCAACATAAAGTGTTAGCTGTAAGGCAATAGTCTGAACAAAGAGTCATAAAACTGAGAGAGAGAGATGAAGAGCACGCAGATGAGCTTCCCTGAGATGGTTTCTGACAGTTTGTGCAGAATTTCTTCAGTTGTGCAAACCCACAGTTTCATCAGCTGTCCGAGTGACTGGTCTCAGACGATCCCTCAGGTAAAGAAGCCGCATGTAGAGGTTCTGGTTTGGCATGGTTACACGTGATATATGGTTGTGTGCCAAATTCTCGAAAATGACATTGGTAGAGAAATGAACAATTCTCTGGAGACAGCTCTGGTGGACATTCCTGCAGTCAGCATGCCAATTGCACACACCCTCAAAACTTGAGATATCTGTGGCATTGTGTTGTGTGACAAAACTGCACATTTTAGAGTGGCCTTTTATTGTCCCCAGCACAAGTTGCACCTGTGTAATGATCATGCTGTTTAATCTGTTTCTTGATATGCCATACCTGTCTGGTGTATGGATGGTCTTGGCAAAGGAGAAATGCTCACTAACAGGGATGTCAAAACAATTGAGAACAACATTTGAGGGAAATAAGCTTTTTGTGCATATGGAACATTTCGGGGATATTTTATTTCAGCTCATGAAACATGGGACCAACACTTTACATGTTGCGTTTATATTTTTGTTCAGTGTAACAAAACAAAGTACCTATAATATATACATACATATTTACAAGTTTAAAAACACAAACAGTTTGATCTTAACATTTTAAAAAGGGCCTGACTTATTAAAGTCAATTGGGCCTTCATATCTGAAAGATCTTACTCTAACCTCAGGATATACCCTTGGCATTTGTAATTTCTGTTGTTGTCGAAAGGAGTAGTGTGAGTCTTGTAAAGTTAGGTGTTCCTTAATTTACACAGGAACATTAATAGGTACCACTGCAGTTGTCTTTTGTTTGAAGGTGACAGCCAATTTAGTGATACATTCATTGTGCAATGATGTGTTTTATAATGGCATCCAAGAGGGAATCGGCAAAGATTGTTTGAAATTACATCGAATTCGCAAAGTAAGGTCTTGGTTGTGTTTTGATAGACGATGTTATCAACAAATGTTATTAATCGAACAGGGGCAGGCAAAAGACAGGTCAGGGGCAAGCAGAGGTCAGTAACCCAGATAGATGGGGCAAAGGTACAGGATGGCAGGCAGGCTCAGGGTCGGGGCAAGCAGAGTTCGGTAATCCAGAGTAGTTGGGCAAAGGTACAAGACGGCAGGCAGGCTCAGGGTCAGGGCAGGAAGAATGGTTAACACCGGGAAAACAGGAACTATAGAGAGACAGGAGCAGAAGGAAAACCGCTGGTAGGCTTGACGAAATGAAACAAACTGGCAACAGACAAACAGAGAAGACAGGTATAAATACACTGGGGATAATGGGGAAGATGGGCAACACCTGGAGGGGGGTGGAGACAATCACAAAGACAGGTGAAACAGATCAGGGTGTGACAGATGTCACCATAGTCTAGAATAGGAAACAGCAGTTCGGTTACTAAGTTTTTTCTAAAGGATACAGTAAAACAATTATTAGATCTGTATAGTAAGCCAAGCTTATAGTTAATTGCTTTTCTAATATAATGAATATGCTTTCCAAAAGATAATTTGGAATCTGTCCTCAAACCCAGATATTTCAAACAATCAACGCTTTCAACCTTTGATCCATCACTTGTGTTTCTAAAAACATGTTTTCACTTTGTCATTATGGGGTATTGTGTGTAGATTGTGTGTAGATGGGTGAGAACAATATATATTTAATACATTTTGAATTGAGCCTGTAACACAACAAAATACTTTCTGAAGGCACTTTATGTGTCTACCTGATGCAGAAATTGAGGTGAGGTCACATGGTAGGTAGATATTTGCATATTATTTCTTATGTTTGCAGAGGTATTTATCTTTATTTGTCTTAGACCCAAACACTGATGTTTTCTCCAGCCATGACAGTATGAAGCAATACACTGAAACTGAGATTTCCCATCAGTGAGGTCTGTGACCTGTTGTTAAATGTGAACGAACACAGTACAACTGAGTCAAGACCATACATGTAAAAAAGATAGTGTCTGTAGAGTAAATGCTGGAGAAGGATCTAGGAATCTACATCGATACAAGAGGTTCTACCTCTGAGTATACGCCATTCTTCCTAAGGATATTTCTGGCTAGAGTGTGATGGGTGCAGAGCCACCTTTTCCTATAGGTGATGGTTTTCTACTTGCTACGTCAGTCTCTGACAGTCATTCAGTTAGCCCATTTCAGCTAAATGTTTTTAGATTGCTAGGTAAGGTAGTCTAGCCAGCTATCTAAACTTTGTAGTAGCCCTAAAAATGAGCTCCAGGGGGCCCACATAGATTTCTGTTCTTTTTTGGGGGGTCCGCAAAAAGGCTAGAGGCAGCACTGGATGGGTGACATTGATAACTCTTTGGATTGCACTTAGTTCAGCTCAACGGACTGCTATTTATTCCTTCCAATTGTTTCCCAATGACAAAAATCTTCTGAGAGAAACCATTTCAGAGTGTGTTCCTGGTCAACCTGCCAAACTGTCTCACAATAGCCATAAAGCTGACTCATACAAACCAAATGGTTTTCTTCCAAGACATTCACATCGTGTTGTGAGCTTTTGCATTAGACACAATGCAAGATCTCCACTGTCTGAACCAATCTAAACCCTTCCTGTCAGTCAAACGTTGTGTCTACATCACGTTAGTCTTGGATGAGTTCCTTCTCTATTTGTTACAGTAGTGTACTGAAGCGATCATTTGGTGTTAATTATTGTTTTAACCTAAGCCTTTGCAAATCTTGTCTGCTTTATTGTCTAAACAATTCACAAACATTGTAGTGAAGAAAATGCTTAATACCCGCAAAGGCAGTTTTTATCTGCGGAAAGATATTCATTCATATTTAAGGTCTGTTCTGACAGCAAACAATTCTTAGATAACGGTTGTTTAACAGTTTTGGCCTCATTTTGACTAAGTACAGTACTATCTCTTATTCATCGGGTGCTGACGTGATGTGAAACAAACTAACACAATTTCCTCTACATTTGACGCTATCAGCAGGTTAAGAGCAAACCATCTCTATGCCAGAACTCTCTCTGAAAGCTGCAGGAATGGATCCTCTGGCATTTCTCCACATTTTTATCTGGGCGCTAATAAGCCACAGAGGCTGGGTGTCATGCTCCTGCGGCAGGGGGACGTGGCCTCCTCCAATCAAAACATCCAGGACAGACAGGTTTTCTCAGACTTTTTCCTGCACATTAAGGAGAGCTAGGAAGTAAAGGTTAGATACAACCTTGTTGTGTCTGGCACCAGTGAAATATGTGACACCTATATTACCGACATGAATCTCCATCCAGCATGTTGATGGAAGCCTCATCCTCTTTAAGATCAGACGAACATCAAGTTGGAGCTGGGATTGCCGATGGGTTTAGACGTGCTAGACCTCATCCAGAAAACTGTTCAATTGAGAAGTGATGCAGAATTTTTCCACTTCCTTTACACAGCCCACAAAAGCAATTTCACTGACCAGCCAGCCTTATGCTTGAGAGTGATCGTTCTTTGCTCAGGGATGGTGGTGGCAGACATATGATGGGTGAACTGTTGCAACTCACTTGTTCCCTCTGCCATTTTCCCATGGCCTGTGCATGGTCCCTCTGGGATAATGACTGGTATTGTCTTCCATTCATCAATATTGTGTCTTACAATAACAATGTAACAAACCAGGTATTGAACCAGACTTTTCAAGTGATTCAAGACCCCATTAACTTTAAGTTTACATTAAGATGAATACTTGGCATTAGCTTCAGGAGCTAAAATAAGTCTTATGACCAAGGGAAATATGAAGAACTACTATGTTAGAATGTACCCATACTTTGCCCTCCTCTCTATAGTAAACTAAGTACCTGTGTAATCCGAGTCATGGCGTTTTAAAGATGTCTGTTTTGTAGTAGGTTTCAAGAGGGTGTTAGCCTGCTTTTTGAGAGACACATATAGATACTAATTCACCCCACTGACTACCCAATATAGCGCAGAATTAATCTTTCAAAGAATCTGGGTGAAACATTTATTTTTTTATTCTCCAAATACATGAGGAAATGAATGGCTAAGCAATTAGAGGAAGAGAAAACTAAGAACATAACAGAAACTCACCCAGTTTGGCCTAATGGCACCACTAGGGATTCTCTCTGCCCATCTGAACAGTAGCAAGCACTAGAAGCATGATATCTCTCATAATAGGGTTGAAGGGTGCTGCTGCAACTATTATTACTTCTGAACGAGTGACACAGGACATACGTGTATGTGGCTGCATCATGATCATGTTTATGTGGACAGTATATTTACACTCCTTTTGTCAAACATGTGAATAATTCGAGATATAAACATTTAGCCTGAATAACCATAACATCATACCTCTCTCGTTCTCGCTCTCTTTAAGTCTTAGTTAGAAGAAATATTTTGGTATCAAACCCCAAACTTGAGCATTTTGCCAATATATGACCACATATTATATGCCTTGTATGGGATTAACTACCTGTGGAATAATGACTCATGCAATACCATTCTCTGACAGTGCAGAGAATCCTAGCACGCAGAAAAGAAGACAAAATGCCCCCGATCCACCACCACACCTGCAATAATATGCAGCAAATGTTGTCTTTCATCTAGCAGAAAGCTGGGAAAGATACCAATACATTTACTATGCAGTTTCTAAATTAAACCTGTCCAGGAATTTGAATATCAAGCTCCTTGGTACTATATATGAATTATGTACACTTCAAAACACACACACGAAGACATAGATATAAACATACATACATATACCGTTTTCGACAATTAACTACACACAGCAGTTTTTATCGAAACAGACAGAAGAAAACAAATCCTATTGGTTTACTGCCAAGGTGCACAGGGTGTGAACAAATAGGCAGAATATCCTTTATTTTACTTATTTTTTTGAGTTGATATCATGAGGGTAGTACTTGCTTGCCAGTTAGATCCTGGTACATGAATATGTTTCATGGAATTCTATAGAAACCAAGTGACAATTATACAAACAAAAAATAAGTACCTAAATCATTGGTGTGGGCTTTTTTTTGGTTTGTTTTCTGTTTTAGAGCGCTAAAAAGAGCAATGAGTGAAGTTGGTTGAAAATAATTATCTTCAACTAACTTACTGAGCACTTCCAGTATATCAGACATGCTGCACATGTGGTGGGAGGAATCTAACTTTTTTATTAAATCCTCACTCACCCCCTTGACTGTTTAGAAACAGATGTGAGGAAGGGCACTCTGCTGAACAATAACCGTCAAATAACCCTCAAATGAAACTCTATTATATGAAAAATCCACACGCTAGGGATGCTGCATCCCATTCTGGTGTGCTTGCCATCCCCCTGGATCTCATTCAGAGGTAATGCTGTTCATAGAAAAGAAGTGAACAAGCTGCCTTGCCTACCCATCTGAGCAAATGCAAATTACCTCGATTCAATGCATACTTCCAAAATAAGTTCAAAATATGTCGAAACTTTGAAGCTGAATGCTGAAGTCTCCGTGATTGGCAGTGAGATGGTGGCCAGAGCAGGGAATTTGCTGTAATGCGGTCTCTATAATGCTTTGGATAGGCTTGGGTTTGGAAACAGGGGTTTGTGACCAAACACATACTATTAGGATGTAATTTATCCCATTGGGAAAGTCTTGCGAAATATGTCACTTACACAGGGGGAGTGGAATAAGAGGGCCTAACTTGGAGATGGCTGAATAGGGGACATGGGTGTTGGTGACAGGCGAACAGAGCTGGTGTGTTTTGTCACCGGTGGCAGTGCTGTCAGGCTCGGAGACAAGCTGTCCGTGACAAAGCCTTCAGATCCTCCCTGCACAGCACACCTCTCAGCACGACATGTTTACACGGAAAAACTTAAAGGAACACAAACGCCTTGGAAACCTTTAATCCAATAAGCACCAAACTGAACTTCTTCTACTGAATAACAATGCATTTTATAAACAGTTTGTACTTTTTGAAGATTTTACTAGGAAGGAAATGATTGCTTTTCATCACCAGTATAATCACAATCATCATCACTATTGTGCTATATTACTGTTGTTTGTCCCCCTTGAGCCACCGTAGCTTCAACATAGCCATAACACCTCCTCAAAATTGTCGGAACTAAATCCTTAGGTCCTTGTCCATCTATCAGGATTATATAATGTGTGGATATCTGTGTAGAAACTGTCTGAACCAAACATATTGTCCACACTGGCACCTATTACTCTGCTGTGGTAGACAGTGGTAGGTAATGCGATTGGTCTACCATAGCTGGACCTTGGTGTCGGTTTGGAGAAATGTTTGATGGTTTCTATACAGATCTCCACACATTATACAATCTGGACGGATGGACAAGGAGTTACGGATTATAGATATTACTTCAATTACAGGATTTTTAAAAACAAGAACCCCCTTAAAATTGTTAGCCGAATGTTTGTGCTGAATCCTATATAGGGCTACCTCATCCTCTGACCTCTAAGATGTGTGGAGTTTTCTACGATTTTACTTACCTGAGGATGGGAACAGTACAATGCATGACAATGTCCCATCAGGCTGTTTCTGTCGGTGTTACCCTGGCCACCTTATTCAATAACAATAACAGACTCATTGCTCACTGTCTGAGCTCACAAATTATTGATTCTCTGTGCTAAGTCCTCTTATGTGTTGCTTTTGTGAATTTCATGTGTATTATCCAGAGTTAATCCAGATAATTGAATGCGTTAGACTGAATGCTAATTTAATCGGTGTACCAAATGTTGGAGTAATACAACTTTCCATCACAAGGGGGCAGAATGTACTTGTTTGTCTTCTCCTTTGTGTTCTCGTCAGTAATATTGTTAAATCAGTGTGATATTTGTTGTTCCAATTGTTTCAACGCACATTCTGTTCTCACCCAATAACATTTACTCAATGGAGCTCTCATAAAACAAGTAAAAGTCAATACGACGCCACATCACGAACATATATACTGCGCCTGCCCCTAAATTTATATGTCATGTATTGGATTAATTGCAGGTCCCACTACACAAATGTTTTTCTCACGGATAAATAAGAGGGAAAACATTTATCACAATCTCAGAGATGTAATACCTTCGATAAATGTTTGAGGTAGGGAGAAATGGCTAATTCCTGGTATGGAATGTTTGAGACAGTGAAAAGAGAGCTTGGGACTAAGGTTCTATCTGCAAAAAGAAGATTCTGAGATAATTGGCTTTAAAGTCCCAAACACTCATTGGTTTGAATGGTGTCAGCAATCTTTATCTAGTATTCTTTAGGACTTAACAACATGAATTGGGGTATTTAGAGTAATATATACAGTGGGGAGAACAAGTATTTGATACACTGCCGATTTTGCAGGTTTTCCCACTTACAAAGCATGTAGAAATCTGTAACTTATATCATAGGTACTCTTCAACTGTGAGTGACGGAATCTAAAACAAAAATCCAGAAAATCACATTGTATGATTTTTAAGTAATTAATTTGCATTTTATTGCATGACATAAGTATTTGATATATCAGAAAACCAGAACTTAATATTTGGTACAGAAATCTTTGTTTGCAATTACAGAGATCATACGCTTCCTGTAGTTCTTGACCAGGTTTGCACACACTGCAGCAGGGATTTTGGCCCACTCCTCCATCCAGATCCTTCAGTTTTCGGGGCTGTCGCTGGGCAATACGGACTTTCAGCTCCCTCCAAAGATTTTCTATTGGGTTCAGGTCTGGAGACTGGCTAGGCCACTCCAGGACCTTGAGATGCTTCTTTCAGAGCCACTCCTTAGTTGCCCTGGCTGTGTGTTTCGGGTCGTTGTCATGCTGGAAGACCCAGCCACGACCCATCTTCAATGCTCTTACTGAGGGAAGGAGGTTGTTGGCCAAGATCTCGCGATACATGGCTCCATCCATCCTCCCCTCAATACGGTGCAGTCGTCCTGTCCCCTTTGCAGAAAAGCATCCCCAAAGAATGATGTTTCCACCTCCATGCTTCACGGTTGGGATGGTGTTCTTGGGGTTGTACTCATCCTTCTTCTTCCTCCAAACACGGCGAGTGGAGTTTAGACCAAAAAGCTATATTTTTGTCTCATCAGACCACATGACCTTCTCCCATTGCTCCTCTGGATCATCCAGATGGTCATTGGCAAACTTCAGACGGGCCTGGCCATGCGCTGGCTTGAGCAGGGGGACCTGCAGGATTTTAATCCATGACGGCGTAGTGTGTTACTAATGGTTTTCTTTGAGACTGTGGTCCCAGCTCTCTTCAGGTCATTGACCAGGTCCTGCCGTGTAGTTCTGGGCTGATCCCTCACCTTCCTCATGATCATTGATGCCCCACGAGGTGAGATCTTGCATGGTGCCCCAGACCGAGGGAGATTGACCGTCATCTTGAACTTCTTCCATTTTCTAATAATTGCGCCAACAGTTGTTACCTTCTCACCAAGCTGCTTGCCTATTGTCCTGTAGCCCATCCCAGCCTTGTGCAGGTCTACAATTTTATCCCTGATGTCCTAACACAGCTCTCTGGTCTTGGCCATTGTGGAGAGGTTGGAGTCTGTTTGATTGAGGGTGTGGACAGGTGTCTTTTATACAGGTAACGAGTTCAAACAGGTGCAGTTAATACAGGTAATGAGTGGAGAACAGAAGGGCTTCTTAAAGAAAAACTAACAGGTCTGTGAGAGCCGGAATTCTTACTGGTTGGTAGGTGATCAAATACTTATGTCATGCAATAAAATGCAAATTAATTATTTAAAAATCATACAATGTGAAAATTACAGACCTCTACATGCTTTGTATGTAGGAAAACCTGCAAAATCGGCAGTGTATCAAATACTTGTTCTCCCCACTGTAGGTAGAGAAGATTGAACAGAACAAGGCTAATGTCAATAACTACATTTTGACAAAAATGCAGATAGAACCAATAGTCCCAAGCTCTCTCAACGCCTTCTTGAACCAACTGCAATTTAAAATTATTGGATAATGATGATTCAGGATGAACCATATTTGAAAGAATAGTATATCTCATAAGCAATTTAAAGATATACCATAATAGTCAAATGGACAAAAATTATGACCTCCCATAGATTGCACATCTATCTTGATCACTTGAGAAAGTGGCCTTGTTTCTCCCCACTGTTGCCATTAATTTGTGTACAGTCAGAATCATTATCGTAAACCAACTGCCAATACAGCTTTAAACACTATTTTCACTTCCCATACCTCATTGGAATGTAATTTGACTGCACTCACATACCAATCATTTGTTGTGCCTATCAAGAAGACAGAGCCCCTATGATACATTTCACAGTAATGGTGCTTTGTCTCTGTAGATATGTTTTTCCAAATGCATTGAGCACAGGAGATGCATATGCTTGTTTAACAGTTGCCGAGTATTTAACATGAAAGTGACTGATTGCTTAAAGTTAGGGCCTAGGGGCGCAGCCTTCATGATGCACAGTAACTGATGGTAACAGATTGTGTTTTCAGGGACATATACAAAGTGGTCATGCAGAGGCCCTCTAGCTATAGTGTCTAAAGTAGGTGTGATTGATGGAGCAAACCCTAAGAGGCAGTGACAGCGTCAAGTCAGGCAGTGACAGTGACAAGTCAGGAACAAAGCTTACAACTCGCCCACCACCTAAACCAACTCAGACAACAACACGTGTACAGAGATACGTGTACAGAACAGTACCCGTCTTTTTAGCAAACATTCCACTCATTGCCAATCCTGTCATTTGCCAGACTGGCCTTCCGGCAATCTGAACATTCAATATGCAGCCGGATTTACGTTGCAGTTGCTGATTGGTAGGTGGAAACAACATTAATATTTTCCATGACGATGTTGTTTACCCCGCCTGTGGGGAAAACAACCTGTGGTTACATTGGTTACTTAATTGGCTCATAGCAGAAACATAACTTTTTTCAAACACAATTTTCTTGTTTCAAAACTCAATTTAAGAAAACTATTACAAAACAACATTTTAGAAAATTACAACATGTCTAAAGATTACTTTCCATCATTGTCTGCTCCCAAGCATTCTCACTACTAAAAATGTAATATTGTAGTATTGACTTCCTTCATGCCCCTTTTCATGACGGCACTAACTTTAGCCACATGAGTGAGGGCTAGCTAGCTACCAACCAGAGGATTAAGGTAGTCAAGACCAAAAACACAAAAAAGCGGACTATAAAGCTAAAAGTAGTAAGTGGATTTACAAATGACTATAGTAAAGAAGTTAAATGTCTTACTTGTGATGAAATGTTTTCCACACACATAGCTACGTGTAGCCTAGTTGGACACCTTGTCCACACAATTGCCCACTCTTCCACACCAAATAGCCTGAAGCCACAAGGCTCTTCTTGCAGGCTCTATTTCCCTACATGGGAGCATTGCAAAACGTAGGTCAGTATTTTTCACCTGGTTACATATACATTGGACAACACAGCAGGTTTTCGGCATGTTTTGTCATTTCTGTATAACAAAAAATGTGGCTCTTTTACAATGTTGGTCGAATGTTTGTTTTCCCCAATTTGTGGGCGTGGTTAGGGGAATTCCTTCTTATGACATGAATACCGACTTGAAGTATATAGAATTTGAATTTTAAAAACAACAACCAACAATACCGTTTGTCAATACCATTACCCTTGTCAAAACCAAACCAAATTCCCTTGTCAGAAGGCAGTGTCAATGCAAGATCAAGTTGTTCAAAGTGGCCAGAGAGGACTCCATAATGACACAGAGAAATAATGATATGGAAAATATTAGCCTAAAAGATTAAATCAAGCTACGTTTGCATTGGTTGTATCCCATTAATGAGAGGAAAGACATGCAAAACTGGCACCTGTTGTCATTCCTCGCACATATGCTGATCATCATGACTTGCTATTTTGTTATGCTCATTTCAGTTACATTATTTTTCCCTCCTCTCTTATTAAGAGATGGAGTACAGACAGACTACTTTAGTGAACTTTCTGAATTGGCATAGAGAGAATTAGTGTACTCACACACACATCAGAGGGGTTGGGTTTAAATGTGGAAGACACATTTCAGTTGAATGCATTCAGTTGTACAACTGACTAGTATCCCCCTTTCCCTTTCCCTATCCTACAAGGACGCATCAATCAAAGCCACCACTGCTCGTCAGACACACACTAATCACATTTATCCTTTCCTAAAAACATATTCAAAACATAAGCTCACCTTCAAATCTTGGCTGTAGTCCATATACTGAAGCTAAGCTTCCCCTGAAGTAAATTGAACTTGCCAAATTATATAATTACTCCTGTCTATGCAAAAATAAATAAAATCCTTCAAAACACGACACCAGAGAGCATGATATTGCTGTGTAATTCTAACAAAATATCATTTTTATTTTAGGCGTGAAGATTTCAACCATGTAGTAACCAAAAAAGTGTTAAATAAATCAAAATACATTTTATATTTGAGATCCTTCAAATAGCCACCCTTTGCCTTGATGACAGCTTTGCACACTCTTGTCATCGCCACTTTATCCGGGGTTACAGCACCCTGGTTTCCCCCCTTTCTGCACTCAACTCTCCCAAGGTTCCGTTCACATGGTCCCCAGCTGCTGACCGGGCGTTCCTGGACCTCAAGCACCGCTTCAACACAGCTCCCGTATTAGTTCATCCTGACCCGTCCTGTCAGTTCGTGGTGGAGGCCGACACTTCGGATGTCGTAGTGGGGCTGTCATGTCCTAGCGTTCTGCCCTGGACCTTAAGCTGCATTCCTGCGCCTTCTTCTCCCATCGTCTTAACGCCACGGAGACGTGGTGCGATGTGGGGAATGGTGAGCTACTGGCGGTGAAGGAGTGGAAGGAGTGGAAAAGAGAACCGGGCAGTAGCACTAGTGTATATAGGGGAAATAAGCACCCTTCTCTTGCTTACTGGATTTAAAATAGGCTACAGTGTTCATAATGAACTGGTGGGGAAGTTTGAATGTCCAGAGCGTCTCTGGTGTGATGTGATCACATTGGCTGGTGGTAAAAACGCAGTAAATGGGAATCTACTGTTCTCCCCACGCCTAATATTAATGTTTCCAATCAAATGTATGAATGAAGTTAGAATGTTTTCCTATCAGTCTAATTTGCATAAGCATTGTGATTGGACGATAGCTGTAAGGGTTATCAAATCAGGATAAAATAATCTGATCTTCTCAAGCTCATTAATGACAGAATGTTCATATTTGAAGATTGGTGTAAGGCCATGTCTATTTGGCAAATGACAGGAGTGGCAAGGGGTGGAATGGAATAGCTGAACAAAGACGTCAACCAGGCTACTCTCTTCCAACCAGGCTACTCTCTTCCAACCAGGCTACTCGCTTCCAACCAGGCTACTCTCTTCCAACCAGGCTACTCTCTTCCATGTGCGTGAGCACCACTGAACTATGTTCATATTCAATCAACCACACACATTGTCTAAACCTTAATAATTGATACCACTATACATTGAGGCTCTATGTTTGTGGAAATATCTGAGGCAATATCAAATCCCCAACTGAAAGACACAAAGCCCAGTCAGAAGTGTCTGTGGACATACAAAAGTGTTATTGGATTTGTTTCAACCACTTGACTGTTGGTCTGTAAAGTTGGGAAATCAATAGTAAAAGATAAGAATGGTTAAGCACACCATTCAATCAGTCCTCTTGTCAAGCGTAAATCCATCCACTGTACTGACCATAAGAATCCTCTCCACTGTAAAACCGAACTATTCGATCAAACTATTTCAGGGACCATTAGTTACCATCGTAGATGGCCTTTGGTTTGATCAAGGGAAATCAGACGTACACCAGTCAACTATTTTACTGACATTGAGGATGTGCGCTTTGAACTATTCCCCCGTCAACACGGAAACTATACAGGTCTTCCCGTGTAATAGGCTTCTTGACATGTTTGATTAGGAGTGCTTTCCTTTCCTCAGGACCATTAAACAGGGTCTGAGGTCAGTACCCAATCATTGGATCACTGCGTGCAATTCCAAATCCATATTTCATATTGAGTACCTTACATCAAGCTGAATGATGGTGTGTCACTGAACTGGAACAGGCATGGTTATATCCCTCTATAATCTGAAAGGAAGGTTTGGGCGGTATTATAGTGGATTAAAGCCCTAAAATAAAATAAGTGTTACTTTTACTGGCACTAGATATTTCATGGACATCCGACAAGAAATAATACATCTAACCCCCAAAAAAGTATGTTGTTTTGGCATCCTGGAAAAGAAAAGGGTTTGTTGCATTAAGCCCATCTTTAATGCTTCTGGGAAAAACCTGTAAAAAGAAAAAAGACACAAAAATGGCCACATGCCGAGATAACTTGAAATAGGCTTGTGGGGACAATTCTCCATGTGTAGGACATTTTAATTCTGCTTTAACAACATACGGTCCACTGTTAAAATGCTAAGTAGTCGAGAAAGTAACAGCTGCACAAATGTACATTATATTTAGTCAAATGGTATTTAGCAACACAAATGCCCATTCACAGAGCTTTATTTCCCACTGGGCCAAACAGGTTTAATCAATGTTGTTTCAATATAATTTGTCAATGTATTGTAACGTGGACTCTGTGGAAAATACATTGGATTTGATCAAAAGTAATCAACGTAAACTATTGTTTTAGGAGTGAAATTTCAGCCTTCTATAACTATGCATGTCTTAATTCATTGTAGAAAGTGTGCATGTTCAATATAGCATGCGAAGGTCGCAGGTCTGTTGAGATCTTCACAATTGCTATAGTAATCTGCACAGAATCTCCAACAGCATTGATCACTTGCACCATGTACTTTTAATGTAATCCTAACTGCAATCCAGGTCATTTGGTTCTGCTATTAGATGAAGCACAGTGATAACACATGAAGTTGTTGTATACAAAATATCTGACATTGTATTCCCATTTGAACTTTGTTGTGCTTTTACATTTTTATCCTATTTTTATTTTTAAAACAATAGCTGTGTTATATAGGCCTCATATCATTGATGATATATGACTTCTAAAGTATGGTTACATTTAATATTTGCTCTGTTAAACCTACCCTTAGGAATGACTTTGATAGCAACAGTGAATCTATTTAGTTATTAAGCCATCTCTCAATAATCATTCTCATGTTAGAACATTGGTAGTAGTCAGTGACAAATATCAAGGCTACGAAGGGCTTGGTTAAAAACCTGGATGGGAGGCCAAATATATAGCTGTAGATTTTACAGTAGGAGGTGCTACCGAGGCTATCGTTTAGTTTTTTTCTTCTGATAGCGGCTATAACGCTGA
The DNA here is from genome assembly GCA_023634145.1 of Thymallus thymallus. Lineage (NCBI taxonomy): Eukaryota > Metazoa > Chordata > Actinopteri > Salmoniformes > Salmonidae > Thymallus > Thymallus thymallus. The sequence continues at coordinate 7,023,444 of CM042378.1, read as the reverse complement.
AGATCTGACGTATCATAGGTACACATTCAACACGTTATACAAGGTTTGTCTATGGAAACTAATATGCCATTTTGTAATTTGGGTGAACTAAAGTGAGAGACAGTTGGCACTCTGATTAACTCTGCCCTACTTGTGCTAGCCCTCCATTTGAATGATTCTTTAATCAAATGCAAAGGAGATAATTGAATCAATCAGTCAAAACCACATCACTTCACTGAGCCTAATCACGCTGATCTTTAGGCCAAACCCAAAACATCCTAGGACAGAGGAGCAGCCTGAAGAAACATTATTTTCCAAATGACCTATAATGTATCCAGTCTGACTTCAGGAATACACAGTGAGAGCCAGTTCAGTTCCAAGATAATTTAGCAAAACTCCAAAACAACTGGCACAAGGGCCATTCTTCATTGTAAAATCCAGCTGCATCTTTGTTTAGTCATGCGTCTCTTCTAAAACAGAGCTCAGATTTATTCACTTTGGACCCTGTTTACCTCGCAGGAGGTATTCTGGGCATCAGTCAAGTCATCAATTACGTAAATACACATAGTGCATTTGCCTCTGACCTCTAGCAGTTAATGGCAAATTGAATAGGAAACCCACTGGGCACACCACATAATTTCAACATGGACATTTGGGCAATATTTGGTTGAGACGTTGATCAATGAGATTTCAACCTTTATTCACCTACACAAAAAGACAGCCAAAAGGTTGTTGAATTCCTAATGTGATAGCATATGCTTTCAACCATCTAAAAGGACAACCAAATTCCAATGGAAAAACAATGTCATATTTTTGGTTTAGTTGTCATCTAAATGTGTTACCACATATAGGCCTACGGGTTTTAAGTTTTGGTTGATTTAAAATGTCATCTTTAAGTTAACGATTAATATGCAGTAACGAGGTCAATGGAACTTGACCAAAACAATGGAAATGCCATGGAAACGTGTGGGGGAAATATGGCAAATTTTAACCCCCAGCAAAATCAACATACATTTAGGCAATTTTTTATGTGCATTTCACACTATTTTGAGGTAGAAATCTGAGTATAATGCTCGTATGGATGTCAACTCTGTGAGGGCTTGGTTGTGGTAAGGCCTCTTACTCCCACCTAGGGGAGGAGAGAGGCACACAACCAAGTCCTCACACACCTATTAGGGAGATTATCATCCCCAATCAGAGACAGCTGTCTAGCGTTGTCTCTGATTGGGGATAGCATTTAAGCTCCACTCAAATCCACCTGTGTGTGGATCATTGTTCATTGTTCCTGCTTGTCTGCCTTGAGTTCACAGAAAGCAAGTAAATCACTGTGTTTTGTTTTGTAGTCGTGTTTTTGTTTTTCACTCTCCTTTATTTGTAAATGCCTCGAGAGAACAACTCATTTTCAAATAAAAGGATGACACTTCACCAGCGCTCCGTCTATCGTCCCTTAAATACTCCGCACCGTGACAGAATGATCCACCACCCTGGGACGCAACGGGGGATTACTTTAGGAGATATCCTCCTCGGTATGGGAAAAATTACCGAGGAGGAACACTCTTATTATCGTTCGGTGGAGGAAGGCTGGGGTCCGGAGCAGTCAAGGCGCCGAAGACGGAGGACACGTCACCGGGCTAAAACTGAGGACCAGCCTGGAGCCCAGAAAAACCCCCAAACTGATTTTGGGGGGGGGGCTATGGGGGTGGTCGGGGATCGGGGGAGAAGAGCCCCGACCACTGCACTCGTGGGGGTTCCAGGAGGAGCCCCTACAGCCGTGGGAGCAGGAGTACAGAGAGGAGTCGGAGGAAGACGACGACGATGTGCTTCTGTTCCCTCACTCGTGGGGGTTCCCGAAGGAGCCCTCACAGGATGGGGATTGGCGGTGGAGTAGGGACGACAGGGACAGTCGTGCTCCAGCGCCAGTTCCCAGTCCGGTGCCTCCAGCGCCGGTCCAGAGTCGGAGGAAGAGGAGACCGACTCTGCGCACCAAACCATCGGTGCGCAACATTAGCCCGATGCGACCCGTACCAGCTAAACGCACCAACCCTACGGTGCGTTTCCCCAGCCCGGTACGGCCCGCGCCTGCTCCGCGCACCAGCCCAACGGTGCGTGTCTCAAGCCCGGTGCGACCCGTGCCAGCTAAACGCACCAACCCAACGGTGCGTTTCCCCAGCCCGGTACGGCCCGTGCCTGCGCCTCGCAGCAGACCAGTGGTGCGCTCACCCAGTCCAGTATGCCCCGTGCCCATTCCTCACACGGAGCCTACAGCGAGGGTCGACAGCGCAGCTCTGTGGTTGGAGACCATCTCTGCGTCGGTGCCCAGGGTGGGCACGACGTTCAGCCCCGCTGTGGAGCAGGAGCTCCATAGCGTGTCGGTGCCCAGTCTGGGGCCGACAGCCAGCCCAACCACAGGGCTGGAAACCATCTCTGCGTCGGTGCCCAGGGTGGGCACGACGTTCAGTCCCGCTGTGGAGCAGGAGCTCCATAGCGCGTCGGTGCCCAGTCTGGGGCCGACAGCCAGCCCAACCACAGGGCTGGAGACCATCTCTGCGTCGGTGCCCAGGGTGGGCACGACGTTCAGTCCCGCTGTGGAGCAGGAGCTCCATAGCGTGTCGGTGCCCAGTCTGGGGCCGACAGCCAGACCTACGGCAGGGCTGAAAACCACCTCTCCGTCGGTGCCCAGGGTGGGCACGGCGTCCAATCCGAGGTCTCCTGTGAAGGTCAGCAGCCCGAGGCCTCCGGTGAAGGTCAGCAGCCCGAGACCTCCGGAGAAGGTCAGCAGCCCGAGGCCTCCTGTGAAGGTCAGCAGCCCGAGGCCTCCTGTGAAGGTCAGCAGCCCGAGACCTCCTGTGAAGGTCAGCAGCCCGAGGCCTCCGGTGAAGGTCAGCTGCCCGAGCTCCATAGCGTGTCGGTGCCCAGTCTGGGGCCGACAGCCAGCCCCACCAGAGGGCTGGAAACCATCTTTGCGTCGGTGCCCAGGGTGGGCACGACGTTCAGTCCCGCTGTGGAGCAGGAGCTCCATAGCGCGTCGGTGCCCAGTCTGGGGCCGACAGCCAGCCCAACCACAGGGCTGGAGACCATCTCTGCGTCGGTGCCCAGGGTGGGCACGACGTTCAGTCCCGCTGTGGAGCAGGAGCTCCATAGCGTGTCGGTGCCCAGTCTGGGGCCGACAGCCAGACCTACGGCAGGGCTGAAAACCACCTCTCCGTCGGTGCCCAGGGTGGGCACGGCGTCCAATCCGAGGTCTCCTGTGAAGGTCAGCAGCCCGAGGCCTCCGGTGAAGGTCAGCAGCCCGAGGCCTCCGGTGAAGGTCAGCAGCCCGAGACCTCCGGAGAAGGTCAGCAGCCCGAGGCCTCCTGTGAAGGTCAGCAGCCCGAGGCCTCCTGTGAAGGTCAGCAGCCCGAGGCCTCCTGTGAAGGTCAGCAGCCCGAGGCCTCCGGTGAAGGTCAGCTGCCCGAGACCTCCGCAGAAGGTCAGCAGCCCGAGGCCTCCTGTGAAGGTCAGCAGCCCGAGGCCTCCTGTGAAGGTCAGCAGCCCGAAACCCCCGGTGAAGGTCAGCAGCCCGAGACCCCCGGCGAAGGTCAGCAGCCCGAGACCCCCGGCGAAGGTCAGCAGCCCGAGACCCCCGGCGAAGGTCAGCAGCCCGAGACCTCCGGGGAAGGTCAGCAGCCCGAGACCTCCGGGGAAGTTCAGCAGCCCGAGACCTCCGGGGAAGGTCAGCAGCCCGAGACCTCTGGGGAAGGTCAGCAGCCCGAGACCTCCGGGGAAGGTCAGCAGCCCGAGACATCCGGGGAAGGTCAGCAGCCCGAGACCTCCGGGGAAGGTCAGCAGCCCGGGACCTCAGGTGAAGGTGAGCAGCCCTGAACCTCCACCAGAGCCACATCCGGGTCCAACAGTCTGCTCTGCTCCAGCGCCAGAGCGGTCCGCTCCACCGGTGCCCAGTCCGGGGCCGGTCGCCGACGTCGCTCCAGTGACGGAGCAGTCCGCTCCACCGGTGCCCAGTCCGGGGCCGGTCGTCTGCGTCGCTCCAGTACCGGAGCAGTCCGCTCCACCGGTGCCCAGTCCGGGGCCGGTCATCTGCGTCGCTCCAGTGCCGGAGCAGTCCGCTCCACCGGTGCCCAGTCCGGGGCCGGTCGTCTACGTCGCTCCAGTGACGGAGCAGTCCGCTCCACCGGTGCCCAGTCCGGGGCCGGTCGTCGGCGTCGCTCCAGTGCCGGAGCAGTCCGCTCCACCGGTGCCCAGTCCGGGGCCGGTCGTCTACGTCGCTCCAGTGACGGAGCAGTCCGCTCCACCGGTGCCCAGTCCGGGGCCGGTCGTCTGCGTCGCTCCAGTGCCGGAGCAGTCCGCTCCACCGGTGCCCAGTCCGGGGCCGGTTGTCAGCCCCTCTCCAGGGTCGAGGGCTCCCACACCAGGGTCCAGACAGGACTTGGTGGATGGCGGGAGTACTCAGGGGGGAACCATCGCGCCGGGGTCCGGACCGGACCGGGCGTGCAACGGAGAGGTAGGAGGGAAGCTACTCTCACAGCCTGTGCCACGCCCGGAACCGGAACCGGAGCCCCCACCAGCAACCACCTCAGTACCCCGCCATGTCCCCCCTAGTTTTTTGGACAATTTTTCTTTCAGGAGAGGGGGGATTGTTGTGTGCGATCGGGAGTCCGCACCTTAGGGGGGGGGGTACTGTGAGGGCTTGGTTGTGGTAAGGCCTCTTACTCCCACCTAGGGGAGGAGAGAGGCACACAACCAAGTACTCACACACCTATTAGGGAGATTATCATCCCCAATCAGAGACAGCTGTCTAGCGTTGTCTCTGATTGGGGATAGCATTTAAGCTCCACTCAAATCCACCTGTGTGTGGATCATTGTTCATTGTCCCTGCTTGTCTGCCTTGAGTTCACAGAAAACAAGTAAGTCACTGTGTTTTGTTTCGTAGTCGTGTTTTTGTTTTTCACTCTCCTTTATTTGTAAATGCCTCGAGAGAACAACTCATTTTCAAATAAAAGGATGACACTTCACCAGCGCTCCGTCTATCGTCCCTTAAATACTCCGCACCGTGACAAACTCCAAATGCATGTTTATGTCATTGTCACCAATCAACCGATTTCGCTATGCTACAAGCTTATACGAACAGGAGTTAGCATTTAGCAGTCACTTCTTCTAAACCTGAAAAGGGACTACTTCTAAATGTTATGTAGTGAAAACAGCCAAATATATTCAAATCGGACTCTAGAAACCACATTTTGGGCTTGTTACAATACATAAGTTATGATGGATTTGACGAATATCCACTTTGTTAGATCAGATTTGTTGAATATGCACCAATCCGGCGTCCTTCTTCTATCCTCCACGGTTTGTGTTCCATTGACCTCTTTACAGCATCTATGTGGTTTCTGCATTATGATGCATATACATGACACTCCAACATTCTATGGCAACCATTAACATTACATGGGGACTATGTAAACAATGCTATGTAATTGAATGTCCAGAATGAGCATTATGATGCATTTACATTACACTACAACATTATATGGCAGCCATGTTATTTAGCATTGCATGTTTAATATTTCAATAATGCTATGTAACTGAACAATATTCTGAATTCTAAAAGTTGGCCTAACTCTAAACATATGGCTCTGGAAAGTTCCGTCTGTGCCACTGACTTACTCTGGCTTTAATTCCAGTTTAACTTGTCGACAAGTTAACAAATCTCCAACTAAAGCAATAATGTAAGTTAAAGAACAAGAATAAGATTAAGCCATTGGCTCATTTATCTCCTATAAATGTTTATGTTTGGTTGCGTTGTCAACCAAATACAATTCAAAATTAGATATTAGTTTCCTTATCCTGTAAGCAGTTTGACAAGGTTTGACAGCAATCCATCCTTTGTCACAGTTTCCCTGGCACTGTTTCCACATTTTAGCATTTTTGTAGACAAATCCCTTGTCCAAATCATGTTCAAATAATCTATGTGACTTTGTTGAGCTTCACAATCAATGTTAGATGCGTTCGGATGATTTGGAAATGATGTGTGAAAAAGGCTCAAATCCAGCCGTAACAAAGAGGTATAGACATAGCATGTACAGTTCTATAGCAGTATAGTTATATTTGTGTGTATTCCTACCGAATGGGTATAACACAGGTGTCAGGCTCTGGTCATAGGGAAGCCTTTGGCTCCTCTAGTTATCTATGGCCAGAGCCTGACAGAGCCCCAATTAGAGGCAGCTGCTTTGCATTGTCTCTAATTGGGGGCCATATTTAAGTTCAGGTGTTTCACCTGTCTGTGTGGATCATTGTGTTTGGTTTAGTGCTGTTTAGGCAACCTGTGTTACGTTTGTTTTTACACGTTGTTATTTTGTGCAAGTTGATTTAAATAAAAATGCACTACATCAGCGCTGCGTCTTGGTCTGCCACTCACCACGTTCGTGACAGAATGATCCACCAAACTAGGACCAGGCAGCTCTTACCTGGGGTGAGATACCGCGGAAGCAGGAGCAACGGGGTCCATGCCGGACAGCAGCCCCAAAGCAACCCAAAGATTTTTTTGGAGGGGGCGCTATGGGGATTGTTGGGCCAAGATGACGAGGCGCCTAGACCACTCTCCATGTGGGAAGAGGAGGAGCATGACTGGGGGTCAAAATCAGAGGAACAGGAGGAATACCTTAGGAAGATGTTCTGGGGAATAATGGAGCAATGTAGGCGGAATCAGGAGGAGGTTGATAAAGAAAGGACTGAGCTGGAGTTGATGATGCCTGAGGTGTGCATCCGCAGCCTGGGTCATAGAGTGCCAGCCTCCCGCTCCGGATCTTCACCCCTCATCACAAACCCAGTACGTCCTGTGTTCGCTTCCCGTACCAGTCCTCCAGGATGACTCTCCAGTCCAGTACGACCTGTGCTGGCTCCCCGCACTTGCCCTGAAGTGCATGTCACCAGTCTGGTGCGACCTGTGCCGGCTCCCCGCTCTCGCCCTGAAGTGCGTGTCACCAGTCCGGTGCAACCTGTTTCGGCTCCACGCACCAGGCATCCAGTGCATCCTCCCAGCCCGGTACGCCCTGTGCCGGCTCCCCGCACCCGACCTCCAGTGCGTGCCTCCAGTGCCGGTCCCACGCACCAGACCTCTGGTGCACCTCCCCAGCCCGGTACGCCCTGTGCTGTCTCCTCGCACCCGACCTTCAGTGCATGCGCCCAGCCCGGTGCTTTCAGTGCCAGCTCCACGCGCCAGACTTCCAGTGCGCCATCCCAGCCCGGAGCCTCCAGTGACTGTCCCCAGCCCGGAGCCTCCAGTGACGGTCCCCACACCCGGAACCTCCAGTGACGGTCCCCACACCCGGAGCCTCCAGTGACGGTCCACACACCCGGAGCCTCCAGTGACGGTCCACACACCCGGAGCCTCCAGTGACGGTCCACACACCCGGAGCCTCCAGTGACGGTCCACACACCCGGAGCCTCCAGTGACGGTCTTCAGCCCGGAGTCTTCTGCTGTGCCGGTGCCCAGTCCGGGTCCGGCCTCCAGTCCAGCATCTGGGGGGGGGTTTACTGTCAGAATCTGGTCATAGGGAAGCCTTTGGCTCCTCTAGTTATCTATGGTCAGATTCTGACAGACCAAGGTTTATGTTTCTATGTGGGTTTTGTGTTGGTCCCCAATTAGAGGCAGCTGCTTTGCATTGTCTCTAATTTGGGGCCATTTTTAAGTTCAGGTGTTTCACCTGTCTGTGTGGATCATTGTTGGTTTTGTGCTGTTTAGCCTACAGTGTGTTATGTTCGTGTTTATCTCTTTGTTATTTTCGTGCAAAATGATTTAAATAAATCATGTCGCACTACTTCAGCGCTTCGTCTTGGTCTGCCACTCACCAGGTTCGTGACTATAGGCCACATTGCCTGATAATACAGGTTCAGGGTGATGTTTATCTGCCTGCATCGTTACATTGCTATTCCAAGGCTCACAGCCTTCATGTCGAGTTATGTTGCCCACTGACAAAAGAAGAGCACGTAATGACTAATAAAAGGTTATTTAGAAAACGAATTGATATTCCACACTAATTCCAAACTTGCTGTGCAAACCTAATTTATCAATCCCTGACTTGCCCATAATTTCACCCAGTAGCTGGTGTTTCGTTCTTGTATGTGTGTGTTGTGCAGTCAGTCTATTGGCATGGCAATATCTAGCCTAATAATGGCACTCTCTCTCCCAGGGTGGTAACAGCACAGGGTCCACTGCATATTGAGAAATGTAGGACAAAGTGGAAGACAGAGGATCCATTGCAACAGTTTGCAGTCCCAGGCAGTTGTCAAATTTGAATTTAACGTACCTGTTACTCTGTTGTTGTTGACGACCTGGTTTTACCTAGGATTTAGATATTTAGATATAGTTATTGGTGATAATGCCATGGATATGTGACAGACTATATAACGTAGTGGCAAAAGCAAGCTGTGTAACTTTTCATCAGTGACAGGTTCCAATAAAGATTGCATAATGATGTTATTTCCTAAAACAGATCCTAATACAGATCCTCCTCCAATCCCTGTCGTTGCAGAATTATATTGTCTTAACCAACAATTCACAATATAATTCATTGTCTATAGAAATAACAATCAATTGTGAGACAGTACATTTAAATGGCTCAGGGACAATCATATTATACAATCTTGAATTAGATGAAATATGGAAAATTATCCCAAAACCATGCAGTAGCCATACACCTCCGTAATGGGGGTTAAAGCATAATCTCCACTATAACAGGTCTGTCTTTCTCTTTTCTTGCCTTGTCCTAACCTTCATAGCACGTTGGTTTGCTCTTTATACTGAGAAGCTTCAATTGCTTTCAATTAAGTACTGCAGTGTGTAGGCTGTAGCCCTGGGCCCCAGATGATGGAGTGATTCAGGAGAAACTTTTTGTCATAACAAAAAAAAAAAAGACTAGCAGGAAAGGAGGTCTTATATAATGGAGACTTCACTGAAAGTTAAATTGTCTACAGCTTGAGGTTATGCCTATGTTATGTAAGTGATGTGAGTTATGCAAAAAAAATGGATAGTTATACTTAATCCCCACTAGCGGCAGGTAGCCTAGCGGTTAAGCGCTTTGGGCCGATAACCGAAAGTTCGCTGGTTTGAATCCCCAAGCAGACTAGGTGAAAAATCTGTTGATGTGCCCTTGAGCAAGGCACTTAAGCCTAATTGCTCCTGTAAGTTGCTCTGGATAAGAATGCCTACTAAAATGTCAATTAAAAAGTTTGATCAGCAAGAGATCATTGTTATCAACTGGCACATCGTCAAGGTACCCACTGTTAGGCTAATTACAATTAATGTCTTACTAAAACTAAAAGTTAGCATTTTGCAGAGACTAAGAATATACTCAAATAACTTCACCAGCTTAATTTCCAAGGCTATGATTTTCATGTCTGTCAATTTGTTTTGGTTCCCCCTCTTTCTGACCTCTCTTTATCTTTGAGGAAGATGTAAACTTATAGGGATCCATTCCACATGACTGGAGGGAGGTGACTGCTGTTAAACATCCTAAAACAACAACGAAGTCAAACTCAGGCCAAGATGAATGACTTTCAATGTCCACAGCTTCCAAAAAAAGTGAAAAGTGAAGTACAGTTTTCTCAAATAAGCAAAGACCCATCAACCTCGTATTTAGCAAAAGGGGATGCTACTGTATATGGGTGGTACAGGACCCCACATCTTGCTCAAACCCTTCAATGAAACTACACAGCTCATGGTCAATGATTGTGATTAAAATCTCTGAAAAGTTAACCATGGGATGTTGGCTCTAGCCCTCAGATTCTTTTCTTCTTCTTAAACATCCACCACAGTACCGATCAGAGACTATCCAGGGCTCTTTGATCCTTCTAAGTGAGATTTAATACAACTCTATGCAATTTACTTTAGCTGTTCTTACAGATCACTGATGGGAATCTTGCCGTAATGGCACGTCGTAAAGCACCCAATGAGGCTCTATGCATGGTACATACATATGAGTAATGGACACCTCTTTGACCTTGCTGACTAGTATCATTTTTGAACGGTGATACCTGATTACCCAAATTCCCATCATGCAAGTTCTTCACGCCTCATAAAGAAATAGGTGCTAATGGGAGGCAGCTCAGATGTGATTTGACTCAGTAATGACTCTTCTTTACCTCTGGGGAATAGAAAAAGGAAAAGGCCCCAAGCAGGCACAAAGCATCTAACAACCGTAACATGTGAAGTGTGGTTTTGTGGATTGGGCTGGTTTTTGGTTGAAAATGAATATGAGGTATGTACAGTAAGTTATTAACATACAAGCGCATACATCTTGTTACATAATATGTTACTGCTACAAGAAAGTACACATTGTGACATCAAAATACCTGCCCATTTGGTTATGTTGTCCGTTTTCATGCTCCTGTAAGAGTCTACACAACTAGACTCATTAGTCTTGTATCCTGTCCCTCTGTGTCATTTGTTGATTTGAGGAGAATGGAACAATTTAAATCATACAGCAGATGATGCCTGAATAGAAATCCAGAGCTTGGCTGAAGCTTTAGCCAAAGGTTACACTTCATGCGATGCATGCCATTATCGACAGAGACAGTTGGCCACAGAAATGGAAGACTAATAGCTATTAGAATTTCACAGAATTAGATCCAAATGAGGAAGCAAAGGGCCATGAGTCACAATAGGAGTACTGAATACCTAGTCTCACAGCCAGAGTTCCACTTTCCTTAGACATATCTGTCAAAACAGACCATGTACACCCCTTCTTGTGTAGATTGGTCCCCCCCGCCCCCCATCCACTAAATGTAGTCCTGAACATCCTGTGTGAATAGATTGTATTTAATGTGTGCATGAAATGTAGTAGCGAAACACTATCATTGATCAAATAAAATTGCATTCTGGTGGAAGTAAAAACGTTGTACCTGATTTCAAGGCGACGGTGCAATAATTTGATTTGTCTGCATTCTTTTTTTTTCTCTTTTCATTGCTTCCTCTGCAGCAGACTAGCCCCGGGCAGAAGTTCATTTCTCAAAGCTCATGTGACTACAAACCATTCACATTTTAGGCATGATCTAATTATTATTCTGAAATTAAATCTCAAACAAAAGATAATCCCTCTTTCTCTGCTGTCTGCCTCCTTCTCTGATTGATTAATAATAAGTAATAAGATGATGCTCAGTAGGGGAAACCACACAACAATACTTTAATACTTAGCTAGAAATATTTTCAGGGACTTCTTTAATTGTTAAGAGGTTATATAAGGTCTGTTTGCTTTCAGATACAGTGCAGACCTGCTTAAAATGAAAATGAACGCTTAATTATTTGGTGAATATGCCAGACTATATTTACCCAACCCTGAAAACTGTCGTCGCTTCCCTAAAAGTGTCAGAGAATTTCCCCTAGCTATAGCACATACCCTTGCACTGTCATGGTGCGTGCCTGTTGCTAGGAGATGCCCAAATCCCTTGGGAGACACCGCACACTAACAACTTTCTGAGGTGCCAAGAAGTTTTAGAGGCTGTGGCCTCTAAAACTTAATAGTTAGGCTATATAATATTGTTTTGCTATACTGTTGGAACCTCAGTGTCCTTGTGATAACTGACGGTTGAATTCACAAGTTTTTACTGCCATGTTTTTTACTTTGTCAGGTATCCAAGGTTCTTGAAGTTTAGAGGCTGCAGTTGATGGAATGGAAGGATAAATCTCTCTCCCGCTGCATTGTGTTTGTCGACTCAACAGATGGCAGAGATATAACTATGTAGCCTGCATTTTGTCTGGGCCCACAGAAAAGCTGAAACGCTTTTCACGCCCTTGTGCTGCCCCCAGAATAAATGTATGTTTCCTCATGTCCTCAAATCTCAGACAGGCTCTAAAACCAACTTTGAAAAGGTTAGTGAATGTAATGTTGTCAGACAAAGTACCACTGCAAAAAATGTTTTGTTTTTGTGTATTTTTGTATGTTTCTTTCCAAATAGTGTGTTGTCATCCCTTGAGACAGAATTATAGCTAACACGTACTTCACACAACTATGCACATACATATTTTTCAGAAATCAGTGACCCGGGAAATGGCAAGTATCACTGAAAAGTATAGATACTACAATAAGTTTGCATACAGTACAGAATATCTTAAGACAGAGGGAGAAAAGTCAAGATATATGGTTTTGGTTCAACCACGACATCATCAATCATTGTGTTAGTATTCCTACTTGTGTGTTTCAATGCAGATGACATCAGGGTCTTTGCCACATTGATAGATTGAAGGTACTGGACCTTTATGGTGAGGAACATAATGAATGTTGTGTTGGGGGTGAAATGAGGCATGCTGTTGGAAACTTGATTGAGCTTCAAAAACAGGCCAGAATTACAGGTTGGAAGTCAAAGGTTCCGTCAGGGCATAGATTTATATAAAATGAGTGGTCAAGGATGTTACTGGAGACGATGTTGGTCAATTCTTAAATAATTGCATTCTTGCAAATTACCATAATATCTAGCTAGACATGTCAGTTACATAGTGAAAGAAATCATAGCCATAAAACACATCCAATATTAAAAATAAAGTCTTAGAGTTTTGTTCTAGCATATTTAGTCGTGATCCATATCAAACTTTAAAGAAAATAGACAGGACAAAGTTTTCAATGATGATGATGATGTATTTTGGGGTTACACTAACAGCACTTAGCTGAGGATGCTTGGCTGGGCTTTGGCTTGTCCAGCTTTCTGTCATCCCCCGAGATAGTGAGGAGGGGCGACAGAGACATGAGGAAGGGAACAGGCAGTAGACAGCGACTGTTCCTAGACTGATGTCTATACTACTTCAACAGAAGCATCCTCTGGAGCCCTCTTTATGCAGATGGTATTCAATGTTCTGGACCTTTAGCTTTTTAACATGGCAGTAAAACAAAATCATTCCATCTGCAGTGTACAAGACACACATTTTACTGTATGCCACACCTTTAAAAATTGCAAATGGACCTATGCTGTAATGTTTTTTTTGTTTGGATAATTCAAATGTGATATGGAAAATACATCATGGTTGTTGTGACCACATAACCACATATTGGGCCCATTACCTATTTATGACACAATTACACTTTTGGAGCTTTCTCATGATATTTTCTAATCCTGCAGTAGGTTATTTGAATATTCGCGAGTTAATAAACCAAAGTGAAGGATGTACATAGTCCCATATATTTCCATCAAGAAGCATACAAGCGATATATTTCTTCCTCTGTTGGTGGTTGGTTCATTACTTTCTCCAACTCGTCCCCGTAGGGAAGCCTGAGCGCATGGGGAGAAAGTTCAAACAGTCATGAAAGACTCATGAAAGAGTGAAATTGTAATTAATCAAGTCCTGTGCTGGAGAACAACAAAGTCCTTGGCTGAGAGCATGTATCACTCTCTCTACCAGAAGAGTATGCTGTGGACGCCCTCAAGTTATGGGTTTTCCTCCCCTCTCCCTGCAGTAGTCTGGGATGATGAGAAGTGTTTGTTTCTCTGCTCCATTTCTGCACTGTGCTCATTTAAATATCATGCTCCGACAATTTGCGCTGGTAGCGGAGAAGAGCGGTTACCCAGAGCAGGCAGGGGCTGTGGAAGCTGCTAAATGAGGAAGCTTCACCTGAATTGCCACAGTGGAGTCTTAGCCTCATAAATGGATTAGGGGGCGATGTGGAAAGAAGGGAAGAGCAGTGGGAAACTTCAAAGCTATTTTTAAAAAGACACGTGTGAGACAAGACATTCTCTTGAAAGGAACTCTTTACTGGTTCAAATATCATAGCACTGACATCAGCCATCTTTACGTCAAGCTGCAGCCATTGCTGAGGAAAAGAGGGGATTAGCATTTAGCTGACATTTGGTTGAGAAGTAAGAGATATGCAGGGTTTCTGGGGATGAGTTGAGATGTGGTGACAGTTGATGGGTGAGGAGGGAGCGGGACGATGCAAATCAGACAACAACTACTGAGCCAACTGTGGACCTCAGTTTTCCACTGGGAGGTTTGACCAGGGTGAGACCCCAGGCCCAAACACAGGGACCATTCAATATATTTCTTCCATACTTCAAGATCTCTCCACACACACAAGTTCTATGTACACCAGCCGTGTCATTTTAAATACTACACTGTTGAAAGAAGCTACAAATATACAAATATCAAAACTAAATTAATACTTTCTTCAACTATAGCTAGGTTTTCATCCAATTAGCAACCAATTTTCATGTGAATATAAAAATATGCAGTGCTTCAAGTACTATTCGTCTTAACTCCACTACTGAAGTAGCATGACTCAAATCACCTCATATTTCAAACATCCTACGTGACCAAATATATTTTTTTAAATTTTCCATGCCTCACCATTAAGTTAATTATACCAATACAGGCTTTCCATTCAGTTTTAATATTTTATATTTACATTTCATGTAACATTTAGTAATCATCATTTTTAATTCAACCAACTGAGAATTTATTTGTACAATTATATTGTTTACATACAATGGAGTTAAACAAGCTTATTTTGGGATGGACATTGCATCCTATTCTTACTCTTTAAATCAGTTTTAAATGTTTTTCCCATGCCCCGACAAATTGAGGCTGTTCTGAGGGAAAAAGGAGTGGTACAACTTAATATTAGGAAGTTTAGTATCACTTTTCAACATATCCAGTGCATTGTTTTTTATGAAAATGTTTTAAATCAACAATATGTCAAAGGATTTAACTACTGAAAGGATTTAACCACCCTCACTTGGTCCTCAGAAGAGAGGAAGACTGGGGAGAGATGGAGGGATAGATGGATGAATGGATACATCTTTCAACAAGTCAGTAAAATAAAGAGAGCGTTGATAAGCTTAAATGTCCATCTCCCACCCATGGAGAGACCTATATACTGCATCTTACCCTCCAGACAGTCTCGGAGGTAGCGAGGCGGGACGGCTTGGCTCATCTCCTGGTCAGTAGGGGGTGAGCGAATCATCACTGGTTCATACACACACAGGACAGGGACATAGAGCCTTGTTAACACAACACTACTATAGAAAGAAATAGAAATGTCGTCTTTTTGTAGGCACTAACTCCACCATGGTTTGTTGGACAAATAGATTGTGTTTTTCTAGGCTTTTTGGATAAATGCTGAAAATAAGTTCTGTGCTAAACACAGGCTCAGGAGATCTTTCATGTTTTGTTATAAACGATAATCTTCATCAACCAACATCACTTCTTGTGAATTCTGAAGCATTTATGTAATCAGCAAAAGCAAATTAAAGGCTTCATCATTTATAAAGGTAATGTTAACTGACTGATATTATCTCATAGAACAAAACGTATAAGATCCAAACCTGTGTTAACCTCAGACCTTATTTTCGGTGGTTATCCCAGAGGTAACTCATTTCCGTTTTTAGGACTACAAGCTGGCAAACTCTATACCATTCCTTCTTAACTGCCAGTAGGAAGATTCATTAAGTTGTATTGAGTTGAATTAAATACAACCTTTTTTTTTTTTAAAGTCTCAGACAGCATTATGTTAATAAATATAATGCATAACAAGAGGTATTACAGTGTGCTATGGGTTTGATTATGATAATTCTCTATCTCTTACTAGTTAACTGTGAGTCTGGGTCAGCTCCTGATATCTGGACGACTGAAGCAGCCAGGGATGGTACTACCTGAGAGGGTACAGTCTGCCCTTTGATCCAATCTGTCATCATCAACCATCTGTTTCTTCATCAGACAGTGGAGTCATCGGTAAGAGCAGCTCCTTGGTCTCCTCATCCTGTGGGAAAGAAACACTGAACACCCACCCACCCTTCCCTGTGTCCTACACAGGACTCATAACAAGGCAGTCATAGCCTACGGTAGGGGTGCACCTCAATAGTCTACAGTGGCTTCCTCTATCTCATTTCATTAATTTGCATTGATCTGAACAGTAGATGAGAGCATTATGGTATTTGTTTTCACCCATCCAGTTCACTCAGATCAGTATGAGCAGAGAACAGAATATAGTGACAGTGAGCCACTTCAAACTATTGAGATGCACCAAATTTGAGCTTAGCTCCGTTGATGTCCATGCAGGAGCAGAGACATTCCCCAACCACCATGCCCCTCATACGCACTACGCTGCTGTCGAGGTGGCTCTGCATCCCTCCCAGCATGAACTGCAGCAGCTCTGACAGCAGAAACGACATGAGGGTCGTGTTCATTAGGCACCAAACAGAAGAAAACAGACTTCAAGGTGAGACTACATGGACACTTCCCATAACAAAACGCTCATAGTCGTTTTCCTCATATCTAAAATGAATACAACCCGGAGGCGGAGAGGTGTGAACAGTAGTGTGAATAGCTCTGACCGTGTGACAATACTGTGCTGTAGTATTGGGGGTATACCTGAGCGTAGCTCCTGTAGCTCTGCATCACTTAGTAGTCCCAAACACAGCAGCAGAGCCCGGGTCACATAGAGCTGCTGCTCTAGAGGGGGTTGGCCCAGGCCTGGCACAGTGACCACAGCACCTGGACACACACGCACGCACAATCACACACACAATCAACAATATTGTCATAAATACACAGACACTAGATGACTGTATGTGGGTACATGCTCATCAAACATCTCATTCCAAAATCATGGGCATTAATATGGAGTCGGTCTCCCCTTTGCTGCTATAACAGCCTCCACTCTTCTGGGAACGCTTTCAACTACATGTTGGAACATTGCTGAAGGGACTTGCTTCCATTCAGCCACAAGAGCATTAGTGAGGTCGGGCATTGATGTTGGGCGATTAGGCCTGGCTCGCAGTCGGCGTTCCAATTCATCCCAAAGGTGTTTGATGGGGTTATGGTCAGGGCTCTGTGTGGGCCAGTCAAGTTCTTCCACACCGATCTCGACACACAATTTCTGTATGGAACTCGCTTTGTGCATGGGGGCATTGCCACGCTGAAACAGGAAACGGCCTTCCCCAAACTGTTGTCACAAAGTTGGAAGCACAGAATCATCTAGAATGTCATTGTATGCTGTAGCGTTCAGATCTCACTTCACTGAAACTAAGGGGCCTAGCCCAAACCATGAAAAACAGCACCAGACTATTATTCCTCCTCCACCAAACTTTACATTTGGCACTACGCATTGGGCAGGTAGCGTTCTCCTGGCATCCGCCAAACCCAGATTTGTCCGTTGGATAGCCAGATGGGGAAGTGTGATTCATCACTCCAGAGAACGCATTTCCACTGCTCCAGAGTCCAATGGCGGCGAGCTTTACACCACGTCAGCCGACGCTTGGCATTGCGCATGGTGATCTTAGGCTTGTGTGGGACTGCTCGACCATGGAAACCCATTTCATTTAACGTTGCGTTAAATAGCAAATGTGCCTACTCTGGTCTTGGCACGTGCTTTCTAGCCAACAGCTCACAGATACAGTGTGGTTAGGCTGTGCGGGTAGGCTAGTCTACATGATAAGATTATTATGGAAAACCTTCGATGCTTATTGGAAAGGAGCATGAACATCACCGGCACTTTTACCCGCCTTTGAAGTTCATCATTAGTTATTTCATCTGTAGCCTATTAAACTGCATGTTTTCCCGAGTTCTGTCAGCATTTATAAAATTTTACCAAAACGCCCTGTTTCCATAACAGCTGTCATTATAATTTTTTATACGCATAAAAACTATGGATGGAAACGTGGTTAATAATATAAATATATAAACAGAATCCCTTCAGATAATGAGAGAGAATTTATCTCAAGAGCAAAATTATATTACGACTGACATGATTGATCTCTGTTCTTAAAGGATAGAATTGCAGCATTTGGTTTTGGTGGTGTTAAGAAAGCCGGGAGCGCTGTGGTCCCTGGACCTCTCTCTCCCTTCAGCATGGCTACAAAGCTTTAACATTATGACTGACAGCAGGAGGTAATTTATAAAGCAGAAATTCTCTTTACACTCTCACTTCAGTCACAGCTAGGTCTGCACCTGTTCCACTGAAGTTAAGATCCCTGGGGAATGACAGAGAAAATGTTTTCATACTGTGGTGACTAAGTAATGAGTAAAAAGTAAAGTTTGAAAATGCTTTTTTTTTTTCTATTCATAAATGTTTTTTTTTTCTTGGTTTTTCTCTTTTTCTATTCTGCCTGTGTGTGCTATAGGTTGATGAGCATGTTGGGGGGAGAACTGTGCAGCTGCAAAACACTGCTTTCCAGTTCATTCTTGACCCTATCCTAAAGTACCGTTTGAAAGCCATCCTATCACAGCACTGAATGGCTTTAACAAGTGAAGGAAAAACACCTATACATTTAAAAACTCACACTTTCAGACCAACTTTTTCCAACCACTCAACCAAATCAATAGAAAGATGAAAATCCAAGTAATAAGGCGGTGAACAGTATTCTATGCAAGTCTGTGTGTGAATATCAGTGTAAGGATGTCGCTCCAGGCCAGACAGCTCAGCGGCAGCAACAGTAGCAGTAATTAGGCTGTGGTGTCGGTAGAGGCTATTTTTCAGCAATCCATTAAGTTTGCCTGACTTTCAAAGCCAAAAACCTCCAGATTGAATTGTCCTCTACAATAGATAAACACACACACACACACACACACACACACACACACACACACACACACACACACACGCACACAGGCAGACAGGAGCATTCGCACACAAACACACGCACACAGTAACAGACACACACACAGAAATGTTCAAATAGAATAAACACAAACCCACATGTAGTTGGGATGTGACAAGGTAGGGGTGGTATACAGAAGATAGACCTATTTGGTAAAAGACCAAGTCCATATTATGGCAAGAACGGCTCAAATAAGCCAAGAGAAACGACAGTCCATCATTACGTTAAGACATGAAGATCAGTCAATACAGAAAATGTCAAGAACTTCAAGTGCAGTCACAAAAACCATCAAGTGCTATGATGAAACTGGCTCTCATGAGGACCGCCACAGGAAAGGAAGACCCAGAGTTACCTCTGCTGCAGAGGATAAATTCTATAGAGTTAACTGTACCTCAGATTGCAGCCCAAATAAATTCTTCACAGAGTTTAACAGACACATCTCAAGATCAGCTGTTCAGAGGAGACTGTGTGAATCATGTTGGAATTGCTGCAAAGAAACCACTACTTAAGGACACCAATAAGAAGAAGAGACTTGCTTGGGCCAAGAAAAACGAGCAATGGACATCAGACTGGTGGAAATCAGATGTCATTTGGTCAGATGAGTCCAAATCTGAAATGTTTGGTTCCAATCACTGTGTCTTTGTGAGACGCAGAGTAGGTGAACGGATGATCTCTGCATGTGTGGTTCCCACAATGAAGCACGGAGGAGAAGGTGTGATGGTGTGGGGGTGCTTTGCTGGTGACACTGTCAGCGATTTATTTAGAATTCAAGGCACACTTAAGCAGCATGGCTACCACAGCATTCTGCAGCGATACGCCATCTCATCTGGTTTGCGCTTAGTGGGACTATTATTTGTTTGTCAACAGGACAATGACCCAAAACACACTTCCATGCTGTGTAAGGGCTATTTGACCAAGAAGGAGAAAAAGATCCTTCCCGTGTTAGAGAGACACCAATGTCCTCAGCGTTACTCCCGCCGGCTTTGGGCTTTGTCATGGTAGCTAGCAACGTAGGTTACGCTGTTATTCCAGACAGAAACCAGGGATCTAGAAAGCCACAAACCCAGGACAATCCGCGGTCCCAGACACAATGGCTAACCACGTCGCGGGCTGTGTTCAAGCCCTCAAGAAACCCCGCTAGCTTGATAGACGTTTAAATACGTTTAAATACACTTTCAAAACAACAAACTTTCCAAAACAACAAACCAAGCTCTCCCTTGTTCCGCGTTCAACAGGACACACTTACTACCACATGCCATTTATCCTTTCCATACCCCAAAGCAGAATTGCTTTCAAAAGAAACAATTTAAAACAATCAAGCATGAAATAGAAGCCCCAAAAAAAACCAGTGTTTCTTCTCCTACTACCAATGGGTTTCTGCTCATAGACCTTGACTGACAACAGTAAGAAAGACAACACAAGGTGGAAAATAAATACATTTATGTATCTATACAGTCAACATCCCACGCGTTGTATAAGAAATGGAAAAAAAAAACATGAGGCAAAGCACACTGATTCCAAGTACCTGGATTCTGATTCCAAGTACCTGGATTGCCTTGAATTTGTCAAAAACTCTTCTTTTCTATTTTGAGAGGGTACAAGAACAGAGTATCTAAGCCTGGCATTTTTACAGAGCCTTCTTGTCTCTAGGATCTGAGTCATGAGATGTCCCTGTAAACCACAATATGGAAACTACAATTCTGACGTCTGGGAGATGTAGTTTTCTTTGCCAAGGTGAATGATGGATGTGCCATCAACAAACCATTGTCTCTCCAAACCATTATTTTCAACCCCTTCATTTTTTTTTGGGGGGGGGGGGGGGGGGGACAAAAATACAGAAAGTACGTCTCTCATATGGCTCAATTTATCATGTTGGTATCATTTATCTTCTTTTGGCGCTTCTGTTCAAGACAAACACACTCTTACACGTGATCTAACAACTCATGTTCATTTTCATTCCAGCCCACACATAGAAAAATATGGAGTTCATCACAGCAGACACCAGATGTCATTTTTTTTCTTCTATTAATAATACTCTATAGCCAGCCACATGCATACCCAATCCTGTATACATGTATAATTGAAATGTCTATTCTGAACCAACGTTTCAAGAATAAATGTTTACAGAATTGGGTATGCATGTGGGTGGCAATGCAGTCATCACTGCAGCTCTAACATAGTAAGGGCATGGGTGCGCCAACTCAGCACTTTTACAGAGGAGGCAGGCTTTGATATATGGGGCTGCCCTGGAAACCCCAATGTGTCCAACCCCACTAAACAAGAATGGCTCAGCATCACAGCACGGAGAAATATGAGCCCACTGCTGCGTTGTTTATGTACCAAGAAACAAAATGGGACTGTCGTGACCTTTTTAGTTCCCGTCACAACCTCCTGAGCACTTTACCGTTGTTGTTATTATGGAGTTTCACAAAACAACATTATATTTCAATGGCAATAACGGCGTTTACGTGACTAGTTTGTCTGTTCTTGTTCTCTCTGCTGTGAGTCACTATGCTGTGATAGTAACGGTAAATGGATGCATTACAATGTCGTTTTGAATTAGAAAAACTGTTTTATGTCATGTTCACAGATTGCGGTAATACGGGTGACACTAAAACTGTCATTATACTGTAATGACATTGTCATTACCGACTACATTTTCTTTTACAACACCAAACCGAATGAGACAGACTTTAGACTGCTGTTAATACGAGTGGAATCACCTCTGTCTTTCCTATGAGCTGAGAAAGGCCTGAGTCATCAGATTTTACGACCCCTTCAGGGAGGAAGCAGTTTGGTGAGGACGCTAGGTCGGCGATGATGACGGGGCGCGGCTGCCCGATGAAGGTGTCCTTGACTGGCATTGGACGGCACTAATGGGTCTAATCAGCCACGGTGGCAAGTGAAGTCTAATAACGAAATAGAATTAATGAGCACGAAATAATGTCTCTGGGCTGACTACTAAATGCAGGAAGGATGTGTGGTACTGATGGTACTGATGGTACTGGGTGCAACCACGCAAACATGCAGTATTACAGCATCACACAGTGTGTCTGGACTGACAGCTGAATGTAACTCTGTTTAAGCTAAGTACAACCAGTGATTTAGATGTAATGGCATTAGAATGGCACATTAGAATGTGTTTTGGATTATGTGATGACTGCCGTGTGTAATTGTGATGTGCTACAATGAAAAATGTAGTTTACCAAAGATTGTTTGATCCTGATTAGGTTCAGATAGATAGACAGGGCTTCAGAAGGTATGTTTTACACAATACAATGACTTGTTCCCTTTAGAAGAGTGAACACACTGCAAACATGCAATATTACATAACTGCAATTTTGGCGTCAATGTGAATGGAGAGAGGTAAAGCAGAGAAGCTAGACTAGCATGGTGTATTAGTCATGCTCTGCTGCTGTCCTACCTCTCTTTAAAAAATGTTGTTATAAGTCAAATCAAATCAAGCTTTATTTATATAGCACATTTCAGACGCAATGCACTTCACAGGAAAAAAATGAAATGAAAAACTATGAGAATAAACACAGAAATATTTACTGCACAGCAAACAAAAAATGTACAATAAAAACTTAAAGACTAAAAAAGCACCCTAAGGAAAAGCAATGCTAAAAAGTTGTGTTTTAAGATCTTTTTTAAATAAGTCCACCGTTTCGGCCACCGTCAGATTCTCTGGCAGGCTATTACAGAGGCTGTGAGCTGGAAATGTTTACGATTCACAACTGAATTGGTTCCTTGGTTTGGTGAAACACTAGTCATAAGTCAGACTTAATTCTCGCTGCTCTTTGTGTCATACTCATTAACTGGGTCAGATCTTGTTTGCCCTTGCAGTCTGTGTGCGTGGGCGTGGCTGGGTTTCTGTGGTGGCATTGTTATCGAACATTGCAAGCAGCATTCTGTGCATCCTGTTTGCTGTTCTGTAGGTCTCTAAGGTTTACGCAATAACTGAAGTGTTAATAACATTATGTTTTATATAAACAGAGGACAATGACACCGTTGTGAAATCATTTCAAGGCCAAACAATAACATAATGCATTTGTAAACAGACGTAGGCACTCTATGAACATGCTATGTGTAAAATGTGTAGTCTAAATAAAAACAATAGTCTAAATAGCCTGGACTTTACTTCATACTTAATCCCTTCCATGTTGAGAGAGGTCTAGAAAGAGAAAATATAGAGAGAAATCAACAAGATATATGTTATATTGCTGATTATGTTAATATGTGTGTGGACATACACAGACACAAACAAGATCTAAATGCAAATTCTCTCTCTCTTTCTCCCCATCTCTCCATCCTGTCATCCCACTGTCCCAGTTGTACCCAGCCCTTTTATTGCTCAGAGTGTCTCTGTTTGGTTTGTCACTGCGTCTCGGATTTCTCCCATGATCCAGCACTCACTGCTTAACCGCCCTCGCCTGCACTGCTAATTTGCATGAGATCGTTAGCATGTAGACTGGGAGGCCATAGTGTATCTATGCATGACATAAAATTTCACAGATGAATAATGGATGGATCATGCTTCAGGGAAGGGCTTTCAGTGAGCCAGTGTCCTACATATGGTTAACATATTCTACATTTGGGATGTGACCATTCTAGAGCTGAGGTGGGCGCTGCCCAAAGTTCTGTCACTGTTAAGAAGGATCTAGCAGGGCACAGGGAGCGTGGGTAACAAAATCCAGGATGTGACAGCTATACAGAATAATAGTAAGAGTTGGCCCCACACAAGCAAAGCATGAAAATACATTCAGTGTGGAAATTTTAAATTGGAATACCGACACCTGCTCTCAGTCCACTTAATCAGGACGCTAACATCCTTCATTGTTTTAATGTCATGTTTATTGATGAGCTTACGTATGTGGATTGTATTTGACACAAATCCATATTAATGAACTTGAAAGATAAACAAGTCAGTGTTTTTCCATGGTGTTCGATTGTACATTATTTTCATAGTGCACTGGCAACTTATAGTGAAGCTTATTTCCAAGTTTACATTTCCTTTTTCTCTCACAGTAAGAGACAGTTGTACGCCCTTTAAGCCTCTGTCGGGCCCTATTAACTTCAATCACAAAATAATGGGTTCGCCGTCACATAAATTCCAGTGTATTATAGTTAGGGTTGCACATTTTGGGGAATATTCAGAGGTGGAAACTTTCTGTAGGAATTAACGGGAATATATGGGATTTAACGGGAATATATGGGAATTAACGGAAATATATGCAACGTAATATTAATACCATTTAAGTGTAGATATTTTTTGTATATATTGACCAGAAACATACATATTTTACCTTATCATAAGTAGACATAATTGCAAATTATTAAATCCTTCCAATAGGAAAAAAACAAAAACAATTGAGTTATGAATTGAACTTTAATTAAATGAGTTGACCCTTCACATGGGATGATTTCACTGAACAACAAAAGGGAAAATTGAATGATCCATCGCATCTACCTAAAACGTGTTCAACATACATCTGTAAAATTATGTCTTGAACATCAGACTCTGAGGCCTCATCTTCACTGTCACTTTCCAACTTTGTTGAGGATGGCTTGTTGTCAGGCTCAAAAAGCCTCAAATTTGCCTGGATGGCCATCCATTTTTCAACCCTTGTATTGGTCAGCCTGTTGCGTGCTTTGGTATGTGTGTTCCCAAACAAGGACCAGTTGCGCTCTGAGGCGGCTGATGTTGGTGGGATTTGGAGGATGATGGAGGCAACAGTGGAAAGAGCCTCAGATCCACAAAGTCCCTTCCACCAGGTGGCTGATGAGATATGTTGGCACGACTGCCATATTGCATCTCCATCCCAAAGCCCTTGCTTGGAAGTGTACTTCGCCAGACTGCCAAGAACCTTGCCCTCATCCAGGCCAAGATGGCAGACACAATAGTGATGACACCATAGGCCTTGTTGATCTCTGCACCAGACAGTATGCTCTTGCCAGCATAATATGAGTCAAACATGTACGCTGTGGCGTGTATGGCCTTCAGGCAGAAGTCTTCACGCGTTTTGATGTATTTCAGAACTGCAGTTTCCTCTGTTTGGAGAAACTGTGAAATGGGCAGGGCAGTACGGATTTCTTCTCTTACATCTGCAAACAGAGTCTGAACATCAGACAGGATGTCATTGTCTCCCTCAATCCGTGCAATGCTATAGGTTTCAGGAGTTTCAGGCTGCTTACCACTCTCCCAAAATACATCATCCAGGAGGATCCTCTTTTATTTTATGAAATTTCCCCCCCGGGGGATCAATAAAGTACCTATCTATCTCTATCTATCTATCTATCTATCTTGATCGGGCTGTCCATATCGGCAGACTATGATATGGCCATTTCTTGGAGAGACTCCTTCCCCTCCAGGAGACTGCCAAGCATGATGACAACACCACCCCAACGGGTGTTGCTGGGCAGCTTCAAAGTGGTACTCTTATTCTTCTCACTTTGCTTGATGAGGTAGATTGGTGCTATAACTTGATGACCCTTCACATACCTAACCATTTCCTTGGCTCTCTTGTAGAGTGTATCCATTGTTTTCAGTGCCATGATATCCTTGATCTCCCAAGATGGAGTAACAGTGCAGACGTGTTTTTGTTTGCCCCGTCTCATGTCCCATGTAAATAGTTTGTAATAGTTTGTAATTTGTCTGTCTTCCATATCTTTCATATGTTTTTTTATTGTTCCCAATTCACCTCTCCTGCAACCCGCCTCACCCAACGTGAAACGGATCTAATTGCTAACTAGCTACTAGCCATTGCTAGCCACTGCTAGCGGTCCTCACCACTGCTCTGCCTGCATCAGCCAGCTTTTAGTTCGGACATTATCGGCCAGTCTGCACAGCTCGCTACCAACCCAGCGCATGTCGGACTGCGTTCCCTTCCACTTCACCGGATTTCCACTGAAATCACAGGACCATCACACCGGATAACCGCAGCTAGCTAGCTGCAATAGAGTGACTGCTGTTTTGGCTAATCACCATTGTCCATAAGCTACCTAAGCTAGCCGTGAGCTAGGCCCATCTCCCGGACAGCCGATGTGTACTAACTAATCTCCTGGGCTACAGTACCTTTGTCAACCTGCCTGGACCTTCTACTGTCGACATAGAGCCCCGCCGAGCCACCGCGACTGGTCTTCCGACGTAATCTCAACAGGCTTTTCCTCTGCGACGTTGCCGAAGTTTCATCCGCTAGCCCCGGCCTGCTAGCCCCAGCCTGCTAGCACTCTGAATGCTGTGCCTCCCGCTCGCCTAGTGCAGCGCCCATTGAACTGCTCCCTGGCTCACCTCTTTGCTGCTCATCGGATCCTATGATTACTCTGCTTCACAGCTGATGCCTGCAGGACTGTTCGGTTATATGGTATTTCATTCTGTTTAACTGCCAGGCCTCAGGTCCTGTGTGTAGCACATCACATTTCTCTACCTGACCCTCTTTTTCCATTCATCGCCATTACCCGTCGTTGTCTTAGCTCTCTTAATTAACTGTGTTTGTTTTTATGCCCCTTATTAACTGTGTTTGTTTTTATGCCCCTTTCAATATGCATTGTCTGTTGCTGTTTAGGTTAGCTATTATTGTTTTATTTCACTGTAGAGCCCCCAGTCCTGCTCAACATGCCTCTGATAGCTCCTTTGTCTCTCCCCCCACACATGCGGAGACCTCACCTGGCTTAACTGGTGTCTCCAGAGATGCAACCTCTCTCTTCATTACCCAACGCCTAGGTTTACCTCCACTGAACTCACATCCTACTATACCCTTGTCTATACATTATGCCCTCAATCTATTCCACCACGCCCAGAAATCTGCTCCTTTTATTCTATGTACCCAACGTACTAGACGTCCAGTTCTTAAAGCCCTTAGCCGAACACTGATTCTACTCCTCCTCTGTTCCTCTAGTGATGTAGAGGTAAACCCAGGTCCTGTAGCTCCCAGCATTACACCTATTCCCCAGGCGCTCTCTTTTGTTGACTTCTGTAACCGTAAGAGCCTTGGATTCTTGCATGTTAATATCAGAAGCCTCCTCCCTAAGTTTGATTTATTCACTGCTTTAGCACATTCCGCCAACCTGGATGTCCTAGCTGTGTCTGAATCCTGGCTCAGGAAGGCCACCAAACTACAATATTTCCTGTCAAGATAGAACTGCCAAAGGAGGTGGAGTTGCAATCTATTGCAGAGATAACCTGCAGAGTTCTGTCATACTGTCTGTGCCCACACAGTTTGAGCTTCTACTCTTAAAAATCCACCTTTCCAGAAATAAGTCTCTCACTGTTGCTGCCTGTTACAGACCCCCCTCAGCCCCCAGCTGTGCCCTGGACACCATATGTGAATTGATTGCCCCCCATCTATCTTCAGAGTTTGTACTGTTAGGTGATTTAAACTGGGATATGCTTAACGCCCCGGCTGTTCTTCAATCTAAGATAGATGCCCTCAATCTCACACAAATTATCAAGGAACCCACCAGGTACAACCCTAAATCCGTAAACATGGGTACTATCATAGATATCATTCTGACCAACTTGCCCTCCAAATATACCTCCTCTGTTTTCAACCAGGATCTCAGCGATCACTGCCTCATTGCCTGCGTTCGTAATGGGTCCGCGGTCAAACGGCCACCCCTTATCACTGTCAAACGCTCCCTAAAACACTTCTGCAAGCAGGCCTTTCTAATTGATCTGGCCCGGGTATCCTGGAAGGATGTTGATCAGTAGATGATGCCTGGTTGTTCTTTAAAAGTGCTTTCCTCACCATCCTAAATAAGCATGTCCCTTTCAAAAAACTTAGAACTAAGAATAGATGTAGCCCTTGGTTCACCCCAGACTTGACTGCCCTTGACCAACACAAAAACATCCTGTGGCGCACTGCATTAGCATCGAATAGCCCCCGCGATATGCAACTTTTCAGGGAAACCAGGAACAAATATACACAGTCAGTTAGAAAAGCAAAGGCCAGCTTTTTCAAACAGAAATTTGCATCCTGGAGTACTAATTCCAAAAAGTTCTGGGACACTGTAAAGTCTATGGAGAATAAGAGCATCTCCTCCCAGTTGCCCACTGCATTGAGGCTAGGAAACACTGTCACCACCGATAAATTCACAATAATCGAAAATTTCAACAAGCATTTTGCTACGGCTGGCCATGCTTTCCACCTGGCTACCTCTACCCCGGCCATCAGCTCTGTACCCCCCGCAGCAACCTGCCCAACCCCCCCCCCCCCCCCCCCCCCTTCTCCTTCACCCAAATCCAGACAGCTGATGTTCAGAAAGAGCTGCTAAATCTGGACCCCTACAAATCTGCTGGGCTAGACAATCTGGACCCTTTCTTCCTAAAATGATCAGCCAAAATTGTTGCAACCCCTATTACCAGCCTGTTCAACCTCTCTTTTGTATCGTCTGAGATCCCTAGAGATTGGAAAGCTGCCGCGGTCATCCCCCTCTTCAAAGGGGGAGACACTCTAGACCCAAACTGTTACGGACCTATATCCATCCTGCCCTGCCTTTCTAAAGTATTCGAAAGCCAAGTTAATAAACAGATCACTGACTTCTTCGAATCCCACCGGACCTTCTCTGCTATGCAATCTGGTTTCCGAGCTGGTCATGGGTGCACCTCAGCTACGCTCAAGGTACTTAACGATATCATAACCGCCATCGATAGAAGACAGTACTGTGCAGCCGTCTTCATCGACCTGGCCAAGGCTTTCGACTCTGTCAATCACCGCATTCTTATTGGCAGACTCAACAGCCTTGGTTTCTCAAGTGACTGCCTCGCCTGGTTCTCCAACTACTTCTCAGACAGAGTTCAGTGCGTAAAATCGGAGGGCCTGCTGTCCGGTCCGCTGGCAGTCTCTATGGGGGTGCCACAGGGTTCAATTCTTGGGCCAACCCTATTCTCTATATACATCAACGATGTCGCTCTCGCTGCTGGTGTCTCTCTGATCCATCTCTACGCTGACGACACCATTCTGTATACATCTGGCCCCTCTTTGGACACTGTGTTAACTAACCTTCAAACAAGCTTCAATGCCATAAAACACTCCTTCCGTGGCCTCCAACTGCTCTTAAATGTTAGTAAGACTAAATGCATGCTTCAATAGAACGTTGCCCGCACCCGCCCACCGGACTATCATCACTACCCTCGACGGGTCTGACTTAGAATATGTGGACAACTGCAAATACCTAGGCATCTGGTTAGACTGTAAACTCAACTTCCAGAGTTAACAATCTCCAATCCAAAATTAAATCTAGAATCGGCTTCCTATTTCGCAACAAAGCCTCCTTCACTCATGCTGCCAAACATGCCCTTGTAAAACTTACCATCCTACCGATCCTTGACTTCGGCGATGTCATTTACAAAATAGCCTCCAACACTTGGATGTAGTCTATCACAGTGCCATCTGTTTTGTTACCAAAGCCCCGTATACTACCCACCACTGTGACCTGTATTCTCTCGTCGGCTGGCCCTCACTACATATTCGTCGCCAAACCCACTGGCTCCACTTCATCTATAAGTCTTTATTAGGTAAATCCCCGCCTTATCTCAGCTCGCTGGTCACCATAGCAACACCTACCCGTAGCATGCACTCCAGCAGGTATATCTCACTGGCCACCCCCAAAGCCAACACCTCCTTTGGCCGCCATTCCTTCCAGTTCTCTGCTGCCAATGACTGGAACGAATTGCAAAAATCCTTGAAGCTAGAGGTTCCTATCTCCCTCACTAACTTTAAGCATCAGCTGTCAAAGCTGCTTATCGATCACTGCACCTGTATATAGCCCTTCTGTAAATAGCCCATCCTACTACCTCATCCCCACATATATATTTTTTAACTTACGCTCAATTTTGTACTCCAGTATCTCTATTTGCACATCATCATTTGCACATTCCATCATTCCAGTGATTATGCTAATCTGTAATTTATTTTGCCACTATGGCCTATTTATTATCTTCCTAACCTTACTGCATTTTGCAATACATTTGTACTCTGTATATAGATTTTCTATTGTATTATTGACTGTACGTTTATTTATTTCCCATGTGTAACTCTGTGTTGTTTTTGTCGCACTGCCTTGCTTTGTCTTGGCCAGGTCGCAGTTGCAAATGAGAACTTGTTCTCAACTGACCTACCTGGTTAAATAAAGGTGAAATAAATAAATAAAAAAATCCTTGAGGAGCATACTCAATGCATGAGCAGCACAGCCAATGGGTTAGGACTCATCCACTTTAGACCAAGCAGCCTTCATGTTCGCAGCATTGTCTGTCACCAGTGCAAATACCTTCTGTGGTCCAAGGTCATTGATGACTGCCTTCAGCTCATCTGCAATGTAGAGACCGGTGTGTCTGTTGTCCCTTGTGTCTGTGCTCTTGTAGAATACTGGTTGAGGGGTGGAGATGATGTAGTTAATTATTCCTTGCCCACAAACCACCCATCAGAGATGATTGCAATACAGTCTGCTTTCTCTATGATTTTCTTGACCTTCACTTGAACTCTGTTGAACTCTGCATCCAGCAAATGAGTAGATAAAGCATGTCTGGTTGGAGGGGTGTATGCTGGGCGAAGAACATTCAGAAATCTCTTCCAATACACATTGCATGTGTCAGGTTCTGACTGAGGCCAGGTCTCTGGCTCCCTCTAGGGGGAGCTGTAGGGCCACATTTGGGACCCTTTCAATAGTCTGGGGTGTTTTTAGTTTTAGTTCATTTCAATCCACAATTAGAGGCAGCTGTCTCGAGTTGTCGCTAATTGGGGATTCTATTTATGTTCCACTGTTTTCCACCTATGTGTGGATTCTTGTGTGCTGCTCCTTGGGTTTTGGTCACGCCAGATAACGGTCGCTACCTCTCTTTTGTTTTCAATTGTGGATTATATTATAGAAAATATAGGAATGTCTGTTTACTCCAGCTCTGCGCCTAGTTCCGTACACATGCACCGTGACAGCATGTGAGCATCAGAGGTGAACCAGTTGCATATACAGCTCGAGAAAGACATTCATCAGCATTACTCTGACTACGTTCCTCCATTGAGTCAAAAATACCTCTGATTCCAGGAGAACCATGAGCTGTTGCTATCGATAAGGATTCTGATTCATCATTTTCACCTCGAATTGAAGTAGAGGGACTTTTGTCAGAGGTTGTTTGTTGTGAGCGCTGAGGGAACTTTATATCTTTGTTGCATTCTTCACATATGATTTGACACAGCATTTGCAAATTTACACAGCTTTTTCTTCTACATTAGCTGCAGTGAAATGTCTCCACACATCAGATAGTGCCCGTGGCATTTTCCTGTAAAGATTAGAAATGTTTTTGTAAAGAAAAACAATTCCATGTACAGATAAATAGTTAATAAGTTAGATTAAACAACTCCTTTGTAAGATGAATGTTTTAAAATGAAACTTATGGAAACAGGTGAATTAACACTCCTCAGTTAGCAGGCTCAAGTTAGAAATGATTTAAAAACACTTTACTGTAGGCTACTATTTACTAGTTAACAAAAAATAATGTATGTCATATAAAATGTATTCACCTCACCCAGAATTGTAATCACAATTTACCAGAAAGCATGTAGTCCATGGCTCAGACAGTGTAGTAGTATGGGCTCAATAACATCTCATTAGTGTGCAAGATTTTGAGAATCAGCTGTACATGTGATGGAAGAATTCACTGTGCATGCAGAGAGTTGCAATTCCATTTTAAATGGGGATAGTTTAACCAAAAGGAATTGCCTTATGTGTATCCCACAAAAAAGGTTAACTGTTATAAGCAAAATTCCCCAAATTCCAGGGCTTAACTTCCCATGGAAAATTTCCGGAAAGATTCTGGGAATTTACCGGAAAGTTTTCGACCCTTTGCAAGCCTAATTATAGTCATCAATGTCAAAGTGAGGGGGATTTCCCACCTCATTCCTGGTGAATACACTGCACATTTAAATTGAGTGATGTATTAGTGTATTAGCTTGGTCTAAGATGTGTTTACACAACACCGGATACGTTTCACACCTGACACGTTTCAGTGTCCAGTCGGAGATTGAGGAATGACTCACTACAGGTGTTAAATTGTGGGCAAATAGAGATTGACAGAAACCTGGGCTGAAGAACAAATCAATGTTTTTCATATTAAGATGTTTCTTTCTGCCTCCTCCAGACACCCACCTGTAGATCCCTCCCACTGACCAGTCATCCATCACTGTCACACAGAGGAATATGTAAGCAATGGACTTGACATCCCCTGGAGCAGCAATTGGATTCTTAGCTCTTAACCTATATCCCCACACTTGAATATCTCTCCATACCTCATCCTGGCAAATATTGGCAGACATAGATCCAAGTCTACAAACACTGGAAACCAGGACCGGAAGGGCTTCTCCTGTTTGAGAATAAATGATCACAAGATCAGCCCAGGGTTTCATTCTAGTGCTGTTTTTAGTGGACAGGGGCGGTCCTGCGATCACTTGTACAGCACAGAGGGCCTTTTGAACCCCAACTAGGATTTAAAGGTTGTTTCTGGGGAGCTTTCAGCTTGACTACCCCTCCACCACAGTGGGGAATAAAAGCGGGAATGATGAGAGCCACGTTTCTGCACCAGGGGACATTTCTATTGATAGCATTCATTATTGATGTGGACTTTTTGGTGCTATCAGCCTGAATAATGCTACCAAAGTGGATGTTGCATGACAAGGGATGGGTTTGGTGTATTTCTGAGATACAGCTTGGGCTGTTTTCCTGTAAGTACCTTGCTGTACTGTTTTCTTCTGCATATCGGAGGTCACAAAATACTGTTATTGTGAAGTTGCTACTCTCATCCGGAATGTTCCGAGGTGTTTTTGCATTCGTTAATACATTTCAGAAACATAATACCTTGGGGAAAATAACGAGAGGATAGAAGGAGAATACTTTGTCCAACTCATGAATGTTAATGTTTGGTGCTAATTACAAACAGAGAATTATCATGAAATACTAAGGCTGTTCAATTATAGATGAGAGCCCTTACAGCTTGTGTTCATTTATTTGTTGATTTGTTTATCTCTGAGATCTCTAAGGCCTAATGTTAAACCTGGACCTCAGCTAAAGAATGATGGTTTTACTGTAGCTTTAGAGGTGAGTTAATGGAAGTAGAACTGTGTGTGTCCTGCTGTCATGGGACTGAGAAAGCATGACCAAGAGCCTAAATGTTTCTCTGTGTTTACACACCTACTGTAGTCC
Organism: Thymallus thymallus; assembly: GCA_023634145.1. Taxonomy (NCBI): domain Eukaryota; kingdom Metazoa; phylum Chordata; class Actinopteri; order Salmoniformes; family Salmonidae; genus Thymallus; species Thymallus thymallus. The sequence continues at coordinate 6,990,699 of CM042378.1, read as the reverse complement.
ATCTGTTGTTATGAGCTGTCACATTTTGGTAGTGCTAAAACCAAGATGGAAAGACAAGATGGCATTTTATGCTGTGAAATCAAAGGAACCATCAAAATGGCGGTACAACTTCATCTGCTGCAGGCTTTGCTGACGTTTATTTAAGGAAAACAATTCCCTCAATTTTCTCAGTTAGGGGGTGGTCTGTAGTAACCTATCTGCTTTAGTTTTTGAGATGATTGATCTCTGTCGAGGGAGGAGCTGATTTTTAGATATTGTGTATATTTATTTAGTTTCAATGTCAATTTCTTGTATATTCTTTACTTACTTTAATGTTCGCTAGCTGGACAGGCAAACACCGCCTAGTAACTTAGACTTAGAAAACGTAGAAAACAGCAACCTTAGTAATGTAGCTAGCTTGATAGTTAGGTAGCTAGTTACAACAACTGTATGTTGCTAGCTAGCAGGAGCAGACTGCTTTATCACTAGCTAATATGTCATTCCGGGAAAAGGAATGTTTGAGCCATCTGTTTATTCCAAGTAATAATAGGATGATTGCAGAGCACCCTGCCTCAGACTGTCATTATCCCTGTCAATAGTTGGAGTAGAATAGATGCAGAGCACACTGCCTCAGACAGTCAGGTTGTTCAATTTCTAGCTCACTAACTACATTCCTTTACTGTGATTATTTATTTTATTTATTCTTGTCTCTCACTTTTGTCTCACAGGATCTATTCAGCTCTCCTGTGTCCTGCTCCCAGAGATCAACCAAGTGCTATTCACCAAGCATGAGCTGATTCACATACCTGTGAGGAGAACCATTCTACTGCAGTTTGAACTAGCCCTGTCGTCACTATTTAGACATTGAGAACATATAGTATATGCATTTGCTTTCCTGGTGTCTTTTCTTTGAGGGATTTTGTCTTACACAGTCTAGTGCATTTAATAGTTGAACACCAACTGCTGATACACATGCTTGTTTGAGCAAAACTAAATTCAGTGTAGAATCAGTTTAACAGGTGACAAACCTATCTTACTATTGTAAAATGCAGTAGTGAAAATGGTATTACACCCGTCAGGAGCCCAGGATTTGGCCATAGATGGTAGAGTTCTCGCCTCTGGACCACACAAACTTTAGATTGCATTCTGCTAAGGCACATTGTCTTTCACATCAGTCAGCTACAATGGTGACCAGGGTGGGATCCTTACGATACTTCTATGGGGCCTGGGCACATAAATGCTCCTAGAGAGAAGGGGGAATACTGAAGCATGTGTTGATGACAGTTCTACAGTGTCCAGCAGAGACCCATGCTTTGGCATTGAAGGTAAAGCTTTCATTTCTGGACTGCAACATTGTAAGACTGTGCCCTCCATGGCACTCTATATACATTGATTGGTAAGTAACACTCTATTTAGATACTTCAAATACTGCCTGAGACACCTTTGCTATTTGTCTCCGTACTGAATAAATGGTGAAACACTATTTGTGACGGTGTTCTTTGTGTGCCTTCAGAAAGTATTCAGACCCCTTTACTTTTTCCAAATTTTATTACATTACAGATGTCGTGTTATTTTATCAAATAAATTATCTATGTTTAATTATTACAAGTTTAAATTAATCATGTAACCATTAATTAATTAGGAAGTCACTTAATGTATTATTACCTCATAAGTCACGTCGAAAATGTCTTGTATCTGCACAAACCTTAACTTTATTGATGAATCAGCAATACACAAATTGGCTCAATTATTTATTTACTATCTAAATATTTACAGAATACATAAAACACACTAACATTATACAGTAAATACAGTCCCTAGTGGACTAACACAGCAGGACAGTTTGGTTAGAACATAATGGATTCAGAAAGAGGAGAAAACAAAGGAATTAAACTTCCGGGACAGTTGTAAGCTATGCTCGTGTAATTACAAATACTTTACACCCTAATAACTGCTCATTCAGATTATAAATGCAATGCGTATTTACATGTAGCTGTCCTCGATAGTTGAGTTGATGATGTAAGACTATGGTTTACCCATCAGAGATCACAATGTCCTTGGTAGAGTTTCGTTGGTCGTAGTGGTGGTTAGAATGGATACTTCAGCGTACCCTGTAGTTCGTACATGCATATCTTCACAAAAGTATTATTATACTTAATCATTCATTTTATACAACAATTAGATGCAAACCTGATAACTGGGAAGTGTAAACTTTCAGAGATACAGTTATGTTGTTCTACCGTCTTTAATGACATCACACAATACTAATAAATTCAACATAATTGTTCTTTAAGTCCCCACCGACCATTTCTCAAATTCTTTGTGTTATAAATATTGTTTAATTATCCACTTTTGGATGTTAGAGTTTTGGCGGGAAGAATCCCTTTGTTCCAAAGAGGTCCGTTCTCCCAATACTGCATGGCAAGGAAGAGAAAGTCTGCAAGGTATTTACGACCGTCATAAAACTGGCCAACTCTCCCAGGAGAGGGGGTGTTCAAACCTTTGCCAAGCCGGCATCGACACAGCCTTATTCTAATATTAAATAGTTTTTTCCCCTCATCAATCTACACACAATACCCCATAATGACAAAGCAAAAACATTTTTTTCAAAATGCATATTTAAAAAAATATGACATAAGTATTCAGACCCTTTACTTAGTACTTTGTTGAAGCACCTTTGGCAGTGATTATTTGGTATGATACTACAAGCTTGGCACACCTGTATTTTGGGAGTCTCTCCCATTCCTCTCTGCAGATCCTCTCAAGATCTGTCAGGTTGGATGGACGGTGTTGCTGCACAGCTATTGTCAGGTCTCTCCAGAGATGTTCAATCGGGTTCAGTCTGGGCTCACTAATGCTCTTGTGGCTGAATGGAAGCAAGTCCTGTAGCAACGTTCTAACATCTAGTGGAAAGCCTTCCTAGAAGAGTGGAGGCTGTTATAGCAGCAAAGGGGGGACCAACTCTATATTTAATGTCCATGATTTTGTAATGAGATGTTCGACGAGCAGGTGTCCACATACTTTTGGGTTCAAACAACCTTGGCGTACTTCAAGAGAACTGAAAGAGTATGTGAGGCTTGGTATAGACTTACACATAATGGATGACAAACATATTTATCTGCCGGTCTCTTCTTCTCACACATTAAAACTGTACAGTACATATTTAATTTATCATGTTGGGTTGACATTAGATTGCATCCCTGTCAAAATGGTTCAGAGAGCGATAAGGCTTAAAAGTAATTTAGTACAAATTTGAACACAGATAGATTGATGTTTTCCTGTCAGAAATTGTGGCAATTTACAACTAGTCCCAACAAATTGATTAAACACCACGTAACAGCATAATTTGTGCAGAGGTTGAGTGCTCCGATAATATATTTCCATTTTGAACACACAGTGTCTTCAAACAAGCCAACAGTTTGAATATCCTGAAGGCACAGCAGTCATTACAATGAGAAGGGATCTTGTTAATCTATCACATTGGTATTGTATCACTAGCAGGGAGAGTCAATGGAGGAATTGGCGTCATCAGCAGCTTTTTCTTCCTCATCTCTCTGCCCACCAACAGTACCAACATAATATGCAATATGTACTATACTCTTTTGTCTGTTCTCCCCCTCTCTATTGTTGAGTAATACAAAGTAGTGAATAAGTAGCTCCCTCCTCTCCCAGTGGACAGCCTGCCTGATTGTACCCTTCCACCAGGCCATGGCCATTCATCTGTGTTAGCCAGACTGTCCATGACCTGTCCGCAAAGGGGCAAGGTATAGAGCAAGGAAGATAAATAAGAGGGAGTTTGAGGGGGAATGGGCAGGATTAGCTAGCAGTGTCTGGCCAGACAGGCCTGTAGGGAGATGTGTGACATAAACGAAGAGAGTGGCTGCTGATCCAGCCAGGCGGAAGGGAAGCAGCGCGGTAGTAAATGCTACATCCGTACCATGGCGACAGATTACCCATGCTGGGTCCGTGATTGAGATGATGACCCTGGATATTAAAAGGGATGTCAGCACGCAGTCGGCATCTATTAATTCACATAACAGATTTACGATAACCTCGCCTCAACAAAGCTCATTGGCGCTCTAAACGTAGATTCAACTAGCATATTGCTAAGCAACAGTTTGTTTTATAATATTTCTGTGATGGATCACAGGGAGTAGGTAGCTGAAGCCACATCAAACCATTACAATCTGACACACATACTTTATATTTATTTACAGCACTTAAAACTGAGGTGATTAAACATTTCACAAAACCTACTGGGGTGGGAGTGGAAATCTCAGTGCTCCCGCTGAGAAAAGCATTAAGCCATTCCTTTTCTCACTCAAAGACATCAATTGATATATTGTTCCTCTTTGTACAATCCCTACGGATATGTCCTACCTCTTTGTTCAAGCCTCATATTCAGGGTCACACCAAGGATTAACCCAGGACTCAAACACCCTCCTGAGATTTTAAACACATCCTCAAACATCTACGTGCCAAAGAGGCTTCTTTGTGTTCACTTTGTAAAATATAGGATGAACTGTCCTCAGTATGTGTAACATTAGTACCCGTCAAAACACTGGGACTGTGGAGTTTCAAATGCACGAATGAGTCATCAAAGTAAGACAGTTTTGCTTTGATGACAATAGCAGAAAAAAATAGTAAACAGTAGCATACAGTGCACATCTTTCATATTGCACATACAATAGTTACATGTCTGTCAGCCAAAAACCAATGCTGATAAACCGCCAATAAAAGGCCAGGGCTTTGTGTGGTGGTTGGCTTGTGGGGTCTTAGCAATGTAATACTCGCTTAGCTCAGATGGTAGAGCATGGTGCTTGCAAAGTCGGGATTGTGGGTTTGATTCCCACGGGGGACCAGTACGAAAAAGGTATGAACATGTATGCACTTACTAAGTTGCTCTGGATAAGAGTGTCTGCTAAATGACTAAAATGTCAATGTAAAAAAGTTTATACTGTGTCTGTTTTCCTAATAAACCCTGTCTATATGTCTCTGCCTCATTGCCATAACAGGGGGCAGAGAAGATTATAGCCACTCTGACATCTAGCCCTGCTTTAAAATATTGAAGTATCTTTGGTTTCTGGACCCCCTGCCTACTTAACCAGATTAGTATATTTTTGAGTGAATTTGCAAGCATAGTTCTTTAGCTGCCTAACTTCAAACGCAGTGGGGGAGGCGGTGGCAGGTGGTATTATTGTTTAATATAAGAAGCCTCTTGATTTTTTTTGCCAGGAGCTGAGCATTTTGTTTTGATATACCCAGACTACAAAGCAATTGCTAAGTCTTTGAAGTGGGATATCTGAATAGGCCACATAGCCCAAATGAAACTGAAAACAATAGGAACTTTTAAGTGACCAGTCCAGCTATTAGTTTAATCAATACCAGAATCCGTGTTTTGTTTCTAAGTTGTGTTTGCTATGCTGCTTTTCCATAGAGCAATATGAAATCAGAATTTGCTTTGGCCACATTCAGCATATGTAGAAGCTGCCATTTTGTTCTTGACTTTGACCCCTATTTACACCCTTCTCTTTAAACTAACATTTGACAAGTGGGTAGCAAGTTTACTTAGACTGGAACATTGAATTTGTAGATTTAGACACTGTGTGGTACATTTGATGAGCCACAGTGTATTTGTTCTGTTGCTGCCAAATGTCTTGATGAATTGAATCCCTTTCACCAGAGTAAGCCCCAGCCATCATTCACTACATAATCTTTCACGCCCGAGACATACAGTGTAGTGTTGTTCTTCTCCTCTACCAGAGCAGAGAAGTTCGTTTAGCTTCCACTCTGAAACAGGAAGGAGAAACCAATCTGGGATTGCAGGCATTGCTCGCCCCTTCCCCTTACATCACTCTGTTCAAGCACCTCAGATGAAAATATAGGCCACTGATGAGATCAATGAAAGAAGATAGAAGCCACATCTGGTATTGAACTACAAAGAATCAGGGAGATATTCTGCACACTCAATCATCTTCTATTGAGTTTGCTACTCTAACATATGTTATCATCTGGTTCCATCTTCTGACAGGCAATATATAGATTATATAGTGGATGTTTTTGTCACGAGACAATAACCATCAAAAGGAAAATACAACTAAATGCAAAGAGGATGGTTGTAATGTTTTTGATCTCCTCTTTCCTCCTCTCGCTCCCCTGCATTACTCATTATGGTCCCATGGACATGGGTGCGTGCCTCTCACTCTCCCTTTATCCCCCTCTCTCTCCCTCCCTCCATCCCTATCTCTCTCCCACCCCATCTCTGTCCCTCCCTCCACTGCTGTATAATTCTCACGCACACTCCAGACAAATTACACTGCATATTGTCAGCTATTTATATCCTCAAGGTTAAAAGCAAGCCCGCTCAGCTAAGCAGGTGCTGTGGAAGATGGCGATGGATCAATTCTAGGTTTATTTTAGGATTCTCCTGAGCCTTGGGATTCTCCTGAGCTTTGGTCAGGGTTATATTTTTTCACATCGTGCTTAATAATGGTCTGGCAAAATGCTAAGTTTAATTAAAATGATTCATCTGTGAAGGGGGGATGCAGCTATGTATTATGTAGCATTATTCATTGCAATGCTGATGCAAGCATTGACCCTTCTCAGGATTTGTCCACTGGTTTTCCTGGGTCATACTGCTGGAAACTGGAGATATCTAGCAGATGACTACACACCTGACTAGGCTGCTAAGTTGCAGGAAGATAGATGACTGAAGTGAAGAAGCATCTGAGAGTGGTTGCTAGTAAAACATTGTAGCGAAAGACAGTATTGTTTTAAGGTTTGTCATGACTTCAAGTCATAAATAACCACCATGATTTGCTACACACTGTATGTCAATGCTTTCCGACCCCTTGAAGGCAGCCATGTTTGGAAGGTAATTTACATTGCCATCTGTCACCATGGAGGCAATCCTAATTAAAATGTTACACTTTTCGATCAAGTGCGTATAAAGTACAATCACTGACTGACATTTAAGATGTAAATCCTTCAACTACTTGGCCCCAGAATCGTCCATGCCAAGAATAACAGTGTCTAATGTGTCCTTAAAAGGGTATGCACACTCCCAACACTTTGGGTTGGCTAAGTGGGATAACCCACTAAGATGTTAGTGCCCATGTGGATTGGGTCCTGCCATGGTACTTTGTCACTAATTGTATGCCTTCTGGCTTGAATGTCAATGTCCAGAACATATAACACGTGTTAATCTACTGAAAAAGCAGATATAACGATGTGCTTGGCTTCTTGGCTGACACAAAGCTTTGACTACTTACTGCGTGGTGCTCATGAAGACATCTGCATGTGTTCAGTTTGTAAAGAAGCATGGTCCTTGCTACCACGGCTTATGGCTGAAACACGATTAGTTGGGGGTGAAATATGATGACGCTCCTCTGTCCTATTCACATTTTGGATGAAGTCAGTGAAACATTGAATGGTGTGAGGCCAACATTTTTACCGTTCAATCACAGGAGGTTGGTGGCACCTTAATTGCCATTCCATGTGCTTATTATGAGCAGCCTCTGCTGCATTCAACTGAGGACCGAAATCAGCTTGCAGGCACTCGGCCCGCCACAAGGAGTCGCTAGAGCGTGATAAGTCAAGTAAAGCCTAGCCCGGACGACACTGGGCCAATTGTGCGCCCAGTGTCGACACAGGTATCAAACCTCAGGCTGTAGTGACGCAGCAACACTGCGATGCAGTGCCTTAGACCACTGCGCCACTGTCAGGCTCTGGCCATAGAGAAGCTTTGCTTCTCTATATTTCTATGGTCAGAGTCTGGCAGATCTATTATTTCTACGTCTGTGTGGTGTTGTGTGTGTGGGATCCCTAATTAGAGGCAGCTGCTATGCATTACCTCTAATTAGGGATCTTACTTATATGTCTGTGTTCCACTCCGTTGGCGTGGTTCATTGTTATGTTGTCTCGTGTTCGTGCTACGTGTGTTCCCTTTCATTATATATTGTATTTGTTATTTTGTATAGTTCGTCAGTTAGTTCAATAAACATGTCGAACTATCGATACGCTGCGCCTGGAGGAACCAGGCCAAAATACTTATGTAATAATAGCCTATCGCTTCATCTGATGAACGTGTAAACAAGCGTTTTGTTGGGCAGAAACAAGCAGAAAGAGACTCATATTTTCCAGACTGATAACATTATGGAGGCGCAGAGAAACAAATGAAAGTGAGGTACCTGCGCTATCGAATTACATCTCTATAAATAAATACACAGCTCTCCCTTAAATATTTCTAAGCTGCTCATCGATGCCATTTATGGTGTCCTGTCTGCACCATGAAAGCCAGTCTCATTCACCCTTTACTGCTCTCAAGATCTCCTCAGCATTAATGCCTGTCCAGTCCTGTATTTATTGGATTTTCATTAATCTTTCCTCACTAGAAAAACACTACAGTTAAGGCCTGGTTGTGTATAGTCTCGTGTGGCCATCCTTTCACATCCCATCCCAATCTGTGAGCTCTGTCCTGTGTGTTTTTGATCTAACCTTTACGTCTGCAGTGCAAAACACAGAGATAGTACAGGTACGAACCTTGCTGTTGGAGAGTCGTTAGCAAAGCTCCAAATAGGTCATCGCAGAATGGCTTCAAAGGTATTTAAATTCAACCAATCCCTTCCAATGTCATAACTAATTATGTGCAAGTATACATACATTTGACCAAAGAGTGGCCCAACAGTTGTCTCAGGGGCTGAGTAAACACGCTCTGAAAAAACATCAGAGCGATATGGCTAGTGGGATGACAGGTAGCAAAGTTAATGACTTCTTAAGCACAGGCTCACATGGTTCTCAGGATCAAACAGAAAAGCCTCTGGCTACCAATCTCCTACCTAACATTAATAACAGAAGTGGAGTTGATTACCTCAGTGTAAATGACATGTAGTTAGTATTGCAGGCCTGGAGGCTTGGAGGAAGCATGTGCCCTTTAGTTGGCAAGACATATGCTGGTTGGTTTACCTTTGGTTTGTTAAGCATCCTTTAATAGTAATTACGATGTTTTCATATCATACATGGCCTAAACATGTATGATATGAAGATATCATTACCTATGGATATTCTGTACGTTTTATCACTATGTCTGCAGGTTAAGGCAAGGCTGAAATGGTAGCTGTCTGTGACAACTTTCAACCATAAAGTTAAATAGAAAAATATAATTTATGAGGGTCAAATCTAACCTTGCCTGCACTCTGCTTACTTTAGCCTGGTGGGATATTGAACAGCTATATTTTGTCATGACTTGAGGTTAAACAGGTCATGTAAATGTAAGAGTTTTCATACTGTGTAAATGATGTCTACATCCGTTATGTTTAGTAGAAAATATCCAGATTAAAGAGAATGTTTTTGTGACGATAAGACTGTGGTTTTAGCTGTTTACACGAGATCATAGTTCATTCGAATGCCTTGCTTGTCCAAGCTACGCTCAGAGAATTCATGCAGCGGTCATAAAAGACGGAAACACCCTGTCCTGCCCAAAAGGTATAAAGCATGTGAGCCTCGAATTTACTGTCTTGACTAGAGGACCTCGTGTTGCAGCTGAAGGTCTACGATTAGTCACGACCCCAAAAAGACAACACAAGGTTCCAATAAAATAATATTTTGGAACAATCAATGCAAGTAGGTGGATTAATATGATCATATTAAGTTTCATTGTATGAGAACCATATTTTATAACCCATTACTGTGTGTATCCTGTATTATCATTTAGTTAGTAAATAAATCATTAAACCAATTTGTGTATTACGGAAGGATTAGTTTGACTGCTATATATCGAAAGATAGGACAATATGTCTGGGTTAAATTCGTAAAGAGGCAACTCAGTAGAAATAATCTTATTTCCGTGGTGCCCCAGGATTCCTAATTAGCTAATTATTGCAGGATTCATTTAATCCAATAATTAGACGTAGTAGGTAATTATTCAATAAATAGCAGTCACCACTTTAATGAGGCAAAGTTACGACAATTTTATACTGAGGCATATTTAACAATCTACCTGCTGAGCTCTGTAGATGAGAATCAAGCTAATATTATGATACGGTTAAGTATGTATATGCTCTTAAATTGAGAAAGGACATGAGGGGCATAAAAAATGTGTCTATTTCCTTTCAAACACTATGTGGTCTAAACGCCCTGTTAAAATTCTCTGCACATACTTGTTCAAGTTTGTTTCATTCAAATAACACTAATAGCACATAATGGATTTTTAGTTAGAACTAAATTTAAAGTTTTCTTAGGAGATGAGGTTTCCTACACCAGCTTGCAATGTGCAGGTACTCAGACAAACACAACATGGATGCGCGCATGGATACACAAACACATGTGCACACGTGTATAGGCTACACACACAGATGCAGCACACAAACAACCCTTCCCAAATACACACTTGTGCGCTAACACACACACACACACAGTTTGATGTATCTCCTTTTCTCTATTGGTGTCCTATGCTATGTACTCGCTTCATCTGATGAACGTGTAAACAAGCGTCTTGTTGGGCAGAAACAAGCAGAAAGAGACTCATATTTTCCAGACTGATAACATTATGGAGGCGCAGAGAAACAAATGAAAGCGAGGTACCTGCGCTATCAAATTACATCTCTATAAATAAATACACAGCTCTCCCTTAAATATTTCTAAGCTGCTCATCGATGCCATTTATGGTGTCCTGTCTGCACCATGAAAGCCAGTCTCATTCACCCTTTACTGCTCTCAAGATCTTCTCAGCATTAATGCCTGTCCAGTTCTGTATTTATTGGATTTTCTTTAATCTTTCCTCACTAGAAAAACACTAGAGTTAAGGCCTGGTTGTGTATAGTCTCGTGTGGCCATTCTTTCACATCCCATCTTGTTCACTCGGCATGAGAAGCCTGAGCTTCCGAGGCTAGTTTGTGTGTAACTAGGACAACAGGATTGCTGTCAGTTACACATCCACTCAGGAAACAGGTGGGATAAAATACTCTACTGGGCCAAAATATTCTGACGCAGCTAGGGGTTGATACACAATATGCAGTATGAATGTTAGACAGCAAGGGGTTATTCACATCCAATTTATGTGAATGCCAACAGAATTAGTTTTTCATTAATAGTATATAGGTCATCATTTACATTTTAGTCATTTAGCAGACGCTCTTATCCAGAGCGACTTACAAATTGGTGCATTCAACTTAGGATAGCCAGTGGGACAAACACATCTCCATCACAGTAAGTACATTTCTTTAAACAAGCAGCTGTGAGGAAAGTCAGTACTAACAGGTGAAATAAGTCCGATGTTAGTTTAGACAAAATACATGTGGTAGTCTTTTTTTATTTTAAGTGTCTCCGGAAGGTGGTAAGTGACTCCGCTATTCTGGTGTCGTGGGGGAGCTTGTTCCACCATTGGGGTGCCAGAGCACCGAATAGCTTTGACTGGGCTGAGCGGAAAATTTAGGTAGGTAGGTAGGTAGGTAGGTACTTTATTGATCCCAGAGGGGACATTTCTTTGTCAAGCAGCTACAACAAAAACACAGGGCAGGTGCAAAATGCCAGAACGAAAATACACAAAAGACAGATACACGATACATAGAGCGGCAGTATGAAAAAGTATAGAAATACAAGAAGTCTGGAGTGCAAAAAAGCTATAAAAAGACATTGCATAGTATGGGTGGATGGCTAAATATATGTACAATATACATTGGTGGATGGTGCATGGTTAACTATACTAAATACTTCAATAGCTAAAAATGTGTATGATATGAGTGAGGGTAATAATAGTTTGGTTAAATTAACAGGTAAGTGAATATTTTGCATGGTTAAATTAACTGTACAGGTAAATATAAAGTTACATTTATAGGTTAGTTAATATTTGCATGGTTACATTAACTGTACAGGTAAATGACAGGAAGAGATATTTAAATTGCTAAATGTGTGTATGATCTAATTTAGGGTAATAATAGTAATTCCCTTAAAATACAGTCCTTAGTGTGTAGGGTTTAATTACAGATAAATGCACGTATTGCACATTTGATATACTAAAAGCAATGAAAAAAGATACAACTGACAGGATACTAATATGCATTCCTGAGTGAATTACTACGTAAGTTAAGTCCAAGAATTACTTACAATATTGCACGTGATATAATATAACAACTGTACATGAGTAGAGATAGGGGGGCTAGCAGGCCAAAGGTGGATGAACGTAGTGCCCTCATTTGGGTGTAGGGTCTGATCAGAGCCTGAAGGTAAGGAGGCGCCGTTCCCCTCACAGCTCCATAGGCAAGCACCATGGTTTTGTAGTAGATGCTAACTTCAACTGGAAGCCAGTGGAGTGTGCCAAGGAGCGGGGTGACACGAGAGAAGTTGGGAAGGTTGAACACCAGACGGTTTGCAGCGTTCTGGATAAGTTGTAGGGGTTTAATGGTGCAGGCAGGGAGCCCAGCCAACAGTGAGTTACAGTAATCCAGACGGAAGATGGCAAGTGCCTGGATTGGGACCTGTGCCGCTTTCTGTGTAAGGTAGGGTCGTACTCTGCGAAAGGAGTTGTCAACAGTGATGGCGAGATCTAGTATTCTAGTTCTGTGTAGTGTTGTGTTGGGTCCCCAATTAGAGGCAGCTGCTATGCGTTGTCTCTGATTGGGGATCCTATATTAAGTGTCATGTCCTGTATGTCAGTCTGAGAAGAGTAACTGTATTAACGTTTGTTTATACGTTGTTCTTGTTTTGTGTAGTTCGTATAGTATATCTAGTTTCAATAAATATTATGTAGAACTATCACTGCGCTGCGCCTTGGTCGCTTTACAGTGATGGGTCAGATTACATTTGGTTTAAAGGTAGACTCAGCAAGATGACAATAATGCACAAAGCAAAACAGTAGTAATGGGTCAATTTCCTCAACAACCAGGAGCAATGATGCGCTGAATTTCCCTGCTGTTTTGGTCCCTTACCTACAACATTGTGGCAGCGTGAAGCACATCTGTGCATCTGTGCAGATACTCTGCGACAGCAATGTCTTGCATGGGACTCCTCTCAATGGGCGCATTCCTCTGCTCAGACGTTGCTGACGCCTGCCAGATCAAATAAAATGTTATGTCACATGCGGCGAATACAACAGACCTTACAATAGACTTTACCGTGAAAGGCTTACTTACAAGCCCTTAAACAACAATGCCGTTTTAAGAAAATAGAGTTAAGAAAGTATTTACTAAATTAACTAAAGTAAAAAAATATATAACACAATAAAATAATAATAATAATAATAATAATGAGGCTATACACAGGGGTTATGTGCGGGGGTTCAGATTATTTTACAACAACACCGATAGGTATTTTACTTATCAGCTAACCACATCATGGTCACGTTCCCTTGCTCAGATGTTGCATGAATCAACCAATGGTTGTGTGCCACGTCATCGACGTCTGAGCAGGAGAACAAGACCAATATCTGTAGTGCTGCTTGTGGCAACGTCATCCCGCTGAGTCTACATTTAAATTAAAGTCAAAACCCCACTTGAAAAAAAGCATGAAAACATAATTGAAAACCCCATTTAATTTTTGCCCAACATTTTAAGAAAATAAAAACTGAACATAAATCATTGTTTTTTATTAAATTTTTGTTTGTTTTTGAGTCAGAGATAAATACATTCAGTATAGTTTTCATTTTTCAAACAGGTTTTTTTTGTGATTTTTTTTAGTTTACTAAATTGTTTTTTATGATTTGTTTTGAAAGTAGTCTGTCTCCTTCAGTTTAATGGCACTGCTAGAGGTTGTTGTGTGTGGTAATTAGTGAGGGACACACAGGTGCATCGTGTACCCTCTGAAGATCTCGCTACTTTTAACAGGAATCTGATACTTAATTGCACTTCTACAGCAACTGCCTCTCTAAGACAGAATATATCGAAAATTACATTGATTTTAAACCTTGAATTACACTAAAACAGTGACATATTGATATTGCAGTTGTTCCTCCAAAGCAGATAGTCAAAATGTATTTTATAATACTTTACATACTGTATGTTTGCTGACTTTCCTCACTTCAAATCATAATATTGCCTTCAAATACAGCGGGTGAAATAAGTATTGAACACGTCACCATTTTTCTCAGTAAATATATTTACAAAGGTGCTATTGACATGAAATTTTCACCAGATGTTGGTAACAACCCAAGTAATTGATACATACAAAGAAACCAAAACAAATACGTTCAGAAATTAAGTTGTGTAATAATGTGAAATGACACAGGGAAAAAGTATTGAGCACACTTACTGATATTTATTTAATACTTTGTACAAAAGCCTTTGTTGGTAATGACAGCTTCAAGACGCCTCCTGTATGGAGAAACTAGTCGCATGCATTGCTCTGGTGTGATTTTGGCCCATTCTTCCACACAAACAGTCTTCAAATCTTGAAGGTTCCGTGGGCCTCTTCTATGAATCTTGATCTTCAGTTCTTTCCATAGATTTTCAATGGGATTTAAGTCAGGTAATTGGCTGGGCCATTCTAGCAGCTTTATTTTCTTTCTTTGAAACCAATTGAGAGTTTCCTTGGCTGTGTGTTTGGGATCATTGTCTTGCTGAAATGTCCACCCTCGTTTCATCTTCATCATCCTGGTAGATGGCAGCAGATTTTTGTCAAGAATGTCTCAGTAAATTTGCCCATTCATCCTTCCTTCAATTATGTGAAGTTTGCCAGTACCATTTGCTGAAAAGCAGCCCCACACCATGATGTTCCCACCTCCAAACTTCACTGTTGGTATGGTGTTTTTAGGGTGATGTGCAGTGCCATTTCCCCTCCAAACATGGTGTGTATTATGACATCCAAACAGTTCAATTTTGCTCTCATCTGACCACACTATATTCTCGCAGTATTTCACTGGCTTTTCCAAATGTTGTGCAGCAAACTTTAAACGAGCTTTAACATGCTTTTTTTTCAGCAATGGAGTCTTGCGTGGTGTGTGTGCATACAGGCCATGGCGGTGGAGTGCATTACTTACTGTTTTCTTTGAGACAACAGTACCTGCTAATTGCAGGTCTTTTTGAAGCTCTCCACAAGTGGTCCTTGGCTCTTGGACAACTCTTCTAATTTATGGTGAAATGATTCTTTCCACTTCCGTATTATGGCCCCAACAGTGCTCACTGGAACATTCAAAAGCTTAGAAATGCGCCTATAACCAATGCCATCATTATGTTTTGCAACAATTAGGTTGTGAAGGTCTTGAGACAGCTCTTTGCTTTTACCCATCATGAGATGTGTCTTGTGTGACACCTTGGCAATGAGACCTTTTTGTAGGCCATCAGTTGAGACTGAACCAGCTGATATTAATTTGCACTGACAGGGGGCTGGATTGCTTTTTAATTACTGATAGTTTTCAGCTGTTGTCTTGGCTTTCCATGCCTTTTTGCACCTCCCTTTCATGTGTTCAATACTTTTTCCCTGTGTCATTTCACATAATTAGACATAACTTAATTTCTGAACTTATTTGTTTTGGTTTCTTGTGTTGTTACCAACATCTGGTGAAAATGTCATGTCAATAGCACCTTTGGAAATATATTTACTGAGAAAAATGGTGACGTGTTCAATACTTATTTCACCCGCTGTATTTATTACATTGTCATCTCCATCACAATTTCTTAGTTTCGGAGTCAAAGATAATACATTCAGTATAGTTTGTTAATTATTTTATTAACAAACTAATCCCCTCAGTTTTAGTTTTAGTGGAAGTATTAGTCTACTATAATAAAGTTGGTTCAGAACCTTGCATATTGTTCGAGACCCTAATCCTATTTTAGTCTTCCTTGTTTTATAATGTATTCCTGGCATATTGTACTGACAGAAAACTACATAGACATGCATCTAAGTAATTTTTGTTAATTCATCCAACTACAAACACTTCAGGAGAACATAAACAGTAAACAGTGTCCCTTTTTTTTCCCAATTTATGTGGATTTCTTTTAGCGGAATATGCATCTCCTTGTTCATCTGTTGTCATGAAAACAACGTTTCAAAGCTCAGATCATTAGCGGCGTGAAAATCTATGTGTTGCAGCATAACGTACCCACTGTCATTTTTAATTAAAATGCTCATGTCATGTTTGCATTGTAGTGTCAGCTGTTGTCTTTGGTTTTCGCCCACAGCACGTTGTGTTGTCTCCCACTCTTCCCCTGTTGCATGTCTCTGTTCCAGCTTGAAGAGAAGTGTTCAAAGGTGTTCTGCAACATACCCATTTATACAGGGACCTGGCAAGTGTGTGCCATGGGTGCCTTGTGTGCTTAATTATCATATTACATAAATTGCTCTACATACCTACACCAATGTCTAGACTATTTGACATCTGCAAGCATTTAGAAAAACAGCAAACAAACTACTGTACAGAGACATCCTATCAGTAAACAGTAAGGAGATCGGGATAGCCCAGAAACTGCTACCATTTTAAAGAGAGAAAAATATTAACCTTGATGCTCTCACAGTCAGCAATAAGACTAAGGCTGTGGTGGTCATGATATTTTGCCAGCTGGTGATTGTCAAGCAAATAATTGCCGGTCTCATGGTAATTGAACGTAAAATTAACATAAACACATTTAGCATCTCCTGGCTTCCACAAATAGCCTACAAGACTCTGATGCAGACCTTTGGAACATTTACATCTTATAAAGTCCAATAAATACATGTTATATAGTCTACACAATTACAATAAATAATTTATTTATTTTAGACAGGTCTAAAGTAACATGATATGAAGAAAATGTAATCTATTTAAGAAGAAAAGAATAGCATACTCTGAGTTACTTAAAAACAGCATTGGTTAGGGCTTGTAAGTAAGCATTTCACTGAAAGGTCTACACCTGTTGTATTCGGCGCACGTGACAAATACAATTTGATTTGATTTGTCCATATGTTAGGCCCTGATCTGGCTATGCCATATGGCTGTGGGATACACTAGTTAATTTAGCAGACAAGATTTGCTTAGAATTCCATGTCATTAGTTTATATTATTTTATAGTATGAAGAATACAAATTAACATAGCTGAATAAAATATAAATTATATTTTCTCCAAACTATGAGGGAGTGCGCACATGCGGCTATTCTGTGTTGGGCGGTTAACAGCGAAACAGGTACTCCTATATGCTTAATTTAGAGTTATTTATGCAAACTTTGTTGTGAATCAAATGTTGGGCTATATGTTTTGATTTTAATACATTCTAAGGCTGCATGATGTGACTCCGATGATGATATGAAAAAAGTTGCATGAAAGGCATGCACTCTGCTTTGTTTCTTGGGCAGGCTGCACACACTTCATCAGTCTCTCATTCATAATTTGACTGCATCCCCTTTGTGTAGCCGTAATGCCCCCTGAAAAAAAATTCCATGCCTTTTGCAGCCAGTGGCAGTTGTGCCCTTGGGCTGAATATAATAATTAGAATTATCTTCTTCCGGAAGCAACTCTCACTCACATGGCCTGTAATAATTTATTATACAGGTGCATGCGTGACATTTTCTTAGATTTAGAATGAACCATTATCATGCACCTGTCTCGAAACAAGGGGGAACATTTAAAAATTACTTAAACTATGCACTCAGCGAATGGAGGACGCTTTTCACGTGGTTCATGTTCATGCCAGCCAGGTAGGCTATACTCCTGTTGTAAAGAGAAGCAATGTGCTTAATATTAGGAAAGTTGAGAAATAAATATAGAAAGCTGATGGGATCCTCCTCTTTTTAATAGAGGCCATCAAAACTCAGTTATCACACACAATTGCATAGCCTATAGAAATGTTGCACAATTATGAGCTCATGGGCTCTCATGAAGTGTTTGATTAGATTTTCAATTACCTTTGCATTGACTTCAGAGTGATGTCGTAACTTGACTTTAAATTGGTGACGTGCTTGATTAATTGACTGCTATCAAATAGCAGTCAATTATTTAATCGTTACCTCTAATCAGTCAGTCTCATTTTGAAGATTGTAAGATCTAATTTGTAAGAACCCTGGCGAATCATGTTGAATCAGCAATACAAATGGCCTTAATCATTGATTTCCTAAATACCTAAACAATTACACAGAGTTACATACCTACAGTCGTGGCCAAAAGTTTTGAGAATGACACAAGTATTGGTCTCCACAAAGTTTGCTGCCTAAGTGTTGATGATGGCAATTTGCATATACTCCAGAATGTCATGAAGAGTGATCAGTGTGAGGGTTTGGCTGTGGTTGGACCTTACTCCCAATAAGGGGAGTGGTAGAACCACAGTCGAGCCCTCACACCCTAACTAGGGGAGGTAATAATCCTCAATCAGAGACAGCTGTACAGGGTTGTCTCTGATTGGGGATTGCATTTAGGCACCACTCTCAGCCACCTGTGTGTGGGTCATTGTCGATGTATATGTCTTGAAGTCACGTTATAGTAAGTGTTTCAGTTTTCATTGCTACGTTGTTTTGTATAGTTCGTTACATTTAAAGTTTATTAGTTAAAATAAACATGTCAAACTATCGCTGCGCTTCGCCTTGGTCTCTCTCTACACCCACTCGTGACAATCAGATGAATTGCAAAGTCCCTCTGCCATGAAAATGAACTTAATCCCCAAAAAACATTTCCACTGCATTTCAGCCCTGCCACAAAAGGACCAGCTGCCATCATGTCAGTGATTGTCTCATTAACACAGGTGAGAGTGTTGACGAGGACAAGGTTGGAGATCACTCTGTCATGCTGATTGAGTCAGAATAACAGACTGGAAGCTGTAAAAGGAGTGTGGTGCTTGAAATCATTGTTCTTCCTCTGTCAACCATGGTTACCTGCAAGGAAACACATGCCGTCATCATTGCTTTGCACAAAAAGGGCTTCACAGGCAAGGATATTGCTGCTGGTAAGATAAGCACCTAAATCAACCATTTATCGGATCATCAAGAACTTCAAGGAGAGAGGTTCAATTGTTGTGAAGAAGGCATCAGGGCGCCCAAAAAAGTCCAGCAAGCGCCAGGACTGTCTCCTAAAGTTGATTCAGCTGTGGGATCGGGGCACCACCAGTGCAGAGCTTGCTCAGGTCACGTGGAATTTGACTGCGTTCGTGACTCGTGCTCGCCGATGTGGCAGCAATACGGTCCCCGTAACAAGCCCTAAATAAGACTCAAACTCAGCTAGCGAGAGCAAAATGTTTCTATGCTAACAAAAATAAGCAATACAAAACCGGGGAAGAATGTCAGAAGAAGTATAGTCCGTCCTGTATTAGAAAATTCATACCCTTAGCCCTGTCGTAGAGCTTTTTGTCAAGGTTTCCCTAAGTGCAGTGATTCCGAATGCTATCATTGTTTGTCAGAGAGACAGGTCCATAATGAATATACATTTACTTTTTAGTCATTTAGCAGACGCTCTTATCCAGAGCGACTTACAAATTGGTGCATTCAACTTAGGATAGCCAGTGGGACAACCACATCTCCATCACAGTAAGTACATTTCTTTAAACAAGCAGCTGTGAGGAAAGTCAGTGTTAGCAGGAAAATAATTCAGGTGTTAGTTTAGACGAAAGACAAGTGTTAGTAAAGTTATTTTGTTTTTTTACATGGGGGGGGGGGGGTAGAAGGATTACTGTTGTACTATTTCAGGTATTCCTTAAAGAGGTAGGGTTTCAAGTGTCTCTGGAAGGTGGTCAGTGACTCCGCTGTCCTGGCGTCGTGGGGGAGCTTGTTCCACCATTGGGTGCCAAAGCAGTGAATAGCTTTGACTGGGATGAGCCCGAACTGTGCTTCGGTAGAGGTAGTGGGGCTAGCAGCCCAGAGATGGATGAACGTAGTGTCCTCGTTTGTGTGTAGTCAGTCTCCTTCAGTTTAATGGCACTGCTAGAGGTGTTTGGGTATGATAATGGCTGAGGGACAAAGAATCCACTACACTTTTGGGCTGCCAGGTAGCCTAGCGGTAAGAGCGTTGGGCCAGTAAGTGAAAGGTTGCTGGTTTGAATACCCCAGCTGACAAGGTGAAAAACCTGTCAATTTGTCCTTGAGCAAGGCACTTAACCCTAATTTGCTCCAGGGGCTGTCCCTGTTGGTAGGATGTCATTGTAAATACAAACTTGCCTAGTTAAATAAAGTTTAAAAAAGGTGCATAAAGTACCCTCTGAAGATTTTGCATTTTTAAATGGGAATCTGATACTTAGCTTTTTCCGCAATTGCTTCTCGAAGACAGAATATATCAAAAGTTACATTGATATTAAATATAGAATTACACAAAAACAGTGACATATTGATATTGCAGATGTTCAGCAGATAGTCAAAATGTATTTTTGTCACGCTTGTGTGTGTGGAGAGACCAAGGCGCAGTGCAGTAATAGTTCAACATTGTTTTTATTTAGTATACTATGTATAAAAACAATCCAACAGTACGAACAAACAAAACAAAACACGATCTACAAATGTCTTGTATACAAACCAACACGAATGCATAGACGTAAAACATGAAACACACTTACTTTCACCGTGACTGGAGATAATTAACGATCCACACCAGAGTGAAGGACAGACAAACATATATAGGATCCCTAATTAGAGACAATGCGGTGCAGCTGCCTCTAATTAGGGATCCAACCCAAAACCCACACAGAAACAGAAAAGAAGGACACTGTCAGACTCTGACCATAGCTACATAGCTCTCTATGGCCAGAGCCTGACAGTACCCCCCCCCCCCAAGGCGCGAAACAACAAAACACAATTACATGGGGGGAGTCAGGGAGGGAAGATTAGCTCGCGGGTGGCGGTAACTATATGGTAGTTACCTATATGGTCAAGGTAACTATATGCAGAAGCTATATAGTTACCTTGACATGCAAGTGAAACCAAACCTTCATATGAAACCGTGTGTGTCAACCCAGCTGCCCTAAATCTGTCCTAAACACTTACCTTTTAAATGAAACCCTCCTTTTTTACATGCTTTGAGATGTGCCAAACAGGTCAAAACAATGTAATACATCAAATAGAGGACTTCTCATTTATCCTCCGGGATCCCACATTATATTTTAAGACTGGCCAGACCTCCAATGATTGGGAAACATGCGAGAATATAACCACTCATTTTGTCAGAACCTTTTCTGTTTTTTGGTCTATTGGCTCTTTAACAAATTACAAGAGCAAACATTTATATTGAGGCACTGGTGGCTTCTTTAGAAGACTAGATAATGTTTTGTTTGTAGCAGGGGTAGGAACCCGTTCAGAGAATAGAAAACAAACAACAAACAGAACCAGGAACAGAAGTAATCTCTAGTGTTCTGGAACAGAACCATAATTTGAAAACATTATTAACCGCTTCATAAGGTTATCTTTTGTTCTAAAAATATTCCTAATTTCTAGTATTTTATTCTGTAATTCGATGAAGTTATAATGCTAGTAATAGTCATGTCATGATGTTTAGCGCTTCCGTTACTTGTTATATTATTTACGGACCGGTTCAGAACTTTGTTGTCTAGTCGGAACACTGTACTTGCTGCTCACTGCAGTAACTGACAGGAAGTAGAATGAGGATGTAAGGAAGAAGATCAGAAGAAAGGGACAGTTTCAGAAAACAAATAAATCAGCCCAACCTGAGAGAGGGACTGGGTTGGTGAGTGAGTGAGTGATGTGATGTGATGTGAGTGAGTGATGTGATGTGAGTGAGAGAGAGCAAGAAAGCTTTGGCCATGTCCCAATATTTAGCCCAGCTGCAGTTAAGAGACATGGTAGAGCCTATGGAGCATGAAGTAAGAACTCACTTTAATGTGCTCACCAGTGCAAGATTGTCAATATGATATTGAGAGTTGAATAAAAGCAATGGGCCATCTGTCTTAGTTTCACATTACCTTATAGATTTTATATAAAGATACATCTTAGTTAAATTGATATTAATGCATATAGAACCAACAGAACTGAAAGAATCTTTGGGAATGTAGATTGCACGGTTTGGCTTCATTTACATTTTGTTGGATTATAGTTTACTACAGTTCATCATTACTACATAGGTATAACATCAACTTAATGTCAAGTGTTACAAATGGGGCTGGGGAAATGTAACTACTCAAATTCATAGACTTCGAACAATAGTTTATAATGTCATGATGTATTTCTCAAAAATATATCCCTTAAAGAGGAGAGGTCCCTTTTAGACGTTGGTTTCTGGCTTCCTCTCCAAACATGATGAAGACAAAGCTGTTATCACAAAACAGGGTTTAGCTGAATCACAGGGTAGGACATTTGGCTCTATGATAAACAATGTAGCTTCAATTCGCCCCCACATAAACAGAATCAGAATGAGCTTTACAGTAATTAAATTCACTCTCCTATCAAGTTCTAAGGGATGAAAGCAGCTTACCAAGATGTTTGATTTCTCAGCCCCTCTCTGATTTGCCAAGTGCCGATTTAAATATACAACAGCAATATCCTATCTCTATGGAATGAATGTAAGCTCAAATACCGTAAGCTCAAATGTATGGCCATAGGGAGGCCACATCATGGGCTGATCAATGACAAGAAGCACAACTTTGATAGCAGAAATAATATATCTTATACTGTACACAATCTTTAAGAGTCCCTTATGTTTTTTAAAAACTAAAGCAAGGTTTTGGTAACAGGGTAAAAGACAGTTATTCAGGTAAACATCTGATTCTCTGTGGCAGGTGCATAGCTATAAGCTGTCATATGTGTGAAAGCAATGGCAGGGGAAAGTCTTGGGATAATTGTCAGTAGTCGCTCCAATTCTAGACAGTCTATGACAGGTAGTTGCCTGTTTAATCATATGTGTGTAACCCTGCTTAAGCTGAGGGATGGGGCTGGAGAAATGTCAGTCTCTCAAATTCATGGATTGGAACAATGTTTCGTAATGTGTTCCTCAAGAATATATCCCTAAAAGAGGAGAGGTCCCTTTTAGACGTTGGTTTCTGGCTTCCTCTCCAAACATGATGAAGACAAAGCTGTTATCACAAAACAGGGTTTAGCTGAATCACAGGGTAGGACATTTGGCTCTATGATAAACAATGTAGCTTCAATTCGCCCCCACATAAACAGAATCAGAATGAGCTTTACAGTAATTCAATTCACTCTCCTATCAAGTTCTAAGGGATGAAAGCAGCTTACCAAGATGTTTGATTTCTCAGCACCTCTCTGATTTGCCAAGTGGCGATTAAATATACAACAGCATTGAAATGTCCTCTCTCTGTGGAATGAATGTAAGCTCAAATACTGTAAGCTCAAAAGTACGGCCACTAAGGCTAGGCCTTAGAGCTGTAGGGAGGCCACAGCATGGGCTGATCAACGATATGCAGCACAACTTTGATAGCAAAAACTATATATTTCACACTGAACACAATCTTTAAGAGTCCCTTATATGCATTTTAAAAACTAATGGGTAACAGACAACACTTCTACAGTTATTCAGGTAAACATGACTCTCTGTGGCAGATGCAAGACTTTGATAGCAAAAATAATATCTCTTATGTATTTTAAAAACTACACACAAAGCAAGGTTTTGGTAACTGGGTAACAGACAGCACTTCTACAGTTATTCAGGTAAGCACCTGACTCTCTGTGGCAGGTGCACAGTTATAAGCTAAAGTCAGATGTGTGAAAGCAATACCAGGGGAATGTTTTGGGATAATTGTCACTACTGTCATTCCAATTCTAGACAGTCTATGACAGATAGCACCTCTCTATTCCTCCTCCTACTGTTGAGACAACTGAGCTTCATGAGTATGAATATACAAGAGTACAGTTTTGTTGAACTTATTCAAAGTCGACACAGAAGATAATGTTCTAACAATGTAGTCATGACTACAGTAGAGTGCCAATGGTTGCATAATACAGCCTCCTTAGAATGTTTATAGGCTAGAGTATACCAAACATTAGGAACACCTTCCTAATACTGAGTTTCATTGCACCCCCTCTCTTTTGCTTGGGCAATTCGCTGAGGCATGGACAATACAAAGTGTTGAAAGCGTTCCACAGGGATGCTGGCTCATGTTGACTCCAATGCTCCCACAATGTATCAAGTTGGCTGGATGTCCCTTGAGTGGTGGACCATTCTTGATACACACGGGAAACTGTTGAGCGTGAAAAACCCAGCAGCGTTGCAGCTCTTGACACAAACCGGTGCCCCTGGCATCTACTACCATACCCCATTCAAAGGCACTTCAATCTTTTGTCTTGCTCATTCACCCTCTGAATGGCATACATACACAATCCATGTCTCAGTTGTCTCATGGCTTAAAAATCTGTCTCCTCCCATTCATCTACACTGATTGAAGTGGATTTAACAAGTGACATCAATAAGGGACCATAGCTATCAGCTAGATTCACCTGGTCAGTCTATATCATGTTTTGTATACTCAGTGTAAAGAGGTGTAATATAATCACTGGGCAGATTTTCCCATAATGCTTCAGCACTTGGGGGTATTAACATTTCTCATTTGAGAAATTATACCACTTTAATGGATGTGTAATTGGTCAAGTAATTTGTGTAAGCTGTTAAGTAATAAACAAATAGGCAACCTACACTGCAAAACACCGATACCATGTATGTCCTTCATTCACTTCCAACAGTTACTTTTAGTCACCTTAACGTGTAGACATTAATTCTTCAGTTTGTATAATCCATCTTTAAGTTTAACACAAGTGTAAGTGGCTGACGATCCATATGTCGTCAGATCCTGAATTCAATAGGTCTCGAGTCAGTCATCGTATCCAAACACTACTCCACTGTTCATCATTCAAGGGACGAGGCTGCCCTCACCCGTTTCCCTCTTACCATGTGTCTTAACTTCCTGCTTGAACAGCTAGATCCCATCTCTGATCTGTCTGACCAGTCCCTCAGATTGTTAGCTGACACCAAATTAGTCCGTTCTCAAATGCTAGTTTTTAATATACAGACCTCCAAGGAGGGATAGATTTTCGGTCTCAGGAAGGACCATAGCTTGCCGGTCCCAGTTCCAAAGAAGGCAGACAAAACTGCTCTAACACAAGCATGGTCAGGGTTTTTGCCCCTCGCCCCGCTCCGTTACTCTCTCTTCACAAGGCGTGAAGTGTTCACATTCCTCTCATCCATTCCTCTCATCCCTTCTCGCCCATTGAACACAGTGCCTGCGGGTTACAGAACATGTAGCCTGTGCCCAGTCAGACAAAGAGACACTGATGCCTTGGGAGGCTCTCACAACATAGTCCATGAATAAGGTTAGCATGGTGGGCGGGAAGGGAACACAGAAGTGATAAGAATCTTTTGAACCATGAGGTGGGTGGTTGGTCAGGTTCATAGACAACACTTGCAGGTTCTATATTTAGGGTCAGGTTGCCACCCATGTGAGGGAAGTTAACTGTTTTCAAATGATTGACCATGAGATTATGGTCAATAAGGGTAGAATTGTATGGATATCTTATTTACTGAAATTATAACATACATTACCATTTGGTGCTAGCATACCCCAGAGGAGGAGCAGCAGCACCTTATTGAATGTCTAATTTCAATGGATCTGGGTGGAACATCAATAACAGGCCTATAACAGATCAGTGCTGGGCACTTATCCCCTCATGACCCAAGACCATCTGTGCCCAGAGTTTGATGTCCTTTAATAGAAATGGAGATAGTGCCACCCTGACAGGGTCTCCTCATGGAGGCTATAGGTGTGCATCACAGGAGGTTGGTGGCACCTTCATTTGGGAGGACGGCTTGTAGCAATGGCTGGAACGGAATCAGTGGAATGGTATCAAATACATCGAACACGTGGTTTCCATGGTTTCCATGTGTTTGATGCCGTTCCATTCGCTCCGTTCCAGCAATTATTATGAGCCGTCCTCCCCTCAGCAGCCTCCTGTGATGTGCATATGCCCTCCAGGTTGCTTCAACAAAACTGTGTTTATCTCTTGCCAAAGGCCATCTGGTTAGATATTAGATGAAAGTCAGGTTTCACACCTTTTTTCTCTCTCCCCTGCTTCTCTCGCACACTGATGCAGAGGGAGCAAAATTACTTTTGACACTTTTCAAAGCCAAGTCAGGACAGTGCACAGCTACTTTCAACAGACAGACCGGATTTGGTCAACCGGAGAGAAACAAAGTGGAAAAAAATGGAAGGGAAAAATGTGTTGTTTTTAAAGCTCTACATTTCTGCCACATAGCTGAAAATAGGACATTGCTCGTCCTAATATTTATATATTCCTTCATTCCATTTTTTTTTTACTTTTAAGTTTGTGTGTATTGTTGTGAATTGTTAGATATTACTCCACTGTTGGAGCTAGAAACACAAGCATTTCACTACACCCGCAAAAACATCTGCTAAACACGTGTATGTAAGCAAAAACATTTGATTTGCAATAGAACATGAAAGGAGGTACATAACTTTCATGACAAAATAACAGTTTTGATTTTGAATAAAAATACACTCTTATGCATACTGGAGATATTTCTGCACTCATGTTTTCTAGGAACAAGTACAATACAATAATGCTGAGTGGGTGATAGAATAATTGGTGTGTGTAAGTGTGTGTGTGATTGTGTGGGTGGCCTTGCTTCATTCACTGCTTTGGTCATTACTTCAAGTGAACACAGGAAGCAGCAGAATCCAAATTAATAAAAAAATGGACAAATCATTTGGCAAACACAGTAGGCCATTTGATGTCTAGAACTTCAAATCATTTTAAATTGATTCATTGAGACTAAATCTATTTGCAATACCTGTCTCAGAACAGAATTGTTATACGGTGATCAATGAGACTTGTCAGCTGTGCTCAAGATCTGTAGGAGAAGGTATTTGAGGTTTGCACAGCGGCAAATAAGACCAGCTAAGCAGAAATGCTGAGGTGGATTTTAAAATTCTATTACTTTTACAAAATGTTATGGTTGAGCTGCCATGGGCACTAAGGGGCCGTTTTCTCTCTGTGGCATGTCACTGAAAATCGCCTTTGTTCTGCAGCCTTCCATTTTATGCCTGAGCATTTCGAATCGATTATAATCACAGCACACGACTCTTACTTTTAGTCAGGTATAAGGAATGAGCTCTCTCTCTCTCTAGTATATGGCTGAGATAACATCCCAGAATGCATTAGGAATTGGAGAGGGTATGGTCCAACCAAACCAGTGTTCGTGATATCCCCATCGCACCCGTATTGCAGAATAAGGCAGCCTTATCGCCTGAAAAAAATCTGTTCTTGTGTCAGTGGCCCCTGCTATCTTATCACATGACTTTTAAGACCCTTTGTTGCTCTCACCTGCAAGGGAAATGTCAGCAAAATGCCACCGTGGAGCACAGCCGGAGTTGGGAAACTGTCGGCGGCATCGTGGCTGTTATTCACGCTTTCATAATGTACTGACTCCAGCATGAACCACTCCTCACAGCTCCCCACAGACAAAGCATCAGAAGGACTGACACTGCCAGAGATGACTTAAATCCGCTTCTGTCAACCTTGAATTAGGAACTTGGGAGGCAGCGTAGCAAACTAATATCAAAGGTTCAAGAGTACAGAGATGATAACAGTCTGCCAGAGTTACCACTTTTCACTCTGCTGTTTTTCCTCACAAAAGGCGGTTCCCCACAAAAGTGTATCGGTTCAAATTTTGCAATGCACTGTTGGCTTATTAACATTTGGAAGTAAAGCATATGGTTTAGCAATGTACCCTAACAAAATAAGATAGTTTCTAACAACAGAGGCATTTCAAGAAAGAAAATTACATCTACCCTGTATGTTATCTGAAACTTGATTCTATTGAAATAAGTCTTCTTCCAAAGATATGTAAGAATTGCTATTTACCTGCAGTTGCATCTGGCACCCTGTTATACACTTCCACAAAAATAAGATGTGTTTACAAACAACACTTTGATAATGCATTCTCCCTCGCAGGAGACAATGACATGATTTAAAGGCTTTGACGCTGGAGCTCACCAGTAAGTTTAGGGAAGTGACAGGACCAACAATAAACCAAACAAACGCTAGCATCACAATGTCCAAATCCTGTTGGGGAAGACAAACATCTTCAGGCGCTTGTCTCAGAACAACAACACAGCCTTGACAGAGGACACAGGAAAACAAGATGCGTTTCCCAAACAGTCATTTAATTTTAGAGGACAGAAAGGAAAAAACGCAACGTATTACCAAACAGTACGATCCAATATAGTATCACCTCTTTCCTCTTCAACCCCAAAAACACCTCGTAAAGAATATACAAGTCTATACAACTCCATCTCTCATTAACGTTATTCATGCAGAGACTTGTTAATGTTCCTCCATTATTATCCGATAGAGAAAGTACAATTTACAGGACAGAAACTAAATTCTTATTCATCTGACAGGCTACAATATTACCCATCACAGGCTGGGCAGAGAGAGCCCATAATCACACTGCACAGGCCAATCAGAGACTCACAGGCGTTTAGCTCCTGCCCCTCTTCAACCCCTGCCCTGCCTCTAATAATTAAAATGGTTGGGATAAGCTGTACCGAGTTCAGGCCTGGATCTCCCTGCCAACGCCCTTCTGAATTTGGAGTGTGAGAGCCTGCGGCTAATGCTACAGCCTCATCTGTACTGTGTGTAAGCACCAGGCCTCCATTGTGTCCACACGAGGCCAAACAGGGACATCACAGAGGTTATTAAGACATGCATAGATGCAAGTGCAGAAATGATGGCCGTGGCTGGCCCCTCTCTGTAATCCCTGAAGTGCTCATAGAGCGGCAGGGGTGGGCATTAATAGGGGGCACCTTGCCCTCTCTCTAATGGCAGGAAGTATTAATTGAATGTCTTAGACTAAGCTGGCCCAGATAATTTCCCCATACAATGTTCTGTTCTCCCAGTACAGGACTTGACTACAGCAGCGAACACGTCAACCTTGTATCCAGATTAGTTTTAATGCCCTGAAAGAACAAGGTTATTGTGAGTAGGATTTCTAAAGTACCATTCTTGGATTCATTACTTTTGTATGGTTTGAGTTGAGTGTGGGATGACATTTTAGCTGACCATTTCTACATTTATTTCTGACTTAGAAATAACATTTGAACACATACATACACACACACACACACACACACACACACACACAGTGTCCTACCTATTTTACCTATGATTGCAGCAGAATACATTTCTATAACCTTATTGAGAACTTATATCCACGGATGGGATAACTTGATTTGCCTTTGTTCCCCTATGGTCCCTTATCATGTATCATGTCCCAATCCATTTTGTGTAACTACTGTTGCAGATGCAACCACACAAAAAGTATAAATGGCTGTTTCATACACAGTTATGCATTATTTAATATTGACAGTACGCCTCACAACTGTTTTTTCAACAGATAGATTGCAGACTTTTTTGTTGTTGAAAATGACAAGCAACAGTATGGTCTGTATAAGCTGGTTGTACGTTGAAATTGAGTTTTGTTTGCATTGACTTTATGGGAAATACTCACTGGGAGACTCAATATTAACAGCTTAAATATGGCAGATACAAGCCTACAAGGCTCAATCAAAAACCAGTAGAGAGTCGCTAGGATGTGATAGCCTTACTCACTGAAGTTCGACTTCACCGCAGTCCTACCGTCAAGAGAGCTTGTCAGGCAACACAACATGGTCAGCTTCTCATGTTCAAGCACCTGTTCAAGGAACTACGCCTAAGAGCAATCAATGGTTTCTACTCAAGGCTTCCCTTCCATGAGCACAGTTTTCTCATAGTGGGGGATGATAGTAAGGGAGAAGGAAGAATACCCACAAATCTTTGTGAAAGACAGAGAGAGTTATGTTTAGGCTCACAAGTGGCACAGTGGTCTAAGACACTGCAACTTTGGCGCCGCCCTGCGTGGTCGCCTGTTAAGCAGCTCCCATTGTCCGTGTGTCAGGCTCTGGCCATGGTCAGAGTCTGACAGTCTATGTGCTCTACATCTGTGTAGTGTTTTGTGTTGGATCCATAATTAGAGGCAGCTGCTATGCATTGTCTCTAATTAGGGATTCTACTCATGTTTGTATGTTCCACACCCTAGGTGTGGTTCATTGTCTACATGTCATGAAGTAAGTGTGTTGTGTAGTTGTATAGTTGTATAGTTCGTCATTTTGAGTAATATCCTTAATATTAAAGTGATGTCGAACTATTACTGCGCTGCGCCTTGGTCTGTTCAAACACCCACACGTGACACCGTGCATAAATTGTTGTTTTGGTATGTTATTCGTCTGTTTTTGGTGAGGTTTTTTTGCAACAGCTGAACTATAATAGTTCAGGATTATGGAGTGCTACTGTTTTACGAAGGTTTTAGTGGTCCTTTTTATCACTGAGGCACTTTTTATTTTTCTCAGCGCTGAACGTTCACGTGAGTCTAAAATTATTTACAGAGCCAATGAGCTGAACCAATTTTTTAACAGGTTAGATACTGGCCCTGTCCACCTCCCCTCCAGCTCCCCAGGCCACACACCCTCACGGCTGTCCCACCCCCACTTTGCTCACAACACCTCTGTTGAGACAATCAGCGACCCTACCTCTGCCCCTTCTCCCTCTGGACTGATCCTCAACACCCCCCTTCCCCCCACCTCCCCACCTGGGCTGGCTTTCACCACCGACCAAGTGAAGAGAGAGCTGAAGAAACTATATCAGTGGAAAGCGGCAGGCCCTGATGTCATCAGCCCAAGGATGCTTAGGGTCTGTGCTGACCAACTGTGTGGAATACTCCAGCGCCGCTTCAACCTTAGCCTGAGCCTAGAAAGGGTCCCTGTGCTGTGGAATACATCCTGCCTCGTCCCAGTGCCCAAGAAGGCGCACCCCACTGTCCTGAATTACTTCAGACCTGTGGCGCTAACATCCCACGACATCATGAAGACCCTGGAAAGGTTAGTCATAGCTCACCTCAGACCCCTGGTGTGTACATCACTGAACCCCCTGCAGTTCGCATATCAGCGCAACATCGGGTGGATGATGCTATCATCTGCCTTCTATAGAGGGCCTACTCTCACCTGGACAACACTGGTTGCACTGTGAGGGTTATGTTTTTTGACTTCTCCAGTGCCTTCAACACCATTTAGCCCCTGCTACTGGGTGAGAAGATGAAGAGGATGAAAGTGGAAGCACCCTTAGTCTCCTGGGTCACGGACTACCTGACCGGTAGGCCACAATTTGTGCGACTACAGAGCTGTGTGTCAGAACGGGCAGTGAGCAACACAAGGGCCCCCCAGGGAACGGTCCTGTCCCCCTTCCTGTTCATCATCTAAACCTCGGACTTCAGATATAACACTGAAACATGCCACCTACAGACGTTCTCGGATGACTCCACAATTGTAGGGTGCATCAGGGGTGGGCAGGAGGATGAGTACAGGAGCGCAATCAGTGACTTTGTGTTGTGGTGTGAGCAGAACTACCTTCAGCTCAACATCAGCAAAACAAAGGAGATGGTGGTGGACTTCAGGAGAACCAAGGCACAACTGACTTCAGTCCCTATAGAGGGGATGGATGTGGAAAAGGTTGGGTCATACAAGTTCCTGGGAGTCCATATGGACAACAGGCTGGAATGGGCTGGTAACACCGGGGCTCTGTACAAAAAGGGCCAGAGCCGACTCTACTTTCTGAGGAGGATCAGGTCCTTCAACGTGTGCAGTAAACTACTGCATACCTTCTACCAGTCTGTGGTGGCCAGTGCCATCTTTTTTTGCAGTGGTGTGCTGGTGCGCCAACATAAAAGCCGGTGATGCTTCTCGGGTAAATAAGCTGATCAGGAAGGCTAGCTCTGTTCTGGGGATGAGCCTTGACACTCTAGAGGAGGTGGCGGTGAGACATATCCTGGCCAAACTGCTGGCCATCATGGACAACGTCACCCACCCTCTGCATGCCAAGGTTATGACGCAGAGGAGCACCTTCAGTCACAGACTGATCCCACCACAGTGTGCCAGAGAGCGCTACAGGAGGTCCTTCCTGCCGGCGGCTATTAGACTATTTAATGTCGTGCCGTCGGCAACATAGACCTGGAACTGTTGGAGTGTTAGGACCTAGTTTAACAATTATGCATCCATCCATGAGTAACTGGTCTGTAATCACCCATTCACTCGGGACTTATTTATTCATTCAGGTCTGTATATACATATTCATGCACAGTTGTTATATCATATCATGTGCAATATTGCAAGTAATTCTTGGACTTAACTTACGTAGTCATTCACTCAGGAATGCATATTAGTATCCTGTCAGTTGTATCTTTTTTCATTGCTTTTAGTATATCGAATGTGCAGTACGTGCATTTATCTGTAATTAAACCTTGTGCACTAAGGACTGTATTTTAAGGGAATTACTATTATTACCCTAAATTATATCATACACACATTTAGCTATTTAAGTATCTCTTCCTGTCATTTACTTGTACAGTTAATGTAACCATGCAAATATTTACTTACCTGTTAATTTAACCAGTCTGTATATTAAGTAAACTATTATTACCCTCACTCATATCATACGCACTTTAAGCTATTTAAGTATTTCTCTGCCATCGACCTGTATAGTATAGTTAACCATCCACCATCCACCAATGTATAGTGTACATATTCAGCCGTCCACCCATACTATGCAATGTCTTTTTATAGCTTTTTTGCACTCCAGACTTCTTGTATTTCAATACTTTTTCATACTGCCGCTCTATGTATCATGTATTGTGTATCTGTCTTTTGTGTATTTTCGTTCTGGCATTTTGCACCTGCCCTATGTTTTGTTGTAGCTGCTTGACAAAGAAATGTCCCCTTGGGATCAATTAAGTATCTATCTATCTATCTATCTATCTATCTATCTATCTATCTATCTATCTATCTATCTATCTATCGCTAGAGGTGTCACTACAGACAACCTAGTTCAAATCCAGACTGTATCACAACTGGCCGTGATTGGGAGTCCTATAGGGCTGTAAACAATTGGCCCAGTGTCGTCTGAGTTTGGCCGGTGTAGTCCGTAAATTTTGTTCTTAACTGACTTGCCTAGTTAAATGAAGGTTACATTTTTTTTTTTAAATGCCTACACAAGCTAGATTCTTGTAGGTAGTAATGCACTCCATTGGCCAGCAGGAGGTGCCATATTCAAACCATTGAGTTGGCATGAATGACAATGGCAGTTGGCTAGATCAGTCACTAATACTGGACATTACCCACAAACTGGTTGAATCAACATTGTTTCAATGTAATTTCAACAAATAAAATCCAATTTTTTTTTATTTTTTTTTACCCTAAATCCAATGAGATGGTTAAACGTTTGTTGGTATTACTGTGAATTCACATTAGCTGACAACTCAATCAAATGGTTGAAATGACATCTGTGCCCAGTGGGTAAGTAATGTATGAGCCGTTTGATATTTACATCTTCACTAAGGATAATGTTTATGCTGATATCATCTTGTGCATATAGTAAAGATCTGTATAGCGTATAGCATGTCTATATCAACAGTACAATGACGTTAAAGCATTGTTTAAGTTAAAACTGAAGCTCACTCTAATGATATTGAAACACAGTGTCAGTCAGATTGGCAACCTTTTTGAGAGAGGGAGAACACCTTATGGAGAGGGGGAAAACCTAACTATTAGCACTTTTGAAGTGTTTGAAGTCATCTCTTTTTATCTTTCCTCTCAGTGTTGGCTCAGTGTATATTAAAAAAGGTTTCTAAGAAGACTATCTTAATATTCAGTATTGGATTGATTGAAGCACTCCGTTGGCACAGAAGTCAATTTATTATTTTCAGATTGCATTTTACACATACAGTACATCGTGAAATTAATACTAACTCCAATCTCCCCTGCCACATTTACCGACAAGGTAAAACTGTTTACATTTTCCTCTTGAAGGTATTCTTAAATATATATATGACTAAACAAGCCTGTGTGATGTTTGTTCGCTGCTCTGCTTCTATAGGGTTTTACTGTTGGGTCCGTGGGAGGGACCAGCTTAGAAAGAGTTAGTCCTGTTGGCAGGCGTGTGTTAGGGGAGTAGGGGTTCGGTTGAACCTGGGGGCTGGTGCTGGCAGGGATATTTGTTCGGCTTTCGGCTTTAACACGTTGTTCTGTTCAGAGCGAGTGGAAACATTCCACTGATTCACAACTCTGTCAGGGAGATAGATCCCACCTGAAGGTGTCCAAACTCCCCATCATCAGATCCATCTGCTTGGGGGAAACCCAGAAAGAGACTAGTTAATTCAGTCGGACTCCCCTCCGGCTCTTCCACCTCCCCCACTATCGTGCTCTTCCACCTCCCCCACTATCGTACCCCTCTACAGATGGCCATGTCCATCGCCAAAAGTCACCCACACACGTAGACTACTGTACTTTCCAACCACTTAGGATTTAACCGTTTACTTACCACTGGGGTGATTCTAAATAGGGAGATGGGAGAACTATCTAATCCGCCGTTATATTATAATTCACCTTGTCCACATGCAGATTCAGCATCAGTAGAAGTTGTGTCTGGTTGGAATAGCAGACTGCTATGTAGGCTGCTGTATGCTGAGTGTTAGCAGAGCGCTAGCACTCTGCCTTTGAAGTGAGTAAAACGCTAGCATTATGTCATGTCTGAGCAGGAGTTGTGTGCGAACATGACATGATGGGTGTTTCTCCACGGGCCTCCAGAGCTGTTCAATGTCAAACTGCTGGGGTGCGATTTACAGCAACCGTCATCTTATTTATTCTGACCGTTTGGTCCCTTGGAGAGTTTGTTTTAGCGCTAATTAAATCTTTGCTCAGGGTCACAAACAAGGTTGGCTAAGGTCATCGGAGCATCTGTGCCGTTTCATCGCGTGTCTGTCTTCCCCACTGTGATTGAATCCCAGCACTGCTCTGTAATGCTAACAGTCTTGTCAGATGTGGAATGCTTTTTTAAACAAGATGTATTTTCTCTCAGCTTCCTGCAAGTACCATGTTAGTATCATGGTGGGAACTTGTGAGCTTAGCACACGAGCACAGAGACCATTACACATCCGTCGGCACTAATTTGCATTGTGATAAACCAGGCCACTGAACAGAGCCACATCAGCCTAATTCATGACTAATAAAGAAGCTGAATGTGTATGCTTCTGACTCATCGCCCTGCTAATCTTCTTGCAGCGTTCGCTCTCGGTGGCACAATGCGCTAAATTCAGTGTACCGCTTCTACTCTCCACTCGGCATCGTGTCACACGTCTTGCTTTGTCTCTTAATCTCCTCCTGAACGGTTCTCACTCATCTTTGGAGTGTGTGTTCGTGAGAGGGTATTCAGCCTCCCTTCCTACCAACCTTCGGAGGAAGGAAGAAGGCCCAAAGAGTTTTTGAACAGAAAAGAACAGGAGAGTGAGTTGGAAGAAGGCTCTATATCAGAAATGACTTTTAAGGATAAAGAGATGGCCTTGTGAAGGAGAGGAGTGTGAGATCAGATAGAGGCTACAGTGAACCTCTTATGACTTCTGTCAAAGGACAGATATATCTCTCTGTCCCTCACCTATCTGACAGTAAACCCAGTAAAAATAGAGGAGCTAGCTAGGTTTATACTGTAAGTGAGGTTGCAGTAACTAGAATCTATATAAGATTTAACTGGTAGTGTGGATGGAGTTACTATGTAGTCTTTCAACCACAAACGTATGCGATCCTACTGTGGAAAACAGCAGTTGGTATTCACCAAATCCAAAGCAGCCTTGCACGTCAGCACCATGTATTCCCCTCATGCCAGTAAGTCAGCAGGAATATGCAGCGAGAACAGATTCTCCTTCTTATCGTAACAGCTGTCATTAGGGTGGGAGGCTCAGCACTAATGTGGGGAAAGTGGAAATGCCAGTGGGCTCTCCTCCCACCCACCCATTACCAGGGCTGAATAGAAAGCCACACACGGGAGCTGGGGAGATATGTACAGTATATACTGTATTTTAGTCAAGGCTCATCCTTTATAAGTGCTGCTGTACACACCTTTTCTATTCATTTACTGTCCATACTGTCTATAGAAATCATTCACATACATATATATTTAAATTGTGGACTACAGGAAAAGGAGGGCTCCTGAGTGGCGCAGGGGTCTAATGCACTGCATCTCAGTGTGACAGGATGTATTACATCCGGCCGTGATGTCCACATCACCAACTAACTATCATGGTTCAAACACACCAAGACAGTTGTGAAGAGCGCACGATAACACCTTTTTCCCCTCAGGAGACTGAAAAGATTTGGCATGGGTCCCCAGATCTTCAAAACGTTCTACAGCTGCACAATCGAGAGCATCTTAACTGGTTGCATCACTGCCTGGTATAGCAACTGATCAGCCACCGACCGCAAGGCACTACAGAGGGTAGTGCGTACGGCCCAGTACATCACTGGGGCCAAGCTTCCTGCCATCCAAGACCTCTATACCAGGCGGTGTCAGAGGAAGGCCCTAAGAATTGTCAAAGACTCCAGTCACCCAAGACATATACTGTTCTCTCTGCTACCGCACAGTAAGCTGTACCGGAGTGCCAAGTCTAGGACCAAAAGGCTCCTTAACAGCTTCTACCCCCAAGCCATAAGACTAATCAAAAGGCTCACCGGTCTATTTGCATTGTCCCCCCCCCACCCTCTTTTACGCTGCTGCTACTCTCTGTTATTATCTATTCATAGTCACTTTAGCTCTACCTACATGTACATATTACCTCAACTACCTCGACTAGCCGGTGCCCCTGCACATCTCTGTACCGGAACCCCTGTATTTAGCCTCGCTGTTATTTTACTGCTGCTCTTTAGTTATTTGTTATTTTTCTTATTTATCAATTTTTTACTAAAGACTTATTTCTCTTAAAACTGCATTGTTGGTTAAGGGCTTGTAAGTAAGCATTTCACTGTAAGGTCTACACCTGTTGTATTCGGCGCATGTGACAAATACTATTTGATTTGATTTGACATTCCGGACTCTGACATTGCTCGTTTTGATATCGCTCCTTCTGATATGTTTTTAATTTCTTGATACTTTTTTTTTTGCTTTTGGATTGTGTGTGTGTATTGTTATTGTATTGCTAGATACTGCTGCATTGTTGATGGGAGAGGTTGAGTTTACTCCAGTGACCTAGATCAAGGGCATCTCCCATTGCTTTGCATGTTTGATGAAGGAAGAGTTGCTAATTGTCTGAGTCTATTTCACTCATGGGTAAAAGCAGCCATGATAGCATATTGGAAATGAAATAGTAAAAAAAAAATTTTTTTCGCTGTCATTCAAAAAAATGTTTTTGGATCATTGGCCAATGAGTCTACCATCAGATGCCCAAAAT
This sequence comes from Thymallus thymallus, assembly GCA_023634145.1. NCBI lineage: Eukaryota > Metazoa > Chordata > Actinopteri > Salmoniformes > Salmonidae > Thymallus > Thymallus thymallus. Next base: position 6,953,563 of record CM042378.1, on the reverse strand, counting down.
AGCCCAAACCTTCAGGGCTGTAGGTTGAGTTTAAACATGGGGTGGGTTTGACCGCACAAACCGTTCCTTTAAGTATGTCAATTATGAAGATAAGCACACAAACAGAAAGTACCCAGCTATAGGCAGCTGTATTATCTCACTGTAGAGCAACCTTCAGTATCTCTGAAATGTCATGGGTTATGCATTCATAACTCAAAGTTAGCATGCTCATTATCACCTTACAAATCAAACATAGGGTGATTTGTTTTTCTGAGATGCCATCAACTGTATCTGTCCAGACGTACACTACCGTTAAAAAATGTGGGGTCAGATAGAAATGTCCTTGTTTTTTAAAGAAAAGCACATTTTTTGTCCATTAAAATAACATCAAATTGATCAGAAATACAGTGTAGACATTGTTCATGTTGTAAATGACTATTGTAGCTGGAAACGGCAGATTTTAATGGAATATCTACATAGGCGTACAGAGGCCCATTATCAGCAACCATCACTCATGTGATGGCACGTTGTGTTAGCTAATCCAAGTTTATCATTTTAAAAGGCTAATTGATCATTAGAAAACCCTTTTGCAATTATGTTAGCACAGCTGAAAACTGTTGTGCTGATTAAAGAAGCAATAAAACTGGCCTTCTTTAGACTAGTTGAGTATCTGGAGCATCAGCATTTGTGGGTTCGGACCCACTTTTGAGCGGTAGTGTAGATGTCAGCTGCTATATGTCAGGTCAAGGTGTGTTTATATGAAGTTACTATGCAAGTCATAATTCAATCATGATTTTGTCCTCCACAACACAACAGACTATCCACAAGTAACGTATGAGTTGTATACACTGTATATGCACAGGTGGTTTTTGAAAGTAATTTATGATGGTGTGTGTGGTGTGTTTACCCAAAGCTGTACACTGGTAGTTAATGGTGATGATTTCATAGAGAATAAATTAATCATGGGGCAGGAGGCTGCACTGAAAACATGGCAGCCCTTCATTTTCTTTTCTTGGCTCTGCTATTATCATATTGCTTAATTTTGCGTAGGACACTAAAAAAGATGGTTAACGTGTATGCTATGATAATGTATTCAGAGAGCTGTGACTTCAGAGCTGAGGAGGCACTTCAGTTTAAAGTATTCTTCAATTCTTTTCCCATTGTCTAATGAATGCATCTACAGGTTCTATCCATTATTGCAATAAAAAAATATATTGTATTGCTACTCAAATGCAAGTAAGTGTTGCTATTGTCAGTGCTTTACTTTGGCAGGAACTCACCGGAGTTGAGTATTGGTACCTCAACATTTTTTGTTCCTGTTCCTTTTATCGAATATTAGCTAAAAAGTATTGTGGAGCTCCTGCAACTAAATATAAACAGTACTGGCACCCAAAATGAGTACCGACACCTATTTCAGTCCAAGTCAAGCACCGGCATTTGTCTCATTTGGTTTATTTGTCCACAAATTGCCCATCTATCTACAGATCCTGAGAAGAAGATAGAATCCAGACTTTCAACATCCAAACTAATTTCACTTTGAATAGATATCATGCTGGCTGCTTGGATACTGATTAAACCATACATGGAAGACAAACTTAAAACATAACCACCCCGAGTGTCTCAGCTGCTTCCCACATCTCTATCTCCATACACTATACTGTATATCCATATACAGTATATATATATATATATATATATATCTCATCTCTCTCTTTCAATACATCTCTCTCCATGTGTTAAGTTGTTTAGTCATACAGTATGACATGCTCTCCTCACCATGCATCTTAACTTCTCTCTAGCTATCCACCTCTCGCACTCTCTCTCTTGCTCCCTTTCCTTCTCTCTCCCTTTCCTTCTCTCTCCCTTTCCCTCTCTCTAAGGTGCATTACTGCCATCTACTGTTTGGTCTTTGATAAACAGAGATGGGACAATAATTACATCTGTATATGTCAAGATAAACAAATAAAGACACCACTAACTGGGTTATATTCTGGACCAATCATTATATGATATTTTACAGTAGACACTAAAGTACATGTAAGTGTACTGTATTCCTACTGAGTGCTTGGGGTACCTTTCAGGAAGTCCTTATGTGGCAGGCTGGAATATCCTCAGGTTGTTTACTCTAGAATCCGCAACCGCAGGGCTCTCCAGAGGGTGGTGCGGTCAGCCCAACGCATCACCAGGGGCACACTGCCTGCCCTCCAGTACATCTACAGCACCCGCTGTCACAGGAATTCCAAAAATATCATCAGACCTCAGCCACCTGAGACACGGCCTGTGCATCCCGCTACCATCTAGAAGGCAGAGACAGGTGCATCAAAGCTGCGACTGAGAGATAAACAGCTTCTATCTCCAGGCCATCAGATTGTTATACAGTCACCACTAGCTGGGGGGGTTGGGGGACAAAAGGTCCTATTAGCAAAAACGTTCAGATGCTACAGACGTTTTTGTGAGAAGACCGATTTTCGGGATGTCTCCTGGTCTGACAAACAGCGCTATAGCTCTGCCACTCTCCACCGTCGATTCTGAAGGGCAACAGAGGCGGATGCAGGGAGTTTTTTATTATGTTACTTAGACTGAAACACCGGTGCGTCAATAGACTAGGGTTTTTCAATAATGTTTACATAATGTTTTACCCACTTTATATGTACAACCTGTATTTTAGTAATGGCTCATCTTATATAACTACTGCTGTACACACATTTTCTAATTATATACTGTCCATATGGTCTATACACACTCTCATCATCATCATCATCATCATCATAATATACTACATGACCAAAAGTATGTGGACACCTGCTCGTCGAACATCTCATTCAAAAATAATTGGCATTAATATGGAGTTTGTCCCCCCGTTGCTGCTATAACCGGCTTTCCACTTGATGTTGGAACATTGCTGCAGGACTTGATTCCATTCAGCCACAAGAGCATTAGTGACTCATTTCAGGAAACTAGGCGTATGTCGCGGGTCACTACTTCACAGGAGAGCCATTTGAACGTAAACTGTTTTTTCTTTGCCAGAAATTTGAACTTTCATGTGCCTTAGTAACAAACTTGTATGCCATCTGTAAATAAGTAATAAAATTGCTAAATTATGAGCCTAGCTGGTTAAGCCACAGAAAGACAGCAACCTTCCCGCTATCTCATGATTGGCTGAGATAATGAGTGGGCTGGCGAGAGATGAGTTCGGATTGGTCTGCCATATAACACGCTTCTGTCTATTTGAGCTGGACAGTATGGGCGCTTGACTGCTGTTAGGACAGAACACACGGATCAACCCTTAAAGAGATGGGTGGGGCTAAAGCTTAAGAGGGTGTGAACGATGCTGAATGGGTGTAGACAAAGAAGAACTCTCCTGAAGGTACCAAAACATTCAAAGGCCATTTTCTCAAAAGTGAGGTTACAAGTTTATCAACATTCAAAGCAGAATTACATTGTTCCTCAAATGCAGTGTATGATATACCATTTTGTAGCTCTGTGTCTCTGCTTTTATCCAATGTAAAAAAAAATTGCTACATAAGACTGAATCAAGGCGGTCGGTCACAAGTGAGGTTGGGCACTGATGTTGGGCGATTAGACCTGGCTCGCAGTCGGCGTTCCAATTCATCCCAAAGGTGTTCGATGGGGTTGAGGTCAGGCGATTTTTTTACGAGCTACACGCTTCAGCTCTCGGCGGTGCTGTTCTGTGAGCTTGTGTGCGGCTGAGCCATTATTGCGTCTAGACGTTTCAACTTCACTATAACAGCACTTACAGTTCACCAGGGCAGCTCTAGCAGGGCAGACATTTTATGAAAGTGACTGAGCTCTTCAGTAAGGGAATTCTACTGCTAATGTTTTTCTATGGAGATTGCATGGCTGTGTGTTCAATTGTTCAATTTTATGCACCTGTCAGTAACAGTTGTGGCTGAAATAGACAAATTTACTAATTCGAAGGGGTGTGCACATACTGTTGTATAAGTAGTGTTTATATACGTATACCGGACTATGACATTGCTCTTTCAGACCTTTCTCAATTTTTTACTTTTTAGATGATGTGTGTATTGTTTTTTATTGCTAGGTATTACTGAACTGTTGGAGCTAGAAACAAAAGCATTTTGCAGCACCTGCAATGGCATCTACAAATCTGTGTACTACAATACTGTGGACAATGTTTCAAGCCTATCAAAATGTTGTTCCAACCCCCTTTTTATAATTCAAAATCCAAAACATGACTCAGCCTCTGTTCTAATATCTGCATCACACAGTAAGTTCCTGAAAGAACAACAAACAGGTCTCAGCTTGGAGGGAAAATAAACTCACTGCTGCAAGCCAAATAAAACATCTAAAACAATGTTAAACATTCAGAGGTAGAACTGCTCCCCAATGTCAGCATCACATTTTTATACACATTTTAAATAAGGAACACTTGATTCATGGGAGAGAATTTACAATGTTTTGGGATAATTATTTAGCCTGTTACAGAATTTTGCTCGGTTACTCTTCTCACTTCTCTTTTGCTTACTGGATGTTTTGTTGCGTGCCTGTATGTGATGAGTCACAGTGAAACGTGACTGTTCTTTATCTGTGGTGTTTCCTGAAAGCTATGTTTTCAACCGTGCCACTGTGACAGACACCTCTCACATCTTCAATAGTGTTTGAGGAGGTAACATGTGCCACGATAAAACATTTCCATGTGAAGCAGAACTGTTTACATGACAGCACAGTTACTGGCAGGGCAACTAATTTCCTCAGCATACAGGTTTTAATGTTAACATTACTGAGGTAGATGATACCCAGTGTATCAATTACATCTTTCCATTCCATATTTAATTGGTGTAATAAATTATCCTGTATTCTAAAATGGGAATTGGAAAAATACTGTTTCATGGGATTGAGGACTGGAGTAAACAAGTTGTAAATGACAAGATGTGAAGAAACTACATAGCTCTCTAGTCAATGTTCTTGCTGTGTGCTATTGTTCTGGGAAATGTGGGCAGCAATGTATGGTAAATGGTGTCACTCACTTGTGGGAAATCAAGGCATAGCAGAGCATTTCAGTCAACATACTCACATGCAAATATACGTATATGTACATACTCACACCAGCACACTCATTCACACACATTTCAGGAAACTCTGAAGTCATAATTTTCAACCCTGACTGACTCGGATTCTGAGTTGGGAAGTTCTGTGAAAAACACGTGACCAAGGAATCACAGAAGCAGAGGCAGAGAAAACCTGCCACAACCTTGTGGCCCTGTCTGCCGGGTGACATCAGAGACACTGTCTGGACCCAGTCATCCACTACACCAAAAGGGAATAACCAGGGGAAGTCTTGCCATACATGCTGTGTTCTGTGGCTGTCTGTCTGCAATGAAATCCTCAAAAGAGATATTAAGGTTTCTGGGGAAAACATGTAAAACTGTGTGCAACATAATAATATTCTCTCTGGGAGATGTGTAAAACTATATAATATATGTTCTGAGAGGCAGACTGCGGTGCTCCCCAATGATACACTGGTCAACAGCTCTAGCCCTCTCTCCACCCACACCCCCACTTCCCAAAACATTGCATCAGGGTAAAACGTACAATATGTGGGAGAAAGTGACACATTTCCCAAGTGGTGTTTATGTGAAATCAAAGAATATACTGAAAAAACAAGAATCCACATCTGATCATGGAAGGGGATTATACAATATTGCAGAGGTGGCACCATACCCAATATCTCTGGTTTACAAGGAAACCGGGGTTCCTGGAGGAGTGTGCAGTACATTCAAAATGTGATTTGGCTCTCAGAGAACATTTCTGTGGGCAGTGGAAGTGATGTATACTGTGATACACTGGGTTATTACGCCTGATAACAGACAACGTTGAGACAGCCTATAGGGAGGAGAAGGTCAGAGACCTGACAGTGCGAGGACAACAACCTCTCCCTCAACGTGAGATGATCGTGGACTACGGGAAAAGGAGGGCCGAACACGCCCCCATTCACATCGACAGGGCTGTAGTGGAGGGGTCAAGAGTTTTAAATCCCTTGGTGTCCACATCACCAACAAACTATCATGTTCCAAACACACCAATGTGTGGGCACGACAATGCCTTTCCCCTTCAGTTGTATCACCGCCTAGTATGGCAACTGCTCGGCATCCAACCGTAAGGCGCTACAGAGGGTAGTGCGTAAAGCCTAGTACATCAATGGGGCCAAGCTTCCTGCCATCCAGGACCTATATACTAGGCGGTGTCAGAGGAAGGCCCAAAAATTGTCAAAGACTCCAGTCACTCAAGTCATGAGTGACGCACAGAAAGCGGGATCGGAGCGACAAGTCTTGGTCCAAAAGGCTCCTTAACAGCTTCTACCCCCAAGCCATAAGACTCCTGAACAGCTAATCAAATGGCCACTGTTCTGCCCTTCTTAAGCTTAGCAGATAGATAAACCAGGTACAGCTACTGTAGTGTTGAAGAATGATTTACAGTATTGCCACCGCTTCGTAGGTGCAGTAATAGTGTCTGAAATGAGTAAAACGAAATATAGAAAGAAAATAACAATGAGTATGACTTATTGTATGCTAGCTGATTACTTAATTACTTAACTAGCTAGGCTTAATTCTCAATAATAACACAGCATGTATTTGTATACATGTTCACAGTGGCAATTTTTGCATGTAAATCTTGGTGGGGCAAAAACAAATGTGCGGGATGCATGCCAGGAAAGCCACAACACAACACTAAACAGTACATTCATTGCACTATAACGTTTTTACTTTGTTTTAAAAAAAACATAGCTGTTATGGCTGACTTGCTTAAACAAATGTGCTTCTACTGACAATTGAGATGTACAAACTATGGCATAAGGGGACGACAAGCGGATAAGAGGCAATCCATAATTTCGATTAAGACATTAATGAGCGAGCCAGGACGGACATAGTTAATATATCTATTTGTTCAGCACTTTTGAAATGTACAGTGACAGAGTTCAGAACATGGGCCGTTCTTACAGTGTTCTCCCTGTACACCAAGTCAGAACCATAGGATAAATAAAAGGGGCATATAAGCAGACAACGAAAGCTCTTACAATATTCAATGATTACATTTCTCAAAAACAGGTTATAGGCTACATGTGCACGGCCAAGTCGAAATGAAGAGGTGAAAATAGACCAATTATTAAGGTGAGGCACATGGGCTACTAAGAGCTTACTACACAACATACACTTAGTATTACTTTCTTAGCTACAGTATGCATATCTCCCTGGCATATTACATCATTTATGCAGCAGCATATAAGACATTTTTGGACTCACTTTGTTGTGTTGTGCTCACTTGAACAGGAAGGTTGCGCAGCGGTCCTTCGTGGGCAAATGTTGTCATCATAGAAAGAGGCCGGATTTACAATTCCGAGTTGGATGACCGTTCAAAACGTATTTTCCCAGTCTGAGCTCATTTGTTCCCGACTTCCCAGGTGCAATGCTTGCAGTTAGCCACTGTCACCGATTCCTTCCAAACAACTTGTTGTGTAATGTTTATGTCCAATGACCGATGAGCACCGATACGTTTTATCAAAAAATGTCTCTTCATATGACAAGGATTACAAATTATTTGCCAGTAGATTGTCGACTTGATTCATGATGATGACTGCTAGCTAAGACTTTGAAAGTATGATATGACATGATCAGTCCAATCAAAGCTACTGTACACACGTGATTTGACGTAATTTTATCAGTGGCCAATGACCTTGAGCCTTCTTGGAAGCAGGGGCGGATACAGATTATTTTCAAGTGGCGACAAAAATGAAGGCCGCCACCGACCTCTCTCTTCAACATTTAGATTACTAAGTGGAAACAATTAAATTGTACAGTTACACAGTGTATTTATGTCTTCATCTGTTTTTGTTGGTTACATTAACTCTATCGTTTAGTACCTTGAGTGTGGCTGAGGTACACCCATGACCAGCTCGGAAACCAGATTGCATTGCAGAGAAGGTACGGTGGGATTCGAAGTGGTCAGTGATCTGCTTGTTAACTTGGCTTTCGAAGACTTTAGAAAGGCAGGGCAGGATAGATATACAGTGGGGAGAACAAGTATTTGATACACTGTCGATTTTGCAGGTTTTCCCACTTACAAAGCATGTAGAAGTCTGTCATTTTTATCATATGTACTCTTCAACTGTGAGTGACGGAATCTAAAACAAAAATCCAGAAAATCACATTGTATGATTTTTAAGTAATTAATTTGCATTTTATTGCATGACATAAGTATTTGATACATCAGAAAAGCAGAACTTAATATTTGGTACAGAAACCTTTGTTTGCAATTACAGAGATCATACGTTTCCTGTAGTTCTTGACCAGGTTTGCACACACTGCAGCAGGGATTTTGGCCCACTCCTCCATCCAGATCCTTCAGGTTTCGGGGCTGTCGCTGGGCAATACGGACTTTCAGCTCCCTCCAAAGAATTTCTATTGGGTTCAGGTCTGGAGACTGGCTAGGCCACTCCAGGACCTTAAGATGCTTCTTACGGAGCCACTCCTTAGTTGCCCTGGCTGTGTGTTTCGGGTCGTTGTCATGCTGGAAGACCCAGCCACGACCCATCTTCAATGCTCTTACTGAGGGAAGGAGGTTGTTGGCCAAGATCTCGCGATACATGGCCCCATCCATCCTCCCCTCAATACGGTGCAGTCGTCCTGTCCCCTTTGCAGATAAGCATCCCCAAAGAATGATGTTTCCACCTCCATGCTTCACGGTTGGGATGGTGTTCTTGGGGTTGTACTCATCCTTCTTCTTCCTCCAAACACGGCGAGTGGAGTTTAGACCAAAAAGCTCTATTTTTGTCTCATCAGACCACATGACCTTCTCCCATTCCTCCTCTGGATCATCCAGATGGTCGTTGGCAAACTTCAGATGGGCCTGGACATGCGCTGGCTTGAGCAGGGGGACCTTGCGTGCGCTGCAGGATTTTAATCCATGACGGCGTAGTGTGTTACTAATGGTTTTCTTTGAGACTGTGGTCCCAGCTCTCTTCAGGTCATTGACCAGGTCCTGTCGTGTAGTTCTGGGCTGATCCCTCACATTCCTCATGATCATTGATGCCCCACGAGGTGAGATCTTGCATGGTGCCCCAGACCGAGGGAGATTGACCGTCATCTTGAACTTCTTCCATTTTCTAATAATTGCGCCAACAGTTGTTGCCTTCTCACCAAGCTGCTTGCCTATTGTCCTGTAGCCCATCCCAGCCTTGTGCAGGTCTACAATTTTATCCCTGATGTCCTTACACAGCTGTTTGATTGAGTGTGTGGAGTCCGTTTGATTGAGTGTGTGGACAGGTGTCTTTTATACAGGTAACGAGTTCAAACAGGTGCAGTTAATACAGGTAATGAGTGGAGAACAGGAGGGCTTCTTAAAGAAAAACTAACAGCTCTGTGAGAGCCGGAATTCTTACTGGTTGGTAGGTGATCAAATACTTATGTCATGCAATAAAATGCAAATTAATTATTTAAAAATCATACAATTTGAGTTTCTGGATTTTTTTTTTAGATTCAGTCTCTCACAGTTGAAGTGTACCTATGATAAAAATTACAGACCTCTACATGCTTTGTAAGTGGGAAAACCTGCAAAATCGGCAGTGTATCAAATACTTGTTCTCCTCACTGTAGGTCTGTAAGTGTTTTGGTCTAGATTGTCTCCCCCTTTGAAGAGGGGGATGACCGTGGCAGCTATCCAATCTCTAAGGATTTCAGACGATACGAAAGGGGAGGGGTTGCAACAATTTCGGCTGATAATTTTAGAAAGAAAGGGTCCAGATTGTCTTACCCAACAGATTTGTAGAGGTCCAGATTTTGCAGCTATTTCAGAACACCAGCTATCTGGATTTAGGTGAAGGAGAAGCAGGGGGGGGTAAGCTTGGGCAGGTTGCTGCGGGGGGTACAGATCTGTTGGCCGGGGTAGGGGTAGCCAGGTGTAAAGCATGGCCAGCCGTAACAAAATGCTTATTGAAACTTTTTATTATCGTACATTTATCGGTGTTGACAGTGTTTCCTAGCCTATCGCGGGGCTATTCGATGCTATTGCAGTGTGCCACAGGATGTTTTTGTGCTGGTCAAGGGCAGTCAAGTCTGGAGTGAACCAAGGGCTATATCTGTTCTTAGTTCTCAATTTTTTGAATGGGGCCTGCTTATTTAAATGGTGAGGAAAGCACTTTTAAAAGAACAACCAGGCATCCTCTACTGACGGGATGAGGTCAATATCCTTCCAGGATACCCGGGCCAGATCGATTAGAAAGGACTGCTCACTGAAGTGTTTTAGGGAGTGTTTGACAGTGATAAGGGGTGGTCGTTTGACCGCGGACCCATTACGGACGCAGGCAATGAGGCAGTGATCGCTGAGATCCTGGTTGAAAACAGAGGAGGTGTATTTGGAGGGCAAGTTAGTCAGGATGATATCTATGATGATGCCCATGTTTACGGATTTAGGGTTGTACCTGGTAGTTTCCTTGATAATTTTTTGTGAGATTGAGGGCATCTAGCTTAGATTGAAGGACGGCCGGGGTGTTAAGCATATCCCAGTTTAAGTCACCTAACAGTACAAACTCTGAAGATAGAGGGGGGGCAATCAATTCACATATGGTGTCCAGGGCACAGCTGGGGGCTGAGGGGGGTCTGTAACAAACGGCAACAGTGAGAGACATTTCTGGAAAGGTGGATTTTTAAAAGTAGAAGCTCAAACTGTTTGGGCACAGACCTGGATAGTATGACAGAACTCAGCAGGCTATCTCTGCTGTAGATTGCAACTCCGCCTCCTTTGGCAGTACTATCTTGACTGGAAATATTGTAGTTGGGGATGGAAATTTCAGAATTTTTGCTGGCCTTCCTAAGCCAGGATTCAGACACGGCTAGGACATCAGGGTTGGCGGAGTGTGCTAATGCAGTGACTAAATCAAACTTAGGGAGGAGGCTTCTGATGTTAACATGCATGAAACCAAGGCTTTTACGGTTACAGAAGTCAACAAATGAGAGCGAATAGGTGTAGTACTGGGGGCTACAAGACCTGGGTTTACCTCAACATCACCAGAGGAACAGAGGAGGAGTAGGATAAGGCTATGGCTAAAGGCTTTAAGAACTGGACGTCTAGTGCGTTGGGTACAGAGAACATAAGGAGCAGATTTGTGGGCACGATAGAATAGATTGATGGCAGAATGTACAGACCGGGATATGGTAGGATGAGAATACAGTGGGTTTAAACCTAGGCGTTGTGTAATGATGAGATAGGTTGCATCTCTAGAGACTCCAGTTAAGCCAGGTGAGGTCTCTGTGTGTGTGAGGGGTGGGACAAAGGAGCTATCTGAGGCATGTTGATCGGGACTGGGGGCGCTACAGTGGAATAGAACGATAAGGAATAACCTAAACAGCAACAGACATATTGAAATAAGGGAGAGGCCTAAAACAAACACAGTTAATCAAGAGAGCTAAGACAACAACGGGGTAAATGGCGATGAATAGACTGAGAAAATGTTGAGAAAAAGTTGTGCCACACACAGGACCTGAGTTCGAATATGAGGTTTAACAGATAAACAGAATGAGGTAACGTGTTAGGGAACAGTCCAGCAGGCAACAGCTATGTAGCCGAGTGATCATAAGGTCCGATGAGCAACAAAGAGGTGAGCCAGGGAGCAGTTCAGTGGACGCTGCACTAGGCGAGCAGGAGGCACGGCGTTCAGAATGCTAGCAGGCCGGGGCTAGCAGATGGATCTTCGGCGACGTCGCAGTGGAAAAGCCTGTTGAGACCACGTCGGACGATTACGTCGGCAGACCAGTCATCATGGCTCGGCGGGGCTCCGTGCCGACGGTAGAAGGTCCAAGGCCGATTGACAAAGGTACTGTAGCCCGGGAAATTAGCTAGTACACGTCGGCTAGCTGGGAGATGGGCCTAGCTTGGGGCTAGCTCAAGGCTAACTGGTGCAAGCTTTTGGACAGTAGTGTTAGCCAAACAACAGCAGCCACTCGGTTGCTGCGATGATCCGGAGTGATGGTCCTGATTTCGGCAGAAATCCGGTGAAGTGGAAGGGAACGTAATCCGACGCGCAGGGTTGGTAGCAGGCTGTGCAGACTGGCCGATATTGTCCGAACTAAAGCTGCCTGATGCAGGCAGAGCAGTGGTGAGGACCGCTAGCATTGACTAGCAATGGCTAGTAGCTAGTTAGCAATCTAGCTTCTGTCGGGGGTTCAGTTAAATGATAAAGAAATTAAGAAATAAAGAAAATAGTAGATCCATTCCACGTTGGGTGAGGCAGGTTGCAGGAAAAGTATATGAGGAATTTGAAAAATATAAGGAAAGACAGGCTAATTAAAGACTATTTACACAGGACATGAGACAGGACAAAAAAAAACAAGTCCGCACTGTTACGCCCTCTTGGATGGTCCCTGGCTGCATTCAGGCTTCTGACCTTGACCTTCACTTTTGCTTTCAGTGCTCTCAGCCTGACCTGCACTGTCCCTGTTCTGAGCCTGAGGTTTCTTCTTAATGAAGAAGTCTTGAATATCTGCTTTTCTCCATTTCATTGTTAGTTAAGTCTGCCTTGAAAACATGTACAATACAACACATCGAACACGTACAAAGCAATTATTATTTTATTATGCCAACTTCAATTTAAGTGGTTGAAAATGATACTTTCCTTGACTTTTAATGTTGAATTACATACACTGACGACTACTTGTAGCTACTGTTAATTCGGTGCACACAAACTAAGACAAAAGGACCAAGTAAAGAGCCTTAATTTGTAACAAAGCAATGATTGTCAACAGTTAAGTTAGATGGAGCTTCTGACTAGCTAGCTAATGTGTTTTAATGCATATGAACCACAGGGCTAACCACAAGAACATTTCCCAACGCAAACGGAACCAAATTAATTGTAACAGTAGTTTGCAAAACATTGTTGTGACTCATACATACATACATGCAATTTCTAATGTAACTCTATGGCATGACCCAAAGGGCTAGAATTTTCGATGTCTACCCTTACTAAGGACTTAGACTTGGCGGTAAAGTAGTGTCCCAAAGAGTGACAGAACACTGAGCCAATCACAGCGCAACGCTCCTATTTTTCTGCTGGTTCGCCCCAGCACCACAGAATGCACTGAGCTAGGGTGAAACACATTGTTTGCAAACTGACATGTGACATGGATTAATGCCAAAATAACATGCAAAACAAGCAAGCCTCCCCCCATTTTCTTTTTGCTAAAAATGTGGGGCTCAAAACACTGACAGGTCGCCACACAGAAATATGCAGCATTATGCATTAAATCTGATGTAAATAATTCCCGAAAACATGACCAAATGATCAAATGCACTTAACAGATATCCATGTGGCCATCGAGAAGATTCATAAATCCCATTAAAACGATAATCCGTACAAAATATCATCATGACTTGAATACCAATGTGTTATGATGAATTTTACTTACAGACAACGCTTCTACCAAATGTTAGCAAGAAGGATGGAGTTTGATAAAGTCTGCAGCTCCACATTGTGACTTTCACCATTTTGGAATGTAACAATTCTTCTTCTACAGGATTTAGCAAATTAAATGAACAACACACAACAACAGCCCCCAGGTGGTCAACAATGGAATTACACAATAGCCTAAAGCCACCTGGTAAAATTGTCCCTTTCCAAAATTAGCCATGGATGGAGATAGGGATACTCGGTACTGGCCAATGATTATAACAGTGATTCTGATCCAACCATAAATTACTATGTTGTGCCTATGGACTGAGAGGATGGAAGTTCAAAATGTAGCAATGTAGAAGGCTAATGTTAACTAGCTGAAGTTGCCCATGAACGGAAGTAAGGCTAGCTAGCAAGCATTTTAGCCAGGTAGCCTAGGACAAAAAAAACTACAAGCATATACTGTATGACAGTGATAGACCGCTTCGTCAACATGAAAGAGGATGGCATTGGCGTCTCTCTACACGTAGGGTGATTCAACAAGTTTCACAAACGCACACATGCACACACACACACACACACACAAATCAGAACCATGGACAGCCACATCATATTTAGCTTACGTTGATTGGACAGAATTGTTTTTGTTATTTTTTTGGTGTCACTGTATTAGACTAAGCATAGGTGAAATGGTGCTGGAATAGTGGAGGCAGCTCCAGTTTTCTTTGCGACTGGCGGTAACTCTCCCTGGTTCTAAATCAATAGTTGTTTGATAGTCCGAACATTTCAGAAACATGCATTTGCTTGACCATGCTGTAGGTCAGTGGTTCCCAACCAGGGGTACTAGGACACCTGGAGGTACTTGACCAGACTCATGAGACCATAGGCCTACTAGTAAAATCCACATGAGGGGATACTCGGGGGTACTCTGGGCAGAGCAAAATTCAGTTGGTGGTACCGTAACCAAAAAAGGTTGGTAACCACTGCTGTAGGTCATGTAACTGTTTGTTACATGCAATATGCTTTGTGGACTTCACCTGACAGAGGTTTCTCTCTGGTTTTGTGATGAAACAAAGGTGTGGTTGAATTTATTCTGCCACTGTGTCTTCTTATTGTCTCGGCATTAGGCCTATGTATCACAGTCGCAAGGCATATGAACTAACAGGTTATAGAGCAAACAACACAATTGTCACAACACATATGTTGTTATATGACTTTTTTTCTGGCTTGTCTTCCCCAGTGATTTTACACACGCACAGCAACTGGAAATTAGGTCTAGCTGTGGTCGCTACCGGCCTAGATTGTGAACGACTCTTGGCGGAATGCATTGCTTGACATCTGTGAGAGTGATAAGCACAAGTCGTTCAAGAACTGCAGCCTTCCAAACGATTCATCCTTGAGTTTGAGTTTATTAAGCAGAGGCTGTGTACTGTATGTTTTGGTTCTGCAAAGCTGTGTCCATCATACAATTCATCAATCAATGAATTGAAGTCATTCTTGCACCATGCGATCAATTATCATTACATAATTTTCTTCTGTATGCTCATGATCTATTTTCCAGCGCGCATATGACAAACAGTTGGTGGTCGGAGCATGTCTCTGGAGCCGCTGAGCCGGAGGATCGTGTATTAATCCTGTCTCAAATGAAAGAGTTACTCTGAAAAAGAAATCATGACTCCCGAGTCAGTAAAAATAGTCGTTCACAAAGAACGAATCTTTCGCGAGCTCCACATCGCTAGTATGCTTATTCACAGACCAGTGTTGGACATTGCCTGCATTCTCCACCAGGTGGCACCACAACAGAAGAAGAGACTCTGGTTTTTACTCCTCTCAATGGATCCCTCCTTATAAGAATGGATTTGAAGCAAGTTGGTATAGAACGTTGCCCTAAACACTGTTTTAGGGGCTACATGAAATGTTAGGATTTAGGGAGAGTTAACTGATCCTAAATCTGTGGCCATGTGCATATTCTACCTGTACATTATGTTCAGTTGTAGTTGCTACCCTTGACAGAAAATTCAAGATTGTGCAAGACTGTAAAGGCCATGACCCCCTACAGACATGGTATCATGTCACTGAACTACATACGATCAAGCCAATTGATCATTAAAGCTTACTGATTTGTTGCACTTACAATGAGCTCCATAAGTATTGGGACAGTTGTTTTGGCTCTGTACTCCATCACTTTGGATTTGAAATGATACAATGAGTGACACACAAATATCATAACCCCAGGACATGCTAACCTCTCATGTTTACAATAACAGAGGAGGCTATCATTTTTAGGGGGTATGATATTTATGCCTCTAACTTTTTCACTCATCATTATTCACAATTCATTCAGGATTATCCGTAATCATGGTAGCATCCACATTAATGTGGAAGTGTTCAGAAGCATATTCTATTCTTATTTACAATAAAAGTAACTCCAAAATACATTATTTACCATTCATTTCTATTGGGCATAAGATAATCTGAAACACAACTAAAGGTTGTCTTCCAGATATCAAGGTTTATTTACAGACGTCTTAACCTGAATCACCTGAAGTCATCGTAGGGATAAACACACTCCTCCCCACACTCCCACTGTCCTGCTGGGAAGCAGTCAAAAGGAGTGTGACGCAAGTGTGACTCAAGCCGTGAGAATTATGTAGATTCCCTCTCCCCCAGGACAATGATAAAAACAAGGGACTTGCTTTGACTTGCCAGTAACCTCTAAACTGACTGTAAAACGGCCATATATACACACGCAAGGATTTCATCAGTGAAACCTGGAGCATCTGAAACGTTTTGATGGTTTCACCACTCAGAGTATCCCGTCAGTGTCAGGCTCTGGCCATAGAGAAGCCTATTTGCTTCTCTATGTAGCTATGGTCAGAGTCTGACAGTGTCTTTCTTTTCTGTTTCTGTGTGGGTTTTGGGTGGATCCCTAATTAGAGGCAGCTGCACCGCATTGTCTCTAATTAGGGATCTTATATATGTTAGTCTGTCATTCACTCTGGTGTGGGTCGTTGTCGTATTATGTCGCAGTCACGGTGTGATGGCTTGGTTGTGGTAAGGCCTCTTACTCCCACCTAGGGGAGGAGAGAGGCACACAACCAAGTCATCACACACTATTAGGGAGATTATCATCCCCAATCAGAGACAGCTGTATAGCGTTGTCTCTGATTGGGGATAGTATTTATACTCCACTCTAATCCACCTGTGTGTGGATCATTGTTCGTGTCTGCCTTGGGTTTTCAGCACGTGAGTCACTTTTGCTTTGCATAGTTTTGTAGTTTAGTTTTGTTAGTTTCAGTCATCTACTTTTTGTATTTAAGTGCTTCGTGAAAACATCTCCTAAATAAAAAAGGAATGACGCTCCACCAGCGCTCTGTTTATCGTCCCATTACTCCGCAACGTGACACACAGTGAAGTAAGTGTGCCTTTTTTACGTCCGTTCATTTCGTGTTTGTTTTGGAACGTGACGTTTGTCTATCGTTTTTGTGTTGTATAGTTCGTTCATTTGCAAGATTTATTATACATAGTATTAATAAATAAATGTCGAACTACTATCCCTGCGCTGCGTCTTGGTCTGTCTCTGCACCCGATCGTGACACTCAGTTAAGAGGTTGGAGTCCCATGTTTTTGTGGCTAATCAGAGACATGTTAAGTGACTTCCTCTTCTTGTAAAACTGCACAGGTTTTGTACAATAGGCAGGTTCCAACCACTTGTCAGCCATATTAAACAGTCAATGTCATGAAACTGCCATGTTGTCGCTAAAAAGCTCATGTCATGAAAGCGTCATTTTAAATAGCCCTTAAAATACCACATTATCTCAGGTATGTGGCTTGAAAATAAGGGCTTAGCTGTCACAATAACTGTAACATAAAAAGTAAACTGTAGACAACAGACCCCGTCACTGCTCAGTGAGGCTGTTTTTAGCAACCCAGTATCACAGATTATTGTGAAATAGACACAAATTGCTTTTTGGAAATTCTGGACAGGCAGTTATCGTGTAGTACATAACTTTGTACACAGTGAATTTCAATCACAGATAAAGAACAGAATCGATAGGAGGGAGATTGTTTGGGGAGAATGGTTTGGTGTATGACGCGAACGTCTAGCAACTCAAAGGTTCAAATCTCAACATGGACAACTTTAGCATTTTAGCTGATTAACAACTTTGCAACTACTTAGCATGTTAGATAACCCTTCCCCTAACCTTAAATTAACCCTAACATTAAGCCTTTAACTAGTTAACTACTTAGCTAGCATGTTACCTAACGCTATCCCTAACCTCAACACCTAGCTAGCCTAGCTAATGTTAGCCACAACAAATTGGAATTTGTGTGATGTACACGAATGCGTTATGAAGAAAGAATACCATGTAATAAAATTGCTTTGAATGTCGGCCTGAGATGTATAAAAGGTGTTGACTACCCCCACATGAATAAGGTATATGAGATGTTTGTTAACATCTAATGCTGTTATGTTCTGTTCAGTATGCCTGGTAAGGTTACATGAAAGCACTTTTGCAAGTGGAACGTGCCAGACCCGACTGATGCAAGCGCTCTTTAAAAAAATCTCTGGTGGAAGGTGACTTTATGTTCGGTAGTGTGGTTTCCATATCCTGTGGTTGCGTGTGAGAGAAATCTGCCATGAAATCACTAAAATTGTCAAAATAATTGTTGGTACCTCATCTCCTCTCATTGTACATTGGTGTGAGAGTTTTGGACATTGTACTGGTATACCTGGTGTTCCTACAGGCCTACATGTTGAATTTCACTGCTCAGACCTACTCTCTGACTTCTCTCTCTTTTCCTTTCACTCTGGCTCTTTCTGAGCTCAACTGGGAGCTAAATGTACTGAACAAAAATATAAACGCAACATGCAACAATTTCTAAGACTTTACTGAGTTACAGTTCATATCAAATGGCACGATAGTGGGCCTCGGGATCTCGTCACGGTATCTCTGTGCATTCAAATTGCTTAAATGTCCTCAATAAAATGCAACTGTGTTCGTTGTCCGTAACTAATGCCTGCCCATACCATAATCCCACCGCCACCATGGGGCACTAAGTTCACAACGTTGACATCAGCGGACTGCTTGCCCACACGACGCCATACACATGTTCTGCGGTTGTGAGGCCGGTTGGATGTACTGCCAAATTCTCTAAAATGTAATTGGAGGTGACTTATGGTAGAGAAATTAACATTCAATTCTCTGGCAAAAGCTCTGTTGGACATTCCTGCAGTCAGCATGCAAATTTCACATTTTAGAGTGGCCTTTTATTGTCCCCAACACAAGGTGCACCTGTGTAATTATCATGCTGTTTAATCAAATCAGCTTCTTGATATGCCACACCTGTCAGGTGGGTGGATTATCTTGGCAAAGGAGAAATGCTCACTAACAGGAATGTAAACAAATGTATGCATAACATTTCTGGGATCTTTTATTTCAGCTCATGAAACATGGGACCAACACATTACATGTCACATTTATATTTTTGTTCAGTGTAATAACAAAGTCCCTGGAATGTGTGTAGTCAGGAGTTTTACATGAGTGGTTTCCCATGATCATCTCTCCCTGGGCCGGCCTCAGGAAGCTCAGGTGCTAAAAATACCAAATTTCTACCGCTCCGCTGGCAGCCGTAGCAGGAAACAATGTACAATGCCACCTGCAATGACAAAACCTGATCCAAAACCAACAGCCAAGGCTGAACTGAGGGGGACGGGGGGGCAACTCAGAGGGGTTTCATGAAAACCTTTTGCTTTGACTGCTTTGGTGAGTTATTACCTGGTAAAATAAGGGTTAAATAAAATAAATAAAAATGTGTATTTCTTGCGCTGGCGCTGCACTTTAACCCTCAAGGCAATCTAAACTGTGTTTTGATTGAACGACCGATAGCGTTTAGAAGTTCCTAGGCCTGGCTAGGAAGCCTGTAACATTAGCTGACATCTCCTATTTCTTTGAAATAGAAAATAAACACTGGCTCTCTAGGTTTGAAATGCCTATGCTTATGTACTGTATGTCGGGTGTCTGAGACACATCGCATGGACAAGTGATCTTGAAGTAGCTGAGGTGAAATGTCTGCCTCTTGACTATCAATAAACCTTAAGACATGACTAGAATAGCAATAAGGTGGTTATTAAACGCCAGTAAGCCATCATTGTATTATCCTGAAAGTACAGTTGCTCAGCGTCCACCAGACCCTATGGACATCCCTCCAATCATCTCTAACTAACTTTTTACATTTTTTTTATTTGTTATACTGAGTAGAAATGACTTCTAAGCTTCATAGATTCATTCCATTGAATGCATTTGTCGTTATTTTGAGGCTCTTAACAGATACGTCATATTCAAACTGAGAATACAATGTGTGGTGAGCTGTATCACCACTACTGCATGAGTTGCTTTTCAGTATCACATCATTTTCAATATATGACAGCCATGTAAATGTGGTCTTGAGAAGTTGTATGTTATGTTGACAGTTCATCTGAATTGGAAATAGCAGACAATCAATCAAAGACATCACTAATGCTAATTACAGTACCTTATGGATCAATGTTTAGATTACCTAGAATTATCTCTTACACCAACTGTATTTCTATTGCATACTTTGAGGAGAAATAAGTAGGACTGTACTGTAACATTATACGGTATGTGTGACTAAACTTCACAATGGAACACTGTAACATTGTACTGTATGTGTGACTAGACTTCACAATGGAACACTTTCAGACCTAATGTTCCATATTCAGTGAAGCATTCAGACCATCTTCTGAAAATAATCTCTTTTTGGAGCCCTGCCTGTTCTATATGAACATGTTGGTGTCAAAAAAAAGGCAAGAGGGTGGAAACGGTTAACCCCGCCAGTTATTTTTAGTCACGAAAGCCCCCAGACGGAGAGACAGAGCAGAGGCGATGGAAACCGAACCCCTGCTCTGTAGTGTTGAGAGATTACATCTAGAATACAAGGTCAAAGATGAAGATGTAAGTTAATAGGGGCTTGATTTTACCACGTCCAGTTAAAGTTCACGTTGTAAAATGTCTTGTTAGTGGATAAGAGTGAAATCAAATGTCACTGATCGAAAAGTGGTGACAGTTGTCTTGATATACTACTGACAGGCCTAGAACATTAAGCTGGTGACATTTGGAAGGGAAAAAAACTAAAATGTCAAAGGCAGTGCTTGTGTTTTGATCTGAAATTATTATTTTTTAATATGTAATCTTTACCGTGTGTGTACATCAGTTTAGTCATTTGAGTGTCATTTGCTATTTTGTTAATGAGCTCTTGTATCAAGCTGGGCACTTTTTTTTTTAAAGTCCTGTCTTGTTTTTGGGGTGAAATCACATTAAAAACGTATTTAGACAATTACATTATTTTCCAGAAATACAAAAGCATAACTTACAGCAAAAACCATTTGAGGTGTGTCTTAATGAGATTATGAAGTAATGTGGAGACGGCATGGAGAATGAAAGTGACAGACACGGTTTTCCTACTACACCATATACAGTTGTAAGAACCTCAGAGAAAGGTATAGGCTTACACAAAACTCACCCCTTTACAGTCGGCAGGCGTTAGCTGTAGGATGGGTGGTGATGTTACTAAACCCAGATTGTGGTCAGCTTCATTTGTTTTACAACTGCCTTTGACATTTCACTTCTCAGGAGCGGTTTTGTGTTTTTAAAGCCGGGGACAAAGGCGATAAGCCGTACCAACACAGTTGAACATGCTGTTGTAGACAGACAGAGATGACTGTGAAAGCACTGTACTGCTTTCAGAACAGATAAAAGACTAAAGACTGTCTGCAAAGCAATACACCTCTGTACGTTCTAATCAGTGAGGAAATCTGAAGCTTTTCTGCTTATGAAACTGTGCGAACAACGTGTTGAAGATATCTAACTGAAGAGAACTGTGGTCGTTTTACAGTCTAGTAAGGAGGGTTGCAGAGAGAGCAAAGTCCATGTCCATGCCACTTCTAAAGTGCCTACTACACAGGTTAATATATGGCCAGGGCCGGGGTATTGGGTGGGCCTTAGGGGGCCTGCCCCGCCCTACCGTACCTCCTTGTCCACAAACTAATATTGAAATATTGATAATTTATTATTTGACCGAGACGCAAGCCGACAGAAAGATGCATCAATCTCAGATAAAGCATCAGCAAAACAGCGCTCCTCTGTCTCAGTATATGATGATGCTGTCTGGACCAGAAGAGTATGGCATGTCATACTATTTCTGGCCAGACAGTGTCAGAGAAATTGGCTACATATAGTAAGATAGAGGGGCGCTGTTTCGCTCATTCGTATGCTTTATCTGGTGAGAGAACCCAAATCTGTCCAGAATAAGCCCAATGCGTTTCTATGAGCATAATATGTAGACCGACGCTTGTGGCTGCCTTACCGCCTTTGGGACAACGACTCCCATTGTTAGGGTGGAGACATGAGCATCTTGTCAATATATACAGATCTCTGGTTTCAGCCTCTTGCAAATAGGAAAGGAGAGTTGGCGGGTGCACAGTGCACTGTTAGGATGTTGTCCAGAGCAGGGCGGCCCTATACGCTCACTACGCAAGTTGTGTAGGGCCCCGCCTCCCCCTCGTGTCAAACCGGGTGTCAATGTTTACAACTCGATGAGAGGATGAAGCCTTCTGGTCACGAAAAGAGAAGAAAAAAACACCATGAGAGTGAATTGCGGGAACAGCAATCAGGTAAACTTGTGTTCTCTCCTCTCCAAGTTTGATGTCAGCAAATAACAGTAACGTTAAGTTGATGTTCTAGCTTGCAGTGCATCTCTCTCTAATCTGTCTGTCTTGCTAACCTAGCTGGGCAGTGCATCTCTTGGTCTGTCTGTGTCTTGCCTGCTTGCCAGCCACTTCCAGGGCTGTGTTCTGTGACTGATATACAACTATTTATTAAGTTTGATAAACGCCAACGGGCAACAGTGTTTATAAATTACAGCTCGGAAAAGAATACTGTGTTGTGCGTGAACATTGCGTTCATATGCTTGTGCACGAAATCAAACTTGCACTTTCCAGCAGCAACCTCTGTGGGGACCAGTCCAGACAATATATAGGCATGATGAAATCTGGGGGAGCCAGTTTGAATGCACCTGATGCATCTGATAAAATTAATAATAGCATTGGTATCTATAATTTACAGGTGCTATGCTTTAGTTTGTCAGTAGAGGAGATGCTGGATCATCAGCCAGTGCACGCACACACTCAGTTGATCCACATCCAGCCTCAGCCAGTACTAACACAGACCCAGTACAGCCGGCTTCAGTAAATACTAACACAGAACCAGTACTGGCAGCTTCAGCAAGTACTAACACAGACCCAGTACAGCTGGCTTCAGCAAATACTAACACAGACCCAATACAGCCATCTTCAGCAAGTACTAACACAGACCCAGTAGAAGTACAAGCAGCCTCAGCCAGTACTAGCACAACCAGAGGTGTACAGCCAGCATCAGATACAAGCAGCTCAGACCCTAATAGAAGTTGCTGCTCCACCAAATGACCCAGCAGATTGGCCCCCAGTCTTATCAGGACTGAGTTAGTGCGCAGAGGTCCATTCAAACCAGGACTGGATTTGTCTTACCCTAAAGACAAGTCTAGAAGAGGTTTCCATTCAGGCTTAATTCAGAGACAGCTGTCAAATGGGGAAAAGATTACCAGGAGCTGGCGTTCATACTCAATCAAAAACAACGCTGTGTATTGTTTTGCTGTAAGCTCTTTTCTACAAAAGACTAGAAAATAATAAAGGAAGGCATGAATGACTGGTGAAATATCAACGCCATCCTGAAGCACCATGAGGATTGTCCTGAACACACAAACAATATGATTAAGTGGAGAGAACTTGATCTGCGCCTAAGTCGACTCTTGACCACATACAAATGACAATTTTGGAGGCTGAAAGAAAGAGATGGCGGGATGTCCTTACATGTTTAATAAGTATCACCAAGTATCTTTCTGAAAGAAACCTAGCATTCTGTCAGGTCCTAACCATAGGGAGGCCTCTAGCCTTCTTTATGTTGGTCTGGAGGTGATTGTCAGGGCCTGACAGAGGGAGGTTTTCTAGCTAAATCTATGTTTGGTTTTGTTGGTCCCCAATTAGAGGCAGCTGCTCTGCATTGTCTCTAATTGGGGATCCTCCTTAAGTTGTTGAGTTGCCCACCTGTTTGTGTTTGTGCATGTGCACTCCAGCTCATGGTTGATTCATTTCCTTTTGTTGTTTTTATATCTCTGACAAATAAAGTATGTCCATGTACTACAGCTCTGCGCCTTGGGACCTGCCTACCACGAACCATGACAGAATAACCCACCAAAACGGGACCGAGCAGCACTTTACAGTGAAGGAACTCCTTGGAGGTTTTGAGACTGACTCCGAGGATGAGGACCTTCACTGTCTAGCCCTGGATACCTACTGGGATCCGGGTCAGCGGCGACCCCGGCAGGCTCCAAGTCAGTGAGCTAAAAGGCAGGCCCAGAAAAAAGCACGGAAGAACCCCCATACAATTTTTTTGGGAGGGGGGCTATCGGGGCTGTCAGAGTGGCGAGCTGAAGAGCCCCTGCAGAGCTGGGACCGGTTGAATAAGGACCAGGAAGAATTCCTATGGGGAGCGACGGATAAGGACAAGGAAGAGTTACTGTCGCGATAATTTGGAGCGGTAATGGAAGAGCTCATGCAGCCATGTGAGGAGGAGGTCGACAATGATGAGGCGTCGGACAAGGACAGTTTTGAGGACCGCAGGAGGATGTGGGCCGAGCAGCTGTCGGGCCCCAGGTCAGAGCTCCCAGAACCGGTCCCCAGACCGGTACCACTGGTGTCAATCCCCAGCCTGGTACCTCCAGTGCCGGTTCCCAGCCAGGTACCTCCTGTGCCAGTTCCCAGCCCAGAGCCCCAGTGCCGGTTCCCAGCCCGGTATGCTCTGCATTGTCTCTAATTGGGGATCCTACTTAGGTTGTTGAGTTTCCCACATGCTTGTGGGTTATTGTTTGTGCATGTGCACTCCAGTTCATGGTTGCTTCATTTCCTTTTGTTGTTTTTTTATCTCTGACAAATAAAGTATGTCCATGTACTACAGCTCTGCACCTTGGGACCTGTTGAATTACTGGCAAAATTTGACCCCCTGAATGTATAATGAGCTGATACAAATTGTGAGTGACAATATTCTGGAAGCAATAGTGACTCAAGCAAGAGACAAAGTACTTCTCCATTATCTTGGACTGTACACCTGACATTAGTCACCTTCTTTTCCGCTGGAACACAAAGATGGAGTGTTTTGAAGAAACACGTGAACATAACCGTGAAGTCATGGAGTGACACAAGATGGGAGAGTAGGCTCCAAAGTGTTCATGCAATCAGGTATCAGGCTTCTGAAGTTTGGGAGGCATTACTGGAAGCCAGACAGACGATCAAAGTGGAGGCACAAGCACTTGCAGAGGAAGTTGGGTCCTACCGCTTCTTGATTTACTGTGTCGTATGGTGTGAGATACTGACATTGACAAACAAGGTGAACAAGATCCTACAATCCGCCTCAATGCAGTTGGATATCGCAGTGAATTGAATCTCAAATGCAAAGGCCTCCCTCACTACATACCAGGAAACTGGATTATCTGAGGCCCAGACAACAGCTAAAAGCATTTGTGAAAAAATGAATGTGGAGGCTGTTCTGAAAGAGAAGAGACTGAGAAACAGCAAGACGCATTTCAGCTATGAGGCTTCTCATGAACCAGTGCCTCATGAACCTTGAAGTCAACTACTTCAACATTGTGGTCGACTCTGCTGTGACATCCAAAGATAAGAGATTTGAAACACTCAACCAGGTGAAAACCAAATATGGAGTGCTGCTGAACTTCAGCACTGCCTCTCAGATGTCCAGTGAATCTTTAAAGGCTCACTGCATGGAAGTTGAAAACACTAACCTTCAGAGATGACTGTGACATCAGTGGAATGGATCTGACACACAAGATTCAGAAATTTACCTGATCTACCATCAGATAAGATGACTGCCTTTGAGCTGCTTTCCTTTCTCTGTGAGAAAAACCTGGAGGAACTCTATCCTAACCTTTGGATAGCTCTAAGAATTGCAGTCACCCTACCAGTAACAGTAGCATCAGCAGAGAGGAGCTTTTCAAAATTAAAGCTCATCAAAAGCTACCTGAGGTCTTCCATGTCACAGGAATGTTTGAGTGGTCTGGCCATCATGAGCATAAATCATGACGTGGGGAAACACATGTCCTGTCGCGATCGCTATGAGACAGGACCCGAAGTGCAGAGGTGTGTTGCAAAAACATTCCTTTTATTATTCAAACCTCAAAAATAACAAAAGGAGAGACAGCGACCATGAACCGGCGCGAACAAAAAGGAACACAAAAAAAATTACCAAACATAACTACTACTTAAATAGGCTCCCCAATTAGAGGCAATGCGGCGCAGCTGCCTCTAATTGGGGACCAATCCCAAATTGAACATAGACATTTCCAGAGAGGAAATTGGACACCAAACCTGAAAACCAAATCTGAACATAAACCCTACAGTACAAACACCCAACCCTGCAAGACTAGTAACACCAGCAGGGGGGTGGATTCAGGGAGGGGAACAGGCATTGGTGGGGGTTCTGGACGTGGCACCAGGTCAGGCGGGGGCTCCGGCTCAGGAGCAAGGCTGCTACCGCTAGCACGCTGGGGACACGCACTGGAGCTACCGGGCTAGGAACCGGCACTGGCGACACCGGGCTAGGAACCGGTACTGGCACTACCAAGCTGGGGACACCCCCTGACGCCACCGGGCTAGGAACCGGTACTGGCGCTACCGAGCTGGGGAAGGCACACCGGAAGTCTGGTGCGTGGGGCCAGCACTGGAGGCACCGGGCTGGGCACACTCACTGGAGGTTGTGTGGGGAGCCGGCACAGGGCTTACCGGGCTGGGGAGGCACACCGGAGGTCTGGTGCGTGGGGCCGGCACTGGAGGCACCGGGCTGGGCGCACGTACTGTACGTTGATATTGAATAGCCGGCACTGGAGACATTGAATGGGACATATACCTATGATACCAGATGCTGTAGGCTGTCCCTGGACGAGCTGGGCTAGTGCTGCGAACTGGAGGTCCGGCGCGGTAGGCTGGTATTCTGTGACCCGGACTGGGGATGCACACGTCAGGCACCATACCCTCCAGCTCCACCTGGTCTTGGTGCTTCCTCACCCCTGCCAGACCACCCCCATAGCCAAAAACATTTACTTTGGGTTGCCTCTGGGCCGTTCGTCATCTCGGACCCCGACTACGTCGCTCTCCTCCTCTCTCCTGCTGAAGCTCCCATTCCTCCTTTCCATGCTGCTTGGTCCTGGTGTGGTGAGTTTTTCTGTCACGATCGCTATGAGACAGGACCTGAAGCGCATAGCTGTGTTGCAAAAACTTTCTTTTATTATACAAAATTCAAAAATTACAAAAGGAGAGACAGCTACCATGAACCGGCGCGAACAAAAAGGAACACAAAAAAAATAACCACAAACACAGGTGGGAATAACTACTACTTAAATAGGCTCCCCAATTAGAGGCAATGTGGCGCAGCTGTCTCTAATTGGGGACCAATCCCAAACTGAACATAAAGATTTCCAGAGAGGTCTCTGGACACCAAACCTGAAAACTATAAAGGTTTTCAGAGACCTCTCAGAACATAAACCTTACATGTCCTTGATGACATCATTGATGATTTTGCCTCAAGAAAGCTTTGTTATATAGCTGCAGCCATAGCCTATAGGCTTATGTTTACATTGTATAGACAAAGCTAATTGTATAATATTGTGAGGACTGGACTAATTACCAGGCAGCAGAGCCAAAGCTCAGTGTTATATTTTATTGTTTTCTACATTTTTATATTTTCTACAATTTCTTATTTATGTTCATGTTAATATTCACTTATCTTAAGATTATATAGAAACTATTCTATTTAATAAATATTGTTTGTTTATGTCTCATTCTGTTCTGTATAGGTCTACATATTCTTAGACCGACAGATGGAGCAAACTGTTTTAAAGGAGGGAGGATTGTAGTGGGAGCACTGGGGTGTCAGGTGTGACTGTGTGGCAATGGCAAATGGTTTACATGGCTCACGGTTCATGTAGTTTTCTAAATAAAAACATTCTAAATACTTCGCCAGAGAGCATGACTTAGCCACAGAGGATCATCAGCTTCTTTTACAAGTGTGTAGGCCTATGACTATTTGGGAAGCCCGCAATTTGGGCAGTGTGTTGTGCTAATTGAGTTGTAACTGTCAGTGAAAAACATCTAAAATATGTGTGAAGATAAAGTGTCTTGAGTATAATTTAAAATGTTGCAACATGAAGGAGGGGAGGGGTGTGTGGCGAAGATATGGCGTGTCTCTCTCCAGAATGCATGCGCTCAGCTCAGTTGTCTCCCGCCAATTCTTGCAGATTCCTTGTTTCATTGTGTGAATTGTTTGCCCTTTGATAGTTTATTTTGTATGAGTGCCCTATGACATATGCCACCAGTAGGCCTAGTATAATTACTATTTCTCTGCAGTCATTTGATTACATACATTTCTGTATGTATTAATTACAGTAATTTACCTGGCCTGTTGCACGCAAATGTAGGAAAGTGCTAATTTGTCAATGTCTGATTGTCTTAACTCCCCATGTCCACCACTAATAATGTCTGATTGTCTTAACTCCCCATGTCCACCACTAATAATGTCTGATTGTCTTAACTCCCCACGTCCACCACTAATAATGTCTGATTGTCTTAACTCCCCACGTCCACCACTAATAACCTGAGCTTCTCAGTAATTTTTCTTCACCTCACACATTGTCAACAAAGTCTGTTTTTCTAACATCCATTACAAATGATAGTTTGTCAGTATTTTACAAATGTCCAGGCCTCGATAATGACCAAGCCTCGGTGTGAGAGAGCAAAATATCATGATCTGGTTTTCCCATATATCCAGTGAAAACGTCATTTAAAAAAAACAGCTGTCTGTCCCAAGCTCACTGGCACGGGAAACTCTGAGGGCCAGAAATAGGCTAGTTGAAACAATGTTGCATTGGCCTATTGGCTATCTCTGGGTTCTATGCGTTCATTTCTTTAGCCGCCAATGGACCACATTGTATCAATGTTCCTGTATGGAAGAGGCTGGCGCTCTCGCCGTAGTTGAATTTAAACTTTAAGATTTTTTAAATTTTACTTCCCTGTGTCATTTCACATTATTACACATAAGTTAATTTCTGAACGTATTTGTTTTGGTTTCTTTGTATGTATGGATTACTTGAGTTGTTACCAACATCTGGTGAAACTTTCATGTCAATAGCACCTTTGGAAATATATTTACTGAGAAAAATGGTGACGTGTTCAATACTTATTTCACCCGCTGTACATGGAGTGTTCCACAGGTCAATAATTAAAAAAGAGACATTTATGGATTTATTAAAAAAATCATAGGCAGGTAGACACACTAAGCAAGCATTAGCACATTTAGTAAGGGCTTTCGAAGTGATTTCTATGCTGAGTTATTTAAGCTCTTACAACTGACCCTTGTAACACTTTTACCCGATCTCCCCCATAGTTGTGAATATATCCAATTTGGTTGAAGCTTCTCTGTAAGGGTTAACTAATTAAGTAATTTAGAAAATATATATTGACTTGTATTTTGAAATCGAATCAAATGTTATTTGTCACATGCGCGGAGAATACAACAGGTGTAGACTTTACTGTGAAGTGCTTACTTAAAAGCCCTTGTTGGTTAAGAAAATATTTACTAAATAAACTAAAGTAAAAAATAAATTGAATAATAAATAATTAAATAACAATAACGAGGCTATATACAGGGGGGTACCAGTACCGAGTCAATGTGCGGTAATTTGTACATGTAAGTAGGGGAAAAGTGACTATACATAGATAATAAATAGTGTAATGTCAATGTAAATAGACCGGCTGGCCATTTCATTAATTGTTCAGCAGTCTTATGGCTTCGGTGTAGAAGCTGTTAAGGAGCCTTTTGGATCTAGACTTGGCGCTCCGGTACCGCTTGGTTCAGCTTTTATCAAAGCGTTTTATGGCGAAGTGAACTCAGTTGCACTACCGCCACGTCGAAACGAGCACTTTTTTTTTTTCTCCATAGGGCGCCAAACGCCCTTTGAACTCTGACAAATGTAGGCCTACAACAGCACTCACATGAGTACACCGTGGCGCACGCATATTTGTTTGTGCTACTAATGACTCTAATACATAAAGACTTCACAAATAACTTATTATTAAATAATTGTGAGCATACAATAACGATACAAGGCGAGACCCAGATGCAGACACAGGAGGCAGAAGGTTAGAGCTCCGATATTCATTATAATGAAGGGAATAGGCAAAGGGCAGTTCAGGGAGAGGCAATAGTTCATCAACCAGATCAGAGTCCGAGCAGTACAGTGGAACAGGCAGTCTCGTGGTCAGGGTAGGCAGGGGTTCAATAACCAGGGCTGAGTCCGAACAGTACAGGAGGGCAGGCAGTCTCGTGGTCAGGACAGGCAAGGGTTCAATCACCAGGGCTGAGTCCAAGATGGTACAAGACGGCAGGCACGAGGTCCAGACAGGCAGATAGGTCAGACAGGCGGGCTCGGTGTCAGGGCAGGCAAAGGGTCAGAACAGGGAGGACTAGAACAACAGAGACTAGGAGCGAAAGGAGCTAGGCAAAAACACGCTGGTTGACTTGGCAAGACATGACGAACTGGCACAGAGAGACAGGAATAAATAGACAGGGGATGATGAGCGACACCTGGAGGGGGTGGAGACAAGCACAAGGACAGGTGAAACAGATCAGGGTGTGACACATATGTTGTATCTTCTAAACAAAGTTAGGGCAAACATTTCATTTTCAACCTGTGTTTGTTTGCCTTCTCCTCTTGTTGTATCTGCCCTTTCATAGGGTGCACACCATAGAGATAGATAGAGGACTCATCATGGATATAACCCATTTTAGCATGGACATTGCCATTGAGGGGTCCAGCTTTTTAAAGTCGTCAACTGGGTGTGGATTACAGTGATTTGGCAGCAATCAGCAAATATTGGAAAGAAAACGGACTACTATAAAATGGAGATGGTGCTGCCCATGCTGTCACAGAGGCTATAATGGCACAGATACAAAGATGAGTCCTCTAACTATCTCTATGGTGCGCACACACTTCACTGCCTCAATACATTGTGTTGGTGACTCCAGGAATTGCTTTGATTTATTCTGTTTCAGATAAGTAAGCTATTGTAATAGGCTACTGAAAATGTTAACGCTTGCTATCGTCAGTGACTGAAGTGTCATTATTGACGTTGTCTGTTGTGCATATGTTTGTCCATTTACTTTGGTAGGCCTTTAAAAAAAAAACCTGTTTAGGCCTATTGCGTGTCAACTTCAGGTAGGCCTACATAACCTATGCCTCATATTCATTGTTCAAGAGAACTTCTTATACAACGTGTGTTGCAAAGCTCTCTTGATAATACTCAGCTTAGGGAGTATTTCTGAGCTGTCAAGCAACTTGTACATACTGTTGAACTTTTTGTTAAAGTTAATTGTAAATTAAACCTGTATTGTAACATTTTTCTTCTCTGAATTGCTGTGTTTGCTCAAAACCTCCTAACTAGACTGCCAGAACCTGTTATATCATAACACATATGTTGTTTATGATACACAATGGGCTGGCTATTCGGCCTCTAAGACAAAGATATACAATTATATTCTTTGGTTGCAGAAGCCATTGACAGAATGAATAAAGCTTGCAGACATCTGTTGAAGCCCTCGTCTTTGACTTAAAGTCTGATATTTGAGTGAACGTCAGTCTGGCCAATACTCCCCCCACTGTCCTTGAGTTTGCACAATCGGACCTTGACGGAAGGACATTCCACAGAGATTAGGTCAACATGACCCTCCACTCCCAACACCAAAAAAAGCCCCAGCAGTATCTAACCACAACTGGACTAAAAGGCTCCGCCTACGCATAAGATCACAACCCACCCATTCCTTCACTCAGCCCCTGTCTCCATAAGCAGTGACAATGAGCAAGTTACCCTACACCATCAAACCACACCACCCGTCACACAATCTCAACTCTATGGAACACATCCATTACCAGTAACCACTATTCACTGACTGAACATTTGTAACATCTTCTATTGCATGAAAAACTGGAAACGAGGGAGCTGCTTCTTGACCGTGACTTTGCCTAACAATAACATGTTTCCCTCCCTCAGATGCTGGGTGTCCCTCTGAGGCATGTGCAGCTAGTTGCTGGGTCATGAGAACTGTTGCTATAGAAAAAGATAGGAAGCCAATCCAGACGAGTGAGCAACTTCACATACACAAAGCAATTTCTTCCTGGTGTTTTGTATGTACTAGAAATGGTAATGGCTATCATTTATAGGCTATTATCGCAGTGATAGGGAAGTGTATCACCTGAACATTGCACACAGACATTACACTAGAAATGGGATTGAGTGGAATAGATAGATAGATAGATAGATAGATAGATAGATAGATAGATAGATAGATAGATAGATAGATAGATAGATAGATAGATAGATAGATAGATAGATAGATACTTTATTGATCCCCCGGGGGGGGAAATTCATTGTCAAGCAGCTACAACAAAACACAGGGCAGGTGCAAAATGCCACAACGAAAGTACAAAAAAGACAGATACACGGTACATGATACATAGAGCGGCAGTATGAAAAAGTATAGAAATACAAGATATCTGGAGTGCAAAAAAAGCTATAAAAAGACATTGCATAGTATGGGTGGTTGGCTGAATATGTACACTGTACATTGGTGGATGTTGGATGGTTAACTATACTATACAGGTCAATGGCAGAGAAATACTTCAGTAGCTAAAAATGCGTATGATATGAGCGAGGGTAATAATAGTTTACTTAATAGACAGACTGGCTAAATGAACAGGTAAGTGAACATTTTGCATGGTTAAATTAGCTGTACAGGTAAGTATACAGTTATATTTACAGATAAGTGAATACTTGTATGGTTACACAAACTGTACAGGTAAATGACAGGAAGAGATACTTTAATAGCTAAATGTGTGTATGATATAATTTGGGGTAAGAATAGTAATTCCCTTAAAATACAGACCTTGGTGCGCAGGGTTTAATTACAGACAACTGCACGTATTGCACATTCGATATACTAAA
Organism: Thymallus thymallus; assembly: GCA_023634145.1. NCBI lineage: Eukaryota > Metazoa > Chordata > Actinopteri > Salmoniformes > Salmonidae > Thymallus > Thymallus thymallus. Next base: position 6,920,984 of record CM042378.1, on the reverse strand, counting down.
AGCATTGAGAAAAGGTGCAACTGACAGAATACTATTATGCATTCCTGAGTGAATGCCTACGTAAGTTAGGTCCAAGAATTACAGCACTCATTGAGTGAATGAGTGCTGACGGACCAGAGTTACTCACGGATGGATGCATAATTGTTAAACTAGGTCCTAGCACCCCAACAGTTCCAGATCTATGTTGCCGACGGCACGGCACCCCGGTGAGGCATTATATAGTCTAATAGCCGCCGGCAGGAACACCATGGTGGGATCAGTCTGTGACTGAAAGTGCTCCTCTGCGTCATAACCATAGCGTGCAGAGGGTGGGTGACGTTGTCCATGATGGTCAGCAGTTTGGAAAGGATCCGTCTCTCCGCCACCTCCTCTAGAGTGTCAAGGCTCATCCCCAGGACAGAGCTAGCCTTCCTGATCAGCTTATTTACCCGAGAAGCATCACTGCAAAAAAGATGGCACTAGCCACCACAGACTGGTAGAAGGTATGCAGTAGTTTACTGCACACGTTGAAGGACCTGAGCCTCCTCAGAAAGTAGAGTCGGCTCTGGCCCTTTTTGTACAGGGCCCCGGTGTTACCAGCCCATTCCAGCCTGTTGTCCATATGGACTCCCAGGAACTTGTATGACCCAACCATTTACACATCCATCCCCTGTATAGGGACTGCAGTCAGTTGTGCCTTGGTTCTCTTGAAGTCCACCACCATCTCCTTTGTTTTGCTGATGTTGAGCTGAAGGTGGTTCTGCTCACACCACAACACAAAGTCACTGATTGTGCTCCTGTACTCCTCCTCCTGCCCACCCCTGATGCACCCTACAATAGCAGAGTCATCCGAGAACTTCTGTAGGTGGCATGTTTCAGAGTTATATCTGAAGTCTGAGGTGTAGAGGGTGAACAGGAAGGGGGACAGGACCGTTCCCTGGGGGGCCCCTGTGTTGCTAACTGCCCGTTCTGACACACAGCTCTGTAGTCGCACAAATTGTGGCCTACCGGTCAGGTAGTCCGTGACCCAGGAGACTAAGGGTGCTTCCACTTTCATCCTCCTCATCTTCTCACCCAGTAGCAGGGGCTGAATGGTATTGAAGGCACTGGAGAAGTAAAAAAACATAACCCTCACAGTGCAACCTGCGTTGTCCAGGTGAGAGTAGGCCCTCTGCAGAAGGTAGATGATTGCATCATCCACCCCGATGTTGCGCTGGTATGCAAACTGCAGGGGGTCCAGTGATGTACACACCAGGGGTCTGAGGTGAGCGAGGACTAACCTTTCCAGGGTCTTCATGATGTGGGATGTTAGCGCTACAGGTCTGAAGTCATTCAGGACAGTGGGGTGTGCTTTCTTGGGCACTGGGACGAGGCAGGATGTTTTCCACAGCACAGGGACCCTTTCTAGGCTCAGGCTAAGGTTGAAGTGACGCTGGAGTATTCCACACAGTTGGTCAGCACAGACCCTAAGCACCAGAATGTGTCACTAGTTAAAAGTTAACTACAAATGTTGTCCAAAAGATAGTGAGTTTGGTACCTTGATAAAGCTTGTACGGTAAACACATATTAAATGGGAAATTATTTGCTTGTTGTATAGCCTATAGATCAAGCCAGGTAGCCTAGCGGTTAGAGCGTTGGGCCAGTAACTGAGCCGACTATGTGAGAGAACGAAAACCCGTCGATGTGTCCTTGAGCAAGGCTCTTCACCCTAATTTGCTCCAGGGGCTGACCCTGTAGGTAGGCCATTATTGTAAATAAGAATTTGTTCTTAACTGACTTGCCTAGTTAAATATAGGTTAAATAAAAAATAAAAAAAAACTAGAAGAATGGGTGAGATGGTTATTACTTTGTTTTTGTGTGAACATGCTGAGCAGAAAAGCAGGTTGACTTTCCAGTTTCTAAGACACACTGTCACACAGGCATGAACAATGCGTACAATGTGTACATGCTTTCACAACCTGCCCTACTTGGCACACTATATAACCATCCCACTGCACCGGATACAGTCAGGTTCTCAGAAGTGATCAAACAGAAGAAAAAAAAAACATTTGCTCAACTAGTGCAAAGATGACTTGAACCGTGTCATACTGACCCAAATGGTGCTTGCTGCCTATTCAAAGCCAGCCATTAGGACACTAAAAAGGGACCACCTTTACCTACTACACTCAAGCCACTTCACATACTGGTATTACCATCAAAATTGGGTCAAACTCATGCTGCGCATAAGGACTCAAAGCAAATCAAATTAAATTACATTTTATTCGTCACATACACATGGTTAGCAGATATTGCAAGTGTAGCGAAATGCTTGTGCTACTAGCTCCGACAGTGCAGTACTAGCTAACAATAATGTCTAACAGTTTCACAACATATAACACACATACATCTAAGTAAGAAAGGATTGAGGATATATACAGTGGGAAGAACAAGTATTTGATACACTGCCGATTTTGCAGGTATTCCCACTTACAAAGCATGTAGAAGTCTGTAATTTTTATCGTAGGTACTTTTCAACTGTGAGTGACGGAATCTAAAACATGCAGAAAATCACATTGTATGATTTTTAAGTAATTAATTTGCATTTTATTGCATGACATAAGTATTTGATACATCAGAAAAGCAGAACTTAATATTTGGTACAGAAACCTTTGTTTGCAATTACAGAGATCATACGTTTCCTGTAGTTCTTGACCAGGTTTGCACACACTGCAGCAGGGATTTTGGCCCACTCCTCCATACAGACCTTCTCCAGATCCTTCAGGTTTCGGGGCTGTCGCTGGGCAATACGGACTTTCAGCTCCCTCCAAAGATTTTCTATTGGGTTCAGGTCTGGAGACTGGCTAGGCCACTCCAGGACCTTGAGATGCTTCTTTGTTGCCCTGGCTGTGTGTTTCGGGTCGTTGTCATGCTGGAAGACCCAGCCACGACCCATCTTCAATGCTCTTACTGAGGGAAGGAGGTTGTTGGCCAAGATCTCGCGATACATGGCCCCATCCATCCTCCCCTCAATACGGTGCAGTCGTCCTGTCCCCTTTGCAGAAAAGCATCCCCAAAGAATGATGTTTCCATCTCCATGCTTCACGGTTGGGATGGTGTTCTTGGGGTTGTACTCATCCTTCTTCTTCCTCCAAACACGGCGAGTGGATTTTAGACCAAAAAGCTCTATTTTTGTCTCATCAGACCACATGACCTACGCCCATTCCTCCTCTGGATCATCCAGATGGTCATTGGCAAACTTCAGACGGGCCTGGACATGCGCTGGCTTGAGCAGGGGGACCTTGCGTGCACTGCAGGATTTTAATCCATGACGGCGTAGTGTGTTACTAATGGTTTTCTTTGAGACTGTGGTCCCAGCTCTCTTCAGGTCATTGACCAGGTCCTGCCGTGTAGTTCTGGGCTGATCCCTCACCTTCCTCATGATCATTGATTCCCCACGAGATGAGATCTTGCATGGTGCCCCAGACCGAGGGAGATTGACCGTCATCTTGAACTTCTTCCATTTTCTAATAATTGCGCCAACAGTTGTTGCCTTCTCACCAAGCTGCTTGCCTATTGTCCTGTAGCCCATCCCAGCCTTGTGCAGGTCTACAATTTTATCCCTGATGTCCTTACACAGCTCTCTGGTCTTGGCCATTGTGGAGAGGTTGGAGTCTGTTTGATTGAGTGTGTGGACAGGTGTCTTTTATACAGGTAACGAGTTCAAACAGGTGCAGTTAATACAGGTAATGAGTGGAGAACAGGAGGGCTTCTTAAAGAAAAACTAACAGGTCTGTGAGAGCCGGAATTCTTACTGGTTGGTAGGTGATCAAATACTTATGTCATGCAATAAAATGCAAATTAATTATTTAAAAATCATACAATGTGATTTTCTGGATTTTTGTTTTAGATTCCGTCTCTCACAGTTGAAGTGTACCTATGATAAAAATTACAGACCTCTACATGCTTTGTAAGTAGGAAAACCTGCAAAATCGGCAGTGTATCAAATACTTGTTCTCCCCACTGTATGTCAGGGCGGCATTGGATTAAGATCCAGTGGAATAGTAAGCTTTAAAGTATACAATATACACATAAGAGATTGGTGATGCAGTATGTAAACACGATTAGGTGACTAGAATAGTATAGCGTACAGACATATGAGATGAGGTGAGTAGTGTTGCATTCCTTAAGTGGCCGGTGCTTTCTAATCTCAAATCAAATCAAATGTTATTGGTCACATACACGTGTTTAGCAGATGTTAATGCGGGTGTCGTGAAATGCTTGTACTTCTAGTACCGACAGTACAGTATATCTAACAGTAGGAATGAATTAGGCCTATATACATAAGGACTAGCGGCATGGACTAAGATACAGTAGAAGAGTATTGAATACAGTATATACAAATTAGATATGTAAACATTGTTTAAATGACTGTGATACCGAAGGATAGTATAGAATACAGTATATACATATGGGATGAGTGATGCCAGGTATGTAAACATTATAAACATTATTAAAGTTGCTAGTGTTCCATACCTTAAAGTGACCAGTGATTTATAGTCTGTGTCTCTAGGCAGCAGCCTCTAATGTGCTAGTAGTGGCTGTTTAGCTGTCTGATGACCTTTAGGTAGAAGCTGTTTTTTAGTCTCTTGGTTCCAGCATTTTTAATGCACCTGTACTGACCTCACCTTCTGGATGACAGTGGGGTGAACAGGCAGTGGCTTGGGTGGTTGTTGTCCTTGATGATCATTTTGGCCTTCCTGTGACATCGGGTGCTGTAGGTGTCCTTGAGGATGGGTAGTTGGCCCCCGGTAATGCGTTGGACAGACCACACCACCCTCTGGAGAGCCTTGCGGTTGTGGGCGGTGCAGTTGCCGTACCAGGCGATGATACAGCCCGACAGGATGCTTTCAATTTTGCATCTGTAAATGTTTGTGAGTGTTTTATGTGTTAAGCCAAATTTCTTAAGCCTCCTGAGGTTGAAGAGGCTATGTTGCGCCTTCTTCACCACACTGTCTGTGTGGGTGGACCATTTCAGTTTATCAGTGATGTGTACGCCAAGGAACTTGAAGTTTTACACCTTCTCCACTACGGTCCTGTCAATGTGGATGGGGGGTGCTCCCTCTGCTGTTTCCTGAAGTCCACTATCATCTCCTTTTTTTACGTTGAGTGAGAGGTTTTTTTCCTGGCACCACACTCCCAGGGCCCTCACCTCCTCCCTGTAGGCTGTCTCGTCATTATTGGTAATCAAGCTTACTACTGTTGTGTCGTCAGCAAACTTGATGATTGAGTTGGAGGCATGCTTGGCCACGCAGTCATGGGTGAACAGGTAGTACAGGAGTGGGCTGAGTATGCAACCTTGTGGGGCCCCAGTGTTGAGGATCAGCGAAGTGGAGGTGATGTTTCCTACCTTCACCACCTGGGGGCGGCCCGTCAGGAAGTCCAGGACCCAGTTGAACAGGACGGGGTTCAGACCCAGGGCCTCAAGCTTAATGATGAGCTTGGAGGGTACTATGCTGAGCTGTAGTCAATAAAAAGCATTCTTACATAGGTATTCCTCTTGTCCAGATGGGAAAGGGCAGTGTGCAGGGTGATGGCAATTGCATCATCTGTGGATCTATTGGGGTGGTAAGCAAATTGAAGTGGGCATAGGGTAGCAGGTAAGGTAGGGGTGATATGATCCTTGACTAGTCTCTCAAAGCACTTCATGAGGACAGAGGTGAGTGCTACGGGGCGATAGTCATTAAGTTCAGTTACCTTTGCCTTCTTGGGTACAGGAACAATGGTGGCCATCTTGAAGCATGTGGGGACAGCAGACAGGGATAGGGATACATTGAATATGCTTGTAAACACACCAGCCAGCTCGTCTGCGCATGCTCTGAGGACGCGGCTAGGGATGCCGTCTGGGCCGGCAGCCTTGCGAGGGTTAACACATTTAAATGTTTTCCTCATGTCAGCCACGGAGAAGGAGAGCCCACTGTCCTTGGTAGCGGGCCGCGTCGGTGGCACTGTGTTAGCCTCAAAGCGGGCAAAGAATGTGTTTAGCCTGTCTGTAAGGGAGGCGTCGGTCTCGGCAACGTGGTTGTTTTTCCTTTTATAATCCGTGATTGTCTGTAATCCCTGCCACATACTCTCATAAGACCGTGTTTGCGCGGACAGTTAACACTCCCACACGTCTTATTAACATGTCTAAAATTGGCAGCCGCCCCTCTGCATAGCTCCCTGAGTAGTCAACAACAGTCTGCATGGACAGGATGTTGTGGTTGTACTGGTAGCTTGTGCTTCACACCAACAGGCGAGAATGGAGACACCATGACGTAAAGGTAAGAATAAAAAACAAAGGCCTCGCTATGAGGGTGTGCAGTTTCCACCCGAGCCCAGGCCAGCTTTGACCAGTGCAGTGTAAATAGTGGTAATGTCTAGATACTGTGTAGCCACCGTTAGTCTTGTTCAGTTCAAAAAGGTTTTAGTGCCATTAGAGTATAATACAATAGTGTACCACAAGCAAACCACAACGCAAGAATAGACAGGAAGTGCATAGTTCCTCCTTTACACAGTCCAAAGGGTGTTTGCCTATCAGTATTCAGGCCAAGCGAAGACATTGACGTCAGAGTGCATTTACAATACAGCCAGCAGAGTGTACCGACCTAATAAAAGGTACAATAAAGTGAGAAATTGAGTCGTACGTCCATTAGAATGAGAGCTACTAAACATTAATCACTGCAGTTTAGTTTTATTCCAAACGCAGATAGTGAACTGATAGAGGACAATAGCATGTCTGTCTATTACATGAGGCAACAACCTGTGACTTGGGTTACAAATCAATTTCACTAGCAGCTAAGCAGTAAAGACACAGACCTAATTGGTAGAAGTAGTGATATCTTTATATTTACAAATGGCAGATAAGCTACACAACAACTGGCCAAGAACTACAGAGTTGTAAAATACTGTATTTTGATGAGCTGTTACTTGTCCCATAGGTGTATAGTTAACATTGGCGAGCTACCTGCGCCTTGCCAATTCTGGTGAGCGTTAGCAATGCCAATATTGATTGTCTCTGAATTACGTAATTCTATAAATAATTAGTCAGGTGGAAACGCCTCAAGAACCATGTAGCCATTTTGAGACAGAACTTGCTTCCAGGAAGTATCTCTCCCTCCGTCTGTAGGAAAACATTACTCAGGTCCTATGATTGTTTTATCGTGAAGGTTAAAGTCTGCCAACCTCCTTCACAGAATTGACCCATGAGCTAAAAATGACCGTTGATAAGGAGAAGTTGATCTTTAACTAACCATCTGTATACTCTTTGTTAATCTGTACGTTATCATTACTGACACGGTTCCCCTTTCATTATATTGTGTGATTACAACAGGTACTTCACTGACAACTTTTTCCCTGTGTTATTCTTCTTTCTACTATAGATCTACTCTACTATTGATGATGCAATATGTGTTTAGCATACACTAACACAACATCCAGGGCTCTGACCCAACCTTACCCTCTCTGCCCACAGCTCTCCCCTTTCAACCAGCTGTGATACTGGCCACATTTTGAAAATCGAGGGCTGTTATTACACACAGGCAGAAACACAAACTCACTCTGCAAACACTTGGCCGAAGGCCTGGTAAACAGAGTCAGAAAAAATTATGTTTGTCCCCAAAGGATGGCAAATAAGGGTTGTGAGGAGGTTTGGCTAGTGAATTGTGAACAACACCCTCCTAGCTCACAGCTGTGGGAGACGTACACCACAAACCGCTCCTTGAACAACCTGCAGAGCCGCCCGCCTCTGCTCTTCCCTCACCTACATTGCGTTACACACAAACACTGCACACAGCAGGCTATATGAGGCAACAGCTCAAACGTTAAAGGTACAAAGTATGGACATCCATCTATGAGTATGTGAGGGGTTGTATGTGTGTGTATGGGTGAGAGGGTTAGCGAGAGAGAACACCCTCCTAATATTTAGTTTAAGCCCCTTTTTGCACTCAGAACAGCCTCAATTTGTCGGGGTATGGACTCTACAAGGTGTCGAAAGCATTCCACAGGGATGCTGGCCCATATTGACTCCAATGCTCCCCACAGTTGCGTCAAGTTGGCTGGATGTCCTTTGGGTGGTGGACCATTCTTGATACACACAGTAAACTGTTGAGCGTGAAAAACCCAGCAGGGTTGCAGTTCTTGACACAAACCAGTCTGCCTGGCACCTACTACCATACCCTGTTCAATCTTTACTTACTTCAATCTTTTGTCTTGCCCATTCACCCTCTGAATGGCACACATACACAATCCACATCTCAATTGTCTCAGGGCTTGAAAATCCTTCTTTAACCTGTCTCCTCTGATTGAAGTGGATTTAACACGTGACATCAATAAGGGATCATAGCTTTCACCTGGTCAGTCTGTCGTGGAAAGATGTTCTCAATGGTTTGTATACTCAGTTTATATATCTTACGAATATTTTAGCATTATTTATATACACTGTATATCTGTCTAGGAATGCAAGATTAATTAAGCTAAGCTTGTCTTTCTAGTTATCTAAATATTGGTAACTGAGTGGGACAATCTATTTAAAATACGGTGCGGGTTGTCTGAATAGACAACAGACGGAGACAGAACATGGAATAAACCACAGTCACCCAACAAAAAGACAGAACTTTAGGCATTAGTCCACCTGACCTTACTATTCAACATTTCCATGCACTCATTAAGGGCTCCTGAGGCAAGGATCCATGTGAACAGGTTGGCTTCAAAATGCAATTCACTGGAGTATTAGTACAGTAATTCTTTCCAGTAAAGAAGACAATTTTTTTCATGTTTTTTTCACTGAGAGAAAACATTACCAGCGAAGGTGCGAAGGTCAGCTCCTTGTGCTTGTGCAAGTTTGTCTGTGTGTGTCTGTGTGTTACGACCTCACCTTCACTATCCTGACCTGAAATGTGTAAGTGGTTCAGTAGAGTATAGGTCCTTACAGCTATTTTAACTTGGTCATATAGTTTACTATTTGAAATAGTAGGACAAGGAATGCTTCTCCCACAGTTGTTGAGAGACGATGGATTGTGACACATGACATGAAGAAACTACTCTCTGTAAACTTGTTAACTTTTCCATTGGAATAATGTAGTAAATCCGCATAGTTTCATCACTGTTTTGGTTGAGTACTCTAGATTCTATATCACTGGGACATTTTGACAGGTGATTCATTGTTGTCCTGTGGATTTTGTGTCATGTGGGGCCTCGTCCCTACCTGTGCCCCACCCCCACTTCCAGGTAAAACTGTGATGGGTTCTTCCCTTGCTGTGGGACCGTATAACCCGTTTCACCAGCTCAGAGACTTGCCCAATCAAAGACAGTTCCATAAATCAATCACGTCTCATGGCACAATGTGCGCCTAGGAGTAAGGCTGTAAACAAGGGACTCACACTGGCACTTATTCCACCAATCAGATGATATCGTATGATGTTTTTGTATTATTTATGACGCTACTGATAAATCTACCAATCAGGTGCCCTGTGTTGTATAACCAATTACTGCTCAGGTTTACTCAGGTGTGTCCTATTTTCTTGTCTTAGAGATAAAGAGGTGTGTCTTATTGTTTATAGCAAATGGAAAAACCAATCAGCTTTGTGACGACATGATTTGTTGTACACTCTTAGAAAAAATTTGCTATCTAGAACCTAAAAGGGTTCTTCGGCTGTCGCCATAGGAGAACCCTTTGAAGAACGCTTTTTGGTTCCAGGTAGAACCTGTTTGGGTTCTACCTGGAACCATTTCCACATAAAAACCAAAAAAGGTTCTCCTATGGGGACAGCCGAATATGTTTTATTTTCTAAAAGTGTACCATTGCTTAAGCTAACAAGCTTCAGAACTGCCAATTATTGCCAATTAAAGGTCTGGGACGCTATTAGATTTCCTCAGATTTGTCCAGTTTGCTGTTTTTATGTCTTATGAAAGGTTATCTCTCAAATTTTACGACGTTATTTACAGCAAATTGAAAAAAATACTACTTTTGCCACCACAGAATTGTGATGACAACAGCAAACCATGGCAGGCAAATATTTGCAGTTCGGTTGACCACAAGGGCAATTTTTTTCCTTTAAGAGCTGAAAAAGGCCCAATATTGGACCTGTACCAACACCTTATTCATGTTGTTGTCATTCATCACGTGTGGGAACAAACCTTTATCCTCATCAAAAACAAGATTCACTTATACAACCCAACTCGTGGCACTTTTGAGAAGTGGTAAAACAAGTTCTCAGAATGTACAGAAATAGTTGTGAATTTGGAGAAAAATGAGTGTTTGTCTTCGAGCTAGCGGGTAGGTAAATTGGTGAGGGTGGATGTAACTGGATCCTCTAGGTCTGAGTCATTGTGGCCTGTGACTAGACCTCCGTGTTCATTCCAGTCATGTGACTCTGTTTCACTGTGGTTTTGGCACAGCGTTAGGCACTTCATCTGTGGGGGAACAAAAGAGGACACACGGATTGTCTTAAAGTTAGAGTCAACATTGCAGACAATCAAAACAAGAAAATAAATGCTTAGATGCTGTGAATGATAGCCCGCTTTGTGGCTGTTCATCTTTCAAATAACTTTCTTATTTCTCAAATTCCCTAGGCATTTGTGTTGAAGGCAGAGAAAAACAACAATGCACATTTGACAAAGAAGTACTGTTGATAGGCAGAATAGCAACACGGTGGCGACACAGTGAAGGAACAGCCTGATTTACAGCAGTGATTCAGTAGATAGCAAAAAGTAGTTATAGCGGAGAGATTAAGATTTGTCACAAACCCAGGCCATGCAAGCTTTGGGTTCTGTCAGGCTCTGGCCATAGAGAAGCATAGGCTTCTCTATGTAGTTATGGTCAGAGTCTGACAGTGTCGTTCTTTTCTGTTTCTGTGTGGGGTTTGGTTTGGATCCCTAATTAGAGGCAGCTGCACAGCATTGTCTCTAATTAGGGATCCCATATATGTTGAGTCTGTCCTTCACTCTGGTGTGGGTCGTTGTTGATGTTGTCGATGTATGTCGCAGTCACGGGTGAAGTAAGTGTGTTTCTTTTCGTCCGTTCATTGGTGTGTTTTTTTTAACGTGACGTTAGTCGATTAGTGTTTGCTTGTGTTCTGTGGTTCGTCATAAGTTTTGTCTATACATAGTATTTAAACATTTACGTACATAGTATATTAAAAATATGTCGAACTACTATCCCTGCACTGCGCCTTGGTCATTCAACACACACGTTCGTGACAGGTTCTTCCATCCAGGCTTAACTATAAATACAAAATGTATAAATATATTATGGCGTCACATGACCTATTAGAAAAATATCTGCCATTTTACAAAATATGGACATAAAAGAAAAGGCAAGCCTCTCCACAGGCTGAAAAGACCACTTGGAAATGACGGAATTAATTGAAGACAAGTTTCACATTTACCTGTTCAAAACAAACATTACAGTCACACCCGTCAATGCCAAAACATTGGTAGACTGAGTCAACATTAGCAGTGGTATGTTTCTGGAAGTTGTTGCCAATGAAGCTTCAAATGTACATTCACTGAAAACAAAGTTGAGAACTTGTGAAGAAACATGTTCAGGTTATAAAGAGATCACCCACCCCCTTGATTTCATCATATTTTCAACTGACAGTCATTTGCAGTCTGTGGGACCCTAAAGTTTAGAATCACAAAATATTTCTGGGTGAGGGGGAAAATAGTCAGTGTTCTTACAGCAATTGAGTTAATCTCTCTTCCTTGGGATTGTTCTCAGAATTCTTAAAAACCTGTCGATGTACTCTTGGCCACGCTGGCTGGCTTATGCTCTTGGCAGCTTGATTGAAAAGAAACCCACCAATTGAGCAGCACATGGACCTCACCTGCACAGGGCAGGAATGCAGCTCTCACCTTCTTCCTCACTGATATAGGAAGACAGATGTTTCGCTTCAGTTCTAGGCTCGTCATAGTTCTTCACGATAAGTGCTGAATAGCGTGTGTGGGGCGCAGAACAGCATGGTTTGAATGGTACCTCCCTGGAGACATTTTCAACACATGGCCTGAGTTTTCAGCCGGAGGATTAAACTGTAATATGGTCTCTGGGGGATGAAAAACTTTCAGGGTTTTTGACAGAGTTTCAGTTCTGTCGTAGATGGATGTATATGAAATCCATACCCCCAAAGTATGTACTTTGCCAAAATTGTGTAAACATGTAATTATGCACATTTGTATATTATAAAACAAACACTGATTAAAGTAAATCCAAAAACTTGCATCAGCATTAAATGTTCTCTTTAATTTAAGTGATCCAGTCCACCTTTAATAGATCATAATGGGAAATGTAATAATGCATGAGAAGCATTGCAGAGCATCAAATTACTTATTCTTCCATTCAGCGTATTGTTTCAGCTTATTGTGCATTAGGTGTTGACACTCAACAAGCCTGTAAAGGGCATCATTTAAGCCACTGACATGTGTTTTGTTTGCCTTGAGGTTTTACTGATTGAGGAACTAGTAGAGAAGCATGTTATGACTTGGTCTCCAGTGACAACAAGTACACAGGCCTCTCACCATATCACCAAGACGACTCAAACAGACAATAGGCTGACTTTACAAATACAATAGAAACCAGGAACATTGGTATTTTCTGTGGCCACTTTCAAATACAGCAAATGTCTAATAAAAATGTATAAATACATCTTTAAATGTTGGTAACCACACAATTTGTGCAGGAAATTATTTATTTGAACAGACATACCTTAGGTTTGACTAAACCTCATGACTGCCTGACAGCAGAGTGCCCCTTGTTGAAACCACTTTGTTAAAATCAGCTAAGAATTGAATAATAAACAATTGTATTTAACTTCCGTACCCCTAATGACTAATGACATAAATTGCAGAAGAGTAAGATAGAATCATTCCCTCCTTTACTACCACACACCTCCATATGGTCGGCCCAAGCCAAAACCTATGGCCCACTACCACACCCCTCCATAGGCCCAGGCCCAAGCCTTTGGCCCACTATCATACACATCCAGAAGGCCAAAGCCCAAGCCTTTAGCTCACTACCACACCCCTCAATACTGTAGACCCAGGCCTAAGGTCTCGGTCCGCCTCCTCTCACAGCATCTGGCGATTGTTTGACAGAGCCCTCTCCGCGACGTCTCCAAGTTGCTCTAGCTGGGCCTGTGACTAATACCGCTGAGCTATATTTCACTAACAAATGACAAGGGCTTCCAGATGACAGGCAGAGAAGAAAAAACAAGAACGGAAATGAAAAACGTGGGAAAGCCTGGACTGCATTTCACAGGGAAAAGGATATTCCAAAAAAAGTCTGAACATTCCCCAGACCCCTTAGTCCTTTTAAGAGGGGCTTGAACCTCTCATGAAAGCTCTCTCAGTATGAATGGCTTGATGAGCTTAACAGAAAGTGTTACAATATTGTTAAGCATTTGCCTGATGAGTGAAGGTACATAACTATACCTAACTTACATATCAATTTGATTAGTCGTGTATGTGTGACCTGGTCGTTAACCTTTTCCGAAAATAAAACCCTTATTACACCATTGCTATTACTGTACATTACACTATCACTACTGTATACATTTCTACGTACCCCTATTTACATTTGAGGTTCTTTGCGCTCTGCGCCAACAGATATAGGTTTACAAATAGGGTTTTACTGTCATAATATTAAGAGGTAAATAGGTTGTTTAAAAAGCATGATAGGAGTGAGTGAGTGATTAAGTGAAAAAATTAAAATGTGTATAATTTGTTCATATGCAGGTTATTATCAACCTCATAATTATGCATGAAATTCTGGGTTAAACATAAGCATAAGTCAAAGCTATGTTGTTCTGAAGACATTAATCCACCTGTTTAAAACAGTGTAGAAAACCAGTGTGACTGAAGTGGGATGAAGAGTAGAGCAGCGAGGGAGTCAAACCTCTCTCTCAGCTGGAGTCCGAGGCAGCCATCTTGCGGCCTGCATTGCGTACATTCCTATGACTTAAGGCAGCAGGGTGAGTCACTGTGTTCGGTGCAAATGCGGCCTCTGATTCACACCCCAGTGACTAAGGCCCCAAATGGGCCCCACTGAGAGACGACAAGCGAGGAGAGGAAAGGAGAAGCCTCTATCTGCCAACTCCCCTGCCAGACAAAAAACAGGAAACCTGATAAGGGGACAAAATTCAATACATGTATTTCCAAAGGTAATTGTCCATTGCCCAACAAATGGTTTTTGGTTGACCTCAAATTATGCAATGAGTCACTTTCCTAGTTGGCCCAAGTCTTCAGTATACAAATGTGACGGCCTATATCCTTTCTCTCAATAGTTCTCAATGAGTTTGTACCAAACCAGTATAATGCCGAGAAGATGTGTCAGAAACCATTTCTAACCTAAATTACTCGGCACACATACCACTTTCAATGTATCATGATTTGACTTTTCTTACAGCTCATTAACATGCACAAAATAGACAAACATGACATGTCACATGACGGCTTGACTCATCTAGTTAAGGATAATAGAGGCTCATCTCTTTTCTCTAAAACTGGTTCTGAAGACAGCCAAACAACAAGAAACAACTATCTCTCTCTGCTTTCTGCCAACTGTCTGACTTCCTGCCTGCTGCCAACAGAAACAGGTTGCACCTGCTATTGTGACATCATAAAGGATCTTTGCTCCATCATATCCCTACATGGTCTCTTCTATCATTGTTATGCAGATGACACTCAACTACTTTTCTCCTTTCCCCCTTCTGACACCCGGGTGATGGCACTCATCTCTGCGTGCCTGGCAGATATCTCAGCTTGGATGTTGGCCCACCACCTCAAGCTCAACAAGACGGAGCTGCTCTTCCTCCCGGGGATGGTCAGTCAGCTCCAAGACCTCTCCATTACAGTTGGCCCTCTCAGAGTGCAAAGAACCTTGGCATGACCCTGGACAACACCCTGTCATTCTCTGCAAACATCAAAACGGTGTCTCGACCCTACCTCAAACAGGAAGCGGCGCAGGTCCTAATCCAAGCACTTGTCATCTCCCGTCTTGACTACTGCAACTCGCTGTTGGCTGCTTGTGCCATCAAACCCCTGAAACTTATCCAGAACGCTGCAGTCCGCCTGCTGTTCAAACTTCACAAGTTCTCCCATGTTACCCCGCTCCACTGGCCTCCAGCTGAAGCTCGCATCCACAACTTGCCTACGGAGCAGCAAAAGGAACTGCCCCCCTACCTTCAGGCTATGCTCAAACCCTACACCCCAACCCACCTCTGATCTCTTGGACCTCCCCAATGATTGAACCAGCTTCCCGCTGACGCTAGGACAGCGGGAAGCTGGGAAGTCCCTGCACGTCTCCCGAAAAACATCTGACACCCTACCTTTTTTTCCCCTTAATAGCTTCACTTTGCTGATAGCTACTTTGAGGAAAAATGACTTACTATGGCTGTGATATGTGGTTGTCCTACCTAGCTGTCTTAAGATGAATGCTCTAACTGCAAGTCGCTCTGGATAAGAGCGTCGGCTAAATTATTGAAATGTAAAACATTTTAACATGTGGTTAAAATGGACGACACACCTCAATATCCCTTCTGTTTTCATACTCCTGTTTTCAACAACTGATACAAAGACATGCTGTAAACCTCACACGCATTATTAGATAATCATGCTTCATCAAAAGTCAAGTAAGGTTTTGATTACACACATTGCTCATCTAATTAAAATAATTACACTTTATTAAATTGTCACTTGAAGAAGCGATTCCTTTGTATGTCAGATGGTAAAATGCTGTGTGGTGTTAAGGGCGGTTTGAAAAAGTCAACGACCCACACTCTTCGACCTGGGCATTTTGAAGCACACCTTAGATAGATATGACCTACATACCAAGACGTAGAAAGTTTTAGATTTTGTGTCAATTCAGAAAAGATCCGTAGGTGGAAGTTAATGTACACCACATCAAAGGGCCAAACAGACATTTTCCAGTCCCCTCTCTGAAAATGTCAGATGTACCCACAATGAGAAGAACTGATGTGATCAGGTTGTCAGAGCTCTTAAATTATAGTACTGTTGTTTGCCATCCAAAACAACAGAGATTGGCCTGTGCAAACACAGGGATTAACTGTGCAGATATCACCCATTAACACAACAGCAGTCTGCGTCACAGCATTACTCCGATGCTATTTGGCTTCTTGCTTATTACCCTTCCTGACCCTGATAACTCCTCTTTTAAATCCTCACAAACTTTAAGAGGAGCTCAAAACTAAATCCACCAGAGCGGTCAGATGTATGTCTTCCATGAGTGCCATGACATTAACTTCTCTGATAAGGAAGAATTGGCTCAAGTGTCCGTAAATCTACCCTTGTCCCAAATGGAGGTGATCATATGTCCCTTTTCCGGCCCTCTTTACAGCCTTCCATTCGGGTGGCTTGGCAAGGTTTCGGAATACACAAGTTTTGGTTCTGATTCGGGAGATTTCCCTTTCACATAACCACGTACAACCCAAGCATGGCCAAAACGATTGGGCTGACTGTGGAGATTTGCCTTCTTAAGGCGGATTTCATCAGAAATAATCCCAGGGTCTACGGTCTCTCGCACATGGCCCGGGACGTTTGATGTGTGGATTATTGCTCAGATTAACCCTCCCTTTTAAAAAAAGAGGCACATTCAGTGAGAGGTTTGATGTAGTGATGAAAAGACACCGGTGACCTGCTTTGATGTGGAGGCCCCTGAATCTGAACTCACACCAGGCCAGACATAAACCCACGGTTATGCCCTTTGAGGGTAGTGTGTATTTCACAGAGCAATGTTTGCACTTCACAATGGATAAACAGTCACATCCATGGGCAAGCGGAGTAGAAGTCACTGGTAGATGGATAAAATAAGTGGACTGGAACCAAGTTTCGATGAAGGGACATTTTTATGCATGGAATAGGATGGGGTTAGGTTCTGAATTGATTTCTGCCCCTGAAATATAATTGAGGAACAACATCAGCTGAATGTAAATGTCTCAGTTATAAAAGTAACTGTGTCAGATTTGAGTGTTTATATCAGTACATACCAGTGGCGGTCAGTGCCAGATGAGGAAGGACAATTTCGTTTTTTAGGAGCATGGCCTTATTTCTATCACAGCATATTGGAAGACTCTCATTCATATTCCATTCACCGAGCTCAATGTAACATCAATAGGTTTAGACTACTACATGATACTCAACTTTTCCCTATACCCATCATGAGCTTGTTACAAAAGGCTGAGAGAAAAATGGGAGTAATCCAGACAGTGACACTTTCAATAACGCCTTGCACATGCTTGCCTGCATCTAGCTGATCTAGGGTGTAGTCATTAGTCCAACAGTTGCAAACAATAGTTTTTATTGGACAAATTCATGTATGTTTATCCCAGTTTTATCCCAATTCCAACAAATTCAGCAGATTGAATAGACCCCTGATCACCGCAAACATAGTTAACTTTCATAGCAACTACATAAAAACAGCATGATAATTTGTCTTGTATAATTCCTTCTCGCATCTGCGCAATCTCAAGTGGTTGAAAAATAACCAAGTAAAATTAAAGATATACAATGCCTTCAGAAAGTATTCAGACCCAAATATTTTCACAGGACCCTCCCCTTGTACTGTAAAATTAATGTAACACCCTCCCCCCTTATAGGCCACAAATAACAATAATTGTAGCGGCCCTGTGTTAATAAATGTGGATATCGACATTGCCATTTCAGCATGCTTTTGTGGCACTGTTGATGCTACGCAGGGCTATGGGCCAGAAGGTTCGCCGACCACCACAGACACTATGATCAGAGCCGGCTGCAGACAATGATCAGCTAGAGGGAAATCCAATTTTCAACATTTTGCATATAAAATATATGCAACAAATTTTCCACCAACAGGTTTCTGTGCCAATGCACCACACAACCAATAAACAAAGTATACCGACTTCAGGCACTTCAATATCATGGTTTGTGTTTTCAACACCACAATATATAGACTACGTCAATTTCGACAAAAAAAAAATACATCCCTCCCTATCTTGAAGTCTACCTTATATCGAAGGCTTGGCATGACAATTTCCGAATGTCATTAAACGTTTTGGTGTTGTGTAACAGATGTATCTTTCCATTCATTGGTAGCTGCACAGTTTGAATTGATTGAAGTATTCAGACCCTTTGACATTTTCCACAATTTGTTACGTTACAGCCTTATTCTAAAATTGATTAAATCGTTTTTTTCCCTCATCAATCAACACACAATACCCCATAATGACAAAGCCAAAACAGGTTTTTAGACATTTTTGCTAATTTATAAAAAAAAAAAAAAAAAAAATATCACATTTACATAAGTATTCAGACCCTTTACAGTCTGAAGTCCTGAGCGCTCTGGAACCGGTTTTCATCAAGGATCTCTTTGCCTTGATCCTGACTAGTCTTCCAGTCCCTGCCGCTGAAAAACATCTCCAAAACGTGATACTGCCACCACCATGCTTCACTGTAGGGATGGTGCCATGTTTCCTCCAGACGTGACACTTGGCATTCAGGCAAAATAGTTCAATCTTGGTTTCATCAGACCAGAGAATCTTGTTTCTCATGGTCTGAGAGTCTTTAGGTGCCTTTTGTGTGTGTTCTTGGGGATCTTCAATTTTTTGGGTACCCTTCCCCAGATATGTGCCTCAACACAATCCTGTCTCGTAACCCTACGGACAATTCCTTTGACCTCATGGCTTGGTTTTTACTCTGACAAGCACTTTCAACTGTGGGACCTTATAGAGATGTATGTGTGCCTTTCCAAAACATGTCCAATCAATTGAATTTACCATAGGTGGACTCCAATCAAGTTGTAGAAACATCTCAAGCATGATTAATGGAAACAGGGTGCACCTGAGCTCAATTTATGCACTGCAGTGCTAGCTAGCTGTAGCTTATGCTTTCAGTACTAGATTAATTATCTGATCCTTTGATTGGATTGACAACATGTCAGTTCATACTGCAAGAGCTCTGATAGGTTGGAGGATAGTTTTATCTAAAAACATTTCAGAAATCTTTCAGAAATTCTGAGGAGGATGGTCCTTTCACTTCCTCCTCTGAGGCACCTCCACTGGTATATACATAATATAGGCCTTGACAAGCAAAGCATGAACATGACCCAGCGTTTATGACATCTACACAACAAACAGTGTTTTCACCCACTTCACAAGGTTCCCTTTGAAAGCCTGAGAGACTGTGTATGTGTGTGCACGTGTGTGCACGTGTGTGTGTCCATGTGTGTGTGCACGTGTGTGCACGTGTGTGTGTGTGTGTGTGTGTCCATGTGTGCGTGCGGGTGTGTGCACGTGTGTGTGTGTGTGTGTGTGTGTACACATTTGCTATTATTGCTTAGCCTTGCACTTCTTTCTGCTGTGAGTGTCAATAGTGGCATGGTGGCAAATACAGAGCATACGTGAGAGCACGGCAGCAGGGAGAAGTCTCCATCAGCAGACAGAGGAACTACACATACAGGAATAGGGGGAACACACATACGCACCTAGGACCTAGGAGACATACAAGGCGGCGTGTGAGATATCGGAAAGGTGTTGCACTACTTTTATGTGAGAGAACATTCGTAGGGAGATGTCACCAGACAAGGTACCTACTTTCCAAAAAGTATGGGGAAGTTACGTTATGGAAAAATACATCTCAATGTGTTATCATTATTCAACATGGACATACAGAGAAGAACTGGCAGCACAAATCACTGAAACACTCTCCTCATTCCACAAACGTTACGCTGCACATTTTGCCTCCCCTCCCCTAGAGGGAAATACTTTTTCCTTTTAAAGGAGCAGACACTTGAGTGAGAGAGAGAGAGAGAGAGAGAGAGAGAGAGAGAT